>CM062622.1:8360866-9100866 GCA_025617555.3 Puccinia polysora | reverse complement strand
TCAAAAAAGGCCAACTCTATAATCATCCCAAAAGAATTAATGATTTGACACCTATGAAACCTTGTTGCATCATTTGAGAAAAAGAGTTTCCAAGATGATTCCAAAAAGAATCATTAGGGCGTATCACAGTTAACCAAACCCGCCATTTTGCAATGGCAGATTTCAAACCAAATCTTCCATTTCAAACCCGCCATTAAAAATTAAAAAAACCTACTTATTTCACATCAGACGTGTCATAGTTACCTGGAAATAAGTGGGTTTTTTTCAAGTAAAGTATACAAAGGCTTCCACCGCCTGTCCACTTCATACACCCCTGGTTTCCCACCTCCAACCTTGGAAAAATTTTACCTCCAACCTCATTGAAACAAAATTTGATTCATTGCTCTTCATCTATTCATCACTATCCTCATTGCTTCATCACTCTCATCACTTTATCACTTTCATCACATCCAGCTGAATCTCATTGCATCACTATCCTCATCACTTCATCACTCCCATCCCTTTATCACTTTCATCACATCCAGCTAACTCTAATTGCATCACTATCCTCATCACTCTTTCACCCTCATTGATTTATTGCTTTCATCAAATACTAACTCTAATGGCTTTATCCCTCTTGTCACTTCATCACTCTCATCTATTTCTATCCTCTTTGCTTCATCACTCTCATAATGGCCCCTCAGCAATCCTCCCACCAAAAGTCCACTAAACAATGCAATGGACCCAAGCAAACATCCCCCAGGAACTCAACATCCACAAATCCTCCTCCATCAGCTTACAAAGGCTCAAGGCAGCTCAAAAAAGCTGATAACATCATCCCGTTAAACTGGCTCAAAATTCTGTCCAACTACAATGCTTGCTTTGGATCCAACAATGAAACACATTTTGGTCAACCTCCATCCTCTAAGCTCAATGGTTATCTCCTCATGGCCAATGAACTCAAGAACAAAACAAAAGTTAGGCTGGATCTGTCATCCAAACAGATGAGGGAGCAATTCAAGAATTATCAAGCCAAGTACAAAAAGGCCCACTCCATGTCAATCTCCACCGGCTTTGGTATCACCAAATCTGAAAAAGTCAAGGGAATCAACTTGGTGGTTAATAGGTTGGACTCCATTTGTCCTTTTTATATTCAAATGGATGAAATCTTTGGAAAGAAGGCCAACATCACCCCTTTAGCCGCTTTTGATGCCCAACAATCCAATTCAGTCCATGCTGAGGACTTGGCTGAAGATGCTCAGCCTAGCAATTGTGATCCTGAAGAAACCTTTTCCTTGGAGTGGCCTTCATCTGTTGCCAAGGAGGATATTCAAACGCAATCAGCTCCAATCATGTCTACTTCTGCATTGATTGATGTGTCAAACCATACCTTGGACCCCTCCCCTCCTTCTTTGAATTGCTCTCTTCCTCTGTTAGCAGATCTCATCAACCTTGCTGATGCAGAACAAGATACTCCTCAGTCTCCATTACCCTCAACATTGGTTCAAGTAAGGAGCCAAGCTCTTTTCTCTTCCGTCTGGATAATCCTGACTGATTTAGATTGTAAAAAACCAAGCTCATCCATTCCAGAATGGCCAAAACCTCAAGCCAATGGTGCCCCCCACATTGCCTTCAAACACTAGTGATGACTTTCAGACTCAAACCTCCTCTGCCAAGGGTAAGCAAAAGGCCTCTGATTCCATTAATATCAACCCCAAAAGTCATCAAAAGAGGAGAAACACTTCTGGTTTTTTGGGCTTTGAAGAAATCATGGAGAAGCAAGATTCATGTAAGTCCATTGTTTGAATATCCTTGCTTTCAAAACCATTCTCATTTCTTTTCCCCTGCAAAAAATAGTCAAATCACAAATGGAATCCAAAAAACTTCAGTTTGAAAAGAAAAAGCGGGATTTTCAACTGGCCATGGATGTTCAAAAGCAGAAAGCCAAGATTTTGGCTCATCAAAAAAGATGAGATGCTGAATGGAAGTTGAAACAGGCTGAGCTAGAGTTTCAAAAAAAGGAAAATGAGAAGGATCAAAAGCAAGCCCAACTGGAAAAGGAGAGGGAATGACTTGCAACCAAAAAAAAGGATAAGGTATCAGTGGCCTCGGATTGCATTGGTAGCAGTAGAAAAGTAGATGAGGTACAGCATATAACTCAAATGCTGGGCTTGCAAATATATTTGCATGGGTGAAAGCAAAAGAAAAAAATTATTTTTGATTAAAACATTTGAGAGTATTCTTAACCCCACCAACATACAAATCTTTTTTTTTTTTATTTATATTTTTTTTCTAGATAAAATTTGGCCATTATTCAAGTCCCTACAAGTGTTTCTAGTTGTTTTATTAATTTGAAGTGACATGGCCATTCTGCTAGGGGTTGCTGTGTCCACAGCAGGAAAGGTACAGTTCTTGTACTTATTAGCTGCCCAAACCATTTTGACTATACCTTTTTGCTTGAAATCAATTCCAAAGCCAAGGTCAGGAAAAACAAATTGGCCATCCAATAATTGATATTTGTCTGTTTTTTCAATAATTCAACCATTTGATTTCTTGGTTGGAACCAAAAGTAAAAAGGAGTAGCCAGCAATGTTGATTTTGTCAATATGAGGAGAGTTTTAAAAATAATTCAAGTTGAAAGTGATGTGTGGGGAGCAATAAAAAGGTGTAGGCTTGGAACCAAATTTCAACAAAGAGAAAGAAGGGATATTGTTGTCCTTCATGGCATCATGGTTTGCTTCAAAGGAAAGTTTGGTCAACTTGAAAAAAATTTTTCCTAGAATTTGGGATACTTTGTTGGCCTTAAGGTTGAGGAAAGCATACTCTTTAGGAGAAGATCTAATGGATTATTTATTCACATAAAGTCCAAATAACTCTGAAGGGTGCATCAATTTTTGCCATCCAACTGCCCACATTTTTCCACCCCAAGATCTTGAAGGACCAACCAGGCTGAAAATTTTTTTTGATTGGTGAAGGAAAGTTGTCACAAAGCTGATGTCCTTCTTGTCTTGGTCAGAAATTTTCTCCAATGGGACAAATTTAATTATTGCAACCAGGGCTTGATTATCAGATTGATTGAGGACAATTACTTTTGCAAAGTGGAAGAAATGGAACCCTTTGATTGTTTGTTTTGCTTTCCCAAACTCTTCCTGGGTTGGTTTTTGACTATTCTTTTTCTTTTTGGCAACAATTTAAGGGTGCAGATCCAAAGGAAGCAGTTTACAGCCAGACCAGACCAACTTTTCATTAATACCTTCCTCAGAAACCTCAAAAGATATTTTGGAATCTCTCATTTGATTCCTGTTTTGGCCAGAAGCCCTACTCTTCCCACCTCTCTGTATGTTTTTCAAGCCATCTCCTTCCATCTTGTTCCCTCCCAATCCTATACTTAGATTAAGGTGAGGAACAAGAATAGATTTGAATGTTTGTGTAAAATTTTGAGGGGGTGGGAGAAGAATAGGATGTTCCCCAAAAGCAGTCAAATTTTTTCCAAAAAAAAAAAACTAATTTCAGTCCAATAGACATTGTTGGTAAAACATGATTGAATAAAAAAAGAAACCAAACCTGGACTTGGACCCAGGGACACCGGAAGCTGAATCCCCCCCCAGAAAGAATTGGCATGAGTGACCCATGAAACACACCAACAAGCAAAGTTTTCAAAAAAATTAAAAATAACATACCTTCCATGGCAAAGAACACCTGAAATAATCAAAAAAGACCCTGTTGGCTTCCGGTGCAGTCCAGAGACACCTAAAAAGGAAAAAAAAAAAAAAAAAAAAAAAAAAAAAAAAAAAACAAGAAAAAAAGGGGGGAGTTCAGCACCAAAGAAAACTCCAAAAAATGGTGGAGGAAAAGACTTGATCAATAGCTCAATCGCTTGCAAAACAATTGCTTGATTGATTGCAAAACAATCAAAAAATCAATTGCAATTCAATCAAGCAATCAAAAGCAAATTGATTGGTCAATCAAATTGCAATTGATTGATTGATTGAAACAATTGAAACCAATCAATTGATTTGGTTTCAATTGATTGATTTGGTGATTGAATTTGTTTTGATCAATCAATTGATTGATCAGGATTTGATATTTCAATTGATTCCTAATTGATCAATCAATTGATTAGGATTTGATTGATTGATCAATCAGGATTCAATCAATTGATCAATCAGGATTTGATTGGTCAATTGATTCCTAATCAATTTATTGATTGATCAGGAGTCAATTAGTCAATCAATCAATCAATCAGGATTTGATTGGTTCATTGATTCCCAATTGATTGATCAATTGATCAGTATTTGATTGGTCAATTGATTCCTAATTGATCAATCAATTGATCAGGATTCAACCGTTCAATCAAATCCTAATCAATTGTAGGGTGTTGGTTGAGCAAGGCAGGAGAAGGAGGAGGAAGGGGGGAGACATAGAAGGGAGGGGCTTACCAGATGAGGAGGGGGATGCAATTGAGATGAGGTGGAGCTGAGAGAGAAGACCTGGGGGGAGTTCAAAGGAGAGGTAAGTAAGGGTGGATTATTGAGTGGAAAGAAAGAGGGAAGGGGACTCACTGAGTCTGTTGGTGAGTTGGATGGTGAATGTTTTGGGGAGCTTGGTGAGGCAGGTTTCTTGGTGAGGTTGATGAGGCTGGTGAGGTTGGTTAGGTTGCTGAGGTGAAGGAGGTGGTTTGATGAGGAGGAGGAAGGAAGGTGACTGGTGTGTCAGTGGGTTGAGGTGGAAGTGTTGGAGCGGTGAAGTGGAGCTGAGAGGTGGATGGGCTGGCAAGTGGTTGGGTATGAGGTGGAGGTGGTTTTTTATTTTGTCTAAGTCCACTAAGAAAAAAAAAAACTCAGCCTGGATACTTGGGCAAACAACCAAAAAAAAAAATTACTTTGAAGTTATTTTTCACCTATTTAAAAATCAAAAATTAATCATCAAAGCAAGCAAGGTTGAGAGGAAGAATCTGCTCTCTCATAGAAGAAGATGAGGGAAAAGATGAGACAGGTATGACTTGAGGTGTGTCAGGAATATCATCTTCAAATATTTTGTTCCATTCATCTTTGATGTTGGCCAAAAGATTGTGAAGGATTACACAAGTTATAATCCAGTTGATGAGGATCTTCATGTATTTTGGGTTTCAAAGCTGGTTTTGCATTTCCCTTAAGCTGGCCCATCTTCCTTTCAGGACTCCTATGGCATGCTCAATCCAAACCCGTGATTGGGCAAGATGATAGTTGAAATTGGTTTTTCCTTGATTTTTAGATGAAAAATTCCGGTATTCTGGAACCACATATTTGCCACTAGCACAAGCTGAATTGGCCAGAAGGTATTGATTTTGTTCAAAGTAGTTCTCTGGTTGTTGGGCAATCCGCATCCAATTTAACACGTATGAATCATGACAAGAACCTGGAAGGCCAGCATGGAGGGATATAAACTTCTTGTTGTTATCACAAACAAGTTGTAGGGCCACAAAGTATCTAGAAAAAGGATGAAAAATATTTGTTCAGTGGTATGATCAAAGTTGTTATCAAATTCATTGGAAAAGAAATGAATCATTTGCCTTTTTTTGCAATCAAAATAGTGGTTGCCATCTAGCTTGGTTTTTTGACTCAAGGTGATGGTGGTTCCATCAACAAACCCAATGCAACCAGGAAAGCCTTTGGCCTCCATTAGTTGAGATATCTCCTGACATTCTTCTTTGGTTGGCCAAGAAAGGACTGAGCCATGGAAAGATAGGATATCAATCATGACTCTTTTGGTGTATAAGTCAATGCTTCCATAACTGACTGAGAATAGATTTTCCAATTGATGGATTGCTGCTCCATTTCCATTTGATCCCAATCTACAAAGAGCAACAGCAAGTTCAATGGCTGGATCGGGTTGAGGATTCCAAGAATTTTTTGGAAGATGTGGTTTTCTTCAGTCATCTCAAAAATTTTCATGAATGAAGGCAACAAAGTTAGGAATAGTTGCTGGAAGCTTAAGTTGGGGATGAGATGAAGCTTTTGATTTTCATGCATAGGGTTGTGGAGGGTGTTTATTCTTGGAACCATGTATTTCTTTTCAAACAGAGAATTCAAAGGCAACCAAGTTGATTCCAAATTGGAGTCTGAATCAGATTCTGAATGGGAGTCAAACAGTAGCACAAGTTCAGTCAGCTTTTTTTCATTTTCAACTTGCTGGAGGGAAGTTTGATTGGAAATGTTGAGAAAGATGGTGATGTGATGTGATGTGGGGTGATGAGATGATGGGATTTGTGTGAAGATGAAGATGTGAAAATCAATAGAGATTTGAAGCAATGGAGATGAGATGTGTGTGATGCAATGGAGATGCAAGCGGTATGGATTTGCTGATGCGGATGATGTGAATGGGTTTTTTAGATGTGATGGATGGTGGATGGATGATGATGCATAAATGGTGGTTTTCATTGCAGGTTTGATTTTTGAAATCTGTCATTTTCATGAAACACACCATTCCAAAATACACCAGTTAGGGGGTATGTGTATTTCAAAAACCCGCCATTAAAAATGGCGGGTTTGGTCAAAAAAAATGGTGGGTTTCTAATGGCGGGTTTGCTAACTTTGATACGCCCTATTGGCATCAGATTATGAATTTTTTAACTATATTGGCTTCATTTTCCACACCATGGCATGGGATAATAGGCACCTCCCCCCCCCCTCCTTCCCCCTCAACATGCAAGAGGGGGGGCTTGCCCCAACATCAAAATCACACAGCCTGTCTGCAGGGCTTTGAAAAAACTTCCATAAGCACTCCAAGTTTCAAGCTTTCCCAGAGTTGAGTGAGGTGGTGGTGGTCCTTTCCACCCCCACCCCCACTTTTTTCATTTAATTTGAAGATTACCCATATTTTATTTCAGTTTTAAACCTGAAATAGAATTTGTTCATGTGGTGGTGGTCCTCCCCCTCAAGTTTTTTTTTTCATATTTATATATGTATTCATATATTTATATATGTATTCATATATATATTATATATATATATATATATATATATATATATAAATATTTCTAAATATATTTTTTTCCAATTTTTTTTTCATTTGATTTGTTAATGATCAAAGCAGGTTTGAACCTGGACCATACTTGGGTCAGTTGGTTGAAGTTTCCCCCCCCCAAGTTTCTTTTTGCTTATTTCTTTACTATTGTATAATTTCTCCCAATTGGGGAGGGAAGCCTTTTGCCCAGTGCAGAAGCTTGAGTGAGGTAGATGGACGGCTTGCATGAAAATTTCAGCTAAGATTTCAGAAAAAAATGCCAGCTACTCAATGGGTTATTGAGGGAGGACTCCCAAGGAGGCCAACATTGGTATTTGCTGACCCTTGAAAAAGCAATATTTTTATATTTATAGATATTTCTTTTTTCTTTTTTAATGAAAATTTTTATTATCATTCAATTTAAAATTGAAAAAAGTTTCAATGCAGGTTTCAACCTTAACCAGACTTGGGTGAGGTTGTTGAATTCCTCCCTTCCAATTATTTTTTCTTTCACTCTCTTTATTTCTCTTTAATTTTTTTCTTTTCTTTTTAATATTTTTTCTTTTGAATTTTTATTTTTATTTTCTTTTTAGGATTTTTCAACCTTTTGGAATTTTTTTCTCTGTATTTTCTTGTTTTTTTGTACATATTTTCATATTTTGAAGCATTTTATTTATCAATTTATATTTTGAATCTACTTTAAACAATAAAAATTAAGTTTTTTTTTATGATACAAAGTTTTATAATTATTTGTTTCATTTTTTTTCTTTTTGAAACATTTCAAGTATGTCTTGAGAATTATATTAATTTTTGAACTGCATTCTCATCATTTTTCATGTCTTTCCCAAAGATTTCCTCTCAAAGTGGGAAACAGGGTAATCTTAACATATTTTTTCCATCCCCAGCATCCAGATATTCATTGCTATTATCTCACCACAGCCCTTTTACCCAACTAAATGCTTGAAAATTAACATATTAAGAAATGGATAACAATAACAAATCCAATGCTTATTATGATGAAGTAAATGGAAGAATATCTCCATCTCAATAAACTCTAATTAATAGTTCTAAAAATCAATCCTCTTCTATAATGAATTGCTTTTATAATTCAAGTGTTACCAATTATTCAGCCCAAAATCTCACCAATATTTATCAAGATATTTATCATCCACCTCAACCAAATTTCCCAAACTCTCAATCTGATTACCAAAATCCTTTCCTTAGTTCTTTAGGTAGAAACTATCACCATTAAAAAAAATAATTGCTTGTAAGCAGCTGATCATGGTTTTTTTATGGTGTATGATCCTTTTTTTGATCCCCTGGTCTAAACCCTAAAATCTGCTTTGTATCAAGATCCAAATTAATTCCAGAATATGTAAAAAGCTCATGCACCTCCAAAGTTTTCCCAAGGTTTTCAGCCATATGAAACTGAAAACTCTTGCATTGAACAAAAAACTCAAAATGATTCATTATTCCACAGGGATTCAAGGTATTTTTTATTACTTGTCAATTATTTTGAATAATGAATAACAATTTATGTTGTTTTTATTTTATGATGTATCTTTATTATGAAGGATTGATGTTTTTGATTCTTTTATTTAAACATATTTGAATTTCCTCAATGAAATAGAAATTAGTTAGAGTTTTTCTTTTCTTTTTTTTTTAAATGCTTGTTACAAATTCATTGAAATTCCATCAGTAATCTTGAACTTTCTTTAATGAATTTATTTTCAATCTTATATCTAATTATTCATGTACTGCAGGATATTTTTTTTTGAAATATTTGGAACATATTTGAGTTCCCTCAATGAAATATATATATTTACCATTATTATGCTTCTTTATGATTGGTACAAAGGAATTTATGCTCCACCAAAAAGTTCCTTTTTTTTAAAAAAAAAAAATTATTCTTATAATTCTTCTCATTTTTCTTACATTGGATAAATTTTCTTTTCTAAAAATCTGGGTTCAGATTTGAATTCCTTGCAAAAGGATTTATATTTATTTCCCTTTAATATATTAAATTTACTCAATTGGAGTTTATAGTTGAATTTCCCAACCTCTACCCCAGAAAGACCTCACAGATGGTCTGGAGGCCTTTATTTAGTCCCTTGGGGCCTGAATTAATTTTTACAGGCCTTTAGGGTGCCAAAATTTCATCCAATAGCTTGTTTCCCCAGCCAAGGCACCCCTTCAAGCCTTAAAAACACTTCAAATCTTCCTGGAATGGAAAATGAGGCCATCTGGCATCAATGTTGTAAAAAAATTGCTAATATGCCACCAGTGACACCTTTTGGTGTCATTTTAGCAATTCTTTTGCTATCATTGGTGATATTTTAGCATTTGTTTGCTACTATTGTTGTGATATTAGTGAATTTATTGGTCTGACTATAGCCTGGGCCATCAAAAATTTCTATGTATAAATCACCTATATCATTAAAATATTGTTTCCTTCACCCTTAGTAAATACCTGTGTTGTTTTTCTTGGGTGCTCCAAATTTGTTCATTTCCCAGCATCAAGAATTTGCACTGTAAATCTGAATTTTGCTGTTTTTTTCCTTGAATTTTTCAAATTCTTTTTTTTTTCTAGTGTCCACTTCTTTTCCTCCATGTGAATATACATATATCTGCTTTTTGAATGTTTCTTTTTTTAAGGTGTGTGCTTTTTTTCCCTCCATGTGAATATACATATATCTGCTTTTTGAATGTTTCTTTTTTTAAGGTGTGTGCTTTTTTTCCCTCCATGTGGATATACATATATCTTCATGTACTTATACATAAGGTTTGGGTCTTCTTCTTTCCCCCCCCAGTATATATATCACACAAATCCATGTGAACACATATATCTGAATGTACTTATACAACATAATCTTCATTTCCTTATACACCATAAGGTTTTTGTCTGCTTTTTTTCCCTAATTATTGCACAAACTCATGTAAATACATACATTTTCAAGTATGTGACTGTACACACTGAAGAAAGAAAAGTGTTACCAGGAGATTAAACCCAGGAGAACAAATTCAGTGTAAAATCAAGGATCTGAAAGAAATTTAACAGAGGATAATGGCAAGCACTAATCTGGGTGTAAGTTTTTCAACATAAATACCACCTGCTATAAACATTTTTCATATCTTGATATCCTTGATTCCTCTGCACAAAACAAGGATGAGTTGTTTGGAAAATTAACTCTTAACTTCCATTCATGGTGGTTCAAAATGAATCAAATCACTCAAATCCTCATGAACTTCTTCAAAACTCTGATTGCCATCACTTGAGAAATCCAAGCACATATAATCAACCTGATCTTAATCATCAACTATTTCACAACACTCAACTCAGAACTTGTTTATTTATCAAACACCATCCAGAAACTATTCTGTTTCCAACCATGCTCAGAATAAAAGGAATAATTCTTTGATAAAGAATCACAGGTCCATAAATTCTCAGTAGTTGGACCCATCTGATAAGCTATATGATTCATTTGTTTTGCAAAATCAATGTATATTAACACAGGTTTTCAACTCAAAAATAAAGAAGATTAGAAATGAGGTATTGAAGGGTGAAATATTGGGATTTCCAATTTTAAGAACTCATTTTATAGAATTCCAGAAGACTAGAGGTCTTCCTCATGCTCACATCTTGGTAATTCTTCACAATGATGACCAACCAAGAAAATCTGAAGAATTGGATATGATTTTTTGGGCAGAGATAGCTGATCAATGCATTCCCAAAGATCCAAAGCATTTTCAAGCCATTAAAGGATGCATGATACATGGATCATGTTATATTTTGAACATGGAAACATCTTGAATTGAAAATTACAGTTTTAAAAATAAATACCTCAATGACTTCCATCCTGAAAAAGTTTTGGTTGAAAGCAGTTATAAGATATATAGAAGATACAAGAATTGACCTAATATTTCACTGAGGAGGAATCATAAAAATATCCTCATTGATAACTTTTGAGTTGTTCCTTACAATCATTACCTTTTGGAAAAAGCACAAATTCCCCATAAATGTGAAGATATGTGATGTTATCTTGACTGTTGAATACCTTTAAAAATCAATTTATAAGGGCCAAGATTGCGTTACTTTTGATTTTTTGCATATTTTGATGAAATAGGCTATTTTGAATAGTAAAGATGGGAAGCTCCTCCACACGCATGTTGGGGAGGTTGTTCATTCAATTTTTTTCAATTCAATCTATCTTCCAATCATTCCTCCTCATGGCTTAAATCTCAAAGTGGAGGCCCCTATCATCATTTTTGAGGAATTTTAAAACTAAATTTTGTAATTATTTGAAATTAAAGCTTGATTGATGTTGTTAAGATTGGGAACAGATGTGAGATTTGCCAAGATAGCAAGAGGTGGTGATTGATTGATTCCATTGGAAAAGTGGGGGCCATTCCACACATATCCTCTATTTCTGATTCAGATGAAACTCTTCTACCTTTCAGATTGATTTGAAAACCTTTCTGAGTAAATTTTGAATTCTCATCAAAGACTAAAAAAAATCACAATGTCAGAAAAATTTCAAATTGTGGTCTTTATCTTCAAGATCCATTGTTTAAACCATGGCAGTTATAGTTTGAATTATCAAGGCCTATAGATCCTAGCAATTTTACAAGGGTGTTGATTACAACATTAATATATATATATATATATTCATTTGAGACTGACAAGATTTTTTACCACAAGTTTTTAAAAGCCATCCATCACAGACATTCCATTTTTTTAAAAAAAAGAAAAATCCATTCCCCAAATTTCTGACTGGATTGAAATTAGGGAAATTTTAAATTAATGACTCATTCAGCCATGGAAAAAACTCAAAATGGGCCATGTGGCATGCCACAGAACTACATTTGAGTTGTGTAAATTTCCACATGGCTCAAAGAGTTGCGCGGCCCACACATCATGTTCTGGTGTGGTGGGAGATGCCACAAGACACCAGACCATGGTGGGCCCAAGAAAAAATAAAGAACTCAAGGTTATTAAAATAAACTAAGTGTTCTGATAAACTAAATAAACATTAAAAAAACAGAAATCAATCAAAAAATCAAAAAATGCAGATTTTTTGGTTAAAAAAATAAAAAATAAAGGTTAATGCTAAATTCACAGCTCAAATTGTGTGGTAGTTTTGTAGGGACCTACAAGGCTCACATGAGCTGTGGGAGCCCATAGACAACTACAAAGGGCTGTTTCAAACACGCGCAACCTCTGGGGGGTTGTGTAGGAGCCGTTTACCCCCCAAACATGGCAAATTTGAGCAGTGTACCCCCGTACACTGCTCAAAACCGCCATGTTTGGGGGTGCACAACTCCCTGGAAGTTGTTCCAGAATTTTGGGCACCCCCTGGACCACACTTGGGTTCTTTCAACCCAAATTTGGGATCCACACATACTTTGTGGGACTTTTGTTTCACACCTAGAAATCCCAAATTGACCTTAAAGTGAAACCAAAGTGAAAGTAAAGTGAAAATTGAAATCATATAAAAATCTGCAAACAATTCTTTCTCAACTAAAAAGTGAGCAAACTTTGTTTGCTCAATTGAAAGTTGGATTGAATACTGAAGTATACCATTGCATTTTTTTCGCATGGGAACAGTGGCAAGCCCTCCTTTGTCTGACATGGCTGCGTGGAAGGTCTACATTCATAGTGCCATCAACAAAGCTTTGGAAAAAGAAAAAAAGGATTTGGGTAATGAAACATTTGAATCCCCAATTGCATCCTCATCACATCAGGGGTGAAAATTGAGGAAAAAAAATTCACAGTGGGATTTGACCTCTGGTCATGAGTAAAATTTTATGTTACTGAGGCCTTTGCTGGATTTAATTTGATTGAAACTAATGGTTGCATGTAACTATGAAACTAAAAAACCTAACCATTGAATTGGTGCCAGATCCACTTGACCCACCTCCCTTGAGAGCTTTTCCTACAAGGGAAGAGGCACAAAACTATGTCAAACATGGGCAATGAAGAGTGCTTACTCTTGAACAGTTCTCAACTCAAAGTGTGACCAATTTATGGATTTATCCTGTGATAGACATGGTTCCTATTAAGGAAAGCTTCTTTACGGAAGGTCTAGACAAAATCACACAAGGAAGGTTGGGTGCAAGTTTTTAATCCATGCAAGTTGCACAAAGGCAGACCCCTTGTGGCCAATATCCTATAAAGAAACACAACATAACCATCAAACATTTGAAAATCCCTCTGTGCATCCTCAACTGAGGAGAATCTCTGGGAAAGCCTTGGATCTACTTAAGGAAGGCATGAAAGATGGGCTCAATATGGTACAACTTAGGAGAAAATTGAGCAAGATTTATGGGTGGGATTATGTTGATGACCAAACAATCTATAACAATAAGCGGAAGGTAATGCTTGCAGAACTAAAGGGGAAAATTGTTACGGAGGTAATCTATGAACAGCTTGAAGAAACAAGTTGGATTCACCGGTAAAGTTTCAGCGGAGAGGGTTGCTTGGAGGCCCTGTACTTAGCACATCCAAATGCAGTAAAGCTTGAAAAACAATTCCATCATATTTCTATGTTGGATTGTACTTATATGAAAAATAAGTCTAAAACCCCACTATTGCATGTTGTAGGAATGACAGCCAATCAGAAAACTTTCACAAAAGCTCTTATTTTTATAACAGAAGAAATGTTTGAGTTCTACAATTGGTCTGTAAATGCATTAAAGGAGTTGGCTTATGATCCTGAGAGACTTCCAAAAGTCTTTGTGATGGACCATGAAAAATCTCTGTTTTGTGCTATTAAATCTAGTTTCCCTGAGTCATCAAGACAATGTTGCACTTGTCACTTGTCTAAAAACATACAAGCAAACTGTAAAGTGTGCTTTGTTAATGAAGTTGAAGGATGGAAAAGCTTTATGACTCTTTGGACAAAGTATGGGGCCTCAAAGACCAAGGAGGAGGCAGAGGTCAATGATGCAGAACTCAGAGTTGGTATAAATCACTGCTTCTTATTCTTCCTAGTTTTGGGTTCTGAACTTTTGACTTGTACAGTGTTTCTTGAAAGACTATGAGGATGTACTTGAGTATATGGAAAATAACATTTTCCCTATCAAAGAGATTTTTGTAACAGTGTGGACTTGTATAAACCCAAATTTTGGAAACAAAACAAAATCTTGGGTTGAAGGGGCCCATTTCACTCTCAAACAATTCCTTCCAAACTCTTTGGGAAACCTGTTGGATGTTTGGAAGAGCCTTGACGGAAGAGTTTCAAATCAAATTAAATTGGTTTATGCATCACTTTATAACTCTAAAATTAAGTTAGGGACAGTTCTTCCACCTGAACCGTTACCATTGGGTTACAAATGGTCTTTAGATGCAATTCATCTTATTAGGGAACAATTTGAGAAGTTCAAACGTGATCATGATGGCAAAGTGTGCACCAAGTCATATTCCAAGACTATGGGTTTGCCCTGTTCCCACCAAATAGGTGACTTTCTAGCATTCAGAGGATCCAAGGTACCCAAAGATGTTCATCCTCAGTGGAGGTTGGACTATGACCCTTGCAGTTCTAGTTCTGTAAGTTGGCTTAAGTTTGATTTTTCAAATCACTATGTGATTAATGCTTTTTGATTAATAATTCCTAATTCACTAATGGTTTATCCTTTTGAATTTTTCAAGTGTGATGTCAATGAAATGCTAAGAATTCCTCAGTCATGTGAAAAAGTGAATGCAATGATCTTTGAATCTCCAGATCATGAGAAAAGCATCCTATTGAAGTCTATCATTCAGAAGATTATGAAATATCAATTGAAGCCAAGACTTGAACCTAAATTCTTACAATCAAGTAGGGGAAGGCCAAAATTGACAGATACACGGCAAGAACCATCTCAGTTTTAGCACGTCTAAAAACAACTCAAGGGGGGAAAAAGGACTAGAAGGGCTCCAAAAAAGAAAAGATGAAAGATTGTAAGTCTTTTCTTTTGGGATATGTTCATTTTTTTGGTTTAATCAACTTAGTTACTAACTAATGATGAATTGTTAGTGAAAGTTGGAAGAATCTGAATCTGAATTTCATAGTTCAGAGGAAGAGACTAAAATTGAATCAGGATCACTTAATTTGGAATCAGAATCCTCTTCAGAGGAAGAGAACGTGCAGCAAAGCTCAACCAGAAGCTCATCTTTGGTGAGTATTCATTTAATTGATCTCATTAAATAAATGAATACTAAGTTATTTTTCATGATAGGAACTGAACATTAAATACCTCAATCAAATACCAAAGAAATTCCATAATTTCTTGGGTGAGGTTTGGCATCTGATTAGAGATGGTAATTGGGGATTTAGAGTCATTTCTAAATCTCTTGGTTATGAAGAACATGGTTGGTTTAAAGTTAGGAATGAAATGATTGAAACATTAGAGAAACATGAAGCATTCTACATTAAGATTCTTGGTGGTTCAAAGGAGGTTGAAAATATTAAACAAAGACTTTATGTTGAAGGCATCAATGAAAAGATTCCCTCCTCAAAGTGTCTGGCTAAATTAGATATGGGTCAAATCATAGCAGACACATATTCCATACCTATATGTTTCTTTTCATTGGAGTCATGTGATACTTATACTCCAATGAAAAATGGGGTTAATGATCAATCAGATCAAATGTTGATTTCCTTTTTAAACAATAACCACTTGGTTCTATTGGTACTTGAGAGAGAAATGATTCCAATCCTGCCCATTTTAGCAAAACCATGTTCCTTGATTTCTAAAAAAGCCTCTGGTTGGGTTGATCATCTCAAAGATCAACTTCAAATGTATTCTAGATTCTAGAGATTTTGAATTTTACTCCATTTAATCGTTGAGTTTCATATAAATTGTAATTCTAATACAGCTAACAAGTTCTATTAATATAAAGGGTTATCACATTTTGAACATCATTATGTTGAGTGTTTTGAATTAACATCATTATATTGAGTGTTTTGAATGAGATTTTAATGGTAATTCAGTTCAAATTGCGTTGCGCTGATTCCATCAAAAGCTTAACTTATGTTAAGCTTGGGATGGGATCAGCTTAACACAATTTGAACTTGTTTTTTTTGGTGTTTTCACTTTAGGGCTGGTCAAAAGACTTGTATTTTTTTGGGTACTTTTACTTTAGGTCTGGTCAAAAGAATTTTATAATTTTTGGGCCCTTTTACTTTAGGGCTAATCAAGTTGAACTTACTTTAGGGCTTTTCAAGTTTCTTGTATTTTTTTTGGTGTTTTTACTTTCGGGCTTGTCAAGTTACTTGTCTTTTTTTTTGGTGCTTTTAGTTTAGGGCTAGTCCAGTCACTTGGGTTTTTTTGGGTCTTTTTACTTTAGGGCTAGTCAATTGGATAGTCCCAGTTTTTTTTGTTTTCATTAATTTTTTTATTTTTTTTGTTTTTTTTTTAACCAAAAAATGAATATTCTTAGATTTTTTGTTGATTTCTGTTTTTTTGGAAGGTTTATTTAGTTTATGGTTTATGTTAGTACCCTTTCATTCCTTTTTTTTTGGCTCACCACGGTCTGGTGGCGTGACGGATGCCACACAACTACATTTGAGCCATGTACAACTCCACACAGCTTGAATGTAGCCGTGTGGAATCCAAAAGGCCGGAAGACCAGGCTTGGTCAACCATGCAACTCTTTGAGCCATGGGGGGTTGTAAAAGGCTTTTATTGGACGGTCTGACATGCCACACGGCCCCTTTTGAACCGTGTGCACGGCTCAATGAGCCGTGAATTTAACATTTCCCATTGAAAAATAAAAAAATAAAATAAAAATAAATAAAAAACACAAAAAACTGGGACTATCCAATGGACTAGCCATAAAGTAAAAAAAACACCAAAAAAAAGACAAGCAACTGGACTAGCCCTAAATTAGAAACACTAAAAAATACACAAGTTTTATGGCCAGCCCTGAAGTAAAAGAAACAAAAAATAAATCCAAGTTCAACTTTTGTTAAGCTGATCTTATCACAAGAAGTAAAAATAGTCCTTATGATGGAATCAGCCCAACACAAGTTGAACTGAAATACCATTTAACTCTCATTTAAAAAACTCAATATAATGATGTTAACTCAAAACACTCAACATAATGATGTTCAAAATGTGATAAAACTTTATATTAATAGAGCTCATTTGCTGCATTAGAATTACAATTTATATGAAAACCAATGATGAAATTAAGTCAAAGTCTATTATAATCTAGAATACATTTGCATTTGGGAATCATTTCTCCCTCAAGTACTAATAGAACCCAGTGGTTATTTTTTAAAAATGAAATATAAATAGGGTCTGATTGATATGTAACACAATTTTGCATTGGAGTATAAGATAAACATGAATTGAATGAAATGAAACATATAGGTCTGGCATATGTGTCTGCTAATATTTGTCCCATTTCTAGTTTATCCAGCCATTTTGAAGAGGGAATTGTTTGATTGATATCTTCAAAATCAAGACTTTGTTCAATCTTTTCTAACTCTTTTTCACCACTAAGCATCTTAATGTATCATGCTTGATGTTTCTCTAATGTTTCAATCATTTCCTTCCTAACTTTAAACCATCCATGTCCATTATAACCAAGAGATTTAGCAATGACTCTAAATCCACAATTCCCACCTCCAATTGGATCCCATACCTCACCCAAGAACTTATGGAATTTCTTGGGGATTTGCTTGAGGTATTTCACGTTTGGTTCCTATCATCAAAAATAACCTAGTATTCATTTTTTTTTAATCACATCAATCAAATGAATACTCACCAAAGATGAGCTTCTGTTTGAGGCTTCCTACGTGACCTCTTCCTCCAAAGAGCATTCAGATTCCAAATTAAGTGAAGCTGATTCACTTTCAGTTTCTTGCTCTGAACTATGGAATTCAGATTCAGATCCTGCCAACTTTGACTAGCAATTATCATCATCAGTTCATTAAACCAAAAAAATGGACATGTCTCCAAAGGAAAGACTTACAACCTCTTGTCTTTTCTTGATTGGTGGCCTTCTCTTTCTATTTTCCTGCTTGAGTTTTTTTTTAAAATTCTCAAACCAAGATGGTTCTCTCTGTGTATCTGTCAATTTCAGCAGACCCCTACTTGATCTCAAGACTTGAGGTTCAAGTCTTTGTTTTGACCAATATTTCCTAATCTTCCAAATTATGTACTTAAATAACCCACCTTGCTCATGATCTGGAGATTCCAAGATCATTGTGTTGAATTTTTCAAGTAACTGAGGATTGCTCAGCATTTCTTTGGTTTTGGGATTCAAAAATTCAAGAGAATCAACCATTAGTAAATTAGGAATAATTAATCAAAAGGCCTTTCAAGAAGCATTAATCACAAATTGATTTTAAAAATCCCACTTAAACCAACTTACTGAACTAGAACTGCAAGGGTCATAGTCCAACCTCCACTGAGGATGAACATCTTCAGGTACCATGGATCCTCTGAATGCTAGAAGGTCACCTATTTGGTGGGAACAGGACAAACCCATGGGCTTGCAGTATGACTTGGTGTACACTTTGCCATCATGGTGATTTTTGAATTGCTTGAATTTTTCCCTAACAAGCTGAATGGCCTCTAAAGACAAGTTGTATCCCAATGGTAGCAGTTCAGGGGAAAGCACTTTCCACAACTTAATTCAACAGCTATATAGTGATGCATGAACAAATTTTATTTGATTCAAAAATTTTCTGTCAAGGTTTTTCCAAAGATCCAACATTTTCCCAAAGATTTTTAAAGTAATCCATTGAGAGTGGCATGGGCCCCTTCAACCCAAGAAGTTGTTTTGTTTCCAAATTCAGGTTTTTTGAAATTTGAAGCAGTCACAAACGTCTCTTTGATAGGTAAAATGTTATTTTCCATATACTCAAGCACATCCTCATGGTCTTTCAAGAAACACTTTACAATTCATAACATCAGCTCCCAAAACTAGGAATAATAAGAAGCAGTGATTTGGATCTACTCTGAGTTCTGCATCATTGACTTTTGCCTCCTCCTTGGTCTTTGAGGCCCCATACTTTGCCCACAGAGTCATAAAGCTTTTCCATCCTTCAACTTCATTAACAAAGCGCACTTTAAAGTTTGGTTGTATGTTTTAATACAAGTTTCAGGTGGAACATTTACTTGATGACTCAAGGAAACTAGATTTGATTTCACAAATCAGAGATTTTTCATGTTCCATCACAAAGACTTTTTGAAGTCTCCCAGGATCATAAGCCAACTCCTTTAATGCATTTACAGTCCAACTGTAGAAATCAAACGTTTCTTTTTTTATAAAAAAAAAAGAGGTTTTGTGAAAAATTCTTTTGGTTGGCTGTCATTCCTACAACATCTAATTGCAGGATTTTTTACTTGTTTGTTTTATAATTACAATCCAACATAGCAATATGATAGAATTTTTTAGAAAGCTTTAATGAATCTGGGTGTGCTAAGCACAGGGCCTCAAAGTGACCCTCTCCACTGAATTTTGACCAATGAATCCAAATTGTTTCTTCAAGCTGTTCATAGAGTATGTCCATAATACTTTTCCCCTTCAGTTCTGCAAGCACTACCTTCCGCTTAGTGTTATAGATTGTTTGATAATCAACATAATTGCCTCCATTCATCTTGCTTGATTTTTGTTTCAGTTGTAGTATATTGATCCCATCTTTCATGTCTTCCTTTAGATTTTCTAAGGCTACCCCAGAGCTTCTCCTCAGTTGAGGATGCACAGAGGGGTGTGGACATGGTTGATGGTTATTTTGAGTTTCTTTGTGGGAGAGTTTCCACAAGGGGTCTGCCTTTGTACAACTTGCATTGATTAAAAATTTGCACCCAACCTTCCTTGTGTGAGTTTGCCTAGACTGTTTGGTAAGGAGTTGCCCCAAGTAGGAAACATGTCTATCACAGGCTAAATCCACATATTTATCTTTCTTTGAGTTAAAAACTGTCAGAGAATAACCATCCTTCATTGCCTATGTTTGACAATATTTTTGCACCTCTTCCCTAGTAGGAAAAGCTCTCACAGGAGGTGGGACAAGTGGATCTTGTAAGCATTCATTAGTTAAGCCATATTTTCAGTTACATGCACCCCATTAGTTTGATCAAATCAAATTGGGCAAAGACCTCAGTAACATAAAATTTTACTCACAACCAGAGGGTAAAATCCATCTGTGAAACATTTTTTTCCTCAATTGTCACCCTAGATGAGGATGCAATTGGGGCTTCAAATGATTCATTACCCAAATCCTTTTTTTCAAAAGCTTTTTTAATGGCACTATTGATGTAGTCCTTCAACTCAGCCATGTCATAAGGAGGGCTTGCCACTTTTCCCATGCAAATAAATGCAATGTTATACTTCAGTATTGAATCCAACTTTCAATTGAACAAACAAAGTTTGCTCACTTTTGAGTTGAGAAAGAATTGTTTGCAGTTTTTTATATGATTTCAAATTTCAATTTACTTTTACTGTGGTTTTGCTTTACTCTCACTGTGTGTTCTCAAATTTCACTTCAATTTCACTTTGGTCTCACTGTGGGTTCCCTAGGAGTCCCACATAGTATAAGTTGATCCCAAATGTGGGTTGAGGGAACCCAAATGTGGTCCAGGGGGTGCCCAAAATTCTGGCACAACTTCCTGGGGGGTTTTGTACCCCCAACAATGACAGATTTTAGCCATTTACAGGGGTAAACAACTCAAAATTGCTGTTCTCAGGGGGTAAACGGCTCCTATACAACCCCCCCCCCAGGGGATGTGCATGTTTGGAACAGCGTTTTGTAGTTGTTTATGAGCCCCCACACCTTGAATTGGCAGTGTAGGGCCCCACACAACCTGTGGGAGTTTTTGTAGGGCCCCTCAATGCTTTAGGGACCATACACTACTCCAAATGGTTGTTCTAAACATGTCAACCCCTGGAGGGGCATATACCCCCCATAATGGGCATTTTTGATTTTTTTTACCCCTGTACACAACCATATTAATTATTATTTATTATATATAATCTATTATTTATTATTTATTATTTATTATTTATTATTTAGTGGTATTATTTATTATTTATTATATATAATTTATAATTTACAATTTACAATTTATTATCTATTATTTATTATTTATTATTTATTATTCATTATTTATTATTTAGTGGAGGCTACACAACTTGATTTTAGTTGTTTAGCATGCCACACAACTCAAATGGGATGTGTAGCACGCCACATGGCCCATTTGAGTTGTGTAGCTTGCTACATGGCTCATTTGAGTTGTGTAGGGTGCCTCACAGTCCATTGAGTTGTGTACACAACTCAAAGAGTCATGGATTTAACATTACCCAAAAAACAAATCTCACAGTTATTTCTTGTCAATTTTATTTATTTATTCAATCCAATCCCCAAATTTGGGGGCAATCCACTAGTCTTCCTACATCTATAAAAGGGTTGAAAAACTTCCCACACCTCACCTGGCATTGATTTCCTTGTTTTTGTTTTCATTTGCCAACATTGTGATGCACCTCTAGCATTGACACCTGGCAAATGCCATTCCCCCCCCCAGATTTGGGGACATATGCTTCTACTTACAAGAGGTGGTTTCCAGTGTTGCATAAATGCATGCAACACCCAGTTTCAATGCAATGGCATGACCCAACCACTCAGGCAACATGTTTGGCAACAGCCTTGGACTGTGTGCAACATCAGCAGGTGTTGCCCTCAATCACCAAGTTACCATGCATATTATAATAAAAAATTCAGAATGCATATGAATGGAAATTTCCGCATCAAGCTGATCATAGATGTGATCAATGATCACTAATCATGATCCAAATCAGCAGATGCGGTCAAAACATTTTCCAGATCATCACCTGATCACTCCATCAACATAAAAACTTGGCCTTCCTCAGCTTATTCTCCTCCAGATCACCATCCAACCCACAAAAATCTATCTCCAACAACAATATGAAAAATTACTTAGCTGATGGCAATATTCAAGCCATAATCACCCAAGCACTAACCCAGCAAACTGAAGCCAGTCAAAGAGAACAAGCCAATTGCCTTGCACAACAAGCTGCCCAATTCAAAGCCATAGTTTCTGGCCTTGAAAGCAAGCTTGAAGCATTGTTGACCAAAGCATCCACTGAGCCTCTTGAGAAACCTGTGGCCAACTCAAAATCTACCCCCAGTAAATCAAAATCCCAACCAGAATCAACCCCAAGAAGCAATTCAAAACCAGTCTCAAAAGCCACAACCCCACAAAGAAATGCCTGTTCCAAGTCTGCTCCAGTGACTATCCCATTTTCAAATAAACCAAAAGCAAATTTTCAGGCAAGTGGCTCTCAGCTCAAAACACCCAAGACTCCACCCTTGGCTCAGCATAAATGAAATCCTGTTCAAATGAAATTGGAGGAGTTTCCCAAAAACTTTCTTTGTACCATGGTTTGATTGCTTTTAAATTGGATCATTGTAGATTCTGAATACTTATGCTCATATTATTATTACAGGAAGCTCTATTCTTACACATCAAAATGCTATGGGTTCTTTTTCAACAATTTTCAGTCCCACCAAGAGTTGATCCACAATTTTTGAAAGGCTTCCACAAAAATTTCAAAGATGTCAACCAGATTGAAGAAGTGTTTTTGAATCCCAACTCTCATGTTATAATTTCCCAGAGTGAAATTATCACCCTCAATCAAAGAAAAGCTGGCTGTTTTGAGCTAGGTAAAGGATTAGCCACCATAGCTGAAATGCAAATTTGATATTTTCATGGTGTTCTAGCCAAAGTTGGGATAAGCACCTGGGTACCCAACCTTGAAGAGCCACACAATTTTTTATACAACTCCTCCTGTAGAATTGTTGCTCTGGACACCTTTTGACAGCCTGCAGCAAGTGGCAGGTACAACTACATGAACTTGGATCTTTTCAATTTCAGAAAAATGTCATTGTTGATTGCAGAATATAACCATTTTGTTCATTATGTTCTTGAAGCTCGTTTCAAGAAAGAGATGAAAGAATTATGAAACTACCAGAGAGATCAATCCAAGAAATCAACCCAAAAGAACCTGGAGCATTTAAGTTGTAATTAATTAACAGATATTATATAAAAGAGAACTTACTGAGTTATTGTTTTCTCTAGTTACATCAATGCCACTATGCATTTTCTATTGAAAGAAAGTTTCCAAACTGGTACCTGCAAGTTTTGAATGACACATTGGCCCATAGAAATGATGAATTCAGCTCCAAGTACAACTGTTACATAATCAAAACTTTGAAATACCGGTCTAATAAGGCTAACAAATTTTTCCATTGCTTTGATGTGGAGATGCTCAAAGCAAGTCAAATTGCAGGAAAGAACAGTCAGAAAGGTGTCCAAAAATTCCAAAAAACAAACAAATGTCTGATTTTGTAAAGGCCCCTCAAGGTCTCCCACTGGACTTCTATGGTCAAAAATGGTTTCAGTCTTTCTCTAACTCAGACAAAAGACTCATCCCCAATACCTCTTCAGTAGCTTTTCTTCCAGAAGCAAATGAGTCACTGTTACCAAATCTGCACCCAGACAAGAAGCTGCATGATTTTACCTTCAACAATAAGTATTGCAATGTCTTATTGGATCACTATGGATTAGAAGCTATTCCTCCCAGTGAATCAGAAAGCAAAGATGAGAATAAGAGAAGTTTAATGTCAGTAGATGATGAAGAAAACAAGGAGGAGGAAATAGAGGAACTCTTCCATGATGATGGAGAGTTTGGTGACTTGTATGATTTGGAAAATGATGATGCAAATCACAAGGCTGATGATGGTAATCAATTTGGGCTTTCAAGCATGGAGGATGATTATTAAATAAACCCAAATTTGTCTAATTGATTGATTGATTTTATTTAATTATGTCTTATCTCATGGTTATGTTCTGATTGCTATTGGGTTTTTATTTTCAAATTAAAAGCCGCAAACCCTCAATGATGAAGATGAAACAAAAATAAAAATTTTATGCTCAAAGTTTATAAATTTAAAAAATTTTCTCAAGAGATCTGTAACCATCAATTGCTAATTCATAAGTAAGATAAAAGGCATAAAGATGATAAGACAACATGATCAAGATAAAAACAGAAAAAATTATAAGAAAATAACATAAGTAAGATAAACAGAATAAATTGAAAGACAACAAAATAGTCCTGCTGAGCTAGGAACTTGAAGTATTCAACTGGTCAGAATAATAATGCATCTTGAGATATCCTAAATGTGTTTGGTTTCAAAAATTGATAAGAAAAAAGTGAGAAAACTTGAGAAGGAGAAACAACTATGGGTGAGTTGTAGGTGACCACAGCTAAGAAGACTTTGAGAAAGGAAATGATCAAGCAAAATTTGTTTGGATAACTATCTTTCTGGTTTTTATATACATCTGTAATTGGATCAACCAAAAGAAATACTAGTTAACCAGAGCTACTCTTCATCCAATATATTTTTTTTTTAATTATGGCATAGGCTAGCTTTCCACCTTGCTTAAAAACTATGCCTCCATTTGGAACACCAACCAAAACTTGTCGTTCAACATTATCATTTGTGCACCATTTCCAAGATCTCACTGAATCTACTTAATTAAAAAGATGATTTGCCCCTTTTGGATGTGGCAAATCCCTAAAATCTTGCACCATCTATTTTCTGTGTTGAAGATAATTTAAAATAAATAAATATTCATTCATCTTCAGGTTAATTTTCTACTTAAAGCTTCTGACTGTACCACTCCCTGTGAGTGATGTTACAGGTTTTTATTTAGCCATTAGACGCTGCTGGGTTCACACCTTAAGCATCATGGTGCAATCCATTTAACCTATAAATAATTTAGTCAGTTTGATGTTGGAAAATTATCTGTAAACCACATTCATTTCACTTATGTGTCTTATTTTTTGTTTTCACCTTTTGAAAAAAAACCAATTGTTTGCTCACCACTAAATTCTGAAACACCACTTAAAGGCCCCCAATGCGTCAGGATTTCAGTTATATGGAGGTCATAGTGGTGATTGGATTGCACATTGATATCTTCAAAAATTTCTCATGAAGTTTGGAAATATTGTTTGTAATGGACAGTAAAGGGATTGATTTTGATTGGTGAAACTGAGTTTGCACAAACCACAGATGTGCATCGGCAAAGGGCCCCAACATTCATGAGGATTTTTCCTCTCATTGAGCAAGGATTTATCTCAGACAGATTATGGGAAAAGACTTCAGGTAGATCAAGGGGAATGATGTACATAAAAACCAAGTTCCATTCATTGATTTGCCTTCCATTTTCCAGATTTCTTTTCTCCAAGGGGCTGTGGTGGTTGTTCAATTTCAGTTGGCAAGATGACATCTTTTGAAATTTGGATAGAAAGTTTTATCTCATCTTCTTCCATACAGCCATTTTGATTTTCCAAGTCACTTTGAGTATCAAGATTTTCACTTGCACTTGAACTTTTGGCTTTGTTGTTGGTCCCCAAACAGATTTAATTTCCTTTGGGAAAGTCATCAACAGACTGGCGGGCGTGTTTTTGTTTTGGATAGATTTTTCAACAAGGGATTTGTTGAATCCCCTCATCAAATCCAAAAATGATGTTGTAGAACACCTTCAAACCAATTATGCATGATTCCAATGGGATTATCCTTCACTGGGTGGCAATACAAAATTCAATTCAATTTGGAGTATTGTACCCCTGTCTGTGGAAGAATCTTTTCCTTTGAATTCAATCTTGAAGCTTGGGATGATTTCAAAGATGACAAAAGTGTTTCTTCTTGAGTTCTGGGAGGCCCAAGTTCTAATTTTGAAATGTCTTTCTTGGTGCACTTGCACCATGCACAAAAAAAGTTTGCACTATGGGAAGCCTAACCTGAGACTTTATGAACACCTACTATATCTCCTTGAAGAGGAATCAATTGCAGTCAGACGGTTCTACCTGTGGGAAAACAGTAAGTTTTAATGTTTTTTCCAAATTCAAACTCAAGTAGATCATCAACTAATCCTTTGATCAAATGATTTATAGTGACAACTGATGGTAAAGCAGGACCAGGGGTTATTCCAGCTAAGTACTTCCAACAAAGTTTGTTTCTTTGGGATGGCAATAGGTTGAGGCAATTGAGAGCAATCAGACCAAGAGACTTCTTTTTTTTCAGCAAGTTTATTCCCACGTGGATTAAACCAGTCATTGAATAGTGAAAAGGTAAGATTCAGGGGATCTTTGTCCCCTTGTTTTTGAGGCCAAGCAAAGTCATTCCAGGCAGAAGACTGTTGTATATCAATTATTCTTTGCTGATCAGAATGGCTGAGAAGTGACTGCCATTCAGATATATCTTCTTCAATTCCTTCATTACTTAGAAACCATTCTAACCATTCCAGAAGTGACTGTGTAACATAAAGCAATACAGGTTGCAAATAGGTTTCTTCCAGCTGATTTTTGTAGCCACATGGATCACATTGAGTGCCAGCCAATTCAGTTGTTGATTGAAATTGAGTATATGTCTTGAATAGGCTTTCTGAACACAATTGAGCTCAAGGTGTTTCCTGATAGGTACATTTTGTGGGTTATTCCAAAAGGTTGTACAGTGAGAAACAAGAGGGACAGAAAACTGATTGGTGCAGTACAGGTTCAATGCAAAGATTTTGACTGATTGTTTTGATCTCTTTTTGGATTTTGTTTCCAATTTGATTGCCGATTATGTTCATAATCTTCAGGAGGAAAGTTTGAGAAATTTGGCAGTTTCTCTGGCTAAAACCACAGCATAGATGCAATCACACTAGAAAGATACAAACCAAGGAGGGCACTGAAGAGAGAATGTTTTAGAATTTAAGCATACTTTTTTTTCATTTAGAGATGAGGTACTAACAGTCGGATTTGGCTTGATTTGAGAAATCTAAATTGGAATTTGGATAAGCTTGACAAATCATCTGAATCTTCAGATAGTTTGGTGTCTGAGGGTTCAGAGATTTCAGACTGTTGGAATGTAAGGTCTTGTTTTTGATGCTTGTGTCGGTTGCGTCTGGAGATCATTTGTCCCGTAATTTGTTGGCCATTGATGTCGGCAAAAGAGAGGATCGAGCACTTTGAACAAGTGCAAAGTTCCATTTTGAGCGTATCATGTATCAGAGTTGAGGACAAGTGTTGGTCATTCACCTCTCATGAAGATGGTGGGGGAAGTCTGTGCGGCGGGACTGTTTCAGCGACAACTGCCCGTGTCGCATGCCAATTGTGTACCCGTGCGACACCTAAAGCATGCATGTAACATGCAATATGTCACCGCAATTTTGTGCGACTGGGTGTCACAGAAAAGAA
Organism: Puccinia polysora; assembly: GCA_025617555.3. Classification (NCBI taxonomy): domain Eukaryota; kingdom Fungi; phylum Basidiomycota; class Pucciniomycetes; order Pucciniales; family Pucciniaceae; genus Puccinia; species Puccinia polysora. The sequence continues at coordinate 9,073,649 of CM062622.1, read as the reverse complement.
TGCGACACTGTAAACCACCACCTCGTGGGTAAAGAGATTGGGTCCTGCACCCTCAATCAATACCGGCGTCGTTTGCCTTGGTCCTGCATCCCCTATTCATTTCCCGACGACCTCAAGGATGGCACCTAGCTTGGATCCCCGTCGAGCGTTTGCACCGAGCAAAACAGCTGACACTCGCCCAATGCCAACCCCCCCACCCCCCCCGCGCGCGCGCGCCCAAGTTTTGGGGTGCATAATCCTAGTCTAAATAGCACCTATCAAAGGATTGGTCTCTCGAGCCTCGGAAAATACCAGCGTCGAACTCCCTCAACATCCTTCCACTAGCCGGTCCCCCTTTAGTCTCCCCAATCTTCGCCACCAACCTGGATCCGATACCGGCCGTGCATCTACTTCACTCACGCTTTTGCACCGGGCAAAATGCTTGCGCCCCCCCCCCCACCAATTACTCTAGTATATTATTATAAGTACACTTTGTGGTGGTGGTGGTGGTGGTGGTGGTGGCCCCATTCACACTCGAGGCGCGATCGTATCGCTCCTCTGCTCTTCACCCACCCACTCCTCATTCACCGCTCTCACCCTCTCCTCCTCCTAGATCCACCCCCCCTTCCCTCCTCACTCTTCTCTCTCTCTCTCTCTCTCTCTCCCTGGCCGCTCCTCTTAGCTTTTTTTTTTTTTTTTAAAAAAAAGAAAAAAAAAAAGAAAGAAAGAAACCTTTCTGGGTGCTTGGGGTCGGTCGTGTACCCTCCAGGTTCGACAACCTTCCAGCCGACCGATCCGGACCACTCGTATTCCCAAACCTGCGCTCCATTTTGTCTTTGGTACGTACGTACCTACCTACCCAAGGTCCACTTCGAGCTCAACCATCCTTTTTTTTAATCTTTTTCTCTCTTTTTGACTTCTTGAGAGAGAGTGAGTGAGTGTGAAACCCATCCGATCTCCCCGGTAAAAAAAAAAGAAAAAGAAGAAGAAGAAGAAGAAGAAGAAGAAGAAGAAGAAGAAGGATAAGAGTGATGGTTGAGAGATGGAAGGCCCGAAAAGACGGGCCGGCCGCCGATCGGGGTCCGAGTGACGACTGCCGGTGCGCGCCGGTCGGCAGGACCCGGGCCCCGCTCGATCGATCGGAGATGAGGGTGGGCACGGGATCGGAGATGCATACGAGCCGGAAGGCGTCGTGTGGCGTGCCAGGTCGCGACGGGCGGGCGAGGGCCAAGGACTCAGGGTGTATGTACATACAGGCACTCACGCTCGAACTCCAAGCTTTCGATTCGTCGGGGATCCAAGTCATTCCAAATGGATCCCCCCCCTCTCTCTCTCTCTGTTCAGATCACAAAGAAAGAGACAGAAAGAAAAAACCCAAAAAACAAAAATGATCACCATACTAAAAAAAAAGAAGGAAGGAGGACTGATTATTTACTCTTTAGGTTCTTCTCGTTTTTTTTTTTTTTTTCATCTTCACATTCTTTCACGAGTCGTCACGATTCTTTTTTTTTTTCTTCGATCTCTCTTTCTTAATCTGACTTACTTTTCTTGTCGATCGACGTTTCAATTAGGTAAACAAAAAAAAAAAAACTTAAGAGAGAGGGAGGGTGAAAGAAGTGGAGGAGAAAGATTATATAATCATCGTCATCATAAGGGAGAATGGATCTATCGATCATGCGATCAAAACGTAAGATGAGACAGGAGGATAGACAGTCAGATCCAAAATAAAAAAAAAGTAACAGAAAAAAAGAATAATGGATTGGAAGAGGAACAGGACGGGTGGGGCAAGGTCGTTGGAGAGAAAAGGTGGAGGAGTAAAGATAAGCGTCTGCAAGATTAATTCGAAAGAAGACCCTTTGATCAGACGATAGGATTGATGGAGAGAGAGTGAGGACGGGGGGGGGGGGTATGGAAGAGAACCTGAGCCAAAGGAAGAGTAACACGACAAGCAAGGCATAGAAACTGGAACGGAGACTTGTTTTCAATTCTGATGTGTATTTCTCTTCTTCTTTTTTTTTTTTTTTTTTTGACCGTGGCAAACATCATGTTTTAGGACATGTTTTGGTCTGGAGCAGATTGACCATCCGCTGGATCGGCGTTGGGATTATTAGGCACGAATGAGAAACCTCCTTGAGGAGCAGTCATGTCGCCTTGGAATGCAAACGCTCCAGTTTCGTCAGTCGTCGGACCTCCGATACCAGTCTCTTCACCCTCCTCGTCCGTGTAGTACTGATAAGATGCGAGCACAGAATTAAATCAGTCGGTTGGGTATGGTGGCATGGAGTGTATCCATCGTCTCATGCGACTTACTTTATCCATAATGTAAAAACACTTCTTGTAGATGTCCAAGTTTTCATGATGCTGAAGATTGTGAATAGCATGCATACCACCAGCTTCTTCGATGAAGGTGGCATAAACATTAACACCATTGTTGGCTTCCTTGTCAGTTTCACCGACCTTGAGGATATTGTCTAAACCGTCCAAGGCGACTTGGATGATCTTATTATCTAACGCTTTCAACAAGTCACACAAAGGTTTGATGCAACCTTGGTCGACTAAATAGCGAATCTGAGCAGGATCTTGTAGGCCACCACTCGTGGCGTTGGAGATCGCCCAGGCGGCTTCCTTCTTGGTTTTGAAATCGGCATTTTGTAAGATGTTGATTAATGGTGGAATGATGCCTGCGTCGATCACGGCTTGAATTTGATTTGGTGATCCGGCTGTAATGTTTGAGATCGTCCAACACGCCTCTTTTCGGATACCGTCTTTGGAAGATGAGAGTAATGATAGAAGTGCAGCTAATGCACCTGAAGCGATCACGACCTGGGTTTGTAAATCATCACCTGTTACGATGTTTCCAACAGATCTTAAGGCTGGTGTTTGAACTGCCGTCGATGGATGCCTGAAAGGGGTCGAAAACCAAGAACGATCGATATCGATATGGTGCCGAGCGCAAGATCAAGAAAACCTAATCCAGAGCGGCCACGTACATCAGTAGGTCCACCAAACGTCGAACGACGCCTGACTCGATCACGGTTTGAATCTTATCATTTGATCCATCGGACAGATACGAAATAGCCCAACAGGCGTCGATCAAAATCTCGTCGTCCGTTGAATAAATCAATTTTGTCAGAACGCTCAGAGCTGGAGAAATCTACTTGAGAAAGATAGCCCGATAAATCATTCTTCAGTCAAGTTTTAACGGCTTTCTAGCTTGTTTCTATCTTTTCTTTTTTTCAGCTCGTTTGAGTTCGAGTTGGTCTATCTTGATTTTTTTTTTTTTTTTTTTTTTTTTTTGACAACACAACAGATCGGAAGAGAAGAGAACCGACCAAGTTCCAATTCGGCTGGGGATTCTTTCCTCGGCAAAAGTTGGAGAGCGTCCAGGTAGCGTTTCGGAGCATGCTCAGTTTATGATTTTCGGTCAGAAGCTCAAGAAGGGGTTCAAGGGCGCCTTGATTCAAGACAAAGTCTCGACAGGTAGGGCTATCACCGGCGATGTTTCCTAGGGCCCACACCGCCTGCTCACGGACATCAAGTACGTTGGAGGAGAGTAACTCGATGAAGATAGGGACTGCACCGGCTTCGATGACGACAGTAGTATGATCGGAGGTACCTGAGGCGATGTTGGTTAGCGCCCAAGCAGCTTCGAACTGGTGAGAAGGACATCACCCAAGGGTCAATGTCCAGAAGGTCTCCTACTCTGTGGGGGCCTCAGCTATGAGAAGACGGTCGGGATACTGACCTGAATCATCGAATGAGGAGATTTCAAAAACTCGACAAATCGAGTCACGACACCACATTCGATCACCTTCTCGATCGGAGGGTTTTTTTCCTTGGAGAGCAGCTTTCGAAACTTGGTCGTCGCATCCAACTGAGCCTCGACCGAATCGGAGAATACGCCTTGTACCATGAGGGGGAGCTGTTCCTGTAACTTTTGATGATGGACGGGCCGGAGAGAGAGAGAGAGAGAGAGAGAGAGAGAGGGGGGGGGGGGGGGAGGGGGAGGGTAAGGTTAGAGGTTTAGGGCGCGGTGGGGTTGAGCTGGGGTTGGAAGGGGGACACACTTGAGAATCGAGTGCAGTGGCGACGCTTTCATCACTGAGATCGATGGGTTCGAATGAGATGGTGAGTGAATTGAGGAAACGATTGGGAGGGGGGTGGGTAATCTCGAGGGATGGTTGGAGGGGAGAGAGAAGGCGTACTCGGAGTCAGGAGTACTGGCATCGACTTGAAAGTTACGCCTCTTGGCCACACACTCCTCTCGCTTGGCCTTTCGGATTTCGACTTGTTGTTCTTCGCGCCTTCGACGGAGCTCATCGTGCTTGAAGAGGCTAGTGAGGAGGAGGAGGATCGAAGAGGGAGAAGGAGGGAAGGAGGAGATGGAGATGTGAGGGAGTGGAGGATGGATGGATGAGGAGCGATTTTGGATCGATTGGAGGATAGAAGATGAGGATCGATTGGATAGAAGGGGAGAGATGAGTGATGGCTTACTTCTTGTTCTTGTAGTTACTCTGACGATGGGTAGGGGTTGCCATGATCGAAGGTGGGAAGGCTGAGTGAGTGTGGTCGGTGGAGAGGGATGGGGATGGGGATGGGGATGGGAGTGAAGGTTGAAGAGGGTGGGAAGATGTTTTAGATCAAAAGTGGTCGACAAAACTTGGAGTCGAGGGAGTTCAGAGTGAGGAGGAGAATTAAATTCGATGATTGATTAAAATGGTCATCAAGCCACCAAGCAGAGCAGGCAGGCGGAGGGGAGGGCGGACTCGAGGGAGGGAACGCAGGCAGAGAGGAAGGAGGAGGGAGCAGGGAGCAGGGAGCAGCAACCACTCACTGATCAAGGAAGGCCCAAAGTGCACTAGTGAGATCTTGGAGCAGAACAAAAAAATCACAAAGGAAAAAGATTCAATGGCAGCTTAATAAACTCGCCGGGGGGGCGGGGGGGGGCAGGGGGGGGGGATCTCAATCAGTCACTCTCCCTCCCTTCCTTCAACTCGAACTCTCATCCCATCGTAATTCCCATGGATTCTATAACCTTCATCATCATCACTCCAACACCCCAATCAACCCTCAATCTTCTTCCCTTCTTCGCATGTACTTGTGTGCTGCCAAAAAAAAAGGCAGGAGGGGGGGGGGGCCTACTCGAATCCCTAGGGACCTTCTATCGATATCAATCATCCAATCGCCTCGGGCCATATGGGTGCTGTTGGAGTCTCACAACATCCTTGATGCCCGTTTTTTATGTTTGATTCTTGGATCAAAAAAAAGATAGGGTCAGATGAGAGAATAGGTTTAAAGCCTGTATTTTTTTTGTTTTTTGTTTTTGAGATGTTAAAGATCTGACTATCCTCTGGTGTTTAAAAAGATTGCGTAATTCATACTCTCCACTCTCAAAACTGTCCTAATGATCTTATTAATATTCTCTCTTCCTCTCCAAGTTCAAGATCCACTATTATGAGATTAGATGATGATCGTTCTGATAGTGTTAATATCAACCATGGTCTCCCTAAAGGTTCACCCCTTTCTGTCACTCTTTACATTCTTTATAACTCTTCTTTACTCATATCTAACTCCCTGGATCTCTCAGATCACAAACTCTCTCTTAGTTTTATTGACCATGTTGATCATCCTTTGGATTCTCACCCTATCAATACCTATATTTCCAATATCAACTGGATTTCTTCCTTCTCCCTTGATTGGTTAAAAAGACATAGCACTATTAGGGTGTATCAAAGTTAGCAAATCTGGCATTAGAAACCTGCCATTTTTTTTTGACAAAATCCACCATTTTTAATGGTGGGTTTCTGGAATACACTTACCCCTTAACTGGTGTATTTCAAAACCACAGATTTCAAACATCAAATCTGCCATTTATCCATCATCATCTATCCACCATCCATCAAAATGCAAAACACCCATCCAAACCTCCACATCATCCATATCAAAACCAAAACCTTATACCAGCACACCTTACACCTCTTTTGCCATAAGAGACCCAATTCTACTTCTCACCCTTGCTCAGTTTGAATCATGATGGTCTGATTTCAGACTTGGTGAAGAGACAAACACACAAGTATTTCTCTCTCTCTCTCTCTCTTTTTTTTTTTTTTCTTTATTCTTTTTTTTTCATCCCACACTGACTGACTTGATCTTTTCAGTCACCCAGAAGTGGACCCCAGTCACCCCCACCATTGTGCCCCTCCTCCTCCTCTCCCGCTCATCAGACTCAACCACTCACCCTTGTCCTCCCCCTCCCCTCCAATAATCACCAACCACCTCACCACACCCACCCACCCACCATCTCCATCTCCATCTCCAGGTCAGTCTCCTTATCTCAACTCCCCTTTTGATTGCCTTGCTAACACTCCCCCCTTCATCTCCCATCTATGTATCCAGCCCACCCAGGTATGCCCTCACCCTCCCCCCTCCCTCTCAATCCACCCCCCCCCCACTCCCTTGTTGTGCTTGTGCTCACTGCTGATGCCCCCCCCCTTGACTCCTCACTTTCCCTCCAAATTGCTGTGTTCCACAGGCCCCAACTTGCTTGGCTCCTAACTGACCCCCTTGCATCCTGCCTCCTTGGCCAACTGGACTACCCCCTTTGCCTCCTCCCTCCTTGGCCCACCAGACCCCCCCCACCCTTGGCCAAACAGGCCTGACCAATGCCAAACAAGCAAACTGCCCCCCCCCCACCCCCACCCTTGGCCAAGCAGGCCTGACCAATGCCAACCAAGCAATCTGACAGACCCAACCAATGCCAACCAAGAAACTGCCAACATGATGTATCACCACAGTACAGAGGTTGTGCAGGTGAACAGAGACCAGTAATCCCAACCAAACAACCCTGCCAGCCACATGCATCTGTAGCCTGGTTGGTAAAGGCAGCACTCTAGTATGCATCTCAGTCTATCTGAGGTCATGGGTTTGAATCCCACCAGACACATCTTCATTTTAAAAGTTTCAAAAAGTGATTCAGTCCAATCTTTGGATTTTAAACCTGCTTCATCTTCCCTATGATGTCTGTTGACTTGATTATACAATCAGGAACAAGGTCATTGGGGGAGTGATTTGGTACAATAATTGTGGAGGATTATCACCATCCAAAAAAATTATACACTCATAGGCTTCTCTTTTCAAATATTCAAAAAAAAAAAAAAAAAATCTTGGCACTAGCAGTCCAGAATCAACTTGATCGGACTTCAACATTCTCAAACATTTGTGGATATGAAGAACAGATAAAAAAATTTTTCCTTTTCCTCTTTCTGAAAATCCAACTCATCTTTTTTCATATTTTTTTTTTTTTTTCAGAATTGATCTTCTTCTGTTGGGCTGCTGCCTCTGCCTCTATTTGTTTCTGCTAAGCTATAAGCTCTGATTTTTTTTTTCTCTCTCTTTGATTTCCCAGATTAAACTCCCACTTCTCACTCTCAAAGTCAAGTTTCTTGCTTTCAACTAGATTTTTAAATGTTTTTCAAATTCAATAAATCAATTTGATTTGCACTTTTGGGAAGATTTAAGAATCCAATTTATTTTCCTTACTTGAATCTTGCTTCTAAATGATTTCTTCAAAGTCTCCAAAGCTAGAGTTTTTTCTCCTCTTTGGACAACTTTTGGGGTTGATGTTGATTGAATTGGAGGCCTTTTCAGAGGATAGTGTGATCAGCAGTGAGGATGATGAGATTTCCAAGGAGGTCAGAGTTGGATGGAAGTGGGAAGCAAGGATGAGAAGTGAGAATGATGAGATGTCCAACAAGGTTGGAGTTGGATGGAAGTGGAAAGCAAGGATGAGCAGTGAGGATGATGAAATGTCCAAGGAGGTACTAGTTGGATGGGAGTGGGAAGAAAGGGATGGATGGTGTGGTACAGGGTGTGGTTGATGCTGTGGGTAACTTCATATAATCTACTTGAAAAAACCCACTTATTTCATGTTAATTTTGACACTTCTAATCTAAAATATGTTTTTTTTTTTTTTTTAATGGAAGGTTTTAAATTTCAGATTTGGGTTGAAACCTAACATTAAGAAATGGCAGGTTTGGTTAACTTTGATACACCATATTGGGAAAAACTTTTATATTTTCCAAGATTGCAACAGGCAATTCAATACAAAGGCTGGTTGTGATTCCCCTCATCCCTGTGGTTAATGATCCTGTTGAAAATTACCTGCCTATCAAGTTTATTCCCAAATAATTTTCAGTAAATTTGGCTTTCTTATTGAAAATCAATAAATCTCAAGGTTTGAAAATTCAAAATGTTGGTCTTCAGCTTCAAGATTCAGTTTTTGTCCATGGTAATTTATATGTAGCATTTTAAAGGAGCAGTTCAAGCCATTCAACAAGGGTAATGGTCAAACACAGAAATTACAACAAAATATCATTTGAAACTGATAAAATTGTTTACAATGAGTTTTTCAATGCTATACATCCTAAAAACTGATTGATTTGAAATTCATATTTGGTTTGATTTACTCCTATCTCAATAAATTAACATGTATTTTTGAGATTAATCCTACTTTAATTTAAAATTCAAAATGATATTTATTTTTTAACTTAATCCTGATTTAATTTTAAAATTAAAGATAATCCTCCAACCATCCCACAAATTTTTCATTCCCCATCCAAATTATTAAATCTCTCTCAGTCCCAAAATTTGGGGGAAATACTCTAATATATATAAAAATTATATACAAGTAGGCTGGTGAAAAAAGCCACAGATTTAGGTAAAAAAATAGAATAAAAATTAGAATGAAAGTATAAAAATGAATTAATAATTAAAATAAAAATAAAAAATAAAAAAATAAATAAGTGAAAAATCAAAATCAAAAATAAAAAAACACAGAAGCAAAGAAAAAATAAAAATGGATAATTATAAAATCAAAAATTTGCTGATTTTGGGGCCTTAATAGTGAAGTATAAAATTAAGAATAAAATTAAAAAAAAAAATAAACCTGAAAAAAATGAAAAAAAAAATGATTATAATAGGGTGTATCAGAGTTAAGCAAACCCGCCATTTTTTAATGGTAGGTTTCAGACCAAATCTGCCATTTCAAACCTGCCATCAAAAATCAAAAAAAAAAAAAACACTTATTTCACATCAGACGTGTCAGAGTTAACTGGAAATAAGTGGGTTTTTTCAAATAAAGTATTTAAAGGCTTCCACCACCTTTCAATTTCATTCACCCCTGGCTTCCCACCTCCTTCTAACTCCAAACTCATTGGAAATGAATTTGATTCATTGATCTTCATCGCTTCATCACTATCCTCATCACTTCATCACTCTCATCACTTTATTGCTTTCATCACATCCAGCTAAATCTCATTGGATCACTATCCTTATCAGTTCATCACTCTCATACCTTTATTGCTTTCATCACATCCAGCTAAATCTCATTGGATCACTATCCTTATCACTTCTTTGCTCTCATCCCTTTATTGCTTTCATCACATCCAGCTAACTCTCATTGGATCACCATCCTCATCACTTCATCACTCTCATCACTTCATCACTCTCATCACTTCATCACTCTCATCACTTCATCACTCTCATCACTTCATTGATTTAATAAAATCCTAACTCTCATTGCTTTATCCCTCTTGTCACTTCATCACTCTCATCTCTTCCTATTCTCTTTGCTTCATCACTCTCATCCTCTCATCACATCATCACTCTCACCACTTAAACACTCCCATAGCCCTTCATCCCTTCATCCCTCCTACTATTTTTAAATGGACCCTCAGCAATCCTCCCCCGCAAGTCCACTTAAAAATCCAATGGACAAAAGAAAACATCCCCCAGGAACTCAAAATCCAACAATCCTCCACCATCAGCTTCCAAAGGCTCAAGTCAGCTCAAGAGAGCTGATCACATTAACCTGGTAAACTGGCTCAAAATTCTGTGCAACTACAATGCTTTCTTTGGATCCCACAATGAAACATGCGTTGCCCAACCTCCATCCTCTAAGGCCAATGGTTATTGCCTGATGGCCAATGAACTCAAGAATAAAACATAAGTTAGGCTGGATCTGTCATCCAAACAGATGAGGGAGCAATTCAAGAATTATTGAGCCAAGTACAAAAAGGCCCACTCCATGTTGATCTCCACTGGCTTTGGTATCACCAACTCTGACAAAACCAAGGGAATCAACTTGGTGGTTGATAATTTGGACGCCATTTGTCCTTTTTATATTCAAATGGATGAAATCTTTGGGAAAGAAGGCCAACATCACCCCCCTAGCTGCTTTTGATACCCAAAAATCCAATTCAGTTGACACTGAGGACTTGGATGGGGATGATCAGCCTAGCAATGGTGATCCCAAAGAAAACTATGAGTGGCCCCCATCCAATGCCAAGGAGGATATTCAAATGCAATCAGCTCCAATCATGTCTACTTCCACATTGATTGAGGAGTCAAACCCAACCTTGGACCCCTCCCCTCCTTCTTTGGATTTCTCTCTTCCTGGGGTGGAATAACCGGAGAACTTGGCCAATGAGGAGGATTTCATTCCTGTATCACCATTTTCCTCAACATCTGCTCAAGTAAGGAACCAAGTTCTTTTCTCTTCTGTCCAGTCAATCCTGACTGATTTAGATTTGAAAGAAACAGGCTCATCCATTCCTGAATGGACAAAAACTCAAGCCAATGGGGCCTCCAACATCCCCTTCAAATGAGAGCAATGATGCTCCCACACAAACCTCCTCTGCAAAGGGAAAGCAAAAGGCCTCAAATTCCATCAAAATCAACCCCAATAGCATTCAAAAGAGGAGAAACACTTCAAATTTTTTGGGCTTTGAGAAGATCATAGAGAAGCAAGATTCAAGTAAGCCCATTGGATTTTCCTTGCTTTCAAAATCAAGCTCATTCCTATTCCCCTCTCAAAAACAGTGAAATTGCAAATTGAATCTGAAAAACTTCAGTTTGAAAAGGAGAAGTGGGATCTTCAACCGGTTATTGATTTTCAAAAGCAGAAAGCCAAGAGTTTGGCTCATCAGCAAAAATGGGATGCTCAGTGGAAGTTAAAACAGGCTGAGCTTGAATTTCAAAAAGAGGAAAAGGAGAAGTATCAACAGCAAGCGCAAATGCAAATGGAGAGGGAACAACTGGCAACAGAAAAAAAAGGATAAGTGGTCAATGGCTGCAGCATACATTGGTAGCAGAAGAACAGTAGATTAATCAAATTCTGGGCTTGTAAATATATCTGCTTTGATGAAAAACTTAAAAATAAAAAAAAAACATTTTTGATTACAACAATTCTTAAGACTATTTTCAACCCCACCAATAAAAAATATTTTTTCTTTTTATTTATATTTTTTTCCTGGAGTATATTTTCTCAATCCCCAAGTCCCTGAAAGTGTTTCTAGCTGTTTTTTTGTCTAGCTGTTTTGTTTATTTGCATTGAAATTGCCATTCTTGTATGAGTGGCAGTCTCCACAGAAGGAAAAGTACAGTGCTTGTACTTATTGGCTGCCCAAACCATTTTGACCACACCTTTTTGCTTGAAGTCAATTCCAAAGCCCAGGTCAAGTAAAAATAAATTGGACATCAGATACTTGATATTCATCCGTGTTTTCAATAAGTTGTCCATTTGATTTCTTGGTTGGAACTGAAATTAAAAAGGAATATTCAGAGATTTCACCTTTGTCAATGTGAGGTGAGTTGTAAAAAGAGTTGAATGTGAAGGTGACATTCAGTCTTTTTCTTTTTGAAAACAATGGAAGGGTACAGATCCAAAGGACGTGGTTTTTGACCAGACCAGACAACCTTTTCATTAATAACTTCTTCAGCAACTTCCAAAGACATTTCTGAATCCCAAGATTGAAGCCTCTTTTGGAAAGCAGCACTACTCTTCCCACCTCTCTGTGTGTTTTTCAAGCCATCTCCTTCCGTCTTGTTCCCTTGAAATCCTATACTTAGATTGGGGTGAGGAACAAGAAAGAATTTGATTGTTTTTGTAACATTTTGAGGGGGGTGGGAGAAGAATTGGACATTCACCAATAGCCGTTGAGGTATTAAAAAAAAACAGTCAGTCAAATGGAGATCATTGGTTAAACAAGATTGGATTAAAAAAAATGAAACCAAACCTGGAATTGATCCCAAGTTCACCAGAAATGTGATCACCAATAAAAAAAAAAGAAAACTGGATGTGGTTTTTGACCAGACCAGACAATCTTTTCATTAATACCTTCCTCAGAAACTTCCAAAGACATTTATGAATCCCTAGATTGAAGCCTCTTTTGGAAAGCAGCCCTACTCTTTCCAACTCTCTGTGTGTTTTTCAAGCCATCTCCTTCCATCTTGTTCCCTCCCAATCCTATACTTAGATTGGGGTGAGGAATAAGATGGGATTTGATTGTTTGTGTAACATTTTGAGGGGGGTGGAAGAAGAATTGGACATTCACCAATAATGTTTGAGGGATTGAAAAAAAAAACAGTCAGTCAAATGGAGATCATTGGTGAAACAAGATTGGATCAAAAAAAAAATGAAACAAAACCTGGACTTGATCTCAAGTTCACCAGAAACATGATCACCAAAAAAAAAAAAAAAAAAAAAACATTGCATCAGCGCCCAAAAAAAAAAGAAAAAAAAAACTTACCAGGGTGTGAGGGAATTGGGCCAGTCCTTTGGGTCCAGTTTGGTTTGGGTTTTGGGTTGGGTTGGGGTTGGGCCTTGAGCCAGGTAGGCAGGGCCCAGAAACCAGGGAGGGGGGGGGAGGTTGGTTGGCCGGGCAGGCGTCAACAGGGGGGGGCAGGGCCAATGCAAGGGGGAGGGGGGCGGGCTGTGGCAATGGCGCCAGTGGGCAAGTGAGGAGGGGGGGCCAAGGTGAGGCTGGCGGGCAAGGAGGAGGGGGGTGTGGTGGGGCCCTGGGCAAGGAGGCGGGGGCCGGTGGATTGAGAGGGGGGGCAAGGTGGCCCCGGCGGGCAAGCAAGGAGGCAGGGGCCAAGGTGGCGCCGGCGGCCAAGGTGGGGCTGGCAGATCAAGAGGGGGGGCCAAGGTGGCGCCGGCGGGCAAACAAGGTGGGGCCGGTGGGCAAGGAGGCCGGGGCCGAGGTGGCGCCAGTGGCTGAGCAAAGAGGGTTGGGCCAAGGGGGGGCCAGTGGGCAAGCAAGGAGGGGGGGCAGAGGTGGGGCCAGCGGGTCAAGAGGGGGGGGCCAAGGTGGTGCCGGTGGGCAAGCAAGGAGAGGGGGCCAAGGTGGGGCCGGCGGGCAAGCAAGGAGGCGGGGGAAGAGGTGGGGCCGGTGGGTGAGTAAGGAGGCGGGGGCAGAGGTGGGGTCAGCAAGCAAGTAGGGGGGCAAGGTGGTGGGGGTGGTGGCGGGGCCGGCAAGCAAGCAAGGAGGGGGGGGGGTGGTGAATGAGCAAGCAAGAGGAAGGAGTCAGCTAGGATGGAGGGAAGAGGAGGATGAGGAGGAGGGGGGGGGAGCGTACCTGAGGACCTGAAGGTTCCTGGAGGGGGATGGAACAATTGGTTAGCTTCTGATGATGAGGAGGATGAGGAGACCTTACCAGGGGTGCCAAAGGTGGTGGGTGAGGAGGAGGTGGTGGGTGAGGAGGAGGGTGGACCAGTGGTTTGGTGGGCTGAGGTGGGGTAAGGTGGGTGGTGTGGTGGGGTGAGGTGTTGGGTCAGTTTTTTCTAAGAAAAAAAAAGAAAAAAAAAAGAGTGAGTCAGCCTAGGATTCTTGGTTGAACAACCAAAACAAAAAAAAACATTTTTTACGTATTTTAAAACAAAATTGGGTTTTGGAGAGTTTTTCTTCTTGGAACCATGTATTGCTTTTGTAATAGAGCATTCAAAGCCAACCAAGTTGATTCCAAATCAGAGTCTGAACTGGAGTCAAATACTAACAAAAGTTCAGTCAGCTTTTTTGCATTTTCAACTTGCTGGCGGGAAGTTTGATTGGAAATGTTGAGAAAGATGGTAATTTGATGTGGGGTGATGAGATGATGATGGGTTTTGTGTGAAGATGGAGATTTGAAGCAATAGAGATGTGAAGCAATGGAGATGTGAATCAATAGAGATGTGAAGCAATGGAGATGGGATTGGTATGGATTTGCTGATGTGGATTGGTGTTTTAGATGTGATGGATGTTGGATGGATGATGATGCATCAATGGCGGGTTTAATGGCAGGTTTGATGTTTGAAATCCACCATTTTCATGAAACCCGCCATTTTGAAATACACCAGTTAGGGGGTATGTGTATTTCAGAAACCCGCCATTAAAAATGGTGGGGTTGGTAAAAAAAAATGGTGGGTTTCTAATGGGGGGTTTGCTAAATCTGATATGCCCTAATAGTAACCAAAAGTGATATAAAGGTCAATGGCCATTCCTTTGATGACTCTCATCATCAAAGAGGTGCTCCTGCTGCTTTATTTGACAGTGGTAAGGCTTTTGAACTGTCTGTGGCCCTTCTTGGATTTTTCAAACAGAACAGACCTTGATTTCTGGCCTTTTAAATGGGGAAGGTCATATAAGTGCATTATAAGCTCAACTCATAAAAATAAGGATGAGTTGCTATTTTTCTAAATATCAAAATAGCTTGATTTTAAATCCACCTTGGTGATAAATCCCTTGGTTTATTCCCTTTGAATAATTAATAATACTTGGCATCCTTGATGTTGCCTCCATGTTTTTTCTGAAGTGATCATCCCAATGAATTATTTTAATCAAAGCATAGGTGTTCTGGGCTTCTTTTATTTCTACTAAAACTTATCCCATAACTTGCCTTAACACCAGAAATTTATTTCTATACCAATTTATCTTCATTTTCAATCACTATTAGTATTTTTTTTAAATTGTATAAAACCTACATTGCATATTCTTCTCTCTTTCCAAAATCATGGAATTTTTTAGTTCTGAGATATTCTTCCAATTTTTATGGGCTACTTGGGGCTCAAAATTGCTTTATCAATTGCTTGAAATCTATATCTAAGGTCCCAAGGGAGATTATTTCCAAAATTTGACTGGTTTCAGCCATTTTCTAATTTTTACCATAAATAGTAACCATAGTTGTTAGTCCTACACTGTTTTGTGCTGCCACATGCCAAAAGTTTGGAAGAAATATTTTTTGATAAATCTCAAACTATACACAGAAATTATTTTTTGAATTACTTTTTCACATGTTGAATATGGTTGATGATAAATTAACAACCCATTTGAGTCATTTACACAACTCAAATTGGCCATGTGGCACGCTACACAACTACAATTGAGTGGTGTAGCTTTCACAGAACTTGACTGTAGTTGTATAGCCCCCACACAATGGTTTGGTGTTGTGTGGAACCACACACAGCTACAAGAGTTGTCAGCCAGAAAAATAAAATAAAATAAAATAAAAAAATTGGAAACTAAAAAAAATTGATTTTGAAAAAAAAACACAGAAATCAACCAAAAAAAACAAAAAATTTTGATTTTTTGGTTAAAAAAAACAAACAAAAAAACAAAAAATAAAATAAAAATAAGTAAAAATACATAAATAAAAATAAAAAACAAGAAAAAATGAAGAAAACCAAAACACCAAAAATTAAATAAACAATGAAAGAGTCTATGGAGCAGCCCTAAATTATAATTTCCAAAATATACAAGTTAAACTTGACTAGCCCTAAATTAAAAGTTTCAAAAAATACAAGTTCAACCTGACTAGCCCTAAAGTAAAAAAAACCAAAAAAAAAGTTCAACTTGTGTTAAGCTGATCCCATCACAAGAAGTAAAAATACTCCTCATGATGGGATTAGCCCAACGCAATTTGAACTGACTTACCAATTAATTTTCATTCAAAACACTCAATATAATGACGTTAACTCAAAAAACTAAACATAATGATTTTCAAAATGTGATGACCCTTTATATTAATAGAATCACAAGATCAGCATGTTATAAAAAACCCAAATGATGAACTTAAAATGGTCTCTATAAATTAGAATACAGCGCAAGTTGATCTTTGAGGTGATCAACCCAATCAGAGGCTTTTTTTAGAAATCATGGAATGTGGTTTGGAAACCATGGGCCGGATTTGAATCACATCTCCCTTAAGTAAAAGCTGGAACCAATGTTTATTATTAACAAATGAAATGAATATTGGGTCTGATGCTTCTTTTGCACCCATTTCCATAGGAGTATAATTACAAAATGAATCCAATGAAATGAAAATTATTGGTCTTCCATAAGTATCATCTATTATTTAACCCATTTCAAGCTTTGAAAGCCATTTTGAAGAGGGAATCTTTTCATTGATGTCATTAACATCAAGCCTTTGTTCCATCTTTTCAACTTCTTTACTATCACCAAGTATCTTAGAATAGGATGTCTTATTTTTCCTCAATGTTTCAATTGTTTCTTTTTGTAATTTACACCATCCATGCTCATCATAAAAAACCAATTTAGAAATGTAAAGAAATTGATACTCACCAAAGATGAGCTTCTGGTAGACCCTTCCTGCACTTCTTCTTCCTCTGAAGAGGATTCCAAGTCCAGATGAAGTGAAGCTTATTCAATTTTGATCTGTTCCTCTGAACTATGAAATTCATATTCTGATCCTGTGGACTTTGAATAAAAATTATCATCATATCATCATCAATTGATTAAGCAAAAAAAAAGAACATTTCACAAAAGAAAAGACTTGAAATGTTTTATCTTGTCTTATTTGGTGCTAATCTAATTGCCTTTTGCCACTTAATTTAATTTTAAAATTTCTCAAATCAAGAAGGATCTCTACAGGTATCTGTAAATTTTGACCAAACTCTACTTGATTGCAAGACTTTTGGTTCAAGTCTTGGCTTTGATTGATAATTTGCGGTCTTCTTAATCAGGTACTTACACAGCTTGCAATGATATTGTTCAGGAAATCACAAGATGATTGCATTGAGCTTCTCATTTAACTGAGAATTGTTGAGAATTTTATCAACATTGAACTTCCAGAATTCAAAAGGATCAAACATTATTAAAGTAGGAATCATCCATAAAAAAGCATTAATCCCATTAAACCAACTTACCAAACTAGAACTGCAAGGTTCACAATTTAACCTCCACTGAGGATGAACATTCTCAGGCACAAAGGATCCTCTGAACACTAGTAGGTCACCTATCTTATGGGAACAGGGCAAACCCATAGTCTTGGAGTATGAATTTGTGCACACTTCCCCATCATGGTTCTGCTTTGATTTCTCAAATTGTTCCACAAAAAGTTTAATTTCCTCTAAAGACAAATTTTATCCCAATGGTAACATTTCAGTGGGAAGAACTATTATGAATTGTATTTGAGAGTTTTAAAGCAACACCTGAACCTATTTAATTTTATTTGAAACTGTTCCATTTAGGTTTTTCCAAAAATTCAAAATTTTTCCCAAAGAATTTGCAAGGATTTTTTTTGAGAGTAGCATGGGCCCCTTCCACCCAAAACGTGGTTTCATTTCCCAAGTAAAGGTTTTTGCAAGTAAAAGCAGTTTCAAAATTACATTTGATACAGAAGATTTTATTTTAAATATACTCAAGCACATCCTCATGGTCTTCCAAGAAACACTTTATACAAGTCATAAAATAAGCACACAAAACTAGGAAGATTAACATTAGAGGCAGTAATTTGGCACTTAATCTCAGTTCTGCATCATTTACCTCTGACTCCTCCATGGTTTTATAGGCCCCATAATTTGCCCACAGAGACATAAAGCTTTTCCACCCTTCAAAGTCATTATTAAAGAAAAATTTACAGTTTGCTTTCATGTTTTTAGAAAAGTGCCACAAACAAAACTGTCTTGTTGACTAAGGGAAACTATTTTCTATAGAAAAAATCAGAGCTTTTTAACGGTCCTTCACAAAGAATTTGGGAAGTTTCTTAGGATCATAAACCAGCTCCTTTAGTTCTTTTACAGACTGACTGTAGAAATCAAACTTTTCTCTTGTTATACAAACAAGAGCTTTTGTGAAAGTTGTTTGGTTGCCTGTCATTCCTACAAAATGCAATAGGGGGATGATTTACTTATTTGTTTTATAAGTACAATCCAACATAGCAATATGATGGAATTGCTGCAAATCTTTAATGCATCAGGGTGAGCCAAGAATAGGGCCTCCAAGTGTCCCTCTCCACTTAATTTTGCTTGATGAACCCAACCTGAATCACCAAGTTGTTCAAGGAGGACCTCCATAACACTTTTTCCCTTGAGTTCTGCAAGTGTTACCATTCCCTTAGTGTTATAGATTTTTCAGCAATCAACATACTCCTTGCCATCAATCTTGCTCAATTTTCTTTTGAGTTGAAGTGTATTGAGCCCATCATTCATGTCTTCCCTTAGATTATCTAAGGCCACCCCAGAGATTCTCCTGAGTTAGGGATGCACTGAGGGGTGTGGAGATGGTTGATGGTTATGTTGATCATTTCTGTAGGAGATTTGCCACAAGGGGTCTGCTTTTGTGTGACTTGCATGGATTAAAAAATTGCACCCAACCTTCCTAGTGTGAGTTTGCCTTGACCTTTTGGTAAGAAATTGCCCAGAGTAGGAGCAATGTCTATCACAGGCTAAATCCACATATTTATCAAGCTTTGAGTTGAAAACTGTCAAAGCATAACTATGTTTCATTGACCATGTTTGAAAATACTCTTTTGACTCTTCCCTAGTAGGAAAAGCTCTTGCAGGAGGTGTTTCAAGTGGATCTTGCACCAATTGAATGGTTATATCATAGTTAAATAGTTACATTATCAGTTTCCATCAAATCAAATGAGCCAAAGGCCAAAGTAACATAAATTGATACTCACCACCAGAGGTCATGTCCATTTTTGAAACATTTTGTTCCTCAATTGCAAACCTAGTCAATGAGGCTGCAATTGAGGCTCCCAATGTTTCATTGCCCCAATCCTTCTTTTCCACAGCTTTGTTAAAGGCAATATCAATTTATTCCTTCAAGGCAGCCATGTAATAAACAGGAGGGCTTTCCACTGTTACCATAATTCAAAAAAATGCAATGGTACTTCAGTATTCAATCCAACTTTCAATTTAACAACTAAAAAGTTTGCTCAATTTTGATCTGATAAAGATCAAGTTAACCAACAGGCAGTAAAAATTTTCTTTTCTGTTGTCCAATGGGAAAGTTGAGATTGTAATTTGTGGGACACAGATGATTCCATAGATTTTTTTTGCCAAAGGCAATGATTGTTTTTGCAGTTTCACTTTGGGTTCAATTCATAATTGCTAGGTGTGTTCCAATAGTCCCACATAGTATGCTTTGATCCCAAATTTGGGTTGATGGATCCCAAAATTGGTCCAGGGGGTCCCCAAAATTCTGGCGCAATCCCCTGGGGGTTTTAAAACCCTGTAAATGCATCTAAAAGTTGTGTATGGGGGTACAAAACTCAAAAAAACTGTTTACGGGGGTATAAAACCCCCCAGGGGTTGTGTGTGTTTGGAATAACGTGCTGGAGTCTTGTCCAGGGGTTGTGCGTGTTTGGAGAAACCCATTCAAACAATGTATGGGCCCACACACTTTGAATGGGCTGTGTAGGGCCCTAAACAACTCCCAAACAACTGGGGGTTGTGAATTTATCATCAAACTTTGAATATATGTAGAATATAAATGAAATATGTTTTTAGTCCTAGGGGGATGTGGTGTAAGCTTTCTACTTTTTAAAAAAAAACCTATCAAAAGTAAAAAAAATAATTAAACAGAAGAAATAGGAAAAAAACAAGATATGATAATAAATAAATAAATAAAGGAGTAATAAAACTCCAAATATTAGGGCGTATAAAAGTTAGAAAAAACACCATTAGAAACCCACCATTTTTTTGACAAAACCCGCCATTTTTAATGGCGGGTTTCTGAAATAAAAATACCCCCTAACTGGTGTATTTCAAAATGGTGGGTTTCAAACATCAAACCCACCATTTCATCCATCCACCATCCATGGAATGAAAAAAAACCATCCACACCTCCAACTCATGAAATCCATACGCATGACACACATCCCATCTCCATTGCTTCACATCTCCATCACTTCAAATCTCCATCACTTCGCATCTACATTGCTTCACATCTCCATTGCT
Organism: Puccinia polysora; assembly: GCA_025617555.3. Classification (NCBI taxonomy): domain Eukaryota; kingdom Fungi; phylum Basidiomycota; class Pucciniomycetes; order Pucciniales; family Pucciniaceae; genus Puccinia; species Puccinia polysora. Next base: position 9,053,653 of record CM062622.1, on the reverse strand, counting down.
TCACATCTCCATTGCTTCACATCTCCATCACTTCAAATCTCCATTGCTTCACATCTACATCACATCACATCTCCATTGCTTCACATCTCCATTGCTTCACATCTCCATTGCTTCAAACACATCCCATCATCATCACATCACCATCTTTCTCAACATGTTCAATCAAAATTCCCAGCAGCAGGTTGAAAACGCAAAAAAGCTGACTTAAACTTTTTTTATTATTTGACTCAGATTCAGAATCAGATTTGGAATCAACTTGGTTAGCTTTGAATTCTCTATTGGAAAAGCAATACATGGTTCAACAAAGAAACACTCTCCACAACCCTATGTATGAAAGGCAAAAGCTTCACCTACTTCCCAACTTAAGCTTCCAGCAACTGTTCCAAAATTTATTGCCTTCTTTCATGGAACTTTTGGAGATGATTGAAGACCACTAAATCTTCCAGAACAATTCTTGGAATCCTCAACAAAATCCAGCTATCCAACTGGCTGTTGCTCTTTGTAGATTGGGATCAAATGGAAATGGAGCACCAATTCATCAATTAGAAAATCTATTCTTGGTAATTTATTGAACCATTTAATTATAAAACAAAAGAGTCATGTTGTTATCCTATCTTCCCGTTGCTCAGTCCTTTGTTGGCCAACAAAAGAAGACGGCAAGGAGATATATAAAGTAATGGAGACTGAAGGCTTTCCTGGTTTCATTGGTTTTGTTGATGGAACCACTATCCCCTTGAGTTAGAAAACCAAGCTAGATGGCAACCATTATTTTGATTGGAAAAAAAGGCAATAGATTCATTTCCTTTCCAAAGCCTTTGATAATAAAATGAACCAATTTGTTTCATTGGTTTGTAAAGATACTCTCTGGAAATACAACTTGTTTGTGATAACAAAAAGAATTTCATATCCCTCCATGCTGGACTTCCGGTTTCTAGTCATGAGTCACATGTTTTCAATTGGATGCAGATTTCCCAACAACCAGATAACTACTTTGACCAAGATCAATACCTTCTGGCCAATTCAGCTTATGCTAGCGCAAAATATCTGGTTCTGGCATACCACAATGTTTCAACCAATGATCAAGCCAAAACTGATTTCAACTATCATCTTTCCCAATCACAAGTTTGTATTGAGTATGCCATAGGGATCCTGAAAGGAAGATAGGCCAGCTTACAGGAGATGCAAAACCAGCTCCAACATTCCAAAGACATGAAGTTCCTCATCAACTGGATTATCAGTTGTGTAATACTTCACAACCTTCTTGCCAACATCAAACATGAATGGGAAAAAATATTCAAAGAAGATATTCCTGATCCTTCTCAAGTCATCCCAGACTCATCTTCTACCTCATCTTTGTCCATGAGAGAGCAGATTGTACCCCTCACACTTGCTCACTTTGATCAGTAGCATTGGGCTTTTGAATATGTAAAAAACAACATCACCATGAGTAGCATTGGGTTTTTAAATAGGTAAAAAATAATATCACTGAATTTTTTTGTTTTTTTTTTGTTTAACCCAGAATCCTAGGCTGACTCCCATTTTTTTTTCTTTCTTTTTGGCAGACTTAGACAAAAACCAGAACCAAAACTTCCAAAACAGCCACCTCACCCCACCAAAACACCGGTCCAATCCTCCCTCCTCCTCACCAAACCACCTCACTGTCCACCTCCACCTACCTCCAAGTTCACCCGGTCAACCTCCTCCTTATTCTTCTTTTCTCAGTGCCCCAGGTAAGCCCCCCCTCCTCCTCCTTGATTCATTGGAGCTGACCTCTGCCCTCCTCCTCCTCCTTTTACAAGTTCAATGCCATTCATCCCTCCTTTCTCAGGCCCACTGGTAAGCTCCCTTGCTCAGCACCCGCCCTGCTCATCCTCCTACTCCCCTTCTTCCACCTCCTCCTGCTACCAATCTTTCCCCACCAACACCTTGCCGGGTGATTGGAAGGCAATTGATTGCTTGCCAATTGATCAATTGGTTGACCAGCAAGCAATCAATTGCTTGCTGGTAAATCAATAAATTGCTTGCTGGTCAATCAATCAATTGATTGACCAACTGGTGACCTGCCGCCCCTTCAGCTCCTCCTCCTCCTCCCCTCCAAGTTCTTCAGAAGTTTAATGAAATTCTTTTTCTTTTTTGTTTTGTAGGAAATTACCAGTAATTTTCTTGTTATTTTCTATGGTGGTTGATCATCTAAGTGGTTCATACCAGACTGATGATTTTTTTTTTGGTAGGAGAATTGCCGGTATTGTTTTTGTTATTTTATATGTTTGTTGATGATCTAAGTGGTTTAAAATTTTATAATGAATTTTTTTGCTTTTTTTTGATTAAATGCAATGCAATTTAACATTCCACCGCTTTGACCACCCTTTCTTGACGGTGTGGTGTCAATTTATAGACACGGATTGGGAACTGCGTTGCGGCTGCGCGCTCAGCATTGGAGGCAAGCGGGCTCAGCATTGGAGGCAAGCGGGCTCAGCATTAGGGTATGCGGAGTGCTCAGCAGCGGCAGCTGCTGGATCAGCAGCAGCCACTGTTTGGCTCTGCACTTAGTGAACAGGTCGGGCTCAGCATTGAATGCGGTGTGGGCGGCAATCCGCCCCAGAGATTGTATTTGGAAGGTAGTGCGCTTGACTAGGTTTGCGGGCGCGCCGGTTTGGATATGTAGGGGCGGAGCAATCCGCGGGCTATGAAGGAACGGATGGAGCGCGCGGATCATGCCGGATATTACCAAACACCCACAACGGGCGCGGACAAACAGATACGGACAGGCGCGGGGGGCTCCAAGTAGGGCGCAATACAAGGACCGCGTCATGAGAAGGACAAACCAGATGGACGGAACGGCGTACGGATGACGGGGGGAGTTTGGTACGGAGGAGGTGGGGAGAGGAGGCTAGGGTTTCTGTTTTGGGATTGTGTTCTGTTTTGTTGTCATACTGTTATTTGCCCGTGTACTTAGGTTAGGGTTGAGAGGGAGGACTTATCCTCACTCTCAACTCCGGGTTAGGAGGGGAGGCATGGCATGAGGAAGAGAAGGAGAGCATCACATCATTGGATTGGATCACTCATCTCACCAAGAGATTAAAGGAACTCATACCGGATACACATCCAGGTGGAAAGTTCTTAGGATTGAAGGATTGGCAATTTCTCTCTCTCTCTACTTTTCTTTATCTCTTTATCTCCTTATTTCTATTTCTCATTTAAGTGCGACTTTGGACATCCTCATCTCCTTTCAAATGCAGGGAACCGTTAACTTCCAAACCTTGGGACAATTATAGGGGGATAACCTCTATTCTTTCCACATCTGGGGGTCTGGCCGGGAAATAACCTTCTGTTTCTTGTCTTTCAAAGGTAACTGGGCGCAATGTCCTATCCATACCTCCCTACAGTCGCTCCTTCTTCTTCTTCTTCTTCCTCTCCTTCCGTTTCCAGGTCCACTACTCCAACCCCACTCTTGTCTTCCATCCCTCCTCCTCCCCCTCCCTCCGCTTGAACCAGGACAAGCTACGCCGTTCCCCCATTGGTCTCCAGTGACCATGAACCCACTCATCCAGTTTGCATCAGGCTACGCGACTACCCTCACATCCAATTCAACACTGCGGACGTGGAGCGATTCATCTCGAGATACAAAGGAATTGCAGATGCGGAAGGTGCGTCGGACGCGGATAAGGCCCGGCTTGTCTTCCTGTTCATTATGGACAAAGAGAAGCTCCGGGATGTGGAGGAAATGGAAGGCTACGAGAATAAAGATTGGCCAAAACTGAAGGCGGAGATCCTAACGCGGTGGGGTAGGCGCGAACCTCAATTGCGGGAAAGCAATTTTGACCGCGTGGCCTTGGAGGCGAGCGCGCGCGGAGGAGTCAGAACTTGGGTGGAGCTGGCGGAGTACACCTCAACATTTGATTTGATCTATTGGTACTTGTCAAGGAACAAGGTGGTGGCGGGACAGACAGGGGCCATGAAATGCGCGTTTCTGGGCAGTTTAGGCTCTCAACTCCAGGCAAGGGTGCAGCGGCATCTTTACAATCACAACTTGGTAAAGCGGTCATTGGACAGGAGCATTGCGCTCCTTTCGGAGCTGGCTGTCATTTGCCAGGCTGTGGAAAGCAAGCTTGACTTAGAAGAGCTTATTGAGGATACCGCTAAGTCCTTCCCAGCGGGACCAAAAAAATCCGTCCCCCAGGTTTTGGCTCCGGCGCAATTTCCGGCCCCGGTTCCGCCTACTGCCACGCGTGCTCCAGTTCCTCAACCCTTGTCTGCCCCTCCGGTAAGTGAATTGACGGAGCTGATGAAGGATTTGAAGATCTGCATGAGCTGTATGGGCCAGCAGCAGCCACAAGGGCCTCCACCGCACATGGTGGAAGGGTTTTGGCCGCCCGGTACCTTCGTGCTGAGGGGGTGTTTGTACTGCGGGGCAAACAGTCATTGGCAATTGGCGTGCAAGGAGCCTACAAAGGATCTCCACGCGGGATTGGTTTGACCGGCGGGGATGGGGTACATGTTTCCGACGGGAAAACAGATTAAAATGGAGCCAAGCCAGCCAACAGCAATGCAGCAGGTGCGCACACGGGGTCAGGAGGCAGGAACAACGGCGCAAGTGTCACTAGGCATTGTTACCGGTCCCGGATTGTGGCAACCACCTCAGGTGGAAGCTGAGGTAAGGGTAGTGGCAACAGAAGAGAAGGTGGCGGTCTCCGATAAGATGGAGGTGGATGCGCAGGAGCAAACCCCATTGATCGTTCCAAAACTGGCCGCACGCGCGCCCGGAATTGAGGCGCCGGCAGCGAATCCTGTAGGGAAGAAGAAAGCTGCGGACATTGTGCAAAGGGTGATGAGTAACAAGACTCCGGTCCCGCTGACCTTGCGGGAACTGGCAGCTGTGTCTCCGGTGGTGGTAGATGAGATGGTTCAGGCGTTGTGGGATTGCGGTCAGGGCCGGGTACCTCAGACAGTGCAGCGGGTTCATGTGGCACGGAAGGAGGAGGGGCCCGAGGAGTGTGAGTTGATATTGGTTTTGACTCCGCTTGCTTACGTTCCAATGGTCATAGCGGGGAGGAAGGTGTGGTCTATGGTGGACAGCGGTTCAATGGTGAACCTGCTGCCGTCGCGGATGGTGGATGATTTGGGGTTGGTTTGGCAGAAATGCGCAATGGGTCTCCGCGCGCTTAACGGAGGGGAGTGTTGTGTGGATGGGGTAGTTGAGGAGGAGGAGGTCAAGGTTGCAAGGGTCCGTAAGCCTCTTTCTTTTCTTTTGGTTGATTGTGGGAATGTGATTTTGGGAAGGCCGTTCATGTTTGGGTTCTGAGCACAAATGGTTTTTGATCCGGAGGCAGAAACGGAGGCGTTGACGGTGGAGGATTTGTCCGGCGGAAGGTTTGAGACAACTATCTGCAATCACGGGAAAGGGAAGCAAAGAAGAGTGTTGGAGTATGAGGAGGAACTGGACGCGGAGTTGGCCTGCGACGGGCAACCCTTGGAGGATTTTTTCTAGTCGACTGAGGAGACCGCACGGAACAAGCTCCGGTTTCGCGCGGGCGGTCAACTAATGAGGAGCAGGGAGGAGGAGGAAGGAAAGTGCAGGGCGCGCACATTGCAGAAGTAAGTCCCTTTTCTCAGTATGCATTGCCCAAGGGTGCTACGCTTCGAAAACCCTATCATTGTTCCACACTCGTGATCAAAGGCAAAAGCCGTGGTTCCGTTCTGCGCAGGACCTACAGTGAAGGAGGCGTGCGGATGATGCAGTGCAACGCTGGCAAGTACAAGCGGTGTCCCGGAAGGTCCAACCAAGGAATGAGCTGATGCCCCAGGAATTGAACAGACCGCTTCAACCAATTGCTTGGTTGCGGGAACCTTGGGTCATGCCAATTAAGGCTTCAGGGTGGGTTACTAGTTTGGCGCGGATCACGGAGGAGCGGATTGCAGCTTTCAATTTCGGCCCAACGGGATGGTTGAGTACGGAGGAGCGTGAGTTGCTGGTTTCTGTTCTGGTTCTTTGGGAAAGAGCGCTCGCGTTCGGACCTGAAGAGCGGGGGCTCCTGAAAAACAATATTGGTGACCCCTATGTCATCACCACTGTCAATCACGAGCCGTGGCAGATCAAGCCGATTCCAATACCGCGGGCGGTCCGGGAGCAGTTTCTGGAGTTGGTGCGGGAACGGGTGAAGACTGGCCTCTACAAACAGTCAACGTCTAGTTACTCCAGTCCGATCTTTGCGGTAGTTAAGCAGGACGGAAAGTTGTTGAGGATTGTCCATGATCTACAGCGGCTCAACTCTTTTACAATCCGGGAATTTGTCTTTGGGCGGAGAAGCGGAGATGGTGCCGTTGCAACGGAGTAGGCGGTTGCGACCAGCTGGGGACAGTGGCCAAGTGGGGGGGGGGGGAGGTGGTGGAGGTAGGGGATAAGTTTTGATTTGGTGAGGGGGTGCTCTAGCCTGTTCACAGCCGGAACAACTAGACATCCCAGAATGTTTGTTTCTCTATGTTTCTTTCTTATCTGGATTGTGGGGTCTTGCTGGCTTGGGGTTTTTGCAGGAAACGCGGGCGCGGAACAAAGCCGGGTCTGTAAACGCGAGGACAAGCCCCGCGGAACCAGGACGCGTGGGCAATCCTGCGGATGGGGGAAGCGGGACAAAGAGCAATTTGCCGAGGTCTACGGGCGTTGCGCAAAAAAAAAACAAAAAGTGTTCTTTTCTATTTTTCTTCTCTGTTGGTTTCTTTTTCTCTTTTTCTTTTATTTTCTCTCAGGATATCTCGAGGATGGGTGGTTGGTATGGGAATACGCTTGATTTGGTGAGGGGGTGCTCTAGCAGGTTCACAGCTGGGACAACTAGACACCCCAGAATTTCCGTTCTCTTACTCTCTCTCTCTCTCTTCCCTTACGGTGGCGCGCGCTGGTGTTTGGTTGTTGTGTTTGTTACAGGAAGGGTACAGGGAACTGTGTGGCAGTTTGTCTGGGGCGGTCCAGGTGCCTCTTTTGGAACGGCTAGTCACTTACGGTTGCTCACAAAGCAAAGCGCGCGGACGCAGACTCAACCTCAAGCTCACTCTCACAAGGCGCAGTTGCGGGTCTTCCAAAAAGCCTTGGGTCCGGTACCATTTGGTTCACGCCAACAGCAGCGGCCCAAGCGCGGGTTGCCGCGCGCCATTCCTCCGAGGTTTTGTATTCCCCCCGTTGCGGAGGTCCGGCCCGGTGGAGAGGTGATGCCGAGTTGCGGCTCACGTTCAAGGTGGTGGGTGACGGAGCTTGGGGCATGCTGTCGCTAAGCAAGCAGCGATGGTGGCCGCAACGGCAAGCAAAGCAGGCGCGTTGACCAGGGACAATTGAACACCTGTGCTCGTTCCGGGCGCAGAACTCGCATGGGAGCATGTTGGAGATGATGCGGCAGGAGGATGGGGGAAGGCGGTAGTGGGAGTGGTGGGGGTGGTAGTGGAAGTAGCCGGTGTGGTGCTCTTTTATGGACGCAAGTCAGGAAAGGGGCAGCAGGCGGCGCGCTCGTAGGCCCAGCAGCGGTTGGGTTGGGCTCTGCACCTGGAGACGGGAGACGACGGATTGCGCGGATCGGAAAGCTTGCGCGGATCGGAAGGCTTGCGCGGATTGGAAGGCTTGCGCGGATCGGAAAGCTTGCGCGGATTGGAAAGCTTGCGCGGATCGGAAGGCTTGCGCGGATCGGAAAGCTTGCGCGGATCGGAAGGCTTGCGCGGATCAGAAGGCTTGCGCGGATTGGAAAGCTTGCGCGGATCAGAAGGCTTGCGTGGATTGGAAAGCTTGCTTGGGTCGGAAGGCTTGCATGGATCGGAAAGCTTGCGCGGATTGGACGGCTCGCGTGGACCAGGCGGACCGCGCATTGCAAGGCGCGCAGATTGGGTCACGCGGGTACGCGGATACCTGGAACGGGTTGATGGGCGGACGGGCACGGGCAGGCAAGCTGGGCGTACGTTGATATTGAGGGGCATGGGTTATGGGGCAAGGGATGGAGGGGCAGGATTGGGCTAGGGTTCTGTGCTTAGGGGTTGTATCTCATCATTCTTGCTTACTTGTGGTTGTACTTAGGTTAGGGTTGAGAGGGAGGACTTAAATACTTTGCTCTCAACTCTGGGTTGTAGGGGGGGGGGAGGGACTTCACGGACTGGACTTGACGGACGGGGACCGCACTCTAGGATATCACTTTTATGGCATCGGATTGGATTGGATTGGAAAGAAAGGAATTCATCTTATTATTTCTCTCTCTCTCTCCCTCTCTTGCTCTTGAAAGGCTGCATCTAATCTCCTTACAGACGCTTTGATCAATAACTTCCGGAACTCGAGGACGACTTCGTGAGGGATAACCTCTAAAGTTTCCACACCGGGGTGGTAGTAAGGTGAAGCAATGGGAAACTTCTGGGGACAGAACTCAAGTTGGGGGGGGATGTGGTGTCAATTTATAGACAAGGATGGGGAACTGCGTTGCGGCTGCGTTCTCAGCATTGGAGGCAAGCGGTCTCAGCATTAGGGTATGCAGAGTGCTCAGCAGCAGCCGCTGTTTGGCTCCACACTTACTGAATGGGTTGGGCTCAGCATCAAATGTGGCGTGGGTGGCGATCCGCCCCAGAGATCAGATTTGGAAGGTAGTGCGCTTGACTAGGTTTGCGGGCGCGCCAGTTTGGATACGTAGGGGCGGAGAAATCCCCGGGCTATGAAGAAACAGATGGAGCGCGCATGCAAGCGCGCGGATCATGCCGGATATTACCAAACACCCACGACGGGCGCGGAAAAACGGATACGGACAGGCGGGGGGGGCTCCGAGTAGGGCGCGGTGCAAGGACCGCGTCATGAGAAGGACAAACCAGATGGACGGAACGGCGTACAGACAACGGGGGGAGTTTGGTACGGAGGAGGTGGGGAGAGGAGGCTAGGGTTTCTTTTTTGGGATTGTGTTCTGTTTTGTTGTCATAATGTTATTTGCGCGTGTACTTAGGTTAGGGTTGAGAGGGAGGACTTATCCTCACTCTCAACTCCGGGTTAGGAGGGGAGGCATGGCATGAGGAAGAGAAGGAGAGCATCACATCATTGGATTGGATCACTCATCTCACCAAGAGATTAAAGGAACTCATACCGGATACACATCCAGGTGGAAAGTTCTTAGGATTGAAGGATTGGCAATTTCTCTCTCTCTCTACTTTTCTTTATCTCTTTATCTCCTTATTTCTATTTCTCATTTAAGTGCAACTTTGGACATCCTCATCTCCTTTCAAACGCAGGGAACCGTTAACTTCCAAACCTTGGGACAATTATAGGGGGATAACCTCTATTCTTTCCACAACGGCCCATTCTTCACCCACCAAACTCAAAATGTTACAACTAATGGATTTCCATCTTGATCCTCACCCCAATCAAAGTATACGGTTGGGAGGGAGAAAGATGGAAGGAGATAGTTTTAAAATAATACAGAGAAGTGGGAAGAAAAGGGCTTGCCAGAGAAGGAGTGCTCAAATGCGGGATTCTGAAATTGCATTGGAAGTTACTGAGGAAAAAATTAATGAAAAGGTTGTTTGGTATTCAGGAAAACTACTTCCCTTGAACCTTTATCCATCCATTTTCAATAAAAGTCAAAAAACCATGCTTGAAGAGTTGGAACCGGCAAACAGAAGATCAAACAGTTCCATTTCTTCAGCTCTGGAAAAGTATATGTTCAAGATTGATCAGATCATGAGGCTATGGTTGCAATCATCAAATTTGTCCCTTTGAATAAACTCTCTGAGCAAGAGAAGAAGGAAATCAACTCAGTAAGGACATTCCTTCAACAATCCAAAAAATTTTTCAAAACTGTTTGTCCCTCAAGATCTTGGGGTGGGAAAATATGGGCAAGAGGATGGCAAAAATTGATGGACCCTTCTGAACTATTTGGACAATATTTGAAGAAAGATGATTTCAAATCCTACCCTAAAGAGTATTATTTTTTGAACCTTAGGTCTGACAAGGTCTCTCATATATTGGGCCAAATGTTTCAAAAATTATCCAAACTTGCATTTGATTCCACCTGTGAAGCTATGATGGACAAAAACATCCCTTCCGTCTCCTCATTGGAATTTGGATCTGGCCTGACTTCTTTTGACTGCTCACCTCACATCACCTTCACCTCAGACTCCTTCTACAACTTGCCACATGTTGACCAAGGTGATGTCTCTGACTAATCCTTTTTACTTGTGGTCCCAACCAAAAAATTGAATGGAAAACTTATTGAAAACAAGGATGAATATCAAGTATTTGACTGCCAATTTTTGTTCCCACACTTGGTTTTTGGGATTGATTTCAAAAAAAAGGGTATTGTGAAATGGTTTAGGCAGAAAACAAGTACAAACACTGTACTTTTCCTGCACGGGATACTGCCACCAATACTAGGATGGTCATGTCCATGCAAATAAATAGAACAACTCAAAACACTAGCAAGGACTTGGCCAGTGGCAAAATATATCTTAGTAAAAAATATAAATAAAAATAAAAAAGATTTGTTCATTGGTGGTGTTAAAAATACTCTCAAACGTTGTTGCAATCAAAAATATATTTTTTGTTTTTATTTTTGAAATTTTTATCAAAGGAAAATATATTTACAAACCTAGAAATCCATTAATTTCCTTTTTTTCATCCAAAGTTCTACTGCTACCAATACATGCCATGGCTACCAATAACCTATCTTTTTTTTCTGTGGCTAGCCTTTCCCTCTCCTTTTTGAGTAGGTCTTGCTCTCAATCCTTCTCCTTTTCCTCTTTTTGAAACTCCAGCTCAGCCTGTTTCAGTTGCAACTCAGCATCCAAATTTTTTTTATGAGTAAAACTATCATCCTTATGCTTTTTACAATCCATAGCGAGTTGATGATCCCACTTCTCCTTTTCAAATTGAAGTTTCTTGGATTATATTTGTGATTTCACTGTTTTTTTGCAGCGGAATAGGAATGATCTTGATTTTGAAAGCAAGTAAAATCAATCAATGAACTTACTTTAATCTGGCTTCTCCATGATATCCTCAAAGCCAGAAAAATTTGAAGTTTTTCTCTGCTTTTGATGGCTATTAGGGTTGAGGTTTATGGAATTTGAGGCCTTTTGCTTTCCCTTTGCAGAGGAGGTTTGTGTGGGAACATCATTGCTCTCATTTCAAGGGGATGTTGGAGGCCCCATTGGCTTGAGTATCTGGCCATTCAGGAACATATGAGCCTGTTTTTTTACAATCTAAATCAGTCAGGATTAACCAGACAGAATAGAAAAGATCTTGGTTCCTTAATTGAGCAGATGATTCCAATTGTGGTGATACAGGAATAAATTGTTCCTTTTTGGCCAAGTTGTTAAGTTCTTCCACCCTAGGAAGAGGGTAATCCAGAGAAGGAAGTGAGGGGTCCAAGGAGGGGTTTGAATTGTTGATCAATCCTGATGTAGACGTGATTGGAGCTGATTCTGTAGGAATATCCTCCTCAAAATTGGATTGGGGCCACTCATAGGTTTCATTGGGATCAGCATTGCTAGGCCAACCATCAACAGCCAGGTCCTCAGCATCAACTGAATCTTATTGTTGGGAATAAAAAACAGCTAAAGGGGTGATATTGGCCTTCTTTCCAAAGATTTCTTCCATTTGAACATAAAAAGGACAAATGGAGTCCAACTTATGAACCACCAAGTTGATTCCCTTTGATTTATTGGAGTTGGTGATACCAAAGGCGGTGGAGATTGAAATCAAGTGGGCATTTTTGTACTTGGTTCAATATTTCTTGAATTGCTCCCGCATCTGTTTGGATGAAAGATCCAGCCTACCTTTAGTTTTATTCTTGATTTCATTGGCCAAAAGGAGATAAGCATTAACCTTAGAGGATGGAAGATGGCCAAATTTTGTTTCATTTTCCAATCCAAAGCAAGCATTGTAGTTGGAGGGACTTTTGAGCAAGTTTACCAGGATGATGTGATCAGCTCTCTTGAGCTCACTAGAGACTTTGGAAGCTGATGGGGGAGGATTTTTGGATGTTGGGTTCCTGGGGGATGTTTGCTTTGGTTGAGTGGACTTGCAGGGGGAGTGTTGCTTAGGGGCCATTTAAAAAGAGCAAGTGGGATGAACTGATGAAGAAATAAAGTAATGACAATAAGGATGTGATGAAAGGGGGGATGAAGTGATGAAGAAATGAAGAAATGAAAGGACAGATGTGATGAAAGTGATAAAGCAAGGTGAGAGTGATTTTCATGCTTCAAGCTTAAGAATTATTTTCCTCCCACTTTGACATACCCTTTCCTCAGTACCATCTACCTCAGTCCATAAGTGTGAAAAAAATAGAAGCACAACATCAACAGTGCCTTCTGCTTATCAAGTCTGGCTTGCATAATGACCTTCCATCCTTGGCAACTGACTGAGCACCCACTTGCAAACTTTGCAGTCAACTCTACCTCAGTCAACCATCCAATTGGGCTCCACTATTTCACCCTGGGTATCAATAAACCTTGGGTTACAATTCCAGGTCACATTCTCTTGCTAGTTTGCACCAATGCTAGTCAAGCCACCTCAACTGCATAGTTTGCAAATGGACTATTCCCTTACCCTGCATTGATTACATCTTCATATTTGCATTTCCTCTGACATCACTCCCTCATTTCTCAACCATTACACTCCAATAAATTTGCCCTCTATTGTCTTGCACTTACGCTAAGACCTTGGAAATGTTCATACTGTTATTTCATTTTGCACTCCTTTCATGTCATTCATTGCATCATTGCTTGTAACTGTAGTTGACTGTCCATCAGGTTGTATCTAGTCATTTTGGATTACCTTATAAAAGCTACGCTGCTTGCCTGGGGATTGTCTCCTCAGTTAGTTAATTTCATACATTCTTGAATTTTCTAAATCCAGTCATCACATTGGGCTTGGGTTTGGTTTGCTTACATTTGAACATTCATCCCTCTTGCTGTGTGCCAAGTTAATCCACCATAAGTATGCACTTTGCAGTTAGCCCTTGCCACCTTGCACTTGCCCTTGCACTCAGCTTCTCCTTTGCGCTCACAATCATCTAAGATTGCCCTATAGTACGTGGGGTGGTCATGTGGCAGTGATGAAGTGATGAAGCGCAATGAAGCAATGAGAGAAATGAAGTGATGAGGATAGAAATGAAGCAATGAGAGTTATGAAGTGATGAGGATAGCAATGAAGAAATGAGAGTGATGAAGTGATGAGGAGTGAAGCAATGAGAGTGATGAAGTCTTCCCATAAGGTTGGAGGATGAAACCAGGGGTGATGATGTGGAATGACGCATGGTTGAGCTGTTGAAGGCCTTTATATACTTTATTTGAAAAAACTCATTTATTTTCAGGTAAATTTGACACATCTGATGTGAAATAAGTGAGTTATTTTATTTTTAATGGCATGTTTGAAATGGAAGATTTGGGTTGCAACCCACAATTAAAAATAAAAAAAGCCACTTATTTCACATCAGATGTGTCAAAGTTACCTGGAAATAAATGTTTTTTTCCAAATGAAGTATTTAAAGGCCTTCACCGCCTCAACCACATGTCATATTCCACCTCATCACTCCTAGTTTCACCCCCAACGTCATTGTAAAAATCCTACCTCCAACCTCATTGGAAAAATTTGATTTTGATTGCTCTTGTCACTTAATCACTCTCATCTCTTTCTATCCTCTTTGCTTCATTGCTCTCATCCCCTCATCACTTCATCACTCTCACCTTGCTTCATCACTCTCATCAATTTATTGATTTCATCACATCCATCCTCTCATTGCTCACCCCTTCAACACTTCATCCCCCCTTTCATCACATCCTAACTCTCATTGCTTCATTGCTTCATCACTTCATCACTTCATCCTTTCATCCTTGCTTTCATCAAATTTCTTCATGAATTTTTTTCTTCATCCCTTCATCCCTCCTACTTGTTTTAAATGGCCCCTCAGAAAACCTCTCCCCAAAAGTCCACTCAACCAAAGCAAAAATCCCCCAGGAACTAAACATCCAACAACCCCCCCATCAGCTTCCAAAATCTCAAGTCAGCTCAAGAGAGCTTATCACATCATCCTTGTAAACTGGCTCAAAATTACGCCCAACTATGATGCTTGCTTTGGATTGGAAAATGAAACACAAGTTGGCCAACCTCCATCCTCTAAGGTTAATGGTTATCTCCTGATGCCCAATGAACTCATGAATAAAACCAAAGGTAGGCTGGATCTTTCATCCAAAATGATGCGGGAGAAATTCAAGAACTATCAAACCAAGTAAAAAAAAGCCCACTCAATGTCAATCTCCACGGCTTTGTTATCACAGACTCTGATAAAGCCAAGGGGATCAACTCAGTGGTTGATAAGTTTGACTCCATTTGTCCTTTTTATGTTAATATGGATGAAAATTCTGAAAAGAAGGCCAGCACCACCCCATTAGATGCTTTTTTCACCCAAAAAGCTGAATCTTTTGAAGCTGAGGACTTGGCTGTGGATGCTCAGCCTAGAAATGATTATCCTGAAAAAACCTATGAGTGGGCCCAATTGGATGTGGAGAAGCATATACCAACACAACCAGCTCCAATAATGTCTACATCAGTATTGAAAAACCCTTCATTAGAGCCCTCACTTCATTGTTGCGATTGCTTTCTTCCTGGGGTGAAAGAGCTGGACAAATTGGCCAATAAGGAGAATCTTATTCCTGTATCTCAATTGCCATAAACATTTGCTCAAGTAAGGAACCAATTTATTTTCTTTTCTGTCTGGTTAATCCTGACTGATTTAGAATGTAAAAAAACAGCCTCATCCATTCCTGATTGGCCAAACACTCAAGCCAATGGGGCCTCCCACATTTCCTTCAAATGAGAGTGACAACGTTTCAAGACAAACATCCTTGGAAAAGGTAAAGAGAAAAGCCTCAAATTCCATCAACCTCAACCCAAATAGTTTTCAAAAGCAGAGAAACACTTCAAATTTTTCTGGCTTTGAGGATATCATGGATAAGAAAGATTCAAGCAATTGCATTGATTCATTCTCCTTGCTTTCAAAATCAAGTTCATTTGTATTCCCCTCCTCCAAAAAAAGTGAAATCACGAATTGAATCAAAAACCTTCAATTTGAAAAGGAGAAGTGCAATCATCAACTGGCTATGGATTTTAGAAAGCAGAAGGATGAGATTTTGACTCATCAAAAAAATTTGGATGCTGAGTTGCAACTGAAACAGGCTGAGCTAGAGTTTCAAAAAGAGGAAAAGGAGAAGGATTGAGAGCAAGACCTACTCAAAAAGGAGAGGGAAAGGATAGCCACAGAAAAAATATAGGTGATTGGTAGCCATGACATGTATTGGTAGCAGTAGAACTGTGGATGAAATCAAGGAAATTAATGGATTGCTTGGTCTGTAAATATATTTAATTTTATAAAAAATTCAAAAATAAAAAAAAAATTATTTTTGATTGCAACAACATTTGAGACTATTTTTAAGACCAAAAATCAAAAAAATATTTTATTTATATTTATATTTTTTTCCTAAGGTATATTTTGCCACTGGCCAAGTACTTGCTAGTTTTTTGAGTGGTTTTTTTAATTTTTGAGGGCATGAATATCCTGGTATGAGTTTCAGACCCCACAGCAGGAAAATTAAATTTCTTGTACTTGTTTGCTGCCCAAACCATTTTCAAAATACCTTTTTGTTTGAAATCACTCCCAAAACCCAATTTGGGGAACACAAATTGGCCATTGGATATTTGATATTCATACTTGTTGTCAATAATTTCTCCATTTGATTTCTTGGTTGGAACCACGAGTAAAAAGGAATAGGAGGAGAAATCACCTTTTTCAATATAGGGACAGTTGTAGAAGGAGTTTGAGGTGAAGGTGATGTGAGGGGAGCAGTTGAAAGAGTGAGGCCAGATCCAAATTCCAATGAGGGGAAGGAAGGGATATTGTTTTCCATCATAGTTTCATGGTTGGAATCAAATGAAAGTTTGGCTAATTTTTGAAACATTTGGCCTGATATCTGGGAGACCTTATCAGACCCAAGGTTCAAAAAATAATACTCTTGAGGGGAGGATTTGATAGCATATTTCTTCAAATATTTTCCAAATAGTTCAGAAGGGTGCATCAATGTTTGCCATCCAATTTCCCACATTTTCCCATACCAAGATCTTGAGGGACCCACGGTGTTGACAAAATTTTTGGATTGGTGAAGTAATTTTGTGACTGAGTTGATGGCATTCTTCTTCTGTTAAGAGAATTTATTAAAAGCAAAAAATTTGATGATTGAAACCATAGCCTCATGATCCAATCAATCTTGAATGTATAATTTTCCAGAGCTGAAGAAATGGAAAACTTTAATCTTCTGTTTTGCCTTTTCAAACTCTTCAGGGGATGGTTTTGGACTGTTCTTAAAAAAGGAAGGATACAGAACCAAAGGACATAGTTTTCCTGAAGACCGCACAAACTTTTTCTTAATTTTTTCCTCAGAAACTTCCAATTAAATTTCAGAATCCCTCATTTGGACCCTTCTTCTCTGGAAAGTCCTTTTCTTCCCATCTCTCTGTATTTTTTTCAAAATATCTTGTTCCATATTTTTCCCTCCCAACCGTATAATTTGATTGGGGTGAGGATTAAAATGGAAATCAATTTGTTGTCTAAAATTTTGAGTTTGGTTGGAGAAGAATGGGCTGTCAAGAAAGGGTGGTCAAAGGGGAAGAATCATTGGTTTTATTTCATGGAATCAAAAAAATACTATCATTGGTCCTGTATAATCAACATAGATGATCAACAAAAATAGAAAATAACAAAAAATTACCAGGGAATTGTCCTACAAAAAATAAAACAAAAAAAAGTGTTCAGTCCCCTTGTTAATCATGAGGCATTAGGAGGAGGAGGACAGGGGGTAGGGGATGTTGCAGCGTTGCTGATTGGTCAATTGGCAACTTGCAGTTTGTTTGATTGACTGAACTGCAAGCAAAAGTTTTTTTGTTTGCCATTTGATTGATAAAGCAAACCACAAGCCAACAAAAGTTTGCTTTAAAATTGATCAACAAGGAGGAGCAGGGGGATTATGAAGAAAATAAAAGGAGGAGGAGGAGGGGGGGGGGCTTACTGGATGTGCCAACCAAGGAACAAGCAAGAAACAATGATCTAAAAGAAGGAGGAGGAGGGGGGAGGTCAGCACCAATCTATCAAGGAGGAGGAGGGGGGGAGCTTACCTGGGGAGCTGAGAAAAGAACAAGGGGACCTGGATAAGGGGGAGGATGAATGGGTGAGCTTAAAGGTGGTGGTGGAAGGTGAGGTAGTGGTGGTGGTGGTGGTTGAGGTTGAGGTGGTTTGGTGAGGAGGAGGGAGGAGTGGACCAGTGGTTTGGTGGGGTGAGGTGGGTGGTTTGCAAGTTTTGGTTCAGAAGTCCACCAAAAAAAAAAAAAAAAAAAAAAACAGAGTCAGCCTAGGATTTGAACAACAAAAACCAAAAAAAATCTGCAATGTGATATTTCACATATTTAAAAACCAAATGCTACTCATCAAATTGAGAAAGTGTGAGGGGTGTAATCCACTCTATCAATACAGAAGATGGCATAGAAGATGAGACTGGGATGACTTGAGGAGGATGGGGGATATCTTTGTCAAATATTCTGTCCCATTCATCTTTGATGTTGGCCAGGAGGTTGTGAAGGATTAAACAAGTGATAATCCAGTTGATGAGGATCTTCATGTCTTTGTAATTTTGTAGCTTGTTTTTAATTTCCCTTAAGCTGCCCCATCTTCCTTTCAGGATTCCTATGGCATACTCAATCCAACCTTGCAGTTGGGCAAGATGATATTTGAAATCAGTTTTGGCTTGATCATTGGATGAAACATTGCCATATGCTGGAACCAAATATTTTGCGCTAGAATAAGCTGAATTGGCCAGAAGCTATTGATCTTGGTCAAAGTAGTTATCTGCTTTTTGGTAAATCCACATCCAATTGAAAGCATATGACTCATGAAAAGAACCTGGAAGGCCAGCATGGAGGGATATGAACTTCTTGTTTTTATCACAAACAAGTTTTAGTGCCACAGAGTATCTATAAAAACAGATAAAACATATTTTGTCAGTCTTTGATCAAGGTTTTATCAAAGGCTTTGGAAATGAAATGAATTGGTTGCCTTTTTTTCTGATCAAAATAGTGGTTCCCATCTAGCTTGGGTTTTTCACTCAAGGGGATGGTGGTCCCATCATTAAAAAAAATGAAACCGGAAAAGCCTTCAGTATCCATTAATTGAGATATCTCCTTGCTTTCTTCTTTGGTTGGCCAGCAAAGGACAAAGCAAAAGAAGTATAGGATAAAAATCATGACTATTTTGGTGTATAAGTAAATGGTTCCATAAATGAACAAGAATAGATTTTCTAATTGATGAATTGCTGCTCCATTTCCATTTTATCACAATCTACAAAGAGAAAAGGCCAGTTGGATAGCTCAATTGCATTGAGGATTCTGAGAATTGTTCTGGAAGATGTGGTGGTCTTCAATCATCTCCAAAAGTTTCATGAATGAAGGCAATAAATTTTTGAACAGTTCCTGGAAGCTTAAGTTGGGGAGGAGATGAAGCTTTTGCCTTTCATACATAGGGTTGTGGAGAGTTTGTCTTCTTGGAACTATGTATTGCTTTTCCAATAGAGAATTCAAATCTAACCAAGTTGATTCCAAATTGGTGTCTGAAACAGATTCTGAATCAGAGTCAAATAATAAAAAAAATTTCAGTCAGATTTTTTTTGCCTTTTCAACTTGCTTCCAGGAAGTTTAATTGGAAATGTTGAGAAAGATGGTGATTTGATGTGGGGTGATGAGATGATTATGGGATGTGTGTGATGCGATGGAGATGTGAAGCAATGGAGATGAGATGTGTGTGATGTGATGGAGATGGGATTGGTATGGATTTGCTGAGGTGGAGGTGTTGATTGGTGTTTTGCATGCAATGGATGGTGGATGGATGATAATTGTGGGTTTGATGTTTGAAATCTTCCATTTTCATGAACACACCATTTTGAAATACACCAGTTAGGGGGTATGTGTACTTCAGAAATCTGCCATTAAAAATGGGGGGTTTGCTAAAAAAAAATGGCCGGTTTTTAATGGCAGGTTTGCTAACTTTGATACACCCTATAATCACAAATTTGTATTATCCACCCAGTTTTATGTAGGATAAATCACTGACCCCACCTTTGAATTCTTACCCCTTAACACCTTAAAATGGTATATTAATAATGGTCCAAAAATCAAAGCACCACCATTGTGTTTTTTGAAAATTTTAAGATTTCACAAGCATTTTCAAATATAAGATTCATCCCTAAAATTCAGTCAGAATTGATGTGTTATGTATAGTTTTGGAGTTATGAACAAGGAAGGTTTTTTCAAAATTCCTGCACACAGCATCCAAATTCTCACATGCAGCCTTCACACCTCAGAAAAGCTCTGCATGCATAAATTAATCAATTCTAAAATTGAAAAAATACACCAAACTACTAAATAAATCAATCAATTCATGCATGCAAAACCCGCTGTAAGACTCCAAATGGTGCTAGGCCATGGCAGTTCTGTGGAGGGGAAAGGTTCTGTTTAGGCTGACCTCCTGAGTGTTACAAAAATATTTAAATTTAACCAAGATCAAAGTCCAGAACCTGGTAAATGGGGGACCAAATGTAAGAGGATAAAGATTATAGTGGTCGGTAGCTGGGAAACAACACTATCTGAGGCAAGATGGTGCCAGGGAAAACTTGAGTAGAAGAAGTCAAGGTTTGTTCAGAGTTCAACAAGACAAGGCAATTTTAAGTAACAACGCCCACAAGCTAATAGATCTGGTTGTCAGCAGAAGCTTAGGAAAGATCAACTCAATCCCAAACAACCTCCAGGTTCTCAATGAACCTGCCCAACTCTCCGCAATAAAGTGCTTGAAGGGTACCAGATAACTGTGGGTGGCTGCACAAGACAAAGCTAATTTTTTGAAGAAGCTTTAGAAGCAAAAAAATAAATGCTTCAAACAAGGATAACCCAACACTTCTCAAGGGACTCAAGAGTAGCATGGCAGAATTCAACTTCAAAAGAAATGAAGGGAGGTTTGACACTCCAGTTTTTAAGCTTAATAAAACCTCTTCAGTCAAAAGTGACTGGTTCCAGAAAGATAAACAAAGGATGATCAGGACCAGTATGGTCAGATAAAGGGGATCAGGAGTGGTGTAACACACTCAAGAATTCAATTGGTCAAATTCTTCTTCAACCAGCAAAGCTATTGGTTGGTGATAAGGATCAAGGATCAAGGGGTTTGAGTATGAAGGCTCAAGGATCAAGGGGCAATCATAGATATACCCGGATTTTTTTCTCAGATAAAGGGGAATGAAGACCCCACAAATGATGTATTGCAAGGTAAAAATGATGATGACCTTCACTGGTATGGTAGGATGTGATGATGATGATACCCTCTGCTGATGTGCTGATGTGATGATAAGTTAGCCTGTGCTGTGGTGTAGGATCTCCTCCTGTTCCTCCAAAAGGCAGGGGAGAGCCCCTCCTTATATGGGCAGGAGGCCCTGTTAGACTATGTACAAGGGATACTACAAATGGAGCAGAAAAAGAAAGAATTTTTTTTTTGATTTTCAGATTTTTAGGTGATCAGAAGAATTTGATCACGCAGGCCGGTGGAAATCCGGCCTGCCTGACCGGGGTGAGATCATTTAATCTCTTCACCTCTCCTGCGTCCGTCCGTTGGACGGGCGCCCGCGACAATACCAAAATCACCCACCCCTTTCCCAAAGGCAGAAGGGGTGGGAAAGGAAAACGGATAAGGCCGCCTGCGGGTGTCCGCGGCGGTAGACGACACTCTCCACCCCCACCCAAAGTTGGAAGGGGGCAGGAGAGTGTCGGGAGGGATGATGGCAATGGATTGTTGGTTGATGATGGGATGCATGAGGGATACTGGGTGCTTGTTGACGGGTTGTGGTGATGGGAACAAAGGAGGACAAGAGGGCACGGAGTTCCTCCAAATGAATTGATGAGAGTGAGGGTGAGAGTGAGAGCAAGGGTGAGATAGAGAGGATATAAATATGAGTAGTTATTCAATCAAGAATTCACAACAACCGGATGAGACAAATTCCTTGGGATGGTCATCTTGATTGTGAGCGTCATGATGATTGGGATGATGGGGATTGGGAGAGGTAGGTTGATGAGGAGTAGGATCATGATGAGGGTGGTAATTGATTGGAGCCTGTTGAGCACAAAACGGTGGATAGGATGGGGTGATGGTTGTGGTGATGGTGGTGATGATGATGATGATCTAGTGCTTGACTGGCCGACTGTTTGTTTGGCAACTGGATCCAACACTTGACAACTATTCTGACAATCTTTGATCAAGCCTTGACTGGGTTCATGACCGTATCCCAAACTCCTGACCAACTCAATCCTAGAGCTTTGACAATGGGATAAGTGATCATGAGATGATGAGGATGATGTTGGAGATGGATCAGAGGTTGAGGTTTGGAGATGAGATCTTGGGCCAAGCGTGTCTCGGCCCGCGCGTTTGGCCATAAGGAAGGGGGGGGGACAAAGAGAGAGGGGATCAAACATGCTACCTAGATGGTCAGGCCAAGAGAGGCCTGTCCTAGACAAATGGAGATCATTTCATCTCTTCACCTCTCCTGCGTCCATCCGTTGGACGGGCACGCACGACAATACCAAAATCACCAACCCCTTGCCCAAAGGTGGAAGGGGTGGGAAAGGAAAACGACTGAGGCCTCCCGCAGGTGTCCGTGGGCGGTAGACAACACTCTCCACCCCCACCCAAAGTTGGAAGGGGGTGGGAGAGTGTTGGGAGGGATGATGGTGATGGATTGTTGGTTGATGATGGGATGCATGAGGGATACTGGGCGCTTGTTGATGGGTCCTGGTGATGGGACCAAAGGAGGACAAGAGGGCACGGAGTTCCTCCGAATGAATTGATGAGAGTGAGGGTGAGAGTGAGAGAAAGGGCAAGAAAGAGAGGATATAAATATGATTAGTTATACAATCAAGCATTCACATCAACCGGATGAGACCAATTCCTTGGGATGGTCATCTTGATTGTGAGCGTCAAGATGATTGGGAGAGGTAGGTTGATGAGGAGTAGGATCATGATGAGGATGGCAATTGATTGGAGCCCATTGAGCACCAAACGGTGGATAGGATGGGGTGATGGTGGTGGTGGTGGTGGTGATGGACTGATGATGATGATGATGATGATGATCTAGGGCTTGACCGGCCAACTGTTTGTTTGCCAACTGGATCCAACACTCAATGAATATTCCAACAATCTTCAATCATCAAACCTTGACTGGGTTCATGACCGTATCCTGAACTCCTGACCAAATTTATCCTAGAGCTTTGAGAATGGGATGGGTGATGATGAGATGATGAGGATGATGTTGGAGATGGATTGGAGGTTGAGGTTTTGAGATGAGATCTCGGGCCGAGTGGGTCTTGGCCCGCGCGTTTGGCCAAAAGGAAGGGGGGGACAAAGAGAGAGGGGATCAAACATGCTACCTAGATGGTCAGGCCAAGAGAGGCCTGTCCTAGACAAATGGGAAAAAGGGATGTTTGAAAGGATGAGGAAATTGGAGAAGTGATACTGAAAAAGAAATTCCAATTTTTTTTAATAAACCTAAATAAAAGAACTATAAATTTTTTTTTGAATTTTTCTGCATCTGGTCCAGGGTGTCCAGATTTGGTCACCATATCTCTCCCCAACTTAAAGACTGTCCCTAGTCTGCATCTGAGCTTGATGTCATAAAAAAAGAAGTGAAAGATGATTGAACACAAGGAATGGCCATTTGATCTTGAGGGTGATCAAAAAGAATATCCTGATCCATCCAAAGAAGATCCTAGAGTTGACTGAAATAAGATGAAGAAGGCGTCCCAGGTGCTCATGTATGTGGCATAAAGTAGAGTTCACAACAAAAACGCAGCTGATGACCCTGGTGGTGCACAATTGGGAGGACTTACTTCTGATCAAAGTTGCCTCTGCAACAATGAAATTTCTTGACCTGATCAGCAGAGAACCTTCTGGCCATCTGAGTACCATCCAGTTCCTCCAAAAGATATGATCCACCTCTGACTTGACAGACCACTCAATAAGGAACATTCCAGCAATTGGAAAAAAGCTTTCCCCACTGATTTTCCAAGGATTGGTTGTAAGCTAAAAATAGATCACCAGGATTCAAGGGGTCCCTGAATCAATTGGAATGCTTATCCTCCCAATACTGGACTTATTTTTCCCTTGAATCCATCATTTTCTGATAAGCTTTGTCATGAACATCTTCACTTTGCTCCAGTTGCTTGGATCTGGCAACCAATAGATCAGTGGTGGAAGAAACCTTTTCCAATGATATACCTAAGAAAGATTCCATTTCTAGATCAAGAGGAGGGACAGCCCTTTGTCCAAAGATAATTTTGTAAGGTGAGTAGCCAGTGGTTTGTTTAGTTGAGATTTGATTGGAGAAGAGGACCAGAGGAAGAAATTTGCAACAATTATTTCCAATTTCACCAGCCAACTTGACAAGAGCAGCCTTCAAAGGGGCATGGCCTCTTTCCACCACGCCTTTTCCTTCAGGATAATAAGGAGTGGTCACCCTATGTTGACCAGGAAGTGATTGGATCATTTTGGTCAGTTTGACACCAAACTCAGAGCCACCATTGGTTGAATAAGATTGAGCCAAGCCATGACGCATTGTCCAAGTCTTGTAAAGGAAAGCTGCTACTGATTCAGAGCTGAGGTTCTTAAGAAATTTTGCTTCAACCCATCCAGAAAAACCATCTCTAGCCACAATGAGGTACTTAGCTCCACCAGCCTTAATGTGAAGCACATCCATAGCAATCCTTCCAAAGACAGTGGACTCTCCAGTGGGATAACAAATTTCAGCTGGGGGCCTAAGATCACGTTTCTGACATACTTTGCAACTCTGGCACCATTGAGAGACTGATTTCTTCAAAGATGGCCACCAGAATTCTTTGGATATACGCCAATAGGTATTGGTTTCCCCACAATGCCCAAGGCCTTCATGGAGACTTTTGAGGATTGAATCTTGCTTGGAGGGGATTGTGACAACAATTAGAGCACAAGGATTGCCTCTTTTCATAAGCCTAGTACCCTGGACAAAGGAGTTGGAAGAATTCCTCTTGAGCAATCAAAAATCTTTAGCGGAGAGATCAGGAGGCCTTTGGAGAGTGGAAAGGTACTACTCTAATTTCAGCCAGAAACCTTGTTGGAAGCCAGAATAATTTTGAGAGGAAAAGGTGAAGACTGGACAAATTAAAGGCTCCTCCTTGTCAAAGTCCGCTCCAACATCCAATTATTTGTCTCCAAGGGGGCTTCGGGATAAACCATCAGGCATGGTGAAGGATTTTCCAGGCCTATGAACAATAGTAAACAAGAAAAGCTGGATAAAGGTCACCCAATGGGTCATAGGCGCATTTGGGAGGCTGGGGGCATTGATCATTTTGATGATGGATTGTGCATCAACTTGTAACTCAAAGTGTTGACCCCAGAGGAAAGTTTGGAGTTTCTTCAACATTTGAGCCACGCCACAGAGTTCCAGTTTTGGTTGGGAGTACCTGGATTCTACATCTGAAAATAACAGGGATTCATAGAGAGCAGGAAGGTCGCAACCATTTTCATCTTCCTGGGTGAGGACAGCCCCAACAGATTGATAACTGGAATCAGCAGCCAATTTGATCTTGCCAGCTCCCAGTCCATAAGCAATCTTCCTCAAGACTATGTCTTTGCCAACCATCATTTTAAGCCGCTGAAAAGAATGTTCACACTCTTGGGTCCAGATACACTCAGCATCTTTTCTGGTCAGGCAACGTAGGAAAGCACAGATTTTCAATAGAGATGGGATGAAAATTTGAACATAAGTGACAACACCTAGAAAACCCCTGACTTCAGTTGGGTTGATGGGAGTAGGCCAAGAGAGGATTTTGTTGATCTTGGATGGAGCCATCCTTCTTCCTTCCTTGCAGACCACATGACCAAAAATTTCCAGAGCAGGGACACAGGCAGCCAACTTGGATCCAGAGCCAGTGAGGCCAGATTATTTGATTTGGAACAGGACCCTTTCCAAAGTGGTTGCATATTCCCAGATAAATCAATGGATTCCTGAATGCCAGGGTAAGAGCTCATTTTTATAGTCAAAAACTGGTCCTTTAATTACGCCGTTTTCAATGAAGATACAAGCATGATTGGGGATTGCATCCTGGAGGATCCAAACCATCTGAGCCTGATAGACTGCAACTGAGTTGGTGGTGCCCTGAGGCAGTTGAGTAAGCTGGAAGCGACCAAGAGGAGTATTGAATGTGGTGAGAGGGCAAGAAATCAGATGTAAGGACCCTTTTTCATAGCCACCCATAATGTCACCTAGATCATAGCAAGCTCTCCCGGAGAAGGATTCAACAAACTCTTCAGTAGCAGGGGGAATACCAGAGTCTTTAATAGTAAACTTATTTAGCGGCTGGAGATCATGAAATATTCTAAGTTTACCATTACTTTTAAGGACACAGATAACAGGACTGGAATAGCTAGAAGTTGAATGTTCATATAAACTGGTTTGGACTTGTTCCTGGACCAACTTGATGAACTTGTTGACTTTGGCAGCAGGGATTGGGATCTTTTTCTTTTGCCAGGGATCATGTTCTACTACAGGAATGATATAAGGCAGACCATAGGACTCTTTCAAGAGACCTCTATCTTCTTCACAGAAAGCAATAGCTTTTTTCCTAAGAGCCAAGATATTTTTGATCAAATAAAACTCATCAGTTAGAAGCCATCCATCTTGTCCAAAGTTGACTTCTCTCAGACGTTCTTCAGTGACACGGCCAGAGGGGATGAATGGACCAGTGAGAGATTGAGGTAAACCACAGTAAGAATTGCGGGATAGAGGAGGACACCTAAGAGGAGGATTGAGATTGAGAGGCATTGGTTGGTTGACTGGTTGGATTTTCCTGGCAACTGGCTTATATTTGGAGGCAAAAGAGAGCGGTTCTTGTTTTTGCCAAGAGTTGACCAGAGAGATCTGACTACGGGGATTGAGACCAAGTTCTAATGCCTTCCAAGTTCAATGTTCTGCAAAGTTTTCAAAAGGTGCCTTTTCCATAAAAGAAGTCCCAGGGGATAATGCATTGCTCACATGTGTGGCACGAGGTAGGGTTTCAAAAATGATATTAGTAGGATACCCCAGTGGTGCACAATTGGGAGGACTTACTTCTACCCCAATTTGCCTCCACTGAAGCCCATATTCTTCCATAAAAAAGCCACCAAAAATAGAATAGAGATTGGGATCTAGTTTAGACTCATTGCGGAGATTCAAATTGGAACTGAAAGAAGGTTGATTAGGAATAAGAGTACAAGGAAAAGAAGAAACAACAGATGAAGAAGAAATATTTTTGGATTTTTCCATTTTGATTTGTTTTTGATTTTTGATATTTTGGAGATCAGAGGAAATAGTTTAAAAGAAAGAGAAATAGGCCTTGAGGATGAAGGCTGACCCTTGAGTTGAAGTTTGAGGCTGAAAAGAACTACAATTATTAGTAGGATCAACTACTCCCATAAAAAATTGAAGGAACTGGAATTATCCTTCTGTTTATGAAAATGACCGGGGAAATCTCTTTCCCAGTGACCAGAATCCAAAGAACAAAGAGGAACCTCAATTTTTCTACCATCTGAATTGGGGAGGAGAATTCTCTCCCCAACTTGATTGTAAAACATCAGAGTTGCTCCAAAATTGATTAGGAAAGGTCAACCCAAGATCATAGGTCCATCCAAGCGTGTGATCCAGAAATGACAAGTTCCCACAATGTTTTGGCCAATCCGGACTGGAACGTCTTCAACGATTCCAACCAATTTGGAAGTCTGATTCCCTATTCCATAAACTGAAGAGGTGAAGCTGACCCTAGGGATGAGTTTCAGTTTGCAGGCCATAGCATCCAAGATCAAGTTGAGCTGAGAGCCAGAGTCAACAAGGAGCAAGACCGTTTTAGCTGATTCACCAAGATGGCAGGGAAGAAAACCAAGAGGACATGAGTAAAGACTAGACTCAGAAGAGGGATCTGTTCCACCAGAATCCTCTATCAAAGTTCCAGAGGAGACCTTGAGTTCCTCAGGACCAATTTCTACACATCAACACAAAACCCATTTCTTCATTCCTTCAGCAACAGATGGAGAGATTGATAGGATTTCAGCCACAGATAAATCAGGAACTTTAAGATCAGAAATTTTCTTCAATACCCCTTCCACAGCATTGGGGTGATCTTTTGAAATTCCCCTCTCAAACTAAACTTTGGGCTGGGTGGAGGGAGGAAGATTGGGTGAAGCAGGATCAGGATCAGGGGATTGAGGAGGTTTAATAGATGAGGGAGAAGGATCAGGGTGATCTTGAGACCTTTCCATGAGTGGCTCTTTTTCCACCTCCATGTCTTCTACATCAGAAGAGGGCTCAGGTGAGGATTTTGTTTAGGTTGTTTTTGGAGGATCAAGGTTGGAAAGGAAGGTGCTTTATGAGATTTGGGCTCCTCATGTCACTTCCTTGCTGGATTGGATTGGTAAGTACTAACCAAAGAAGAGGAGGAAATAGCTGGGGGATACCAGGGTTGAAGAGTACCACAAGAAGATTGGAAATCCGCAGAATACAAGGATGCCTTCATAGGAGGAGGTGGCTGGTAAGAGGCCACCACATGAAAAATGGGGCAAGATGAATCAAAGTGGATTAGGGCACCATTAGGAAGAAAAAATTTATTCCCTTTTTGCTCTACTAATTTCTTGTCTTTGTCCTTCTGGAGTTTGAGACATTGACCGGTTCCATGGCCTTCCCTGTTGCAATAATAGCAGACTAAAGTATTTTTAGGAACAGCACTAGAAGGTTTAGGAACAGCAAGAGAGGAAATCTTATGATCCATTTTGTTTTCAAAGGCTTTGAGCAGTTTGGTGATCTTGTCCATTGTAGCAGTTTCTTGGTTAGGCTGAGGGTTCTTGGGCCTGAAATCAGATTCCATTTTATTCATGATCTCATTTGACTCTTTGAAAGAGGGGGCATGGACTGGTTCAGCGGTCTTAGACTTTTCAAAAGTGAGGGCTGTTTGAACTTTCATGACTTTATCCACCACTCCCCTAAGGATAAGGAAACCAGGGAGCTTGAATTGATTATCCCTGGTAGTGATCATGGATCCAGACTTGACCAGTTTGTCCTTGATCCTTTCCTGCAAACCAAGAGAAAAAGATTGGAAAAATTGGACTTGAATTTTGTCCACTGTGTCAATGTGATTGTTTTGGACAAGGTAGGATTGGATGGGATCCCGTGATTTCCTAAAGGACTGATAATCAGAAGCTGAAGCCACACCACCATTGGAGATCCACTGGGAGACAAGGTTATCTAGATCCTGTAAAGTGAATCGTGCTACATCTATTTTTCCACAATAGGCCAATATTGCTCCCCGCAGCAGGGCCCAGTTATGTTGTTTGAAACCTTCAAACAACTCAATGATTTCAATAACTTCATCAGAGGAGATAAAAAATTGTAACTGGTAGGCCATATCAAATTTGCTAGCCCCATCCACCAAAGCAGCCATCTCTTACGAGTCCAAGAAGCGTTCCACATTTGTCCCGTTGAATCCTAATTTCTTGTTCCGGGGCTTGATCTTAACCATCTTAGGACAAATAGAAGAGTCGCTGGTGGATTCCATTTTGAAAAAGTTTCCTAAAAGATCCAAGGAACAGATTTCCAAAGTGGCTCACGAATGTGGCAAGAGTAGGGTTTCTCAAAAAAAGACAAGTATCTTGCCCAGGTGGTGCACAATTGGGAGGACTTACTTCAAGATCATGTTGCCTCCACAGATATGAAGAAAAAAAGAAAGTGATTGGATTTAGAAGTTGATGATTGATGGGACTGTAAATACCAAGGTTGCTGGTTCAATCCCGGCCTGGGGGACCAAATGTAAGACTCCAAATGGTGCTAGGCCATGGCAGTTCTGTGGAGGGGAAAGGTGCTGTTTAGGCTGCCCTCCTAAGTGTTACAAAAATATTTAAATGTAACCAAGATCAAAGTCCAGAACCTGGTGAAGGGGGGACCAAATGTAAGAGGATAAAGATTATAAAGGTCTGTAGCTGGGAAACAACACTATCTGAGGCAAGATGGTGCTGGGGAAAACTTGAATAGAAGAAGTCAAGGTTTGTTCAGAGTTCAACAAGACAAGGCAATTGTAAGTAACAACACCCACAAGCTAATATCTCAGGTTGTCAGCAGAAGCTTGAGAAAGATCAACTCAATCCAAAACAACCTCCAGGTTCTCAATGAACCTGCCCAACTCTCCGCAATCAAGTGCTTGAAGGGTACCAGATAACTGTGGGTGGCTGCACAAGACAAAGCTAATTTTTTGAAGAAGCTCTAGAAGCAAAACAATAACTGATTCAAACAAGGATAACCCAACACTTCTCAAGGGACTCAAGAGTAGCATGGTGGAATTCAACTTCAAAAGAAATGAAGGTAGGTTTAACACTCCAGGTTTTAAGCTTGATAAAACCTCTTCAGTCAAAAGTTACTGACTGGTTCCAGAAAGATAACCAAAGGATGATCAGGACCAGTATGGTCAGATAAAGGGGATCAGGAGTGGTGTAACACACTCAAGAATTAAATTAGTCAAATTATTCTTCAACCAGCAAAGCTATTGGTTGGTGATAAGGATCAAGGATCAAGGGGTTTGAGTATGGAGGCTCAAGGATCAAGGGGCAATCATAGATATACCCGGATTTTTTTCTCAGATAAAGGGGAATGAAGACCCCACAAATGATGTATTGCAAGGTGAAAATGATGATGAACTTCACTGGTATGGTAGGATGTGATGATGATGATACCCTCTGCTGATTTGCTGATAGGATCCGCTGATATGCTGTGCTTATCTGATGATAAGGTAGCCTGTGCTGTGGTGTAGGATATCCTCCTGTTCCTCCAAAAGGCAGGGGAGAGCCATTCCTTATATGGGCAGGAGGCCCTGTTAAGCTATGTACAAGGGATACTACAAATGGAGCGGAAAAAGAAAGAATTTTTTTTTTGATTTTCAGATTTTTAGGTGATCAGAAGAATTTGATCACGCAGGCCGGTGGAAATCTTGCCTGCCTGACCGGGGTGAGATCATTTCATCTCTTCACCTCTCCTGCGTCCATCCGTTGGACGGGCACGCACGAAAATACCAAAATCACCAACCCCTTGCCCAAAGGCGGAAGGGGTGGGAAAGGAAAACAGATGAGGCCGCCCGCAGGTGTCCGTGGGCGGTAGACGACACTCTCCACCCCCACCCAAAGTTGGAAGGGGGTGGGAGAGTGTTGGGAGGGATGATGGTGATGGATTGTTGGTTGATGATGGGATGCATGAGGGATACTGGGCGCTTGTTGATGGGTCCTGGTGATGGGACCAAAGGAGGACAAGAGGGCACGGAGTTCCTCCGAATGAATTGATGAGAGTGAGGGTGAGAGTGAGAGAAAGGGTGAGAAAGAGAGGATATAAATATGAGTAGTTATACAATCAAGCATTCACATCAACCAGATGAGACCAATTCCTTGGGATGGTCATCTTGATTGTGAGCGTCATGATGATTGGGAGAGGTAGGTTGATGAGGAGTAGGATCATGATGAGGATGGTAATCAATTGGAGCCCGTTGAGCACCAAACGGTGGATAGGATGGGGTGATGGTGGTGGTGGTGGTGGTGATGGACTGATGATGATGATGATGATGATCTAGGGCTTGACCGGCCAACTGTTTGTTTGCCAACTGGATCCAACACTCAATGACTATTCCAACAATCTTCAATCATCAAACCTTGACTGGGTTCATGACCGTATCCTGAACTCCTGACCAAATTTATCCTAGAGCTTTGACAATGGGATGGGTGATGATGAGATGATGAGGATGATGTTGGAGATGGATTGGAGGTTGAGGTTTGGAGATGAGATCTTGGGCCGAGTGGGTCTTGGCCCGCGCGTTTGGCCAAAAGGAAGGGGGGGGACAAAGAGAGAGGGGATCAAACATGCTACCTAGATGGTCAGGCCAAGAGAGGCCTGTCCTAGACAATTGGGACAAAGGGATGTTTGACAGGATGAGGAAATTGGAGAAGTTATACTGAAAAAGAAATTCCAATTTTTTTTTTTGAATAAACCTAAATAAAAGAACCATAAAATTTTTTTTTGATTTTTTCCGCATCTGGTCCAGGGTTTCCAGATTTGGTCACCACACCGCACAAAAATCCTGCATGCAGCAGATATAATTCATGCATTGCAGATCTTCAACCACTCAAAAATATCAAGTAGGCACCACAGTTAACTACTCAAACACAATAGGATCATCCATGCATATGCAATGAAATGAAATATGCATATTTGATGATAAAAAACTATAAAAATCAAATGAAGATGTGGAATATCAAACCAGAAAGTATTTAAAATTAAAAATAAAATATTAAAAGGTACCACAAAGCAAACAGATCCAGATCTTTGAAGACCACAACATGCATCAAGAGATCTGTAAATAAAATTATAAAGAAAACTGAAATGATCAACAGGTGCTAGAAAATCATCAAAAGCCCACAAATGATCATTTGAGTCAAATAAAAATAGTGAGAAATCAAATTATGTGCAGGAGAAGCAAATTAACAAATAAGCATAATAACTGATCCTGAACCAAAACACATGCACTGATCCTATAGATCCAGTAGCAGCTGAGCTACAGCACCAAGATAAAGCACTAATCCAGCTCTTAATGGCTTTCTAGCCTTAGAACAAAAGTCCTTCCCTCTCTATTTTTCCCAAGGAGGCTCTCTTAACCCCAAAAAGGTATTTATACAGCACTTTTTTTGTTTCATTTCTACCCACAATTCATCAAATATAATTCTAGAAACCCTTCAATCCATGATTAAGTGCTTATAATTAAATTTTAAAGCAATTCATGGCCTTGTTATGAAGGATATTAGTATTGATTCATAACCATTATTGCTGTTTGCATTGAAGATAAATCAATAAGTAACCCATCTTTGAATTGAAACCCTTCAACTGTGAGCCATTACAGGTACCCAGAAATTGAATGCTGATATTATCAATTTATTTCCTTCCTTCTCTGGCCTGTGTTCTACCATTTCCCAGCCATACCACCACCTAAGTGGGTGATACTCCCTCATTGTTAATTCCTAGGGTCCCAATTATTACAGGGTAACAGATTCAAAGTTAATGTCCTGAAGAAGAGTTGTTAAAGACCACCATTCTGTAGAACATTTGGCCCCTATTTTTATCATTTATTATTCATATTGAAAAACATTAAACCAAACCATTTAAAAATTGCACCATTAAAAATTGTATTTATCCTTCTGGAGATTGGTCTGCGTTTATTTTTAAGATTATTTTTATACTTTAATTTTAGCACTTCTAGTAGATAAAGGATAGAAAGGTTCCTAGTATCTACAAGCTGACATTTGGTGCCTTTCCAAAAAAAGTAAGTCATATAAGGGGTTTTTTAATTGGGGTAAACAGCTTAAAATTGGAAAGAAGGGGCTAATCTGCAATAGAAGTTGAAAGGAATAATGAAGAATGAAAAGAACTAAGAATATAAAGCTTGAAATTTACTCTTATAAAAATTAATAATTTGGAAAATTTTGAATTTCTGGATGGACTACTATATTAAAGGCAACAGAAATCCAGTGGATTTTTTATTAATCACTCAGAAAATATTAAAAATACATTGAATTAATGCCTTGAAAATTTTGAATCAGGAAATTTTACAGTTAAAAAACTGTGGATAAAGTATGAACAAAATCCTGGTGGATTAAATGGAAAGAAAAATCTGAAGTTTCTTCCTATCTAAAAAAAATTCCAGAAAGTTAATTAAAAGACTGGTAAGATGTTTGAATTATTAAAAAATGTTTCTGAGAACCAGATAATTTTGAAAATAATCAGCATATATGTTTTTATAGGATTCCCTAATGGAGGGAAATATTCCAAAATGTAATATTATACTGATTGTATAAAGGTGTTAAAACATAGATAGGATCATCCCCAAAACCAATTAATACACTTCAATGGCATTAGTTTTACACTTTTTGAACAGATTCATGGATCATGTTGGGATACCTAAAATCATCATCAGTGACAGAAATTCCAAATTCACTTTTGAATTTCCAAGAAACTAAAATGATATTCTTGCAATAAAATTGGAATTTAAAACTGGTCATCATCCACAGAACAATTTACTAGCTAAGAGGATGATAAAAAAATCAGAATATATTCTAAGTAGATTCTGTGCATTTTTGTTAGAATTTAAGATTAA
Organism: Puccinia polysora; assembly: GCA_025617555.3. Taxonomy (NCBI): domain Eukaryota; kingdom Fungi; phylum Basidiomycota; class Pucciniomycetes; order Pucciniales; family Pucciniaceae; genus Puccinia; species Puccinia polysora. The sequence continues at coordinate 9,020,340 of CM062622.1, read as the reverse complement.
TTGATGTTAATTTCCAGGGATGGCTGAAACTTCTACCAGCCTTAGAAATTGCTTAAAATAGAAGTAAAAAAATCTGAAACTTAGTAAAAAACTTATACATTATAAATATTATGAATCCATAAGATTTCTCCAGATAATTTCAAATATTCATCTAGCTGATGCTCAACACACTGCTTTAGACATCCAGAAGATTCTGGATCATCCATAAATAACAAGATATTGAAAAACCTCACACGCCTCACCCAGCGTCAAGGTCCTTGGGTTAGTATTCATTTATTGGCATTTTTGTGTATGCAACTCTTGCATCCAGTTCGGTCCTCTTTTTTTTGGTATGCTTTTTTTTTCAGGCACTTTTTTTTTCTATTTCTGCTTTTTTTTCAGTCATTTTTTTTCTCTGAATGCTTTTTTTTTCTGACTGCTTTTTTTTCTTCCTGATTTTTTTCCATTCCTCTTTTTTCAAAACAAATTCACACACAAACTGATTTGTGTAGATTTATTTTAAGTTTCAATACTTTTTTCCTACCTCTTTGTATGCATTTAGGTTTGTGTGGTGTATGTAAATATTTAAGGTTTGTGTTTATTCAATTTTAATAATTTTCAACTACCTCTTTGTATTCATTTTGGTTTGCATGATGTATGTAAAATTTTAGGATTTGTGTTAATTCCTTTTTAATAATTTTCAACCACCTCTTTGTATGTATTTGGGTTTGTGTGATGTATGTAGATGTGTAAGGATTGTTTATTATTCATTTTTAATACTTTTCAACTACCTCTTTGTATGTATACATTAGGTTTATTTTGTACTATCACACACATACAGGGCCAATGCATGCAACAGTATTAACAGGTGTAACAAGGACAGAAGGAATGTAACAGAGTGAATTTACAACAAATTTAATTAGCACTAATTCCTCACTTGGTACAAGCTTTTTTTTGAAAATTGAACATCCAAACACACTCAACAAGGATAACACATGTTGTAACAAGGACAACACATGTAACCAAGGACAACACATGTAACCAAGGAAAACAAATGTAACCAAGGACAAAAAATTTAACAAGGACTGCAAAAGAGGACATGGAAAACACATGTAGTAAAAACTGATTCCTCACTTGGTTCAAGCTTTTTTTTTGAACATTGAAAATTTAAATACATGTAACAAGGATCACACATGTAACATGGACAACACATCTAACCAAGGAAAACACATTTCAACAAGGACAACACATGTAACCAAGAGCAACAAATGTAACAAGGGCTGTAATAGAGGAAGTTGAAAACAAACAAAATGAACACCAATTCCTCACTTTTTTCAAGCTTTTTTTGGAACATTGAAAATTTATAGAAACCCCCTTCCATCCCACCCTGATTTGATGTACTTCCCCCTCAGCCCATTAATTAGAACACTTCAGTTTTCTCACTTATAAATTTCAAAAGGCTTTGTCACTTCCCAAATCAATAACATAGAAGAATGTCCTCCTCCCCTTAATTTTTGATTCCAAATTTTCTACAGTTTCTTTAAAATTGGGTTTTAAAGCAGTTATCCCATATTTAGAAAAAACCACAATGGAACTACCATTTCACTGAGGAGGAATCATAAAAACTTCCTCATTGGTAATTCCTGTTTTGTTCCTTAAAATCCTTAAATTTTAGAAAATTACCAATTGCCTGCATGAATTCCCAAGATTTGATCAAAAAAATGAAGGTTAAAAGAATCAAAAGTAATTGGATCTTTTCTGAAGATAAAATTCTTCTATAAATGAATCATATGTGCAAAAGATTCATGTTTTTGAAAGTCAGCTGAAGCATAAATTTGACCTCATATTCCATGCATGCCATTACTCCCAACCCTCTTCATTCTTTATTCATGGCCTGGTCAGTCATGAAAAAAATTTTTGTATCAATTATTGCTGGCTTCTATGAGATAAACAGGTAGAATAGCTATGGCACGTGCTTGAGATGGAATAGAATTCATGGATCTGAAAAATGTAAGAAAAACTCATCTCAACTTTTTAATTCCCTTGGAGATCAAAACTTTGTTTCAAAAATATCAAAGCATTCAAAAAAGGATCAATATCTTAAAGAGCTTCTTTGATAATATTTGATGAAGAGCCTATGACTCATATGCATGCTCTTCAGTTGCTTGACAGACTACTTCAAGATCCAATGGATTCTAATACACCTTTTTGGGGAAAAATGATGGTTCTCAAAAACATTTCCTAAATTATTTAGTTTAGGGAATGTTTTTCTGTTTTTCAAAAGGTGACAAATCCTCCAATAGTTGATGCAAATTTGATAAATCATGAATGCTGGTGATATATCCAAATTTTGGACCTTGCTCAAAATTTGGGTGTGGCAGGTGATGCTGATTTTAAAAATTCTTTAATTTATTTTGGAGATTGCCTCAATTTTATACAATTTTAAAAGGGGTAATGATAAATTCACAACTCATTTGAGTTGTGTACATGAATCAAATGGGTTGTGTGGCATGTTTCACAACTACAATCAAGTCTTGTGGCCTCTACACAACTTGATTGATTTGTGTGGACTCTATAAGGCCCTTCAAGTTGTGTAGCATGCCACACAAAGGTTTGCAGTAATGTGGCACCACACACAACTAGGAAAGGACTGGGTGTAACCAGCGGACATTCCCCCCCCCCCTCTTTCTGACAATTCCCTGGAGGGGGCAGTCAAATCCCCCTACCAGGGCCCTAAGGGTTGATGCCCCCAGGGAGTAGCTAGCAGAAGATGGGCTGGGAGGTGGTCAGATACCCTCAGCTACTTTTCTCCTCCCCCTTGGTAAAGGGGGGGGGGGGGGGGAGAGCGCCCCTTGATTTGCTCCTCCCCCTTGGTAAAGGGAGGGGGGAGAGCACCCCTTGATGGTGGGGAGGTGATCAGGTTCCCCCCCCCACCGCCAGTCACCTTGTTGCAACCGGCCCCCAGGGTTGCACAGAGTCTTGTAAGGGCCCTCACCGGTCAAATGGGTCATTTATGACCCTACACAACTCCCACACAACTTTGGGATGTGAATTTATCATCACCTTTTTATAATAGAATACTTCTCCCTCAGCACAAAATTATTTGAGAAAACAAGGAAGATCATTCTTTAAAAATTTTAATAAATATTTCCTTCCAGAAATTACAAAACCACTTCCTTGGTAACAGTTACCTAATTTATTGTGTTATTCTATGTTTCAAAAATACCTCAGTATACAATAATCGCTTAAATATGAAAGTTGTTACCCCTATGATCATTTTCAAGAATATGGATTGTAAATTTGATCTCTGAAATTGAACTTGATTGATTGTGATCAGCTTTGAAAAAGAGGTGATATTTTCCAAGATAGCTACAGGTGCTGGATTCCTTAGGAAGAGTGATGGTTGAGGAATGTGGATTGTAAAGTTGGTCTTTTAAATTGAGCTTTATTGATTGTGGTCAGATTGGGAACAGAGGTGATACTTGCCATGATAGCTACAGGTTATGAATTCCTTAGAAAGATTTATTGCAATTCCATGTGTAACCTTGATTTCTGACCCAGATGAATATTTTTTGCCTTTAAAATTATTTGAAAAAAGTTTCCATTCAATTTGGAATTCTCATTGAAAATTAAAAAATCACAAGCTTATACAATTTAACATGTTGTTAATTATAATCAAGAACCAGTGTGAACCCATAAGGATGTGTTTTCAACTCAGAAACAAGATTTTATTTGAAACTGGAAACATTTTTTGTAATTAGGTTTTGAATGCAATTCATTTCTGAAATTAAATTCTTAAATTTCCATAATATATGGTTTGCTTCAGTTGCTTATCTGTTAAAATACTTGAGAAATTGTTCATTTTTTATTTTCTTAATCCATTAAACAGATTTATCAATTTATTATAATAATTTAAAAAAGGAAAATCCCAATCAGTCCCCAAATTTGGAGGCAATACTCTAGTTTCAATAAACATGTCAAGAAGGTTTTAAAGGATGCAGTTGAGTAAAACCAATCCAAATGGAATGAAATTAATAAGGAAACTTAATTATAGATATAAGATTAATTTATCCATTAAACAATCAATTTCAATGAATTTAGAAGAAAAATAAAATAAAATTAATTTCTACATTTTTTGAGCTATTTGTATTGAGGGAAATGTTAAATTTGAAACCCTGCAGTTGCAAACAGGCTCAAAACACCGTTTGCAACCCATATGAGTCAAAAATGGCCATTTTCCACCCATCTTGGTCTCAAATATTTTCTTGCAACCTTTTTTTATATTATATATATACATATAGGGAATTATTTTTCTCACACATCCAACCCTTTATTTCATGCATTTCAACATTGGCACGCAGTTGCGCCCCTTCAGTATTTCACGCAAAAATACTTTATTTCAGGAAACTTCAAAGAATTCATTTTTTTGAATTATAAATTTGAAGCCTTGTAGCAGGGGTTTTTAAACCCCTAACAAAAGCCTTTGGTAATTTTTAAGACATTAGAAACCCTTCAAAAATGCAATCAAAAATGAAAAAATTCCATAAAAACAATTTTTTGAATGGGTTTGTGGATCATCATTTTGGCTATTTTAGTTAGCTTTTTTTTTTGGTTGTTTAAGCTTCCAGAACTTGAAACAAAAATCAATAGATTCTTCAAGTATTTTCTTCATATTTTTTGGATGTATCCTTTCACCTAAAAAAGTTCCTTCAAAAAACACAAAAAATAAAAAAAAATAAAATTTCTCTTTGGACTTTGAATCCTTGTATTTTCCTTTTCATTTGATTTTTTTGGGTTATTTAAGCTATCAAAACGTTAAACAAAAATTTAAAGAGAACTAAAATATTTTTTTTAGATTTTTGGATGTATTATTTTACCTTAAAAAATTCCTTCAAAAAAGCAAAAAAAATCAATTTTCTCATTTGACTTTTGGATCCTAATGTTTGCCATTTTGACTTTTTTTTTTGGTGTTTCAAGCTTTGAGAAATTTAAGGGAACTATTCAAGAGATTCTAAATTTTTTTTCAGGATTTTTTGATTTCATTTTTTACCTTTAAAAGTCCCATCAAAAAACCAAAAAATTTGAAAATTTGTTTCTCTCACTGGATTTTTGAATCCTTTTGTTGGCCTATATAATTGTTTTTTTGGGTCATTCAAGATTTAAGAATGTTTAATTGATTTTTCAAAAAAAATTTCATTAATAATTTTTGAAGATCATCTGCATTCTTGCATACATCTTACAAGCTTCATTCAAAAATTAAAAATAAAGAACAAATATGGATAAAAATATCAAAATCTATTCAACTCTGACTGATTTCATTTTTCTAATGTATTTTCTTGGAGGGAAAAAAACTCATTAAAAAGATACAAATTTCTGTGAAAATTGGCTTTCCAAGATTTTGAATCCTTTGTCACAAAGCTTTTCCAAAGTGGATCTAAACTGGGAACTTGCCAATGATCAAACTTGAACTTGAATGAGAATATATGTTTGGATTCTTCTAAAAGAATGAAGAAAATAGGAGAATTTTTGGAATTTGGAGTGGGAGGAGTAATCAGAGGAAGATAAGTGCAAGGAATTAAAGTAGAAAACAGAACCACTGGACACTTATATGTTTCAGCCAGAAGGCAACCATGGCATGGAAATTTCATCCACATATTTATGGGAGCTGGGCTATAAAGGTGGTTCAGTTCCCTTATTTCTTCTTGGAAAGTTTCACCCCAGATATCACACAGTAATCTTGTGTCCTTGAAGATTGAGCTTCAATCAAGCTCTTTCACCATTTATTTCCTGACATCAATCCAGTCTTCTGAGATCCTGCCCAAGAAAATGGCTGCTGCTTTAAATCCACAGTTCCCATCTCCTATGACATCTTGAACATGGGAGATATGTGGAATGGCTGTTTTTGGGGAAATGGAATCTTTCATTGGAACCAAAAATAAAAATCAGATTTTTGATAACAGAAAATATGGACTAGAGATAATACTCACTTCTTCAATTGATACTTGGTCAATTATTTCAGAAGAATAATAATATAATGTGCAGGAAATCTAGAGGAAAAAACCAAAAGAAATCAGACAAAATTAAAAAATGAGAAAATACCAAATGTACTAACTTTCTCACTGATTGTTGGGGCTTCTGATACCTTCCCCCCAGGAGGATGTTAAAGATAATCACCATCTTCATTGGATACCTTTAGTCTCTTCATTCTTTTCCCATGATTGCATTCAGGAGAAGAAACTTGCTGATTCACATTGGTTCAAGACCTCCAATAAAGGTTTGAATGAAAAAATTAATGAAAAAAATATCCAAAAAATTAGAAAAAATAAAAGAAAATTAAAGCTCACCATCTTAATTACATCCACATCTTGAAGCTCTTCATCCGCCAAATCTTCCCCTTCATCAAAACCTTACATCTCTTCATCTTCTGAATATTCCTCTTCAGTCAGCAATTCACTCTATGTTAAAAAAATGAGAAGGACTCATCAATAAAAAAAACCCCATTGCAGAAAAAATAAGTATAGTTATAAAATTACCTCTTCCTCTGATTCCTCCTTCTTTTTTCCCTTTGCCTTTCCTTGGATGGCCTTGCACTTTCTTGAAACCTGGGCACATAAGAAAAAAAAATAATTATGAATGTTGATATATTTTTTTTCCCAAAAAATTGGTGACTGAACTTCAAATTTGCTATGAATTTCTTCTTTGGACTTCCTCTCCTCTTGGGTTCTCCTCAATATTCAAAACCAGATGGATATCTTTTTCTTGAGGACTGAGAGATCTTCTTTAACTTATTGGCTTCTCCTTTGGGTCTTCCTCTAACTTTGGATCTTTGAGTGGAATTTGGCTCTTCAATCAGGGTAAGTTGATATCTTCCACTGTACAGCTTCATGATTTAACCCAGATAATATAGCTTTTCTCCAGGTGGAAACTTGCTGAATTCTTCAAAAAGTTCAGTGAAATATAGTTTTTCATTACTGTCTTTGTTTGGAACTTCAAGTTTTGCTGAATCTTCAGTTGATTCAGGGTTCACAGTTAACTGGAGAAAGGAAAATCAACATCAATCAGGACATTATTCATTTAAGCTGAATCCCCCCCCAAAAAAAGGGTAAAACCTACTGAGATGGGAGCTTTGACATTCCATTGAGGATGAAAATCATCAAGTTGGAAGAGTTCAACCTTTCTGATGGACAATTTGACTTTGTGAACACATGGTATACCCATGTAAGAAGATTAATCACAGTTGTTGCAATTGGTGGAAGAATCAGGAACTTGATGAGATTGATGAATGATTTCAATGGAAAAGTGGCTGATCTTTCCAGAAAGATGATCCACACAGTGAGGCAAACCAATGAGATGCTTGAACTCTTGCTGAAAGGCTTCAATGGCTCTCTAACAGGTTTGGATGGTGATGGAACTGTAAATTTTTTGAACTAAATTATAGAAAGAGAGAATAGAAGAATTTATGAATATTTTAATGTAGGATTGAGAACCTCCTATTCTTGATGTACTTGTGTTTCCAAATTGAAAGTATTTGTTTTCAAAATAGGAGAAAAATTTTATTTTTAGAGGAATTGTGTTTTCAAGAAGGTAGTCAGAAGTGGGAGGATTCCAGACAAGAGAAATTTTTGTGAAGTTTTTGTGATAGCTTGATTCATATTTTGAATATACCAAATGATACCATTGTTTCTGGAAGAGCTTCAATTCATCTTCAGATTCAAAGCTCTTCCTGAAATGAGTTTGAATATTCTTGAAAATGTGCTAGGCACAGAGAAGATGATGAGAGGAAGGGAAAACTGATTCAATTGAGCTAATCAGTGCTTGTTCATTTTCTGTTAAAATCACACTTGGTTCTTTATCTTCAAATATTTCCTGAATTTGAGTCAGGGCCCAATAATGGTTCTGTTTTTTCTCTTGAGATAAGAAACAGACTGCAACTGAGAAGCTTCTAGAAGAATTTTTTATCCTAAGAATATGAAGAAGGGGCATTCCAAATCTGTTGGTTTTATATGTACAGTCCATCATAATGAGAGTTGGAAAAAGGTTGAGAATTTTCATTTAATAAGGGTGTGAAATAAATAATGAAGTAATTTGACCATCCACATTGTTCATTTTTTAGTAAAAAGAAGAATTCTAGAGTTCCAGTATGAGTGCTTCCACAGGAGTTTTTCCATCAAGGGCATTTATTTGTATTTGGGATCTTTGGTTTTAAATTGTAGGGAGATTTGTATGGATAGGTAAGGATGAGTTTTGTATGAGAGAGTTGAGAATTTCTAAAGGGGGAAATCCTGCTTTGGATAAATTTTCAACCACCTCCTTTTGCTCCCCTTGGATTCTTCTGTGGATGGGATGAGTGAAAGTATCAATGGAAGGTGGATGGTTGTGCTCTGGACATATAACCTTCACCACCCAAAAAACCCAATTCTTTTGAAAAATTCCCTGATAACCTAAAAGGACAATTGGTCTTTCTTGATTTTTTTAATTTTGAGGTATCTTTTCTGGGTTTATATTCCACAGATTCATCACATTGGTAAGTGTAGGCCTGATTCTTCTTATTTGATACTCTGGTAGATATGGCATATCCATGGGACTTTGCCCATGATTGGATAGCCTGAACTTGATCCTTGATAGCTCAGGAGGAGGGGCCAGAGGAGTGGAATCAAGAGTTTGAGTATATGAATAAGGATCAAGAGGATTTGAATAACTAGTTTGATTAGATGAGATAATGGAGGATGGGCCCAGTGAAACAGTTGAAACAGTTCTGAAAAGTGGGCGGATGTTTTATTGAGCCATTGGAAAAAGAGATGTTCTTGTTTCAAAGTATCTGGAGTGTTATTTTGTTTTGATGAGCGGTTGGTGGTGTGGTTTGAAAAGGTGTGGTGTGGTGTGGTGTGGTGTGGTGTGGTGTGGTGTGGTGTAGTGTGTTTTGATGTGGTTTGGTGTGGTTTTGTGTCGTGTGGTGTGTTTTCATGTGGTGTGGTGTTGTGTGGTATGGTATGGTGTGGTGTGGTGTGGTATGGTATGGTGTGGGGTGGGGTGTGTTATGGTATGGTAGTGGGATGGTGTGGTGGGGGGTGATGGGAGGGTGTAACAGGTAAAGGGGTTGGTTTATAAAATAATTTTGGCGCTCCAAGATGGGTGGTGGTCCCAGGAAAAAAACGTTTGGTCATATTGAATATATGCATGTGAAGGGCTTCAAGAAGAAGGAATTTTTCAAATTTTTTTGGTTTTTTGATGGAATTTTTAATATTCAAAAATGACATCCAAAATTTCTGAAAAATATGTTTAAAAGGTATTGAATAGTTCTCTTACAATTCCCAAAGCTTGAAACACCAAAAAAATAAGTCAAAAAGGCAAACATAAGGATCCAAAAGTCAAATGAGAAAATTGAATTTTTTGATTTTTTGAAGGAATTTTTTAAGGTAAAATAATACATCCAAAAAATCTGAAAAAATATCTGAATGATCTTTAAATGTTTGTTAACTTTTTAATAGCTTGAATCACCCAAAAAAAAATTAAATAAAAAGCAAAATAAAAGGATTCCAATGTCCAAAGAGATATTTGATTTTTTTGATTTTTTATCTTTTTTGAAGGAATTTTTTAAGGTGAAAGGATACATCCAAAAAATATGAAAAAAATATTTAAAAATTCTTTGAATTTTGATCAAAAGTTCTGGCAGCTGAAATAATCAAAAAAACCCAACCAAAATAGCCAAAATAAGGATACAAAAACCCACTCAAAATTTGTTTTTATGGAATTTTTTCATTTTTTGATTGCATTTTTGAAGGGGTTTGAATGGCTCCAAAATTAAAAAAGATATTCGTTAGAGGTTTAAGAACCCCTGCTACGGGTCTGCGCAGTAAGAATTTAAAAAAAAATTCTTGAAATTTGCGTGAAATAAAGTATTTTTGCGTGAAATACCAAAGGGGCGCAACCGCGCGCCAACATCAAAATGCGTGAAATAATGGGTTGGATGCGTTGGAAAAATAATTCCCTATATATATATATATATATATATTTAACATTTTTTTATTTTTATCTATTATTACTTTTTTCTATTTTAATAAAAAACCAAATAAAAAAATCAATCAATTAAATTAAAAATAAAAACATAAATAAAATATAAATAAAATATAAATACATAAAATGAAATGAATAAAAAATAAAAAATAAAATAAAAAATTAATCAATTGATTAAATTAAATAGATAAAGATAAATGAAATATATAAATAAATAAAATGAAATGAAATATATAAATAAATCAAATAAAATGAAATAAATAAATAAATGAATAAAAAATGAATTAACTCATTAAATTAAAAATAAAAATAAAAATAAATAAAATCTAAAAAATGTTATTTGATTTTTTGTTTTTATCTTTTCTTGCAGTTTGCAATCCAAAAAGGGTTTTGTGGCGCAGTTTGCAAACCAAAATGGACTGCAAACTGCCATTCACAACCCAAAATGGGCTTCAAACTGCCATTCACAACCCACCTGAGTTGCAAGTGGCCATTTGCAACTCAAATGGGCTGCAAATGCCCATTGGCGGCTCAGATGGCCCTAAATGGTCCATGAACTGCGCCACAAAACCCATTTTGGTTCATGAAGGGGTTGCAGGGGTTTGCAAATTTAACATTCCCCTTTTTTTTAATAAAATTCATTTGAAGAATTCTGTAGAGCTCATATTAAGGGAAGAGTTATGAAGGAAAGACCATTTTTTCCATTTATTTTGGTCATAATTAATCTTACAAACATATAAAAGCAGAAGTTTAGCAAATTCAGTGAGATAATTAAAGACAAAAATGGAAAAATGAAAAATGAAGCTGTAAGGCTATACTTGGTAAGCTATGAAGGCAAATATGCAGATAAAGATGAATTTTCTCCCAAAAATAAATTAAAATATGGATCTATCAACCTCAGAAACTATAAAGAAAGAACAAGAAACTATTCCTGGATTGTTTCTTCTTTTAACACTACGGAATACAAAAGAAGACTTCTCCTTTAATGGTTCCAATTTCAGAAGTTATTGATCCCCTGTTTCTGTAAACCCTGAGTGCAACTACTCACCCTTTGACTGAGAGATAGAGATTTGAGAGTAAAGATCCTTCCAAAACCTATGACTACCAATGATTCTCCGTGATCCAATGCTCCATGATATCTGGGTTGAGGGTGCGGCTTAAGGAGCCTACCCCTCAACCCTAACCTAAGCACAACCAGAAACCAGCAAGAATAATGAAATACAACCCCCAAGCACAGAACCCTAGCGTCAACCCTATCCTTCCCATCCCATAATCCACAACCCATATCCCATATTCATCTGTATTACCCTCCTGCCATTACGTCCACCCGGTTTTTCCTTCTCATGACGCGGCCTTGTGCCGCACCCAACTCCAAGCCCCCCGCGCATGTCCGTATCTGCCCAACATACCATCCCAGATATCCTAGATATATCTGCGCAATCCAGATCCGCATCTTGCAAGGTGCAATCCACGCGCAATACGTCCAATCCAATCCAATCTGTCCATCCCGCTTCTCCAGACGCTGAGCCCAATTTGACTTCTGCTTAGCCCGCAGTGCAACTTTCTGCGGCAAAGCAGCACCCATTTCTGAGCCTGCTTCCCTTTCTGAGCCTGCCCCTGCTGCTGAGCGCGCAGTGCGCAGCCCATTCCAACTTGTGTCTATAAAAGACCTCCACATCCCCTCAACTTGAGTTCTTTCCCCAGAGCTCCACTGCTATCTCACCTGCCTCCCACCATACCTCAGCTATACCACTTCCAACCGCACCCCCTTCATCAGACCAAAGACAGAAAAAGAAAAACCCCATCCCAAAGCCCCTCAACAAATATGTCCTGTACCTACTGCAGCTGGAACGGCCTTCCGTTCCAAATTCTTCCGGGCCAGCGCGCCTGTGTCCTGTGCCAAGCCAGACACCGCAGATGCTCCTTGTCAGAGGGAATGCTGCGCAACTGTCCTCAAGGTTTCCCACACAAGAGGACCCATTGCAACTCCTTTGTGATCTTGAGAGACAAGGAGATCTTGACAAATGAGTGGACTCCACCCCGCTCACCTTGCAACCGCCTGCAATACGCCCCTCACAATCCTCCATTGCGCAAGAGCCACAACTCAGGATTGCCATTCCGCCGGGCTGGACCTCTGAGGCGCCAGGATTTTGCAAAATTGGCGGACTTTTGGAACACCACCCACAAGTGGGCCGTGCGGGTTTGAATGAATGTACCAGCAATGGACCCAAGGATTCAAAACCATCCAGCCACACCTCCTCCATGCCCACCAAGGCCAGCTCCACCTCCGCCACCTCCACCTCCTCCCACTCCTCCAAGACCGACTCCTCCTCCAGCGTCATCTCCACCGTTGTTGTCCCCATCATCCGCTCCCAGGTCATCACCAGAGCCAGTGCGCGTGCCTTCTCCTGTGGTGATTGAGTTGTCACTGGAACCTGCGGCCGCTGCAACCCCTCCAGCCACAAATTCCAAGATCCCAGAGATTCCCCTGGTTCCAGCTCTCCCCTTGGAAAGGTTTGACGCAATGGTAAATGACGCGGACAAACTCCTCCAGCGGTTCCTATTGGTTCCTTACGCAAACACCGCCAATGCGCAATGAAAATTCCTGGCTGCTTTCCAATACCTAGTCGCGGAGGCTTTCACAGACGCGGAGGATGTGATGAGGACTCAGCCAGCTTAGGCGGATTGCCCCCCTTCTTCCTTCTTCCCTTCATTCCATCTTGTATTCATCCCTACGCCCATTTGCAAAGACATGGACTTTTGCTGCGCCATCTTGAGTAGCCTTTGGGCTTTTTGAGAACCGTGAGAGAAATAAGAGCCATGCGCAAGATCCGCAAGAGTGAGAGGATACGGTGAGAGTAAGAAAGAAGGTCCGCGCGCAAGATCCACGCTTCTGAGAGCAACCTGCAAGAGTGAGGAATCCATGAGAGTGAGAAGTATCCACTCAAGGTACCTGGACAGCCCCAGAAAAACTGCCACACAGTTCCCCATACCCATCTACAGAACAGAGAGAGTACAAAGAAAACCAGCTGCACGCGCACATCCATGAGAGATAGAAAGAAAAAGAATCCACCCAAACCCATCCACACCTTCCATCTATAAGATAACCAAAGAAAACTTAAAAAGATTTTTTTTTTAAACACCAACCCATTGCCAAGCCCGCACCTTGCTCTTTGAAAAACATCCGTACCACGCAATGTGCTTTCCTAGCTCCCTGAATCATCCATTGGAAATAATACATGCATTTGCATCCGGATGCGGGGCTTGTCCTCGCGTCCGCAGACCCAGCTTTGTGCCATGCCTGCACCTAAAATAAACCATCCGTAGCCAGCAATAATCCCAAAAATCCAATCCAGAGAGAAGAAAATAAGAAAATAAAAATTCTGGTGTGTCTAGTTATTCCAGCTGTGAACCAGCTAGAGCACCCCCTCACCAAATCCAATCATATCCCCTAATCATCCAACCTTCCCCCCCAACTTGGCTGCTGTCCCCAGCAGTCTGCAGTTGTTTACTCCGCCAAACGCAAGGTGCGCGCGCAGGATCATCCTTGGAGGAAGGATCCGCGTTATCATCCCCTCCGCTATCCAACCCAGCCGTCTTGTCAAATGAATTTGAGCCTTGAGAAAAAAATTTTTTCACATGCAAAGCCGCAGCCTTCCGCTTGAGTGGAGTTCTGTCCAATTCCTGCAACTGATAGCCACCTCTGGTGAACTTGAACATCAATTGTAAAGGCCCATTCAATTAATTAGCAAACAGTTTCCCCCACTGAGTTTCCAGGCTCTGGCTGTAAAGCAGAACCAAGTCCCCCTTCCGCAACAGATCCCGGAGTTTATTCTTGCAGTGCTTGTCCCAGTAGCAGACAGAATTTGTGCGGGTTTCCTTCAGCATTCCAGCATCTTGTCCCATTGAAGGAGTTTCTTGGTGCGGGCCTTGACTAGCTCTGCAGCTGTCTTAACCTTCCATCAGTTGATACCCAGAAAACTTTCCAGCTTGATGTCAATTGGCAGCACAGGTTGCTGCCCAAATAGCAGCTTGTATGACAAATAACCCATCAACCTTCTCAACAAAATTGGATCCGCAAAAAGAACAACTGGAAGGGTTTCCTGCCACTGTTTGCCATCTTTGCCACACATCTTCACCATTGCGTCCTTGATTGACTGGGGGCTGCGCTCAATCATCCCCGCGCCTTCCGGATAGTACTCCGTCACTTGCCCAAACTTTGCTCCGCAACTTTGCACCAACTCCAACAACCGTTGTAAGACTCCAAACGGTGCTAGGCCGTGGCAGTTCTGTGGAGGGGAAAGGTTCTGTTTAGGCTGCCCTCCTGAGTGTTACAAAAATATTTAAATGTAACCAAGATCAAGGTCCAGAACCTGGTAAATGAGGAATCAAGGAGTAGAGGATAAAGATGATAATAGTTTGGTAGCAATGGAACAGCACTATCTGAGACAAGATTATGCAGGGAAAAACTTGAACAAAAGAAGTTAAAGTCCCCTTAGAGTTCAAAGAACAAAAGCTGTTGTATGTAAACAACGCCCACACGCTAATAACTCTGGTTTTCAGCAGAAGATTGGGGATGATCCACTCAAACCCAAGCAGCCTCCAGGTTCTCAATGAACCTGCCCAACTCTCCGCAATCAAGAGCTTGAAGGGTACCAGATAACTGTGGGTGGCTGTACAGGACAAAGCACAATGTTTAAGAAGCTCTAAAGCAAACAGTAACTGATTTGAAGCAAGGATAACCTCAACACTCCTCAAGGGACTCAAGAGTAGGCTGGCAGAATGCAACTCCAAAGAAGCTAAGGGGAGGTATAACACTCCAGGTATTAAGCTTAATAAGGCCTCTTCAATCAATCGTGATTGGCTCCAGAAAGGTTATCAGGGATCAGGACCAGTATGGTCAGAGAAAGGGATCAAGGAGTGGTATAACACACTCAAAAATTCCAACAGACAGAATTTTTCTTCAACCAGCAAGGCTATTGGTTGGTGATAAGGATCAAGGATCAAGGGTTGAGTATGGAGGCTCAAGGATCAAGGGTGTGCTGATTTCATGCTGGATGATTTCATACTCCAATGATGGATCCAAAAGGCAGGGGAGAGCCCCTGTTAGACTATGTACAACAGATTCTACAAATAGAGCGAAAAAGGAAAGAAAATCATGTGGTCACTTGCGTCCGTCCATGGATGGGCGCACGCAACAATACCGGAATCACCCACCCCTTGTCCAAAGGCGGACGGGGTGGGAAAGGGAAATGAACCAAACCGCCGCGGATGTCCGTGGGCAGTAGTTGGCACTCTTCACCCCTTTTCCAAAGGCGGAAGTGGGTGGGAGAGCCCCAGGAAAGGTGATGGATGAAGTTTGTGAGAGCACGGATGGGCGGATAGGAGATTGGCTTGAGACGGTTGAGTAAATCCTGACAGGCTTGAGATTCACGACTGATAGATCGAGTGAGATGGGAGATTTGACGGATCCAAGGATTTGACAAATACTTGGGGGTGCGGTCGGGATGGATTTGGTAAATCATGGATGAGCGCCGCACAACGGTAGCAATGAGGATGAGCGCTGCGCAACGACAAAGATGAGGACGCGTGACAACAAAGATGAGGACGCGCAATGACAATGGCGGAGATGACAAGCAACGCGCAACGGCAAGGATGATGAGCAATGCGGATGAGGGACGCGCGACGCGCGCGGATAAAGGACGCGCGACGCACAAGGATAAGGACGCGCGACGCGCAATGATCATGGTTTGGATGAGCCTGAGGATAAGTTGATTTTTTTTTTGATGCCGGACGGTACGTTTGCGCAACAGTTTATGGATTGATGTCTTCAGGCGGCCAGGCTGTCCAGGATGGGGCACCAAATCTCTCCCCAACTTACAGACTGTCCCTAGTCTGCTCCCAAGTTTGATGCCATAGAAAAAGAAAGTAAAGAAAGATGATTGAAACCAAAGAATGGCCATTTTTATCTTGAGAGTGGTTGAGAAAAAATATGTGGATACAACCAAAAATCCTAGAAGTGGCTGAGATAAAATGAAGGAGGTGTCCCAAGTGCTCACACGCGTGGCATGAAGTAGAGTTTTCACAAAACAACAAGGATCTTGCCCAGATGGTGCACAATTGGGAGGACTTACTTCTGGACCAAGTTGCCTCCATGAGAGTGAAATTTCTTGACCTGATCAGCAGAGAACCTTCTGACCATCTGAGTACCATCCAGCTCATCAAAAAGATATGATCCACCTCTAACTTGACGGACTACTTGGTAAGGACCATTCCAGCGGTTAGAGAAAAGCTTTCCCCACTGAGCTTCCAAGGAACAATTTTAAGCCAATACCAGATCACCAGGGTTTAAAGGGTCCCTGATTTGATTTAGGTGTTTATCTTCCCAATACTGAACTGATTTTGCTCTTGATTCCATCATCTTCTGATAAGCTTTGTTTTGAGTATCTTCACTCCTCTCTAGTTACTTTGATCTGGCAACTAATAGGTCAGTAGTTGAGGAAACTTGTTCCCAAGATATGCCCAAGAAAGACTCCATTTCAAGATCAAGAGGAAGAACAGCCCTCTGACCAAAGATGATTTCATAAGGAGAGTAACCAGTGGTTCGCTTGGTGGAAATTCAATCAGAGAAGAGGACCAAGGGGAGAAACCTTTGACAATTCTTGCCACTTTCACCAGCCAATTTAACCAGAGCAGCCTTCAAGGGCGCATGGCCTCTTTCCACCATGCCTTGTCCTTCAGGATAATAGGGGGTAGAAACTCTATGTTGTCCAGGGAGCAATTGGATCATTTCAGCAAGCTTTCCACCAAATTCCAAGCCACCATCCGTAGAATAAGATTGGGAAAAGCCATAACGCATTGTCCAAGTCTCATGAAGGAAAGCTGCTACTGATTCAGAGCTGAGGTTCTTAAGAAACTTTGCTTCAACCCATCCAGAAAAATCATCTCTAGCCACAATGAGGTACTTAGCTCCACCAGACTTAATGTGAACCACATCCATAGCAATCCTCCCAAAGACAGTGGACTCTCCAGTGGGGTAACAAATTTTGGCCGGGCGCCTAAGATCACGTTTCTGGAACACTTCACAACTCTTTCACCATTGAACAACGGATTTTTTCAGGGATTGCCACCAAAATTGTTTGGATATTTGTTGATAAGTTTTGTTTTCCCCACAATGACCAAGGCCTTCATGGAGATTTTCCAGGATCAAATCTTGCTTAGAAGGGATAGTGACCACAACAAGTGCACAAAGAGTTGCTCTTTTCATAAGCCTAGAACCTTGGACAAAGAAGTTGGAGGACTTCCTTTTAAGGAACCAAAATTCTTTGGCAGAGAGATCAGGGGGTCTTTTGAGAGTTGAAAGGTACTGCTCCAAATTATGCCAGAAACCTTGCTTGAAACCAGAGTAATTTTGGGAGGAGAAGGCAAAGACAGGGCGGACCAAGGGTTCTTCCTCATCAAAATCCATTCCAACCTCTGATTCATTGTCTCCAATAGGTCATCGAGATAAACCATCAGGCATGGTGAAAGATTTTCCAGGCCTGTGAACAATATCAAAAGAGAACAACTGGATGAAAGCCGCCCAACAAGTCATCGGAGCATTTGGGAGGCTGGGGGCATTGATCATTTCAATGATGGATCGTGCATCAACTTTTAACTCAAATTGTTGACCCCAAAGGACAGTCTGAAGCTTCTTCAACATCCGGGCCACACCGCAAAGTTCCAGTTTTGGCTGGGAGTACCTGGATTCCACATCTGAGAAAAGAAGAGATTCATACAGAGCAGGACGATCCAAACCATTTTTATCTTCCTGGGTAAGAACAGCCCCAACAGATTGATAACTTGAGTCCACTGACAGCTTGATCTTGCCGGCTCCGGGTCCATAAGTGATCTTTTTCAAAACAATGTCTTTCACAACAATTGTTTTGAGCAACTGAAATGATTGTTTGCAGTCTTGGGTCCAAATCCATTCAGCATCCTTCCTGGTTAAGCGACGCAAGGGAATACAGATTTTGGATAATGAGGGAATGAAGATCCTGACATAAGTTACAACACCTAGGAAACCTCTAACTTCCATTGGATTTATTGGGGTAGGCCAGGAGATGATTTTGTTGACTTTAGAGGGTGCCATCCTTCTTCCGTTCTTGCAGACTATATGACCAACAATTTCCAAGGCAGGGACACAGGCGGCAAGTTTTGATCCAGAGACAGTAAGGCCAGATTCCTCAATTCAAAACAAAACTTCTTTCCAAGACAGTAGCATACTCCCAGATAAACCGTTGGATTCCTGAGTGCCAAGGTAAGAGCTCATTATCAAAGTCAGAAACTGGACCTTTAATCCCACCATCATCAATAAAGATACCCACATGATCCGGGATTTTGTCCTGGAGGATCCACATCATCTGAGCCTGATAGACTGAAACCAAGTTGGTGGCACCTTGAGGCAATTGAGTCAGCTGAAATAAACCAAGGGGAGTATTGAAAGTAGTGAGGGGATGAGAAATAGGATGCAAGGATTGTTTGTCATAGCCACCCATAATGTCACCTAAACCATAGCAAGCTCTCCCAGAGAAGGATTCAACAAATTCTTCAGTGGCAGGCGGCACCCCAGAGTCTTTAATAGTAACTTTATTAAGAGGTTGGAGATCATGAACCACTCTAAGTTTACCATTACTCTTTAGAACACAGAAAACAGGACTGGAATAGCTCAAAGTCAATTGTTTGCATAAACCGGTTTGGACTTGTTTGCGGACCAACTTGATGAATTTGTCGACTTTAGCAGCAGGGATTGGGATCTTTTTCTTTTGCCAAGGGTCATGTTCAACTACAGGGATGATGTAGGGGAGACCATAGGATTCTTTCAAGAGACCTCTCTCTTCTTCACAGAATGCAATAGATTTTTCCCTTAGAGACAAAATATTTTTGATCAAATTTAACTCATCAGGAAGAAGCCATCCATCTGGACCAAAGTTGACCACTTTCAGATGTTCTTCAGTGACCCAACCAGAGGGAATAAATGGACCAGTGAGGGATTTGGATAGACCACAGTAAGGATTGCGGGATAGCGGAGGACGCATAAGAGGAGGATTGAGGTTGAGAGGCATTGGTTGGTTGACTGGCTGGACCTTCTTTGCAACTGGTTTGTACTTGGTGGCAAAGGAGAGGAATCCCTGCTTCCTCCAAGCATTGACCAGTGAGACCTGACTACAAAAACTGAGGCCATGTTCCAACATCTTCCAAGTCTGATGTTCTGCTGCGTCCTTGAAAGGTGCCTTCTCCATAAAAGAGGCTACAAAAGATAACACATTGCTCACATGTGTGGCACAGGGTAGAGTTTTGAAAACGACAGTAGTAGAAGCCCCTGGTGGTGCACAATTGGGAGGACTTACTTCTACCCCAAATTGCCTCCACCTAAGACCAAACTACCTCATACCAAAGCCACCAAGAAAAGAATTGAGATTGAGATCTAGTTTAGACTCATTGCGGAGATTCAAAAACGGAATAGAGGATAAGTGATCAGGCTGAAAAGAAAAAGGAAAAGAAGATACAAAAATTCCAGACAGAGAAGAAATATTTTTGTATTTTTCGGATTTTTCATGTGTTTGGGTTTTGATCTTATTTGGATGAGAAGAAAATGATGAGGAAAAAGAAAAATATGCCTCTGAGGTGGGAGTTGGTCCATGAGTTGAAGTCTGAGGCTGAGAAGAACTACAACTATCAGTAGGGCCAACTATTTTGCTAAAAAATGAGGATGAAAGGAATGAGAGTTTCCTTTCTGCTTTCCTTTCAGGACAGATTTGGGAGGGTGACCAGGGAAGTCTCTTTCCCAACAACCAGAATCCAAAGAACAAAGGGGAACTTCAATCTTTCTGCCATCAGCATCAGGGAGGAGAATTCTCTCCCCAACTTGATCAGAAAACATCAGGGTAGCACCAAAGTCCATTAAGAAAGGCCTTCCCAAGATCATGGGACCATCCAGACAATTGATCCAGAAGTGACAGGTGCCAACAATATTTTGACCAATTCCAACAGGAATATTCTCAGCAATACCAACCAGTTCACAGGACTGATTCCCAATTCCATAGACCGCAGAGTTTAAACTGACCCTTGGGCTAAGTTTAAGCTTGCAGGCCATGGAGTCCGAAATCAAGTTGAGCTGAGAACCCAAATCCACAAGGAGAGAAACCTTTTTAGTTGAATCACCAAGACAACATGGAAGAAACCCAAGAGGACAGGAATACAGGTTGGTATCTGAGGAGGGATCTGTTCCACCAGAATCCTCTATCAGAGTACCAGAGGAGACCTTTAATTCGTCCGGACCAATCTCCACACGTTGACAAGAAACCCATTTCTTCATCCCTTCTGCCACAGACGGAGAGATCGACAGGAGTTCAGCCACAGATAGATCAGAAATTTTCTTTAATACTTCTTCCACAGCATTAGGGTAGTCCTTGGAGATGCCCCTCTCAAAACAAACTTTGGGCTGGGTGGAGGGAGGAAGATCAGGTGTAATAGGTGATGGAAGAGGATCTGAGGGTTGGGCAGGTTGAAGAGAGGGAGGATCAGAGTTGTCCTGGAACCTTTCCATAAGTGGTTCCCTTTCTACTTCCATGTCTTCCACATCAGAGGAAGGAGGCTCAGGTGAAGATTGATGTTTAACAGGTTTTTGCAGGATTGAGGATGGAACAGGATGAGACTTATGAGGTTTTGGTTCTTCATGGCGTTTCCTAGCTTGATTGGATTGATAGGTGCCAGGGAAGCTGGAAGAAGTGACAGCTGGGGGATACCAAGGTTGCAGGGTTCCACAGGATGATCAAAAATCCACAGAGACCAAGGATGTTTTCTTAGGAGTTGCTGGTTGGTATGAGGCCACCACATGACGGATTGATCAAGACAAATCAAAAGGGATCAAAGCACCGTTAGGAAGGAAAAAATTATTTCCCTTCTGCTCTACTAACTTCTCCTCCTTGTCCTTCTGGAGTTCAGGAAATCTACCAGTACCATGGCCTTCCCTATGGCAATAATAACAGACTATAGTAGATTTAGGAACAGAATTAGCAGGTTTAGGAGTGGCTAAAGAGGATATTTTCTGATCTATTTTATTCTCAAATGCCTGAAGTAATTTAGTGATCTCATCTATAGTAGGTGTCTCCCGGTGGGTCTGAGGATTGGGTTTAGGTCTGCAATTGGCTTCCATCTTATTCATGATTTTGTTAGATGCTTGAAAAGAGGGGGCAAGGACTGGTTCAGTGATTTTAGGTTTTTCAAAGGTGAGAGCTGTTTGACCTTTCATCACTTTATCCACAGTATTCCTAAGAACCATGAAAGCAGGTAGCTTGAAACAATTGCCTCTTGTTGTGATCATGGATCCAGATTTCACCAATTCATCCTTAATTCTTTCCTGCACTCCTTGAGAGAAAGACTGAAAAAATTGCAACCAAATTTTGTCCAACGTATCAATGTGATTGTTCCGGATAAGATAGGACTGGATAGGGTCCCCAGATTTTCTGAAAGTCTGATAGTCAGAGGCTGAGGAGATACCACCATTGGAGATCCATTGAGAAACCAGGGCATCCAAGTCTTGCAAAGTAAATCTGGCTACATCTATTTTTCCCCAATAGGCCAACATAGCCTCCTTCAGGAGCCGCCAGTTGTGAGTTTTGAATCCCTTGAACAATTTGATAACCTCCATAACTTTGTCAGAAGAGATAAAAAACGGTAACTGATAAGCCATAACATATTCACTGGCACCATCCACTTCCGCAGCCATCTCATAGGAGTCCAGGAATTGTTCAACATTGGTCCCATTGAAGCCTAAATGTTTGTTCTGAGGTTTGATTTTGACCATCTTGGCCCAAAAAGATAAAGAGGATCCAGCAGATTCCATGTTGAAGGGTTCCTAAGAGATCCAGACGAGCAGAGTTCCAAGGTGGCTCACAAGTGTGGCAAGAGTAGAGTTTCACAAAAACAACAAGGATCTTGCCCAGATGGTGCATAATTGGGAGGACTTACTTCTGGACCAACCTGCCTCCACGGATCAGATCTGAAAAAAGAACAAACAGAAAAAGAAAAGAAAAAAAAATCTGATTGAATTTCGGAGTTGATTCTTCAAGTTGGGACTGTAAATCCCAAGGTTGCTGGTTCAATCCCGGCCCGGGGGACAAAATTTAAGACTCCAAACGGTGCTAGGCTGTGGCAGTTCTGTGGAGGGGAAAGGTGCTGTTTAGGCTGCCCTCCTGAGTGTTACAAAAATATTTAAATGTAACCAAGATCAAGGTCCAGAACCTGGTAAATGAGGAATCAAGGAGTAGAGGATAAAGATGATAATAGTTTGGTAGCAATGGAACAGCACTATCTGAGACAAGATTATGCAGGGAAAAACTTGAACAAAAGAAGTTAAAGTCCCCTTAGAGTTCAAAGAACAAAAGCTGTTGTATGTAAACAACGCCCACACGCTAATAACTCTGGTTTTCAGCAGAAGATTGGGGATGATCCACTCAAACCCAAGCAGCCTCCAGGTTCTCAATGAACCTGCCCAACTCTCCGCAATCAAGAGCTTGAAGGGTACCAGATAACTGTGGGTGGCTGTACAGGACAAAGCACAATGTTTAAGAAGCTCTAAAGCAAACAGTAACTGATTTGAAGCAAGGATAACCTCAACACTCCTCAAGGGACTCAAGAGTAGGCTGGCAGAATGCAACTCCAAAGAAGCTAAGGGGAGGTATAACACTCCAGGTATTAAGCTTAATAAGGCCTCTTCAATCAATCGTGATTGGCTCCAGAAAGGTGATCAGGGATCAGGACCAGTATGGTCAGAGAAAGGGATCAAGGAGTGGTATAACACACTCAAAAATTCCAACAGACAGAATTTTTCTTCAACCAGCAAGGCTATTGGTTGGTGATAAGGATCAAGGATCAAGGTTTGAGTATGGAGGCTCAAGGATCAAGGGTGTGCTGATTTCATGCTGGATGATTCCATACTCCAATGATGGATCCAAAAGGCAGGGGAGAGCCCCTCCTTATATGGGCAGGAGGCCCTGTTAGACTATGTACAACGGATTCTACAAATAGAGCAAAAAAGGAAAGAAAATCATGTGGTCACTCGCATCAGTCCGTGGATGGGCGCACGCAACAATACCGGAATCACCCACCCCTCGTCCAAAGGCGGACGGGGTGGGAAAGGGAAATGAACCAAACCGCCACAGATGTCCGTGGGCGGTAGTTGACACTCTTCACCCCTTGTCCAAAGGCGGAAGTGGGTTGGAGAGCCCCAGGAAAGGTGACGGATGAAGTTCGTGAGAGCGTGGATGGCCAGATAGGAGATCGGCTTGAGACGGTTGAGTAAATCCTGACAGGCTTGAGATTCAAGACTGTTAGATTGAGTGAGATGGGATATTTGACGGATCCGGGAATTTGACAAATACTTGGGGGTGCGGTCGGTATGGATTTGGTAAATCATGGATGAGCTCCGCGCAATGGTAGCAATGAGGATGAGTGCTGCACGACAACAAAGATGAGGACGCGTGACAGTAAAGATGAGGAAGCGCAATGACAACAGGGGAGATGACAAGCAACGCGCAATGGCAAGGATGATGAGCGATGCGGATGAGGGACGCGCGCGGATAAAGGACGCGCAACGCGCAAGGATAAGGACGCGCGACGCGCAATGATGACGGTTTGGATGAGCCTGAGGATAAGTTGGTTTTTTTTTTTTTTTGATGCCAGACGGTACGTTTGCGCAACAGTTTATGGATTGAGGTCTTAAGGCGGCCAGGGTGTCCAGGATGGGGCACCACACCATCCCCGCAACTCTGCACCTCTGTCAACCATTACCAGCCAAAGTGACCTGTAACACGCAAACCAATCTTCCTCCAGAAACTGACCAAATTTTTCTGCCAAGAGCTTCACCAGCAACCACGCTTCCACCCATCTCAACAGATCATCCTGCGCAATAAGGAGGTACACGAACTTAACTAAATTGATGTGCAAAACATCCAGAGAAACCTTCCCAAACAAGGCGTCCTCCCCGGTGGGGATACCCACTTTGCAAGGCAATGTTGTGCTCTGCTTCTGACACGCTTTGCACAACTGTACCCACTATGGTACTGCGCAAATTACACCCGGCCACCAGAACCTTGCTCTCACTTGCTTCTGCGTTTCAAGCTTGCTGCAATGGCCAGGATTGTCATGCAGACTTCCCAGAATCACCTCCTGATCCGCCCTTGATGTGCTGACCACAAGCAGTACCGGCGTGCTCCACTTCCACAGCTGTCCTTCCTGCAGGTAGAAATTTCCCACTCTCCGCCAAATCCATTGAACAATCTTGGCTGGTGTGTCATCCATAAAAGAAAGATCACACAAATACAAACTGAGGACCACGTACCTTCCAGACTGCTGGAGCAGAAGTTGCACACCTACTTCCATCACCCCTACTTTAACCATTGGGGCCTCCACATCCAAGGGTTCTGCGCCTTTGTACAGATCTCCCCACGGGTACCAAGACAGCGCTTCCAGCATTTTAAAGGCCTTCCCTGGAACATGCACCACCATGAAAGAGAAAAACTGAAGGAACACAACCCAGCTGTTCATAGGCGCGTTTGGCAGCATTGGAAAATTGATCATCCGCGCCAGCGCCTCTGCATCCACCAGAAGCAAAAAGTGAATCCCCCATAGCAAATGCTGCAACCTCCGCACAATCTTAGTTACCCCACAAAGTTCCAACTTTGGCTGCAAGTACCAGCTTTCTGTTGGCGTAAACGTAACGGACTTGTAAAGAACCGGACAATCTTTCCCCTCATCCTCCTGGGTCAGCACCGCCCCCGCACAAAACTTGCTTGAATCCATGGCCAACTTAATTCCTATGGCGTCATAATCCAAGTCCCGCAGCACAATATTGTGCCAAACAATCTCCTTGAGTTTTTCAAAGGCAACGTCACAGTTTGAACCCCAGGTCCACTCCGTGCCCTTACGCGTCAATGCCTTCAAAGGACTAGCAACCTCCACAAACCGCTCAATGAACATCTGTACATAGCTACACAATCCCAAGAACTGGAGAATGTGCAAGACAGTTTTTTGCATTGGCCACTTGAGGAATTTGTTGAACTTCTTTTCTGCAATCCGCCTTCTGCTGGAAGCCACCACATGTCCTAGAACCTCCAGGAAGGGTACTCAGACCGCTAAATTTTTTCACAACACAGTAAGTCCTGCTTCCTTGATACGGAACAAGATCTGTTCCAGCATTTGCGCGTACTCCCAGACAAATCGGCAAATTTCCAGAGCTTCTGTAAGCGTTTCCCCTACGTAATTTGTCTTTGGGCTTTTGATGCCCGCATTGTCAATGAAGATCTGAACCCCCTGAAGATTGTGCTTCAGAATCCAGGTCATCTGCACTTGTTAAACTGCAACCAAGTTAGTAGCACCTTGTGGCAGCTGCTTCATTTGCATCCTGCCCAATCCAGTTTAAAAGTCAGTCATTGGATGCAAACTCCAATCAAGTTTGCACTGATTGTATCCCCCCATCACATCCACCAGCCCGTAGCATGCTCTTCCTGCCATAGATTCCAGAAACTGGTCCATGTGGGGAGGTCATCCTGCGTCTTGGATTGTAAACAAATTTAGCCGCTGCAGATCATGAACAATCCATAATGACTTCCCATCCTGCTTAACCACCGCAAAGATTGGACTTGAGTAACTTGATGTTGACTGCTTGTAAAGACCTTTCCCCACATGCTTGCGCACCAGCTCCAAGAAGGGCCCCCAAACGGCCTGCAGAATTGGAATTGGATTGACCTGCCAAGGTTTGTGTGGAACCATTGGAATCACATAAGGGTCGCCTATCTTGCTCTTGAACAGTCCACACTTTTAAGGTCCAAATGCGAGTGCTCTTTCCTGGAGAACAAGTACCAAAGTCAGCAAATCCCGCTCCTCTGCGCTCAACCAGCCCGGCGTTCCTAAGTTAAGGGCCACAATCCGCTCATCCATAATCTTTTCCAATTGTGTTGCCAATCCTGACACCTTCAGTGGAGATTCCCAAGGGTCCCGCAACCAAGGGATTGGTCGCAGTGGTCCGTTCAGATCCTGCGGAATCACTTTGTTTTGGGAATGGACCTTTTGCGCAACCTGCTTATACTTTCCAAAATTTTACCGTGCCATCCGCACGCATCCCTCACCATAGGTCCTAGTAAAAACCAAACCGGGGCTTTTGCCTTTGCTCACAAGCGTGGCACAATGATAGTGTTTTTGTGAAGTACCTCCTGGAAATGCACACTGAGGAAAGGAACTTACTTCAGGCACTTGCGCATCCCGTGATTCCTCCCTCCTCCCCATTTGCTCCTCACTGGTTGACCACCCGCACAAAGCCAGAGCTTTCTCAGTGTGGTAAGCTTGGCCAACTAGTCAAAATCTGCCTCTGGACCACCCTTGCAAATTAACTCTGTGCCAGGGTCCTCCTCCTCCTCTCTTGCCCAATCCCGCCTCCAATTCCCCAACCCCTGATTGCAGATCGTGGTTTCAAATTGCCCGCCGGACAAATCTTCCACCATTAACGCTTCCATCCCTGCCTCTGGATTAAAGGTCATTTGCGCTTGTAACCCAAAAATGAATGGCCATCCTAAAATAGCCTCCCCGCAATCAACCAATAGAAAAGAGAGTGGTTTACAGAACCTTGCAACCTCAACCTCTTCCTCCTCCACAACCCCATCCACACGACAGGCCCTGCCGTTAAGTGCGCAAAGCCCCATCACGCATTTCCGCCAAACCAATCTCATTTCATCAACCAATCTAGATGGGAGGAGGTTCACCATAAAACCACTATCCACCAGTGCCCACACCTTCCTTCCAGCAATCTTCATTGAAACGTAAGCCAGTGGGGTTGAAACTGATTTCATCCCCGCTAGCTTGCGCTCCGCGTCATCCAAAGCCAAGTTAACCAGTTGCACCGTTGGAGGGATCCTGTTGTTCCCACAATCCTTCAACACTTGAACCATCTTGTCTACCACAACTGGCAACACTGCCACCAACTCCTTCAGGGTCAAGGGAATGGTTGTTTCATTCCCCATTACCCTGCACACAATTTCCACTGCCTTCTTCTTCCCGGCAGGATTCACCGGCCACCCGTCTGTTTCGGGAATGCGCGCAACTGGCTTAGGAGCTGCCGGCGTTACCTGTTCCTTGGCATCCACATCCATCCTTTCCACTGCCGCCGACTCCTCCATTGATAACACCCTCACTTCTGCTTCTAGTGCGGTGTTTGCCATACCCCCAGAACAAAGACAATCCCCAGCAAAGCTTGAGCAGTTACCGCAAATTCCTGTCCTTGCGCCTGCACTTGCTCCATGACAGTTGGATTCCCAGGTTTGGAGGAGATCCACTTGCCTGTTGGGAACATGAATCCCATTCCCACCAGTCAAAACAATACCACCTTGAGGTCCTTTGTCATGTTATTGCACCCCAACTTCCAATGCCCCTTGTCCCTGAATTAATTGCATAACTGCAACACGGGCGGATTTGACAACAGAAGCGCTCCTCCAAGGCGAGGAGGCAGATTGGGCAACCCAGACAACATTTGACTCAGAAAGATCTGTAAATCCTTCATCAATTCCGTCATTTTGCTAACCTCCGGGCTTTTTGTTGGAGGGTTTGCCTGAGCCTGTTTCATTTTTGAGGGGCCTGCAACCAGAGCTTGCGTTGGTGCCGCCGGAGTGTGGGAAGAGGACTTCTTAGGCCCCATTGGGAAAGAGCTTGCCGTGTCCTCCATCAGTTCCTCCAAGTCCAGCTTGCTCTCCGCCAAGCAACAAACAAGAAGGATGTCCGGAAGAAGCATGAAACTCCCATCCAACAACCTCTTCACCAAGTTGTTGTTGTACAGGTGCCGCTGCACCTGCCTGCGGAGTGGGGTACTGAGTCCTCCCAAAAACACCCTCTTCATTGCGCCCGTCTGTCCCAATATTACCTTTTTATTTGCCAGGTAGCAATAGATCCAATCAAACATTGCTACATAGTCCCCCAGTTGTGCCTGCGTCTGGACTCCGCCATTTGTGCTTGCTTCCTCCGCGGCTCACTCAAAGTTGCTTTCCAAAAACCAAGGTTTGCGCTTTCCCCACCGCGCCAAGATTTGCGCCTTCAGTTTTGGCCAATTGAGTTCCTCATACCCCGCCATCTCCTCCACATCCCAAAGCTTCTCTTTTTCTGTGATGAAGAGTACAACAAGCCAAGACTTATCCAAACCCATTGCACCTTCTGCGTCAGCAATTCCTTTGTATTGCACAAGGAATTGCTCAACATCCTCCGTGTTGAACCAGATGTGAGGATAGTCCCGCAGCCTGATGCAAATGGGCTTGTGATTGGAACCATTGTTGGAAAAAGGGACACCATATCCCGCCCCTGAAATGGGTTGCTTCTGAGAAACCGGAGGAGGAGGAGGAGGAAGAGGTGTGGGGGTAATTTTAGATGACCCTGCAACAGTCAATGGGTGGTACTGGGACATTGCACTTGTTAGTTTCTAGAGACAAGGAAAAAAAGATTTTTTCCCGGCCAGACCCCCAGATGTGGAATACAAAAGAAGACTTCTCCTTTAATGGTTCCAAGTTTGGAAGTTATTGATCCCCTGTGTCTTCAAACCCTGAGTGCAACTTTTCACTCTTTCAATGAGAGATAGAGAATTGAGAGCAAAGATCCTTCCAAAACCTATAACTACTGATGATCCTCCATGATCCAATGCTCCATGATATCTGGGTTGAGGGTGCGGCTTAAGTAGCCTACCCCTCAACCCCAACATAAGTACAACCAGAAACCAGAAAGAATAATGAAATACAACCCCTAAGCACAGAACCCTAGCCTCAACCCTATCCTTCCCATCCCATAATCCACAACCCATAACCCATGTCCCATATCCCATATCCATCCGTATTACCTGCCTGCAATTATGTCCACCAGGTTTTTCCTTCTCATGAAGCGGCCTTGTGCTGCTCCCAACTCAGAGCCCCCCGCGCATGTCCTTATCTGTCCAACGCGCCATTTCAGATATCTGAGATATATCCATGCAATCTGGATCCGCATCTTGCAACATGCAATCCACGCGCAATCCATCCAATCCAATCCAATCTGTCCATCCCGCTTCTCCACACCCTGAGCCCAATTTGACTGCTGCTGAGCCCACAGCAAAACTTGCTGCGGAGAAGCCGCACCTATTGCTGAGCGTTCTTCCCCTGCTGAGCCTGCCTCTGCTGCTGAGCGCGCAGCCCATTCCAACTTGCATCTTTAAAAGACCTACACAACACTCATTTTGTAAGGGGAAATCTTGGTTTCCTGGTATAAAAAATATAGCACTAAACTAAGTGAAATAAATAAATAAATAAATAAAATAAAAATAGAAATTGATTTGAAAACTGAATGGAGGGTCAAGAGATCCTAAAATATTATTGAAAAAAATGGATTTGTGGTGCCATTTTAGTTAGAGCCACCCACTGGTACCACCTGTAATTCACCACTCCTTCTACAAATTCCTTAACCCATGTTCCCCTGGGGCTGAAGACAGAATAGAAAAACGTGAGAAATTCACTTGCAGATCCCCATGAGATTAAATTAATTCTGAAACCAAAAAGAGAAAATCTAATTTTATAAAAATATTGGTTTTTCAAGGGTTGTAAAATACTGACATTGACCTCCTTCAAAAAACCCATTGAATAGCCAACATTTTTCTCTGCAATCTTAGCCACTGACCAGGGTCAAGGATCTTGCTTCTCCATCAAAATTTTACACCAGGCACCCACAAATTTGAGGGGGAAATCTATTCAATTTCTAAAATTTTTCTGTGATGTGATGTGGGAAGCAGGAGGTCAAAGTCATTTATGACAACACATGGAGTTTTTGTATAATTTTTGCATCTTTGACATGCCATGCCAAGTACATGGCTTTGCATGTAGTAAGCAGGCAACTTCTGTGGTTAATAAATCCATTTACCAACATCTTGAAGTTGTATTTTGTGTGGAACATCTTTTGTGACTATCTGACAGCCGTAAAAATTGTGGCCAATGATTTAGCCAACCAAAGGACTAGATACATGCAGAGGGATTCCCACGTTGCAAATGAGGCCCTATTGAAGGGACAAACTTCCTTGATGTGGATACCCTCAGCAGAGCAGCTGGCCAGAAAATCAACAAAGTCCCTCACACCAGTAATTTTCCAAGTGTTGATATGGTTCATACAAGAGTGAAATGTGCAACATTTTATCCTATATGTTCTTCTGCTGTTTTGTTTTGTAAGGCTGTATTGGGTCTTGGGTATATTCTAGGGGGGAATGTTGTAACCTGACTAGGTTAATTGTGATGATACTCTGCCCTACTCATGCTTCTACATAAAACACAAGCAATACAGAGCCTGTGATGACATTCATCATGGGTTTTCCACACTATACTATTAACACTTTGAACTTGGTTGAAGTCACAGCATGTGCATCAGCCTTGTTTCATGGAGCAAAGCAGATATTGAACAGGTTGAAGTGTACATATAATTCTACCTTTGTTTAGAAAAAAAAACCCACTGCAGCCCTAGCGCAAGAGCTACTCTTGCCTCTTGGCTTTTCAAGCCACATTAGCTCTCCGGATGGGGGCGCCGTGGGTCGATAATTTCGGCCTTGGTATGTACCCATCCAGTGTTGGCCTCATGCCCAGGCTGGGTATGACCCGGCCCGACAGGAGTATTTCCTGGCGGCGATTCGACTGATGCACGCGGGCGGCACTGCCGGCTCGGACATTCTGGCACTCGACCACCCAGGTCCACGTCATCACCGTTAACATCATCATATACCTGGCGGCAAATTTGGTGGCGAGGATCCATCTACTTTTTTATCAACCATGCCACCTGTGATAGCCGAGGGATCGAAGAATCCAGATGGCAAATCACGGAGTAGGGTAAGCTTTGCAATTTTGGTTCTACTGTGGTTTGGGAGATCGAGTCACGGACTTTCATTGATTGCTTACTTAGGTCGTCATTATTGGTTCTGGCCCTGCTGGACATACTGCCGCGATCTATCTAGCTCGTGCCAACCTGGAGCCCGTTATGTTTGAAGGTATGTTGGCCAATGGATTCGCTCCTGGAGGCCAATTGACAACAACCACGGATGTCGAAAATTTGTGAGTTGTATGTACATAGATGTGTTTCTCTTTTCTTCTTCCTCCCCAATAATCTCTATACAAATTTTGTTGAGAATTCAACCTTACCTTTCAAATTTCTCTTAGTCCTGGCTTTCCGGACGGTATCCGAGGTCCCGAAATGATGGACTTGTTTCGAGCTCAATCGATCAGGTTCGGGACTAAGATTTTCACCGAGACGGTTTCGAAGATTGACTTATCGAGCAGACCCTTCAAATACTGGCGAGAAGGTCATGAATCGGAAGAGCCCGAGACAGCGGACTCGATTATCATTGCTACTGGTGCCTCAGCTCGCCGTTTGAATTTACCAGGGGAGGATACTTATTGGCAATCCGGTATTTCTGCGTGCGCTGTATGTGATGGCGCGGTTCCAATCTTTCGCGATAAACCTTTGGCGGTTGTGGGCGGGGGTGATAGTGCTTGTGAAGAAGCTACCTATCTAACAAAATATGCCAGCAAAGTATACGTGCTCGTCAGAAGAGACCAGCTTAGAGCGAGTAAAGTCATGGCGAAGCGGTTGATGAATCACCCCAAGGCAAGTTTTCATGTGCAAATTCCTGCATGAGTTCACTGTCTTTTCAGCTTGGCCTGTCCAACGTCACTCATTCCGTTTTTGTGCTTAGGTCACAATCCTGTGGAACACAGTTCCTGTGGAGGCCAAGGGAGACGGAAACCTGCTGAATTCATTATTGATCAAAGACACTAAGACGGGTGAACAACGGACACTAGAGATCAACGGTCTTTTCTACGCCATCGGACACGAGCCGGCCACAGCGCTAGTTAGAGGTCAGCTGAAAACCGACGAAGACGGGTACATCTGCACCAAACCTGGCACCTCGGAGACTAGTTTACCGGGAGTCTTCGCTGCTGGTGACGTTCAAGACAAGAAATATCGGCAGGCCATCACTAGTGCTGGAACCGGTTGCATTGCGGCGTTAGAGTGCGAGAGATTTTTAGCAGAGGAGGAAGCAATGGATAGGGACGGGGAGGCTGTAGTTCCTACGCCTGGGTCAGTACAGCTTTTGGTTTCTTTATCTTTTGCTTGGAGTTAAGTCCTTGTTTGACCTTGGTTTCTCGCTCTTTCTTTCTCTCTCTTTCTTGTTCTTCCGTGGTTTTTTTTTTCATGACGGTAACGATATCTCTCAAACAGTTATTTGGGAACCGACAAGCCCACAGATTGAAAGGAAAAAGTCTTGAATCGAGCAAACCACCTTTTATCAAGGTTAAGCTGCAGGTTGAAATATCTTTTGTCACCTTGATTTATTTATTTTTCTCGTTTAGATCAACAACCTTAGGACTTGATCCTCTACTTCGATCCTTGCGATAATCAACAGTTGGTCATATCAATGTGTAGATGATAAGTTTTTCCTTGTGAAGAAGGCTGGCTTGGCCCTTGAAAATGAAACGGCCGAATTGCCCTTGTTGCAATAACCCAAAAAACTTTTTTTTGACTATTGTACGTCCAGGGAAGCCTTAGCTGCCTGTAGACTCTAAAAGGGTTGGAGGTTTGAGACGGGCAAGTAAGATCCTTGAAGTTTTGGTCAAGAAATGTTTGATTGAGTATGTTTCCACGAAACCGATCTCTACCAGATTGCCCGATCCTTGAAGCTTTTGCTTTCACAAAAGTCACCAAAGAAAAGGAGCGGAAGGGTATTGTTTTACTAGCCTTTTTGGTTAAGATGCAGAACAAATGGGGTATTGTGGGCCTATGGAAAGTACAAACATGTACTTTGTGGTCAATGAACCTAATTCAAATAAATGCTATTTGAAACTCCTCAAAGCAAGCAGATACCAGCAAGCTAAAGATGGAATCCCCTAATGAAGTCACAATTTTGCTAGGCAGCTAAGTATTGTAATGAATCTTCAGAAGTGAGGCAAGAAAAAAATAAACAGATTGGAAATTAGCTCAAGAAACATCTGGAAATTCTTCAAAATGAAACTAAAAATGATGATTACCAAAAACACATTTCCCTCCAACATACAAATTGTTACCAGCCAAAATATGGGTGTGAGGTTTATTTAGTGCTGGCTCAATTTAAATCTTGAAATTTAAATATTGATCCTTTTTGAATTGGGAAAAATTTAAAATATTTTGAGAATAGCCTATAATTACTATGTTCATGCCTGTTTTTTTTGTAACTGTATTTTTTCCTGCATTATTTTGCCACAAGTTGAATCACAAATAAGTACTAATTTCAGACCTTTGTAGTACTGAGGTGAATACTGTTGTTCAAAATCACTAGCTAATCATTTTTGACATAAAGGGAGCATTCAAAAGACAAAATAGAGGAATGGAGCTTTAAATGAAGAATTCAGAAATAAAAAATGCACAGGTAAGGAATCAGTAAGAATTTGTGACAAATGCATAGGGAAAATTAAAAACTGATAAACAATTTCAAATCTAAGCAGAGACAAAGTGTCAAGCAAGGGATGCAAAGGACTAGGAACTTCTAGCTACCTGAACCAATAGTTGAGTCTGTTTCTAATCTCTTACTATGTTTTTTTAGAGTAATATATTTTTATATTCTTTTTTTTGGTTATTGAAATCTGATTTATTTAGGGCATTAATTTTCTTGCAAGCACAAACCTTTATATTGCAGGGTTGTAGGTCTGTGCAACCTAACTCCCACACCAACAAATACTTTATTTCACAGAGGTTTCAAGAATTGATTTTTTTTAGAATTTGACACAACAGACCTGTAGCTGGGTGTTTGAAACCCTCAAAAAATTTTTTTGGTAATTTTGGGGGCATTGGAACACTCTCAAAATCTCATTCAAAAAATGAAAAAAAATTCATTGCAATTTTTGATCCTTTTCTTTGCCTTTTTGATTGAGTTTTTTTTGTTAATTTAAGTTCTAAGAAATTGAACAGCAATCAAAGAGCCTTCCAATTTTTTTTGGATTGTTTGGATGTATTCTTACACCTTAAAAAATTCATTCAAAAAATCAAAAAGAATTCAAATTTCTCATTGAACTTTTGGATTCTTTTATTTAACTTTTTGATTAATCTCTTTCAGTGAGTAAAGATCTCATGAATTTATGAAAAAAAAGAAGATTTTTAATATTTTTTATGGATTTTTTAAATTTATTCTTATGCCTTAAAAAATTCACCTCAAAAATCAAAATATTCAAAGAAAAAACTAATTTATCATTGCACTTTTGGATCCTTTTCTTTGAATTTTGAATTAATTTTTCTTGGTCATTGCATCCATTAGAAATTTAATCAGGGAATCAAAGAGATTTCTAATATTTTTTTTTGGAAGAATTATTGGCCACCCAAGATTGAATCCAAGTTAAAAAACATTCAAAATAACACATCCATTTCAATATTTTTTGGCACACCTGGCATCAAACCCTCCCTCATTTTCTTTAATACAGAGAACTCAAAAAGTATCACAACACAAAGATAAAAATCATTCAAACTGATTGACATGTTTTTTACCCCTCAAAATATATTCACAATGAAAATAATTCAAGAGAAAAGGGGTGGTACACATTTTTCATTTCCATGTTGTCATATTTTAAGACATAAGAAGAACAAATTTTTTTACAAATATGAACTATTATTCCACTATGAGTGGTTTGATTTTCTGATGGATTTTCTTGGAGGAAAAAAAACTTATTATATTAACAATTCCTAGATTTTTCTGAATAATTGTTTTCCAAGATTTGGAACTCTTGGTCACATGATTTTCCAAAGTGAATCTAATTTGGGAGCTGGCAAAGTATCAGAATTGAGCTCAAGGAGACTATTTGTTTGAAATTTTCCAAAGGAATGAAGCAAATAGGAGAAGATTTGGGATTCGGAGTGGGATTAGAATTCAGAGGAAGATAAGTTCAAGGCATTAAAGAAGAAAAAAGAACCACTGAACACTTATACATTTCAGCCAGAAAAAAACCATGGAATGGAAATTCAATCCACATATATATGGGAGCTGGGCCAGAAAGGTCAGTTTCCCTCTAGCCTTTTGGAAAGTTTGACCCCACATTTCATGCATCAAGCTTGGTTCCTTGAAAATTGGGTTTGAATCCAGCTCTTTCACCATTTCTTCCCTTAATTCAATCCAGTCTTCTGATTACCTCCCCAAACAAATGGCTGCTGCTCCAATTCCACAGTTGAAATCCCCTATGACATTTTGAACAAGTAATAGGGTGTATCAGAGTTAGCAAACTCACCATTAGAAACCCGCCATTTTTTTTACAAAACCCACCATTTTTAATGGCGGGTTTCTGAAATACACATACCCCCTAACTGGTGCATTTCAAAATGGCGTGTTTCAAACATCAAACCCAACATTTTGATCCATCCACCATCCATTGCATGGAAAACACCCATCCACACCTCAACCTCAGTGTCAGCTTGCTACTATTGCAGAGAAAGCTGCAAAAGTAACAGAAATAACATAAAAATGATAAATTATAAAATTAAACTGAGAATGACTAGGAAAACCATGTAAAATATTTCAGAAATGGATTCTACACCCAAAATTAGGTAGGGTCACTCACTGACCCCACCCTTGAAATCCAACTCCTTATATTTTTGAATATTTAAGGAAAAGAAAGACCAAAATACCACAGCACAACTATTGAAATTTTTGGCCAATTAAATATTTCACATGTATTTTCACGTATAGGTTTCACACCTAAAATTCAGTCAGAATTGAGGTGTTGTGTATATTTTAGGAGTTACAGATGGAAATGTGTTCTTTCACAATTCCCGCATGCAGCCGCAGCAGCCAATGCACCCGTGCGCGGCTGAGCTACAGCTCTTTCACTCTGTCAAAGTTGTGTACGCAGCCCCAGGCCTCTGAAAAGTATGCAGCCGCGGGACTACGGGTTGACAAAGTGACAGGCGGCCTGCGAAACCTAGGTACTGTGTAAACATGCTACAACCTACGCGGGAAAATACTCTCCATATGTAATAAATGTTCCTGTGGATAGTTGATAGTCTAAAAGTAGATAAAATTATATACAAGTAATTAAATGACCTTTATACGTATTTTTTATTAAATATAATTCAAAGCACCAAAAATGTCGAAAATAAGATAATGACTACTTCTAAAAATATATTAAAATACTTTAATATGAAATTATGAGAAATGAAAGACATCAGTATTTTCGTGACATACTAAGAAAGCTACTGATGTAAAAATATTACAGAAATACTCATGACTTATATTTTTAAATCATTATTTCTAGTAAATCAATTAAAATTTGAAAATAAGGAGTAAAATAAATGTCATGAATTTACTCCAATCATTTAATAAATAATGAGAGCTCACTTGACATCAGACAAACCATAAGAATGTCTATTAAAATAATTATTAACTTACTGGGAACATTTACTAAGGATAACTAATTAAATAATAAATTAAATGGACAGATTAGTATTATTCACATGTCCAAACATCAATTATAAAGTAGAATAATTCCCATAACCTTTGGAATTGGATGTTACCCATGCTAAAGCACCAAGAAAAAGTAACAGGCTGCCACGTTTTACCCTGCTAGCCTCAGTGTCTGTCCCTCTGAGCCCCTGTACCCCTCAGAAGGACAAAATTGGGACTCAAAAAGCTATAAATAAAGAGCTATTTTGAGGATATTGATATCCAGAGACCCAGTTATATTTACATCCAGAAACTGTGCCAAGGTAATCAAATAATTATAAGAGATAATTAAGTCATTTATGGCTTTTGTCTGATTAATAATATCCATCCTCAACCCTTTTTATCAATTTAAACTGCTGAACAACCTTACAACCGCAGTAAACAGGTTTAACCCATCAGTGCACATCCCAAAAAGGTACACCAAGGATTTAATAATATACCAGTGATTATTATTATACTTTCTCTGCTGTGGCAGCTTGGTTACAAAGCCCTGCTACTCCACCATGTATCTTATATACATATTATTTTTGGGAAATATATCCTTTAAGAATATAAATTACAGGTTGCAAAGTAATCAGGCCTATGTGTTTTCATACTGAATTCCCTGAAGAGAGGTGTTAAAGATCCCCAATATAATTGTGTCCCCTCCATTAACTTATTTAATAATCAATTTATTAATATTGATTTACAACATTAAACCATATCAAAACCAATCAACCTTGCAATAAGCTTTATCCAAATATTTTACAGATTTTTGCTGCATTTATTGAATAATATATTTATTATTTATTCTATCACCTCTGGTAGCAAAAGAATATCACGGATCTTGGCATCCAGGAGGCTGACAATTGAGGGTCTGGCTGGGAAATATTCTATTTTATTAATTTAATAGCTTGGACCAGACATTTTCAAGTGAGATTAAATCAAAGATAATTTATCTGACTTTTTAACTGTGATTTATCATTAAATTCTTTTGCAGTGGATTTAAAAACAAATGCAGAATTAAAAATGTATTATTTAAATATTTTAAAGATAAGAAAAGAAGAATATATTAAAAATTATAAACCAACTGGTTGGGAAGCTTTAAATCAAGCTGAGCAACTCAATATTTCTTCTGCACGTAAAAACTTAGAGAAAAACCTTGAAAAAGAAGATCTTGAGAGGCGTATCAACTTCCATGCCCTATTAAGGAAACATAAAGCTTGGAAGAAATACCTTATAAATTAATTTTTAAAATATAAAAATAAGTTCAAAACTTGTATTACAATATTATTTTTATTAAAATAATATTAATATGTTTTATTGACCAATAAAATATCTTTTTACCATCAGTGAACCCTCCTATTCCAGAAACCACTGTCACTGAAGTTGATTTATTGGATCAAGAAGTCCCAGATATCTCTGGAATCCCTGAAAATATTCATTGGACGGGTGAAGAACTTATTGGAAGACACCAAGACCCCATAGGATTACCTATTAAAGACCAATTGAATCCCAATAAAATCCTGGTACCTTTGAATATCAAATTAAGTAAGTTTTAAAATAAACTTATTTTTACGGATTTTTCTTTAGAAAAATATTTTTAAACATTTTATTCAATATGAATGGACCTAACACAAGAGCCTCAGGGAGAATTCCCTCCTATGGATATTTTCCAGGAGCGCCCAGTAACCGTGAGACCACCAATAATGACAAACATGAGGGGACTGGAACCCATGAATCAAATGTTGGTGGACAAGGAACAGCCCCAAGTACTGTTGCCCTACCCCAACCTAGAGCCGGAGAAGGTAGTAGAATTAAGCCCCCCTCCATTACAAGAAGGTTCCCTGCAGCCACCCCAGCAGAATCTGGCCAAGGAAGCCAGGATCAAAGATTTAGTCGGAGAGCACATGAAATATTGGCAAGAGTTCAAAGAAGCCCAAGCCAAGGAGGACATGGTATCTATGAAAAAGATAATCTCCCAGGAAAAAGCTAC
Organism: Puccinia polysora; assembly: GCA_025617555.3. Taxonomy (NCBI): domain Eukaryota; kingdom Fungi; phylum Basidiomycota; class Pucciniomycetes; order Pucciniales; family Pucciniaceae; genus Puccinia; species Puccinia polysora. The sequence continues at coordinate 8,981,836 of CM062622.1, read as the reverse complement.
CCAGATAGCTCTTCAGAAAATGATTCCAAGGAAAGAGGTAGAATCCTACGTAGAAAAGTGGAATTGTTGGGATCCATTAGCCCAACTGAAAGGCAGAGGATCAGGAAAGAGGAGATCTTCTTCCCATCCAAAGCCAAAGGGAAAGAAGGATTGGGATCAGATAATATCCTTAGCTCAAAAGTGGAAAAAGGTGTACAACAATTGGAATCTAATCCTGAACCCATTAACTTGTCTAAACCAACCTCTGATGTAATTACTTCCTTTTCTAATGATATGCGCCATAATTTTAAGATTGTTTGTGGAAATTTGGATGGTGTTTACACCCAAATGGATAAGATAACCTCAGCAGTGGCCAAATTAATTAATAAAAAAAAAACTGTAGGAATGGAAGATATTAAAGAGAATACAGAACAATTATTGGAGAGAATTAATCAAGGTAAAATTAGACAGAATCAAACAATTGAGAATATGTTATCAGGTATACAAGAAGATTTTATTATGTATTTTCAACCATTAAAAGAAGAATTGGTAAATACTACTAACAGCTCCATTCTGTCCCTTAGTGAGAAATTAGATCTGCTTAATAATAAAGTGGACCTGCAACTTAATCTGATCAAGAATGATCTTAGAGACTTAAAAGTCCCTCTGACCAACCCCTTGGGGAGTAACACAGAGGAACCAAAACCTCCCAGACAAACAACTACTCCTTATGCACCACCCTTAATAGGAATGCATAGGAGTGACACCTTCAGGCCTAGTCCTACTCCTGAAATGGAACAAGCCCTCAAAATTTTACCCCCAATTTATGAATGGCCTAAGTTCTCCTGTGAAGGAGAATACAATCATATAAATTTCATTAAATTTATTGACTATACCATAAACTCTTATGACCTAACAGGAGCTATAGCTGTAGTCAGGCTGCCCAGAATATTTGCAGGAGTAGCCTTAGACTGGTTTATTAGTAAAAGAGAAGAAGCGGGATCTTTACCATGGCATTCTTGGAAACTTCTAATTAAAGAACAATTTGGTTCTAGAATGTGGAAAAGAAAAATGATGAAAAATTTTGAAAATTACTCATTTGATCCCTCCAAGGATAAGCCTCACAAATGGTGCTTAGAACAGAAGAGAAGACTAGAATTCTTCTATCCAGATGCTGATAAAGAGGAAGTAAATGAAAGACTCCTCAACATGTGTCCTGGATATCTTAACCATAGTGTAAGATTCAGGATGATTATGGATGCTGAATTACCAACTCTAATCAATGTGTTAGAAGAAGTCATAGACATGAATGGGTTAGACAAGAAGGTTCCTTCTAGACCTAAAGAGAACTTTAACATTAAAAAAACCAGAGAACAACCCCCTCTGATAAATACCTCTGATAATAAGAAACCTAATGAGAACAGGGACAAAGAGATAATGCCTGGAAATTGTTGGAATTGTAAAAAGACAGGGCATATGAGAAAAGACTGCCCATTACCAAAAAGAAAGATAGAAGTCTTGGAAGGAGAACAGGAGGTTGAAGGGAATCAGAACTATGAAGATATAGCTGATACTGAAGGATCCCTTTCTGAATGTGAACTGATCCTGACCAACCCTGTTAATGTGATAGAAGGAGATAAAGGCATTTCTATAGAAATCAATAACATCCATGGTGACTCTAGTTTGCCCCAACAATGGGACCCTACCATAATTCCTAGACATATCATGGATTTTAAACCATTAACAGCTAAACCTATGAGTGGTAAGAGTTATACTACTGGTCAAACTTGTTATGCAACAGGATTGTATAAAGACACACCTATAAGGTTATTACTGGATAGTGGGGCTTTCTGCTCATCTTTCTGTACTGAATTATTAAACAAATGGGATCCCAATTGGAAAGAAAACCTTTTGCCCTTTGCAAAAGCCAAGTTTAGCTCTTGAAACTCTATCATGAATGCTATTAGAGTATGGAATGCTCCTATAATATCACCCCATAATAAAGGATCTTTGAGAATACTAGTGGAATTTGTGGTATTTCTCAAAGGACTATGTGACTACCTGATAATAGGTAATGATGCTTTATGTCTATATGGCACAGATGTGTTCCAGAGTAAAGGGAGATACTTTAAAGTGGGTGGTAATTGGGACAAGAAGCTTAAGATATGCACCATCCAATCTAACTTCCCCTCTTCCACTTACCAAAAGCATTTAGAAGAATTTAATCAAGAATACTTCTCTCAAGCAGCTCTAAATATGAAAATTTCTGAGGAAAAAAAGAAAGATATATTGACAGTCTGCTTTGAGAACCAAAATTTTTTCTGTACCAAAGATCACCCCATTGGTGATATAAATGGAAATGAAATGGTATTCAAATTGAATATTAAGCCTCCTTATCCTCCAAACCTAAGAAGACCAGCTTATCCCTCTAGTCCTAAGTCTAGAATAGCTCTTGAGGAACATATCCAAGAGCTGATAAAATTACAAGTACTAAGGAAAGTAGGGCAAAATGAGCAGGTAGATGTGACCACACCTGTAATGATAGCTTGGCATAATGACAAGTCAAGAATGATAGGAGACTTCAGAATGCTCAATAATTATACTCAGACAGATTATTATCCTATACCCTGGATTGTTCATGCTCTACATAACTTGTCCAAGGCCAAATATATCAGTACTATGGACATGCTTGAAGTTTTTCACCAGATACCTAGAAGCCTTGAAATCAGAAGGTTCATGAGAATAATCTGTCATTTGGGAATATATGAATATCTTAGGATGCCCTTTGGTATAAAGAATGCCCCATCACAATTCCAGAGAAGAATGGATACAGTTCTAGGTACTTACATCAGAAAAGGGTGGATGATGGTATATATTGATGATGTTATCATATATTCTGATGATTGGGATACTCATATAGATCAAATAAGATTAGTACTCCAAACTATCTCCAAAGCAGGATTAAAAGTCTCCATGAAGAAATGAAACTTTGGATATGGAGAATTGAAAGCTCTAGGGCATATAGTCTCTGGTCTAAATCTAGCTGCTGATCAAAATAAGATAGCTGCTGTCATGAACAGACCCATACCTCAAAATAAAACAGAGTTACTGTCATTCATTAGTTTATGCAGTTACTACAGACAGTACATCCCAAAGTTTGCTATGCTAACTAAAAGTCTGTATGAAATATTCAACAATAACACTCTCTTTGAAATGACACATGAGAGATTGAGAAACTATGAGGAATTAAAAGTAGCTATGACTTCCACTCCTCTAATCATTCAATCAGATTACTCCAAACCCTTTAAGCTTTACATTGACGCCTGTATGGAAGGGTTAGGAGCTTGTCTACATCAAGAAATAATAGAAGAAGACAAAACAGTGGAGAAACCAGTACTTTTTATATCTAGACAGATCAAAGATACAGAAAGCAGATATGGAGCCAGTCAGATGGAATGCTTGGCTCTAGTATGGGCTTTAGAAAAGCTACACTATTACTTAGAAGGCACCACTTTCCAAGTGATCACAGACTTTAATGATGTAAGAACTCTCATGAACATGAAGACCCCCAGCAGACATATTCTCAGGTTGCAAATTGCTATACAACAGAATAGAGGCCAGATGAATATAGTGCATAAAGCTGGAGCTAAACACCAGAATGCTGATATTCTAAGTAGGAATGCTTTGCCTAATGACTCTAGCAATCCAGCATATGACCCTTAGGATCAGAATATCTTTCCTATCATGAACATCAATCTTTTTGCATTAGATGCTCCAATCATGGGAATACCCTGATGTGAATTAGATACTGATTTCTTCAATCTAGTGAGGGAAAACTACTCCTCTGATATCAAGCTTCTGATTACCATTATCAAATTTGAATCCCCAGAAGCAGCTCTGATAAATAGTTTACCTGCTTCATAACTTAAACCCTATAAAGCAGGAAGTTTTACCTTTTGGGTTGGTCTCCTTTACTACAGACACCAACATTCCAGTGTATTAGTACTAAGCAACAAAGAACATATACAAAACATACTCCAGGAATGGCATGAAAACTGTTCATCAGGGCATCTATCCACTGAAAGAACCTTTGAGAAAGTAAAACAAACTGCTTGGTGGATATACTGGAAAGAAATCACTATTAAGTATGTTACTAGCTGTGAGACTTGCCAAAAATCTCATAAAACTACTGGAAAAAGGTTTGGACTCCTACCGAAGATCTCTGAACCTAAAACTAGATTGGAAGTCATTAATATGGATTTTTTCACTGGCCTCCCCCCTGGAGGTACTCATTCATATAAATCTGTCCTGGTTATAGTTGACAGATACTCTAAGAAGGCAAAATTCTTACCTAACCACAAAGAAGATAGTGCTATGGATGTATCTCTACTATTTTGGAATAGGATTACAGCTGATTTTGGTATACCCAAGATTATGATCAGTGACAGAGACCCAAAATTCACCTCTTAATTTTGGAGGAATCTACATAATATACTGGGTACTACTTTAGCATTTTCTACAGCATAACATCCCCAAACTGATGGATTAGCTGAAAGAATGATACAGACCCTAGAAGATATGTTAAGAAGGTTCTGTGGCTTTGGCCTAGAATAAAAGAACTCTGAGGGTTATTGCCATGATTGGGTAAGCCTAATCCCAGATCTAGAGATGGATTATAACAGAAATGAACATTCTACTACCAAAGAAGCCCCTTACATACTAGAAAGAGGATGGATTCCAAAACTCCCTAGGAATAACTTCAGACTATAACTTAGCAACCATTCATCCAACCTCTCTTGAATTCAAGAAAATGATAGATCTGGAAAATAATCATGCTCAAAAATTTGTATAAGAAGCAGTAGAATACAACAAACAAAGATGGGAAAAATCACACAAAGAACCTGACTTTAAAATAAAAGATCAGATCTTGATATCCACTTCCAACTTCAACAATTTAGGAGTTAAAAGAAAGCTGAAACCAGCCTTTGTTGGACCATTTTTTATCAAAAAGATGCATTGTAAAAGTGCTGTAGAAGTAATTCTGAGTGAAGAATTGTCAAGAAAACACCCAGTATTTTCTGTTAGCCTAGGAAAATACTTTCAAAAAAGGGAAGGTAGCAACCTCCATCCAGCAATGATTGCAATAGAACCTTACCCTGTGATAGAAAAAGGGAAAGTCAGCAGGATATTGAGAGACAAGAAAGAGAGAGTGCTAGGAAAAGATGTTAGACTATACTTAGTAAGATACAAAGGAGAATCTGCAGACAAAGATGAATGGTTACCAGAGAATAATATACCTGATGGACCAATACATCTTAGAAACTACAGAGACAGCAAAAGGAACTGAAACACACATGGAATTAATTTTTTTCCACAAACATGCTCCAGATTTTTTTTCAGATATGGCTGTATCTTGGAGTGGGGGAATGTCAGCTTGCTCCTTTTGCAGAGCAAGCTGCAAAAGTAACAGAAATGACATACAAATGATAAGTACTAAAATTAAGCTAAGAATGAGTATTAAAACCATGAATATTAATGCAGAAATAGTTTTTCCACCGAAATTTAGGTAGGGACACTCACTGACCCCACCCTTGAAATCCAACTCCTTATATTTTTAAATAATTAAGGAAAGAAAGACCAAAATACCATGGCACCATTATGGTACTTTTTGGCCAATTATATATTTCACATTTATTGTCACGTGTAGGTTTCACACCTAAAATTCAGTCAGAATTGAGGTGTTGTGTATATGTTAGGAGTTAAACACGGAAATGTGTTCTGTCACAATTCCCGCACGCAGCTGCGGCAGCCAATACACCCGCGCACAGCTGAGCTATAGCACTGTCACCCTGTCAAAGCCGTGTACGCAGCCCTGGGCCTCTGACAAGTATGCAGCCGCGGGACTATGAGTTGACAAAGTGACAGGCTTCCTGAGAAACCTAGGTACCGCGTAAACATGCTACAACCTACAAGGGAACATTATATATATGTAATAAATGTTCCTGGGATAGTAGATAGTCTAAAAATACATAAAAGTATTTAAAAATACCTAAATAACCTTTACACATATTTTTATTAAATATAATTTAAAATACCAAGAATTTCAAAAATGAGATCATGACTATTTCTAAAAATATATTAAATTACTTTAATATGCAATTATGAGAGCTGCCAGATATCAGTATTTTGTGAAATACTAAGGAAACTAATTATGTAAAAAAATTGCATAAATACTCATGAGTTACATTTTTAAATAATTATTTCTAGTAAATCAACTGAAATTTGAAAATAAGGAGTAAAATAATTGTCATGACTTTACTTCAATTATTTAATACATAATGAGAACTCACCTGACATCAGACTATCCCTAGGAATTTCTATTAAAATAATTATTAACTTACTGGGAAAATTTACTAAGGAAAATTAATTAAATAATGAATAAAATGGACAGATTAGTATTATTCACAAATACAAACATCAATTATAAAGTAGAATAATTCCCATACCCTGTGGAATTAGATGTTACCCGTGATACAGATGAAAGAACACCTGACAGGCAGCCATGTTTTACGCTTCTAGCCTCAGTGTCCGTCCCTTTGAGCCCCTGTACCCCTCAGAAGGACAATATTGGGACTCAAAAAGCTATAAATAAAGAGCTCTTTTGAGGATATTGATACTCAGAGACCCAGTTATATTTACATCCAGACACCATGCCAAGGTAATGAAATAATTATAAGAGATAAGCAAGTTATTTATGGCTTTATTCTGATTAATAATATACATCCCAAATGATAGAATTTCATAGAATATACTTGAGAAGTAGGAACCAGCAGACTAGAATTTCACAATCAGAATCATAATAAGAAGGAAATAAGAATGAGAGAGGAAAGAGACAACCAACAGGCAATCTGGACATAGGAGGTTGAGCAGTCAGGAAGAACTGGATTTGAGGCGAGAAAGAGATACGAGCTGGTTTGGCAGAAACATAAGTTGATGGTTGATTGCGGAGTTGAGATGCAAATCATCTTACCAGGCAAGGGATGACGACGAGTAGTAGTTCAAGGTAGATTGAGAGTTCAGATGGTGGAGTCGGCCAGTTTACAAGCAGATAGCTTGGCAGTTGAGTAGATCTTGGGAGACAATGAAAAGAGAATGAGATGAGGAAAAGAAATATAGAAGACAAGGAAAGAATGAGAAGGAAAGAATGAGAAGATCGAGAGGAGAAGAGAGTCCCCAAAGAAAAGGAAAGACCAAGAGTAGACGGGGAGTCAAGAGAGGAAAAATATAGAGTTGCCAGAGACCCCCGGGGGATTGTTCTCCCGGGGATAGGTTTCAAGAGATAGTAGTCAAAGAGGGAGTAGTTGTCCATTGGGTGCGGGGACAAGTGGCATTCCTAACAATCCTTGTGACTGGTAGGATGGATCATTTCTTGAGATTGTGGCAAGGTGGAGTCAAAGATGGAATTTTGGAGGAGATTTAAAGAGTTGATTGACAAGTCTTTGGTGAGTGAGTCCGCCATCATATTCTCTGTAGTGATGAGCATTAGATCGAATTTGCAGCTTTGAAATTCTTCCCTCAGGACTTTTGTTTTAATATTGATGTGACAAGAGTTGGAGTGAGAGCCAAACCGTTTAATCTTGTCGTCAAGTCCTTTATTGTCAATTTAAAGAGCAGGCTTGGGACTAGGGAGATGATATATTTCACTTATTAGATTGGCAACCCACTTGACTTCTAAGAAACATTCAAGCAGTGCGTTGAGTTTGGATTTGGTGGACAAGTAGGTAATATTTCTCTGTCTTGAAAAGTTCCAGACAACAGGGCTGCCATAGTGGAAGATGATGAATCCAGAATGGGATATCCAAGAAGAGGGATCATCTCCCCATGTTGAATTTCTGTATCCAGTTATCACTTTCTCACTTGGGTTGAATCAAAGGACAATTTTCTTGTCTCTTGTAGTTTTGAGATACTTCCATACCTTGCGAGCTTCTCTCCAATGAGACATGCCGGGCTTGGAGTTGAATCTAGCTAGACTGGACACTGCAAAAGCTATATCAGGACAAGTATACTGTGCAAGATGGTTAAGAAGACCGGTTACCAATCGGAAGTTGATGTTCATTTGAGTGAATTGGACGTGGTCTTCATTGGTAGCCGGTTCTAGATGTAGATTTTGGGTTAGAGGAGAACAATCGTCCTTGCATTCAGTGAGACCTAACTATTCTAATCCACAATCTATGTTTTTAGGTTGGCTTAAGAGGATCTCATCCTCCTTCACTTCCATCAACATGCCCAGGATTGTGTTAGGTGGGTGACAAGACAAATTTTTGAATCTTGTTAAAAAGTTTGACTCAAAGATCTTGCCCTTCCAAACGTGAATGAGGTCCTTCACGTGGAAGTAGAGCACTTCCTTCAATTCAGGGTTAGAGTAAAGACAGGGATTTCTGCTTGATTCAAGGTAGCCTTGAGACTTTATCCATCCAGTTAGAGTTTTGTACCAATTTTTAGGGGATTGTTTTAATCCGTACAGAGATTTTTTGAGTTTGAGATAGGGAGATTTTCTGTGGGAACCTTCAGGGTTTTTGATGATAACCTCTTCCTCCAGGGGTGCATGGCGAAAGGCTCCTTTCACGTTGAATTGAGTGAAGTTCATTTTTTCTTTTAGTCCATACAAGAGAACAATTCTCAATGAGCCAAGTTTTCCAGTGGGTGCCCACGTCTCATTGTAGTCAATGCCAAGGATTTGATTGAACCCTTGAACGCAAAACCTTGCTTTGTATTTTAATGGTTCCCTGTGACAGTTTTCTTTCACTTTGAAGACCCAGGTAGTGTTAAGGATATTATTAGGTTCTTCATAGTAGTCTTCCCATACCTCTTGATGCTTGATAGAAGTTAATTCTTCTTCAGCTGCTTTCTCCCATTTGGGCCATTCAGGGCAGTTAAGGGCTGCCTTGTATGACAGCGGTTTGTAGTAATTGTGGAACCCATAGCGCTGCAGTTTATGAGTCTCACCTTTTAGTTGTTGATATGCTTCACTTTTAGGAGGTTTGGGAGCAGAGATTTGTGTAGGTTCCGGTAAGGGTGAGATTTTTGGAGCAGATTTGAGTGAATTGGAATTGGAATCCGGAGCTTCAGGAGAATTGGGATTGGATTCCAAATCTGAGTCGGTGTTTGGATGATTTTGAAATGTAAATTTTTTGTCGACTGTGGAGAAGTCTGATTCATTGAGTTCCTGTGATTCATGTGAGAAGAAATAAATTCTGGTTGATTCTAGAAGAGGAAAGTTGTGCAGATGTGTCTTGAGAAATTTAACATGTTTTGTTTCAATAATATATCCCAACGAGTTAAGAATGATGTACAAGTGAAAAGAGGGATTGAACCCAACTAGTAACCCTTTGTCCCCCTTCTCATCAAACTTCCTTCCTTTTTGGACACAATTCTTGAGATATATGAGGGATGATCCTAAATGTTTAAGATAATTAGCTGGAAGTTTTTATTGAACATGAGTTCCAAGGGGGAAAGGTGATTACCTTCCCGAGGGATTTGGTTGAGCATGAAGCAAAAACTCCTTGTGATTATGAGCCAGTAGGTTTTTGGTAAGCAAGAAGACAAGAATGTTGCTTGAGCTTATTCAATTATGGTCCGATTGGCTCTTTCTGCCCAGCCATTGTGTTGTGAGTGGTAAGGTTCAGATGTCATCAACTTGATATGCTTTGATCTGGCAAAGTCTTTGAGATTTGAGTTGGTGAATTCCGTGCCTTTGTTGGAGAAAATCTTGGAAGGGTAGTAGTTGAGCCTTTTAGCCTCCATCTCGAGCACATTGATTAGGAGTCTCGTCTTTGGAGTTGAGAGGAAAGGAAGCTAAGTAGCCGGAGTAGTTGTCTACTAGAGTCAGGAGGTATAAGTGGCTGTTCTTTGACTGCGGGGAAATTGGTCCAACAAGGTTGAGGTGAATTTGCTTGAGAGGTTTACTTGAAGGAGTGGATAAATCTGAGAACGGAGATCAGACAATCTTACTCTTCGCGCAACCATTGCATTGAAAGTGATTCAATTTTTTGTTAGTGAAAAGGCCTTTGAAAATGGGCTTGAGATTAGAAATTGCGGCGTGACCGTACATCTGGTGGATGTCTTCTAGGGATAGACCTTGATTCAACGTCAGATTTGGAGAATGGTTGATATGATTGACAGAAGTTCCCTTCCCCACTATATTACGCTTCTCTACGACAAACAGATTGTCTCTGATAGATCCTCTGAGTATAGTCTGACCCATCCTTGTAACATGAAATTGGTCTCAACTTTGAGTAAGATTGCATCCTTTGCTTGCTAATAGTCCCGGGATGATGAGATTCACAACTATTTCCGGGATAAAGGCGCAGTTTTCTAGGGTAACAATTGAATCCTTCCATTCCAGTTTCACAGTTCCTGTGCCGCGTATCTTTAGATTGGCTTTGAGCTTCCCAGTTTTCACCTCTTCCAATTCATCTTGCATCAGTAGTGAGGAAAAGTATCTCTCTTTGTTGAAGATATGAATGTTGGCGCCAGAATCAAGGAGTAAGTTTGGACTGCTGTCGGAATTTATCCAGAGAGTTAGAAGCGCGTGATAGTTGATGGTGGGTTGTTTTTTCATTTTACTCTTCCATTCATTTTTTTGTTTGACCCACCAACTTGGAGCAATATAGGGATGGAGGTGGAAGCATGAGGATTTGGTGTGGGGTGCATTCCGATTGTGGTATCCTTCTCTGCAGCGCATTTTGATTCTTTTTATCTCTTTCTTGGGTTTAGTTTTTGTTGTTAGTAGAGTGAGATTGGAGTTAGATTTAGTGGTTTTTGACTGGGCCTTGAGCTTGTTGTTGTATTGGATCAGATGGTTAAAGACCACCTCCACAGTTAGGTGCTTTTCCACGTGCATGATCTGCTGCTTAAAATTTTTGAGAATCGGAGGGAATTTGAAGAGGACCAAGTAAGCAAGGATGTTTTTGGGAAGTTCAATGCAAAAATTGGTCATTCCAGTTAGGGCCTTTTTTGTGTTGGTCACAAATCCTTCAATGGAATTTTTTTGAAGCTTAAGTGGTGAAAGAAATTGAATACTTGTGCTCAATTGGAGGTCTCCAATGAGGCAAAACGTTGAGTAATTTCTGCCCATAAAACATTGGATGAGTTTATGTTGGTGGAGTTGACAATGTTGGTGTGTGTTGTGTTGTCCAATTTAGAAAGGATAACTGCCCTAATGTCCCTATCCTGTTTTATGGAGAGTTGTCCCGAATTTCTCGTGACGGTGTCTTTTATGTCCTTAAGATCAAACAGAATCAACATCTTATCTTTCCAGATTGAGAAGTTTTCTTTGTTGAGAGGTGGAATTTCATCAACCGCGGCTTTCAATATGACTTGGTGGAAATAGTCCGTAGCTCCTGCTGGTTTGTTCATCTTGAAGGTGAGTTGGCATGTCCGGTTTTGGCTTTTAACCGTGATAGAAATTCATAGAATATACTTAAGAACTAAGAACCAGCAGACTAGAGTTTCACAATCAGAATCATAATAAGAAGGAAATAAGAATGAGAGAGGGAAGAGACAACCAACAGGCAATCTGGACATAGGAGGTTGAGCAGTCAGGAAGAACTGGATTTGAGGCGAGAAAGAGATACAAGCTGGTTTGGCAGAAACATAAGTTGATGGTTGATCGCAGAGTTGAGATGCAAATCATCTTACCAGGCAAGGGATGACGACGAGTAGTAGTTCAAGGTAGATTGAGAGTTTGGATGGTGGAGTCTGCCAGTTGACAAGCAGATAGCTTGGCAGTTGAGTAGATCTTGGGAGACAAGGAAAAGAGACTGAGACAAGGAAAAGAAATATAGAAGAAAAGGAAAGAATGAGAAGGAAAGAATGAGAAGATCAAGAGGAGAAGAGAGTCCCCAAAGAAAAGGAGAGACCAAGAGTAGACAGGGAGTCAAGAGAGGAAAAACTATAGAGTTGCCAGAGACCCCCGGGGGATTGGTCTCCCGGGGATAGGTTTCAAGAGATAGTAGTCAAAGAGGGATTAGTCGTCCATTGGGCGCGGGGACAAGTGGAATTCCTAACACCAAACCCTTTTTGATCAATTTAAACTGCTGAACAACCTTACAACCACAGTAAACAGGTTTAAACCATCAGTGCACGTCCCAAACAGGTACCCAAAGGATTTTATAATATACCAGTAAGTCTTATTATCCTTTCTCTGTTTTGCAGCTTGTTTACAAAGCCCTGCCACTCCATGGTGTATTTTATATACATATTATCTTTGGGAAATATATCCTTTAAGAATATAAATTAAAGGTTCCAAAGTAACCAGGCCTATGTATTTTCATACTGAATTTCCTGAAGAGAGTTGTTAAAGATCCCCAATATAATTGTGGCCCCTCTGTTAACTTATTTGATAATCAATTTATTAATATTTATTTATAACATCAAACAATATCCAAACCAATCAACCTTGCAATAAGCTTTATCCAAATATTTGACAGATTTTTTCTGCATTTATTGAATAATATATTTACTATTTATTCTATCATCTCCGGTAGCTAAAGGATAGAAAGAACCTTGGAATCCAGGAGGCTGAAACTCAGAAAATCCATACCAATCCCATCTCCATCTGTTCAAATCTCCATTTGTTCACATCTCTTGCTTCACATCTCCATCTTCATGCAAATCCCATCATCATTTCATCACCCCAAATCACATCACCATCTTTCTAAACATAACCAATCAAACTTCCCGGCAGGAAGTTGAAAATGAAAAAAAGTTTACTGAACCTTTGTTACTATTTGACTCCCATTCAGAATCTGATTCAGAATCTGATTTGGAATCAAATTGTTTGGATTTGAATGCTCTATTACAAAAGCAATACATGGTTACAAGAAGAAAAAATCTCCACAACCCTATTTATGAAAGGCAAAAGCTTCATCTCCTCCCTCACCTAAGCTTTCAGTAACTGTTCCAAACTCTATTGCCTTCATTCATGAAACTTTTGGAGATGATTGAAGACCACCACATCTTCCAGAAAAATTCTTGGAATCCTCAAAGCAATACAGTTATCCAACTGGCTGTTTCTCTTTGTAGATTGGGATCAAATGGAAATGGAGCAGCAATTCATCAATTAGAAAATCTATTCTCAGTTGGTTATGGAACCATTGACTCATACACAAAAAGAGTCATGGTTGCTATCCTATTTTTCTGTTGCTCAGTCCTTTCTTGGCCAACCAAAGAGGAACGTCAGGTGATATCTCAAGTAATGGAGACTGAAGGCTTTCCCGGTTGAATTGGTTTTGTTGACAGAACCACAATCACCTTCAGTCAAAAACCCAAGCTAGATGGCAGCCACTATTTTTATTTGAAAAAGAGGCAATTGATTCATTATTTTCCAATGAATTTGATAAAACTTTGGATCAAACACTGACCAAATACGTTGCATCTCATTGTTTATATACTCTGAGGCCCTACAACCTGCTTGCAATAAAAAAAAGAAGTTCATATCCCTCCAAACTGGCCTTCTGGGTTCTTGTCATGATTCATATGTTTTCAATTGGATGAGGATTTCCCAACAACCAGAGAAATACTTTGACCAAGATCAATCCTTTCTGGCCAAATTGGCTTATGCTAGTGGGAAATATTTAATTCAAACATAGGGGAATGTTTCAAATTTTTTGTCCAAGATCAAGGAAAAAACCAATTTCAACTATCATCTTGCCCAATCACAAGTTTGGATTGAGCATGCCATAGGAATCCTGAAAGGAAGATGGGCCAGCTTACAGGAGATGCAAAACCAGCTTCAAAATTTGAAGGACATAAAGATCCTCATAAACTGGATTATCAATTGTGTAATCCTTCACAACCTCCTTGCCAATATCAAGGATGAATGGGACAAAATATTTGAAGAAGATATTCCTGATCCTCCTCAAGTCATCCCTGTCTCATTTTCTACCTCATCTTTGACAATGAGAGAGCAGGTTCTACCCCTCACACTTGCTCACTTTGATGTGTAGCATTTGGTTTTTAAATAGGTGAAATATTTTTTTGGTTTTGGTTGTTCAACCAAGCATACAAGGCTGACTGGGATTTTTTTTTTTTGGTGGACTTAGACAAAAAAAGAACAAAAGCTTCCAAACCACCCACCTCACCCCACCCAACCACCGGTCCACTCTCCTCCTCACCCACAACCGGTCCACTCTCCACCTCACCCTCCACCTCCACCTCACCCATCACCTCCATCTCACCCTCCACCTCCACCTCACCCATTGCCTCCACCTCACCCTCAACCTCCACCTCACCCATTGCCTCCACCTCACCCACCAATCCCCCCCTGGTAAGCTCCCGCCCCTCCTCCTCATCCTCCTCCTCATACTACCCATACTTGGATGCTGATCCCAATCTCCACCCACCTTTAGGCCCCCCCACCTCCTTGCATCTTTCCTCAGGTAAGCTCCCCCCCTCCTTCTCATCACCCTTTCCTCACCCTCCTCACCCCTCTCCCTTACTCCCCGCTAATGCCCCTCCTCTCCCCCCCCTTCTTGCCCCCCCACCACCCTTTCTTGGCGGCCCACCCCCCTACCTACCTCTGCCAGCCCGGCCCCCCCACCACCCTTGGTTGGCCCCAAAAAACCTTGGTTTGCCCCCCCCACCTCCCTCCGCCGGCCTGGCCCCCCCAACACCATTGGTTGGCACCACCTCCCTCCCTCTGCTGGCCCAGCTGACCTTGCTTGGTGGCCTGTTCACCCCTTGCTCACTTGGCGGACCGCCCCCCCTGCTTGCTTGGCCAACCACACCCCCCCTCCCATCCTTCAGCCAACCAATGCCCCCCACCTCCCCTCCTTCAGGCAACAAACCAATGCCCCCCCTCCCCTCCTTTGGCCAACTGACGCCCCCCCTCCGCTCCTTTTGCCAACCAACGCCCCCTCCTCCCCTCCTTTGGCCAACCAAAAACCTTCTGGCCAACCAATTCCCCCCCTCCCCTCCTTTGGCGGACCAATGCCCCCCCTCCCCTCCTTTGGCCATCCCACCCTGCCTCCCTCCATTGGCCATCCCACCCTGCCTCCCTCCATTGGCCAACCCACTGGCTGACCAATGACACACCCCCCCTTCTTTGGCCAACTGCCCCCCCCCTCCATTGGCCAACCCAACCGCCCCCCTCTATTGGCTGACCAACCCGCCAACCAACCCACTTCCCCCTCCCTCCTTAGCCAGGTGACCAACCAACTGACCCCCCCTCCTTGGCCACCCAACCAACTGACCCAGAGCCCCACCCCCCTCTTTGGGTGGCCAACTGACCCTGACCCTGCCTTGATGTTTCCCCAAGGTGAGCCCCGCGACACCCTTCTCCTTCTGCTCCTTCCGCTTATTGATTGATCAATGAATCTGACTGAACTTTTTTTTTTTTTTTTTTTTTTTTTTTTTTTTTTTTTTTTTTTTTTTTTTTTTTTTTTTTTTTTTTTTTTGGGGGGGGGGCTATCATGATTGATGGACCAGTATCTATTTTTCTGATTTTGTTCATCTTCCACATTGATTGAAACATGGTTGATGATTTTTTTTTTGGATTCCCCACAATGCAAAATCCATTTTGAACCCCGTTTCTTTCCATGCCTGCCTTTTTTCTCTATGACCCATGCTTCTCCTGCCATTCTCCCAATTTTATACAACAAATCAAATCCTATCTTGATCCTCACCCCAAGAAAAGCAGTTGCATAGGAGGGAAAAAGATGGAAGGAGATGCGTTGAAAAACATGAACATAGGTGGAAAGCAGAGGGATGAACCTTGCTTCTCCTGCCATGCTCAAACGTTTATACAACTAATTGAATCCTGTCTTGATCCTCAACCCAAGCAAAGCAGTTGAATGGGAGGGAACAATATGGAAGAAAATGTGTTTAAAAACATCAAGAGAGGTGGAAAGCAGAGGGCCCAAATGAGAGAATCCAAAATCTCTTTGGAAGTGGCTGAAGAAGGTATTTTGGAAAAGATTCTATGGTCTAGAAAAAAACTGCAACCTTTGGATTTGTATCCTGCTCTTGCTTCCAAAAAGAAAAAGAAGAAACAAAAGCCCACCCCTGAAGAGTTTGAACAGGCCAAACAGAAGATTGAAAATTTCCATTTCTTCACTGGTTGAAAAGTTGCTGTTCTTGACCAAACCAATTGTCAAGACTCTCTTGTGGCCATAATCAAATCTCTCCCTTTGAATAAACTCTCTGAGGATGAGAAGAAGGACATCAACTTTGTGATGAATTTCCTTCACCAATCAAAAAAAGTTGTCAACACTGTTGGCCCCTCAAGATCTTGGGGTGGGAGATGTGGGCTATTGGATGGAGAAAATCAATGCACCCTTCTGAACTGTTTGGCCAATATTTGAAGAAAAAAGCTATTCAAAATTCCCCTCAAGAGTATGCTTTCCTCAACTTTAGGTTGGGCAAAGTCTCTCAAATCCTAGGCCAAATGTTTCAAAACTTAACCAAACTTGCATTTGATTCCAACTGGGAAACAATGATGGACCACCACATCCCCTCCTTCTCTTCTTTGGAATTTGGATCCCGCCTCACTGCTTTTGACTGTTCACCACATATTACTTTCATCTCTGATGGCTTCTAAAACTGTCCCCATATTTACAAAGGCAACCTTTCAGACTATTTTTTTTTACTTGTGGTTCCAACAAAAAAATAAAATGGAGAAATGATTGAAAACAAGGATGAATATCAAGTATCTGATGGTCAATTTTTTTTCCTGACTTAGTTTTTGGTATTGATTTCAAAGAAAAAGCTATTGTAAAAATGATTTGGGCAGCAAATAATTAAAAAAAGTGTACTTTTCCTGCTGTGGACACTGCCACTCATACAAGGATGGCTATATCCATGAAAAGCAACAAAACCACCAGGAACACCTGCAGGGACTTAAAAAGTGAGGCAATATAATCTAGAAAAAAAATGTAAATAAAAATAAAAAATATTTGTTTATTGGTGTAATTTCAAATAGTCTCAAATATTGTAGTAATCAAAAATAAATTTTTATTTTTTTCATTTTTAAAATTTTTAAAGTAAATATATTTACAAGCCAAGCAAAATATTTTTTTTTGATTTTTGAAATTTTCAAGTAAATATATTTACAAGCCCAGCAATTGAGTGATTTCATTGATTTCATCCACAGTTCTACTTCTACCAATACATGACATGGCTACAGATAACCTATTGTTTTTTTCTGTGGATAGCCTTTCCCTCTCCTTTTGGAGTTGAACTTCCTCTCAATCCTTCTCCTTTTCCTCTTTTTGAAACTGCTCAGCCTGTTGAATTTTCCGCTCAGCATCCAAATTATGTTGATGAGCCGAAATCTCAGCCATTTGCTTTTGAAAATCCATAGACAGTTGAGAATTCCAATTCTCCTTTTCTAACTGAAGTTTTTCAGATTCAATTTGCAATTTAACTTAATGAGCTGGATTTTGAAAGCAAGGAGAATCCAACATGATTAGTTTATTCTTGCTTCTCCATGATATCCACAAAAACAGAAAATCTTGAAGTATTTCTCCTCTTTTGAATGCTATTTGGGTTGATGTTGATGGAATTTTAGGCATTTTTCTTTCCCTTTGCAGAGGAGGTTTATGTTGGAATGGTGTTGCTCTCATTTGAAGGGGATGTGGGAGACCCCATTGGCTTGAGTTTTTGGCCAACCAGGAACGTATGAGCCTGTTTTTTTACAATCTAAATCAGTCAGGATTAACCAGACAGAAGAGAAAAGAACTTGGATGCTTACTTGAGCAGATGTTGATGGTAGTGGCGCTACAGGAATAAAATCCTCCTCATTGGCAAAGTTCTCCAGTTCTTCAGCCCCAGGAAGAGAACAATAAAAAGAAGGAAGTGAGGGGTCCAAGGTCCTGTTTGCCTCATCAATCAATGTTGAAGTAGATGCAATTGGAGCTGACTGTGTTGGAATATCCACCTTGGAATCAGATGGGGGAAATTTCAAGGCAAAGGTCTCATCAGGGTCCTCATTGCTAGGCTGAGAATCATCATCCGATTCCTTGGCATCAACTGAATCAGATTGTTGGGCATCAAAAGCAGCAAGAGGGGTGATGTTGGCCTTCTTCCCAAAGATTTTATCCATCTGAATATAAAAAGGACAAAAGGAGTCCAACTTATCAACTACTGAGTTTATTCCTTTGGCTTTGTTGGATTTGGTGATACCAAGGCCAGTGGAGATTGACATGGAGTGGGCTTTTTTTTACTTCGCTTGGTAATTTTTTAATTTCTCACTCATCTTTTTGGATGAAAGATCCAGCCTAACTTTTGTTTTATTCTTGAGCTCATTGGCCATAAGGAAATAAAAATTGAACTTGGAGGATGGAGGTTGGCCAACTTGTGTTTCATCATTGGATCCAAAGCAAGCATTGTAGTTGGAGGGAATTTTGAGCCAGTTTAACATGATGATGTGATCAGCTTTGTTGAGCTGAATTGAGCCTTTGCAAGCTGATGGGGGAGGGTTGTTGGATCTTGAGTTCCCGGGGGATATTTGATTTTTTCCTTGGTTTGTTTAGTAGACTTGCGGGGGGAGGATTGTGAAGGGGTCATTTAAAAAGAGTAAGAGGGATGAAGGGATGAAGCAATAAAGTGATGAATCAATGAAGTGATGAAGGGGTGTGATTAAAGGGGGGATGAGGGATGAAGAAATAAAGTGATGAAGGGATTTGATGAAAGAGGGGATGAGCCATGAAGCAATAAAGTGATGAAGGGATGTCATGAAAGTGGGAATGAGGGATGAAGAAATAAAGTGATGAAGCAATGAAGTGATAAAGGGATGTGATGAAAGCAGGGATGAAGAAATGAAGCAATGAGAGGATGGATGTCATGAAAGCAATAAAGTGATGAGAGAGATGAAGCAAGGTGAGAGTGATGAAGTGATGAGGGGATCAGAGCAATGAAAATCAATTTTCTTTGGATGAGGTTGGAGGTAGAATTTTTTCAATGAGGCCCAATGTTGAAACCAGGGGTGATGATGGGGAATGACATGGTTGAACTGGTGAAAGCCTTTAATTACTTTATTTGAATAAACCCATTTATTTCCAGGTAACTCTGACACGTCTGATGTGAAATAAGTGGATTTTTTGATTTTTAATGGCAGTTTTGAAATGGTGGAGTTGGGTTGAAACCCACCATTAAAAAAATGGGGGGTTTGCTTAACTGTGATACTCCATAATATATTTGGAATTGCTGTTTTTGGGAAATAAAGTCTTTGTATTGGAATTAAAAGAAAAAATCACAATTCCTTATAAAATAAAATATTTTCTAAAGATACCACTAAATTTTCCAATGGATACGTGGTCAAAAATTCCAACAGAAGAATAAAATAATTGACAGGAAACCTAGAGGAAAAATTCAAAAACAAGCAGAAAACCAGAAAATTTGAGAAATTATCAAATGTGCTCACTTTCTCACTTGATTTTGTTGCTGTCGGTGCTCATAGATTCTTTTCAGGAGGATGGTAAGGTGAATAATCATCTTCATTTTCTTTCATGTTTTTCTTGATTCTTGCACCAGGATTGTATTTGGGAGAATCAACCTGCTTATTTATAATTACTCCCAACCTCTGAGAAAATTTTGACTGAAAAACTTAATGAAAAATAACATCAAAAGAAAAATCATCAAAAAAACAAAAGCAAATGAAATCTTACAGGCTTAATAAAATCCAAATATAGAAGTCCTCAGTCTTCTGAATCTTCCTCAAAATCCAAATCTGGAAGGTCTTCATTCTCTGAATATTCCTGTTCAGTCAGAAAATAATCCTATGTTAGAGTAATGACAAGGAATCATTAAAAAAATCATTCCATATTAAGAAAAGAAACCTGAATATAAAAATCAAACTCTTAATCTTATTCCTCCTCCTTCACCCCATTTTTTTGGCCTTAACTGTCTTCAGACCTGAATAAATACATAAAAAAAATCAATTACAAAATTTTATTTTTTATTTTTCCAAAAAGTTGTTACTGAACTTTGCATTTAATGTGAATTTATTATTTTGCCTCCCTTTCCTCTTTGCTTCTTCTAAATATTCAAAAAAGATGTGTTTATTTTTCTTGAGGACCAAGAGATTATCTTGAACTTATTGGCTGCTCCTTTTATTCTTCCTCTTCCTTTGGATCTTGCGGTGTGATTGGGCTATTGAATCATAACCAATTGATACTTTCCATTGTCTATCCTCTTGGTTTCACCCAGATAATATTTCTGTTCTGCAGGTGGAAACTTGTGGAATTCTTCAAATATTTCAGTGAGAAAATTTTTTTCATTACTTTTTTAGGATGGAACATCAATGGTTGGTGATTCTTTGGTTGAATCAGGGTTCAGAGTTTGCTTGAGAAAGCAAAATTTAATTCAATCTTGAAGTTATTCACTTGGGCTTGAATGAAAATGAAATTAAACAATTTACTGAGAAGGGGTATTTGACATGCAATTGAGGATGAAAATATTCAATTTGGAAGAGGTCACCCTGTCTGAAAGATAATTTGAATTTGTGAATAAATTGCATGAAAATTTAAGAAAAATCATCACAGTTGATGCAACTGGTAGAATAATCCAGAACTCCATGAAATGAATGAATAATTTTGAGGGAAAAGTGGGTGATTTTTTGAGGGATGATCCACACAGTGAGGACAACCAATTAGATTCTGGAATTATTTATGAGAGGCTTCAATAGCCCTCTCATGGATTTGGATGGTAATGGAATAGTAAGTTATCTAAACTAAATTATAAAATGAGCCAATAGATGAATTACTCAAAGGTTTGATTTAAAAATGAAGACCTTATATTCTGGAATAATTTTATTTCCCAATTGAAAGCCTTGGTTTTCCAATCAAGAGAATTTTTTTTTGGGGGGGAGCTAATTTTCAAGTAGGTAGTCTGATTTGGGTGGATTCCAGAAAAGACAAATTTTGGTGAAGTTTTGATGATATATTAATTCAGATTGGAAATGAACCAACTGAGTCCATTGTTTCTGGAAAATATTCTATTCATCTTCAAATTTGAAGTGCCTCCTGAGATGGGTTTGAATATTTTTGAAAATATGCCAGAGACAAAGAAGATGATGAAAATAAGGAAAACAATTTCATTGGAACTAATTAATGATTTTTTTTTCTGTCACAATCACCCTGGGTTATAAATTTTCCAAAGTTTTTGGAAGTTTAGTGAGGGCCAATTCATATTTCTACTGTTTCTCTTGAGATAGAAAACACAAAACAACTCAGAAATTTCTGGAAAAATGTTTTACCCCAAAAATATGCCAAAGGGAAATTATGATTTTTTTTGTTTTTTATGTGCAGCCCATCATTATAACATTAGGGAAAGGTTTGAGAAGTTTAATGGAATCAGGGTGTAAAATGAAAAAAGAATTGATTTTTCCATCCATATTGCTTATTTTGTAGAAAAAAGAAGAATTATGCAGTTCCAGTATGAGGGCTTCAATGGGAGACTTGCCATCAAGAGATTTTTTTTGAACTAGGAATCTTTTATTTTAAATAGTATTGATATTAGTATGGAAAGGAGGTGAGGAGGTTTTTATTAGAGAATTCAAAATTTTTAAGGGGGAAACTCTGGAATTGGTTAAATTTACAACAGTATCCTTTTGCTTCCCATGAATTCTACAGTGAATTGAATTGAATGAGTTGAAGGATCTTTGAAAAGTCATTGATTGTGGTCTTGATAAATAAACCTAACCTGCCAGAGGCTCAATATATTGGAAACACTCCCAGATAATCTGAAAGGAAAATTGGTCTTTCTTGATTTTTGAAACCCCTTTGTATCTTTTCTGGGTTTATATTCACCAGATTTTCAAAATGAGATGTGTGCGTATGTTTCTTGTAATTTGTTACTCTGGTAGATATGGCGTATCCATAGGACTCTTAGCATGATTGGATGGCATCAAGTAGCTCCTCCTTTTGATTATATGATAGTTCAGGCGGAGAGGACAGAAGAGTGGAACCAGGAGTTTGAGTAGATGGAGAAGGTGCAAGAGGGTTTGAATCACTAGTTTCATTGGATGAGATAATGGAGGATGGGGCTGATGAAACGTTTCTGAAAAGTGGGTGAATGTTTTCTTGAGAAATTGTGAAAAGAGATTTTCTTTTTGAAAAATGAAGTGAGGATAAGATTTGATAGTTCATGAATATATTGAGATTGAGAAGACATTTATTGAAAAATGTTATTCATATAATTTATATATGATGGAATTTATCTTCTTTAAAGTATCTATTGAGGCATATTGATTAGATGAAGCTTTGAGCTGAAAAGTCGATAACGTTCCAAAACTTTTGTTGAGGAGATAAATAATTGAATTTTTGAAGGAAGATTTGAATTTAGGAGGATTGATGTTTTATTTTTGGAGTGTTGAGTTGTTTTTAGGGAGGTGTGGTGATGGATGATGAGTGGTGTGTGGTGTGGAGTGATGTGGTTTGGTGTGGTTTGGTGTGGAGTGTAGTGTAGTGTAGTGTAGTGTATTGTAATGTAATGTAGTGTAGTGCAGTGTAGTGTAGTGTAGTGTAGTGTAGTGTAGTGTAGTGTAGTGTAGTGTAGTGTAGTGTAGTGTAGTGTAGTGTAGTGTAGTGTAGTGTAGTGTAGTGTAGTGTAGTTTAGTGGAGTGTAGTGGAGTGTAGTGAAGTGGTATGGTGGGGTGTGGAGTGGTGTGGTGTTGTCAGCTCCCTGATACCAGGAAACTTGCTGTCCTCTAGCTACAGAGAGTGATACAGTGAAGGAATAATCATTATCCAAAAATAAAAATGTAAAAAGCTCTAATAATAAATATGTTACAAGCTGCTGGAAAGTTTTATGGTGTTTTTTTAAAGGGTTTTAAATATTTTATAAAAGAGGGCACACAGTTTTATATTACTGGGATTCTTTAAAGATAAACAAACTCTCTTCAGGGGGTCACTTTGGACAGTATAAAACCCTGGAACAAAGGGGACCTTATTGAATTGCTCAAAAAGGAAGTATTATCCAGCTAATAGCAGAAATGGCCAGGAAACTGAGCAAAAAAGCCAAGGCAGGAAGGAAAAAACTCAATTCTTTGAGTAATTATTCTCAGGGTACCTGCAAGGATTCAGATAAAGGTTTTAAGAGAAATGAAGGGGTAATTGCTGACTTGACTTTAATGACTCAATAATATATGGTGTTAAAATCATTAATAATAAATAAGACTGAGTCTGTATATCACCTGTTTATATCATATAAGCACCTGATCATGGATTTCAGATACTCTGGACAATAAATGATGAATTCTGGGGTTTAAAGAACCTAAAGAGGTCTTTATAAATACCTTTTTGGTTGGAAAGGAGCTTCCTCAGGGCACATTTAGAGGGAAGGGTTCATGGGCTAAGGCTGGTAAGCCATCCAGGACAAAGTTTGCATGTCTTCAAGTTTCTGTTAATCAGATAGTCTCAGATCTCCTGGATTTCTGCATTTTTTTAGCTACAGGAAATCTTAATATGTTAATTTGTTAGTTTTGATGATTCTGAAAATATCTTTGATTTTTACTATAATTTTTGTCTGAAGTGATTAGTGGTGGATTTTTATTGATTTTACATCATCTAGTTTTTTTTTGATAATTTTTAATAAATTTTAGGATCATTTCTTGATGTGTGTTGTGATCATTAAATATCTGGAGTAGTCCTTTTTGTGGTGATCCTTAATATTTGCTTCTTAAATTAAAATGCCTTTAAATTATATTTATTATAATTTTATTTGATATAATATGTTTTTAACCATCTAAAATGCATGTTTTACCTCATTAAATATGTTATAATTATGGCAAGCAATTAGCTTAGGCAAATGAGCAGTATTTAAAGCAAAAGAAATGCTGGACACCTTGCGTCAATAATTGCTGATGGGCTCTCACAATGGGGCAATATGTTGGATGATATTGGTAATGAATTTGATTGGATGATGAATGGATCATGGAAAACAGCAGGGCAAAGAGCTCCTTAAGTACAAACAATTGGCCTCTTGTGAGCCCATGATACAACAAGCCAAAAGGAAAATTTTCCGCTCCAAAAAAGCTCTACAGGCTCTACAGGCCTGTAGAGCTTTTTGGGCTACATCAGCCCGCATGTCATCAGTCCCTGTACCCTTACAACCAGCCTATTCTGGTTATTTCTGGTGTTTCCACCTCAATGGGGCTGAACCAGCCCCTTAGCTGTTCAAACCCCTGGCCGGTTGTCTATTAAAACCGGCCTGTTACCTCACATGCTGGCTGTTTGCCTCATGCAACCAGCCCCTGGCCATACAAATGGCCAGGAGGGACCCAGGACACACCTGGGTCCGGTCTCAGGCACACATGGGGGGGGGGGGGAGGAGTGTAACTGGCGGACATGCCGCCCCCCCTCTTTCTCTCAAATCTATGGAGGGGGCAGTCAAATCCCCCTACCAGGGGCCCTGGAGGTTGATGCCCCCAGGGCATTGTCATGGTAGGTGGGCTGGGGGGTGGTCAGGTCCCCTCCAGCCCGTTGCTCCTCCCCCTTGGTAAAGGGGGGGGGGGAGAGCGCCCCTTTGATGGTGGGGGGGGTGGTCAATTCCCCCCACCGCTGGTCGCCTCAATGCAACCGGCCTAGCCACCGCAATTGGTGGGGGGGTGATCAAGTCCCTCCCACCATGACTGGTTGCCCCTTGCAACCGGTTGATGGCTGGTTCCATCCAGACAGCCCTCCCCCTCCTCCTTGCAATGGCAAGCAAGGGGAGGGGGAGGAGCGGGGGCCATTGGCCCCAGCCCTGCGGCCGCCACCCAGCGCGGCAGCCGCAACGGGGGTGGGGGGGGCTCCATTTTGAGTCCCCCTGCCCCGCGCGTGCAGTAAGCAAAAACAGAAGCCCCAAGCAGGCTGCAACACGGGCGCCAGCCCCAACCAGGCTGAAACACAGGCGGCGGCCCCAATGGGCCACCCCAAGCCTGAAAAATAAATAAAACATACTTTGGCGGGCCACCCTGTCTGGCCAAGTATGTCCAAAATAAACCTTGGGCCCAATTATGCCCATACAAGCCCATCTAGCTGTATTTTCCCATATACCTCAATGGGCCCGTTAGGGCCCATATACCAATAGGCCTGTTTCACGCATTTTTGAGGCCAGTTTCCCCAAATCAGTGACATCCACACAGGCCCAAATGGTCCATGTGAGTGTCAAATGGGCTGGAGAGGCCCATATTTGCCTCCCATTTGGATTACACTTATGCGTAGCACTTGCATAAGTGAATATGTATTTTAAAACACCCCCTTAATCCAAAAGGGGTGTGTTGATTTCACTATTTGATTTCTTAAAAAAAAAGAACCAGCGGGCTAGAGGCATGGGTTTTAGAGATAATTAGACCAACTGATTCAAAATAGGAAAAATGAATAATGAAGAAAATGAAAGGAGTACCAACGCTAGGACTATGATCAGGAACAGGACAGCATGAGCAGCAGAGGAAAGGATGAGGCTAGAGGAAATGAGTAGACGACTGAAACGGACAGAGGTCAGAGTTGAGAGTTGTTAGTTGTGATAGATCATGCGGATAGGTCTCTTACCAGACAAGAACACATGGGCCGTTTAATTGAGGTAGCTGAGATGGTGGATCGAGAGTCGAGGCGAGATGAGATTTAAGAGAAAAGAACAGGAACGATAGAAAGAAATAGAAAAGGAAGAAAAGAATGATAGAATGAGGAAGGAGTAAAAGAAGGAAGATCAGAAGAAGAAAGAGATCGATTTCGAGTAGCTGTCGTCAGAGGTTGTTCAGATGGATGAACCTCGAACCTCACACCCTTCCAAGATCTGAAGCTGGGAGACTCGAGTTGAGAGATGACAATCTTAGAAATGGAGTGTTCACACTCATCTTCAGGGTGCGCGGCAGTCGGAGAGAGGAGAGTTGTGAGAAGTGATTTCTCAACACTCCCCGTGGCTGGTAAGTGGGTTATCCGTAAAGTCTCAGGTGGTGAATATTGTTTTTTGTAATAGCTTAAGAGAACTGATAGAAGATGCCTTTGAGAGTGAATCGGCGACCATGGAAGGACTGGGAATGAGTTCTAGTTTGAATTCTTTATTTGTGAAATCATCGCGAAGACCTTTTGTTTTTATATCTATATGTCGTGACTTGGAGTGAGAGCCGAATTTTTTTATCTTATCGTCTAAACCTTTGTTGTCTATATACAATGTTGGTTTGAACTTGCAGTTGTGGTAGATCTCATTGATGAGGTGTCTGATCCATTTCGTCTCGAGATAACAATTGAGCAGTGCATTCAGTTTGGATTCGGTAGAGGAATAGGTGATGTTTTGTTGTCTGGTTGAGTTCCAGACGACTGGGCTTCCATAGTGGAAGACGACATATCCGGTTTGAGATTTTTGGAAAACTGGATCATCCCCCCAGGTGGCATCGCTAAAGCTTGAGAGGACTTCTTGTTGAGGATTGTATTTGATGGTGAGTTTGAGATTTTTGGTTGTCTTGAGATATTTCCATACTTTCCGGACCTCCCGCCAGTGACTCATACCGGGCTTGGCGTTGAACCTAGACAGACTAGATACAGAGAAGGAAATGTCTGGACGAGTGTATTGTGATAGGTGATTGAGAAGTCCGGTCGCAGATCTGTAATTAATGTTTAGTTGGCGAAATTCTGCATGGTCGTCGTCGGAGGCGGGTTCAAGATGGAAATTCTGTGTTAGCGGTGATAACGTTTCTTTGAAGGATGACAGGCCAAGCTCTTCTAGTCCCCGTTGGATATGATTAGGTTGGCTCAGGAGAATTCGATCATCTTCAATCTCCATGAGCATTCCGAGTATTGTGTTTGGTGAATGAGAGGACGAGTTTTGGAATCTCTTAAGAAAGTTTGATTTGAAGGAGTCAGAATTGCCTGCATGGATTAAGTCGTCCACGTGGAAGTATAGAATTTCCTTTGTTTGGTTGTTAAGGTAAAGACAGGGATTGCTGGTTGATTCTTCGTACCCTTGAGACTTGATCCATAGCGTAAGGGTTTTGTACCAATTCTTGGGAGACTGTTTGAGCCCGTATAGCGATTTCTTTAACTTTAAATAGGGAGATCTTCTACTTGATCCATCTGGCGTTCTTATAATGACGGTCTCCTCCAGAGGAGCATGAAGAAATGCCCCCTTGACGTCGAATTGGGTGAGTTTCATTTTGTTTTTCAGGGCGTATACCAAAGCTAGTCGTAGGGATGCGATTTTTCCAGTTGGCGCCCAAGTTTCGTTGTAATCGACTCCCAATACTTGATCGAAGCCTTGAACACACAGCCGGGCCTTGTATTTGACAGGTTCGCCATGGCAGTTCTCCTTCACTTTGAAGACCCAGGTCGTGTTTAGAATGTTGTCGGGATTTCCATAATATTCCTCCCAAACATCTTGTAGTTCTATGCCTTCTAGTTCAGTTTCTGTAGCTTCCTTCCATTTGGGCCACTCGGGGCACTTACGCGCCGCCTTGTAGGAGGGGGGTTCATAGTAATGGTGGAAGCCATATCGCTGGGGTTTTTTGATTTCGCGTCTAGGTCTTTGATATGCGGATGTTTCAGGAGGTTTGGCTGGAGTAGAGTGGCAAGGTGGACTTGGGGGTGATGAATCTGAGGAGTCTGTGCCTTCATTCTCCTCGCGATCTGATTCTGAGTCGGAGACGTCTTCAGGCGAGTTGCGAATAGTGTATTGTTTTTGAGCAGAAGAGAAGTCGGAGTCGTCAGATTCCGAGCTAGCTTGAGAAAAAAGATTGAGTCCGGGAGACTCCAGAAGAGGAAATTGAGAGATCGTATTCTTGAGGAACTGGACATGTTTGGTTTCAATGACAGCACCGGATAAGCTTAATACGAGATAAGAATGAAAGATTGGATTGAACCCAACTAAGATTCCTTCTAATCCTTTTTTGTTGAATTTCCTTCCTCTTTGTAGATGATTTCCTAAGTAGATTACCGGTGATCCTACGGATTTCAAGTAGTTAGTAGGAAGACTCTTATTGAACATGAGTTCCCAGGGGGATCAATCATTACCTTCCCTCGGGATTTGATTCAACATGAAGCAGCAGCTCCGGATTATTATGTGCCAATAGTTCTTTGGCAGTCTGGAAGAAGAGAAGGTTGCTCGCGCGGATTCAACAATAGTTTGATTGGCTTGTTCCGACCGGCCATTGTGTTGGGAATGATGCGGTTCTGATGTGAGTAGTTTGATGTGTTTAGATTTGGCAAAGTCTTTCAAATTTTTATTGGTGAATTCCGTGCCTTTATCCAAGAAAATTTCTGTCGGATAGTAATTAAGCCGTTTATATTCTGTTTCCAGGATATTGATTATGACGTTCGGGGTTTCATCTTTAGATAGGAGGGGAAATGCCGCAAGATAGCCAGAGAAGTTATCTACGAGAGTTAGAATGTACCGGTGGCCCGCCTTGGATTGAGGGGTAATTTGTCCAATCAGGTCAAGGTGTATTCTTTCAAGCGGTTTCGACGAAGGCGTTGAAGTTGCTGAGAAGGGAGATTTAGTGATTTTGCTTTTGACGCAACTCTCACACTGAAAGCTATCCAATTCTTCTTTAGAAAAGTGACCCTTGAGTAGAGGCTTGAGGGTGGAGATTGCAGCATGACCGTACATTTTGTGAAAGTCGGATAGAGATTGAGATTCAACAGTAGTTGAGCTTGTGGATTGATTTGTGAGATTAACTGAAAGATTGTTACCCGCGACTCGAGGTTTCTCAATTACGAAGAGATTGTCGCGAATCAATCCTTTTAGGACTAGCTCGTTGCCTCGAGAGACCGTAAATTGATCTTGTTCTTGAGAAAGATTGCATCCCTTCTTTGCTAGAAGACCGGGGCTAATTAAGTTAACCACTATGTCTGGGACATACATACACTCATCTAAGGTTACGACCGAATTGTTCCATTCCAGTCGGACCGTACCAGTGCCTCAAATTTTAAGGTTAGCTTCTAGCTTTCCAGTCTTGATTTCTTCTGGATCGTCTTGAAGATTGATGGAAGTGAAGAATTTCAGGTCGTTGAAGATATGAATATTTGCGCCGGAGTCCAATAAGAGATTCGGGGTATTATTGGAGTTGATCCAGAGGGTGAGTAGGGAATGATAGTTGATGGTTGGGTTCTTTTTGGTTCTATTTTTCCATTCATTCTGCTGTTCGACCCACCATCCAGGGGCAATTTGGGGGTGGAGATGAAAGCAGGACCTCTCTGGATGTGGAGCATTTGGGTTGTGGTAGCCTTCTCTGCATTGGATTCGGGCCTTTTTATCGTCTCTCTCTGTTCTGCCTTTGGTAGTAACTAGGGTAATATCCGGAGCTGATTTGCCTATCTTCAATTGAGCCTTTCGCTCATTATTATATTGAGTAAGATGGTTGAAGACCACTTCTACCGTTATCAGCTTCTCTACATGCATGATTTGTTGCTTGAGGTTTTCCAGAATCGGGGGAAACTTGAATAGTATGAGGTAGGCAATTATATCTTTAGGTAATTCTATGCCCACGTCTGCCATCCTGGTAAGTGCCTTTCTGATATCGGTGATGAAGTTTTCTATTGCGTGTTCGTTGAAGGGAGCATGTAAAAATTTATTGAAAACTCGGGCTCTGTTCGCAGTTTTGGATGAAGCAAATCGACGAGTGATCTCAGCCCAGAGCAGCTTAGACAATGAGATGTCTGCCGAGTTGACCACATTGGCATGAGTAACGCTGTCTAGTTTAGAAAGGATGATTGCTCGGATTTCTTGATCTTGTTTTATCGTAAGTTGGCCGGAGTTCCTAGTTATGACGTCCTTAATTTCCTTGAGATCGAATAGCATTAACATCTTGTCGCGCCAGATGGAATAGTTGTCTTCGTTGAGAGGAGGAATGGCATCAACCGAGGCCTTGAGGGCAACTTGGTGAAAATAGTCGTTGGCCCCAGCTGGTTTGTTCATTTTTGATTAGCTTGAGTCCTTCGGCTTTTAACCGTGTTGATTTCACTATTTGATTTCTTAAAAAAAAAGAACCAGCGGGCTAGAGGCATGGGTTTTAGAGATAATTAGACCAACTGATTCAAAATAGGAAAAATGAATAATGAAGAAAATGAAAGGAGTACCAACGCTAGGACTATGATCAGGAACAGGACAGCATGAGCAGCAGAGGAAAGGATGAGGCTAGAGGAAATGAGTAGACGACTGAAACGGACAGAGGTCAGAGTTGAGAGTTGTTAGTTGTGATAGATCATGCGGATAGGTCTCTTACCAGACAAGAACACATGGGCCGTTTAATTGAGGTAGCTGAGATGGTGGATCAAGAGTCGAGGCGAGATGAGATTTGAGAGAAAAGAACAGGAACAATAGAAAGAAATAGAAAAGGAAGAAAAGAATGATAGAATGAGGAAGGAGTAAAAGAAGGAAGATCAGAAGAAGAAAGAGATCGATTTCGAGTAGCTGTCGTCAGAGGTTGTTCAGATGGATGAACCTCGAACCTCACACCCTTCCAAGATCTGAAGCTGGGAGACTCGAGTTGAGAGATGACAATCTTAGAAATGGAGTGTTCACACTCATCTTCAGGGTGCGCGGCAGTCAGAGAGAGGAGAGTTGTGAGAAGTGATTTCTCAACAGGGTGAAATCCGCATGTTAGTCACAAAGCCTTGATGCTTGTTCCTATCTAAAGCCTTAGTCAAGATATCCGCAACCATTGCTCCAGTGGGCATGTACCTCAACACAATCTCCTTGCAGTTAACTGCATTGCAAATATAGTTATAGTGAACATTGATATGTTTTGTTCTGGAATGGAACACTTAGTTTTTCTCCAAAGCAATGGCACTCTGATTATCAGAATACAACATCACAAACCCTTGTGGGTTATGTGTATCCTCTAAGACTTTCCTCAACCATTTTGCCTCCTGTGAAGCTGCTAAGTAAGCTCTATAGTGAGCCTCTGTTGATGAAAGACTTATGGATGATACCTTCTTAGACATCCAAAACACCAGATTCTTACCTAAGAAGAATAAAAAGCCACTAGTTGATTCCCTAGTGTTACCATCTGCCCAACTTGCATTGGAATAACCAACCAAATCAAAGTTTGCTGACTTTGTAAAAAACAGTCCCAGACTTTGCGCTCCTTTAAGATACCTCATGAATCTTTTAAATGCTGACCAATGCCTCATGCTTGGCTTCTCTAAGTGTTGAAACAAGAAACCAATTGCAAAGGCAATATTGGGCCTTGTACACTTCCCCAAATAATTAAGCAATCCAATAGCTGACCTGTAGTTTTTCCCAGATTGAACAAACTCCAGATACTCCTCATCTGTAGAATTCTCTAAGAAAATTTTTGACTGCATGGGAGCAACAAACTCCTTTGCATCTTCTAAGCCATATTGCTTAAGAAGAGCTGCTACATAGTGGCTCTGGTCTAACTTAATATCATTCTTGCTCTTACTGACTTTAATTCCTAGCACCTTTTGCACCAGTCCCAGATCTTTTATCTTGAATTCCTTTTTGAGTGTCTCCATGACTCTCTCTTTACCATTTCCAATGATGATAATGTCATCAACCCATAAAAAAAATTGCATCCTTTCTTACAAAGAGACAAGGGTTGGCCTCATAAGTCTTGAAACCAATCTGTATCAGTTTCTCACTCATGGTATTATACCACAACCTAGCTGTTGGCTTCAATAGATACAGGGATATACACAGCTTGAGAACATATTCCCCTTTATCTGCTGAAAGAAAACTTTTACCACATATTTTCTTCATGGTTTCTGGTTTAGTCTCTACTAACCATTCACAAAAACCATCAGGAATTGACATCTAAACAGTCTGCTCCTCTCCAATTTTTGAATTCAAGTATGCTGTTACAAAATCAGCTTGCCTTATTTCTTCAACCAACTCCACTGCCAGAGAAATGATGTACCTGAAGGTGGACAGCCTTCCAGTTGGGGAGAAATTTTCTTGGTAATCAATACCCTCTCTCTGCTTGAAGCCCTGTGCAACGCATCTAGCTTTGAACCTCTTCAAAACTCCATTTGTGTCAAACTTCTTTTTTAACACCAATCTAGACCCCAAAATGGTCTTTCCTTTTGGAACATAATCCCGCTTAACTACTTCAAAGACACTATTATTCTCCAGAGAATCAAATTCCTCAAAAATAGCACTCCTCCAGTTGGCTCTCTCATCAGAATTCATAGCTTTGCCAAAGCTATTTGGTTTAACCCTGTTACCCATTTCTGAACTCAACTCCAAGACTTCATTGAGCATCAACTGTTGCTGAAATGTATCTTCCTCATATCCTGCGGCAGCATAATGGGACTTCCATTCCCCATACCTATCAACTGGAACTGTAACCCTTCCACTCCTTCTAACTGGAGGTGGAGGCTCATCAGGTTCCAAATTACCGGACTCCCCTGAAGTGGGTACTAAACCCTCTGGTGACATGTCTGCCATTTCTTCATCTTCTTGAACCACATGTTCCTCAGCCTCTGATGGAGAAATAGGTGCTAATTCTATTTCTTGCTGTGGCTTATTCACAACAACATCTTCACTCCTTTTGAGTGGGAATCTACTTTCATCAAATTTTACATCCCTGCTACGGACAACCTTTCTTGTCCCTGGACAATAGATCCTATACGATTTACTTATTAAATCATAGCCTACAAGTGCCCCTGTTCTGGCTCTAGGGTCTAATTTTCCAACCATCTCATTATTGTGGACACTATAATACACCAAGCAACCAATTGTTTATAGGTGTGATGTTTTGGGGTACAACTTCCAAAACTGAAAATGAGGACTCTTCCCATCAACACTTACAATGTTGTGCAACAGACAGACTGTACACATCAACTCAGCCCATAAGAACTTTGGTAGACCAGATTGAGAAATAATAGTTCTGACCTTGTCCAGTAAATTCCTATTCATTCTCTCAAATATTCCATTATTCTATGGAGTACTTGCAGTAGTGACTATATGAATGATACCATAATCTTTCAATAATCTCTCAAAATCTTTACTCATAAATTCACTACCTCCATTGGTAATTGTAAAAGAGAAAAGAGCTGAAGCTCAAATCAGATGAAGGGATTAATAAATGAGTGAAAGGAGCTTGTAACGTCAAGCGGAACTGACCTGAGATCAGGAGGAAAGGGGAACTCCAGTTGCTGTGTTAGCTAAAAAGATAATCAATTCCACTTTAGAGCACCATGGTTTATATAGACTAAATACATGATTGGCCAACAAGTGGTTGAGTACAAAATGAATAAGTTAAAATTAGCATAAGCAGTTTAAGTGACATGGTCAGTGAAACGCCATGATTAGACAGTCTGAAAATCACAATACTACAACACAAGATCCTCTATTAAATAACAGATATAGATATAATTTATCTTGGTTATAACACAGACTAGTTATATTTTGCCTGTTGTTTGAGTACTTTAAGATAAAAATAATAAGATCACATCAATCCAATCAATGATACTTCAAACTCCAGTGAAATTCACATAATTGAAAACTCAAACTCTAAAACACCCGCTTGACTTGCACTGGAGGAAGTTACTGTCCTAAAAAGGAATCCAACTCTTTTTCTTCAATTAACATAATGTTCTACTAACTTTTGGAATACTTCTACATACAGGTTAGTGACTGATTAATAAGATGAGCTGAATGACTTGTAAACTTCCTGGGGCATATTTGAATACAACTGCTATCTTCAAAGTATAATTTCTACTATTTGCTGGAAAATTCTTCAGCTCAAAAGTGAATGACTTGTCAGATGCGTTGGATTTGTTCAAGGTTGGATTTGATTGTGTAGAATAAACTTGATTGAGTTGGTTGATCTTCGGAGTTGAGTACTGAAATAATTGTGAAAATTGATGGATGATTGATGAAGAAAATGGAGTGTAGGTAAAGTGTGAACAGTCAAACTTCAGACCAATCCTCCCAGGACTAACTGATGCAATTTTGAGGTCGATGGTGATCAGGTCGATTGGCCAGAATGAAGAATGATTGTTCTCGCGTCCAAATGGCAAATTCAAGTTCATGGTTCAATTTTCCAATCATGTCCAACAGCGTATGATGTCGCTTGCAATCAAGGAGTGGCCACGGACCTTCCATTGATCAATGCGGCATTTGAGATGAGGGATATGGATGTCTAATGATGATAAGCAGGGGTGCCGAGATGTTGGGTGGAAGGTGGACGGGGAGGTCTCTTCTTGATTGGGTTCTTCCTCTGAAACCTATTGTTGGTGTGTCATTTTAAGATGGACGCAAGTTTGAGGGTTGTTGTTGGGTTGAATGGATGAGGCAACAAATGGTGATCTGATGGTAATCAATCCAGGTTGGGGTTCAAGCTTTCTTGAAGATGTTGGAGTTGATTGTTGAGATAGGGAGATGGATACCATGGTTTGATTTCAAAGGGACCAAAGACAACCCAATTGATCTTGACCAAGACGACCTCCAAGGTTGGGCGATGGGAGTGATGTTCCCTGGAAATCCTCCTTTGTCTCTCTGACCAAGGCTGGGATCCTGGAATTGATTCAAGCTCAGGTCCATCGGTTCTCAACACCTGATCCTTGGTACCGTTGGATTCAATCATGGAAGGATTCAAGGTTTGGCCTTGTCAATATTGGAGAGCGTCAATTCCCCAAACAGACAAGCACCTTGGATGTTTTGAAGGGTCGCATTGAGATCTTTGAGTTCCTCATCAATCTTCTGGGAGGCTTTGGTGGCCAAGGTGACTGCTTTGGCTTCAAAGGTTTTGATAGCTTTCAACTGAGCACCAAGATTGTATTTGATTGTTTTGAAGTCTTTCCAGACCTTCTCTGATCAATCAACCATCTCTGGGTTCTTCTTCAGACTCAATTGATAGTGAGCAAAATTGATGGCTTGGTTCTGGGACTTGAGAGTGGCTAACTGGTTTGTTGACATTCACAAGAGGGGGGTCCGTTCAATAGGGAGGCGCGACAACAAGCTTGAAGTCTGTTGAGCTTTTTGATCAGCTTGAGATCATGATGATTGGAGTTTAATGGGTAGGAACGGGGAGGGGTGTCATCCTCAGAGTCAAATCAATCAACAAAGATAAAGCTGTGCTAGGTTATCTTGATTGTTCAATCAGAGTCGATGGCTGATGCCATCAAAGAAGATGGATAGGATGAGCATCAATGTAAATGAAAAGGCTCATCCCCATCTCACCCCCTTGCCAAAAGAGTCAAAGAGCGATTTCTGGATGAGACTATTGAAGGAGACCCGTTGGAATGAAGGATGGTTGGCTCAGGTTGAGCATAGGCTTTTAACCGTGTAAAAGAGAAAAGATCTGAAGCTCAAATCAGATGAAGGGATTAATAAATGAGTGAAAGGTGTTATAATTATGGCCAGCAATTAGCTTAGGCAAATGAGCAGTATTTAAAGCAAAAGAAATGCTGGACACTGTGTGTCAATAATGGCTAATGGGGCTCTCACAATGGGGCAATATGTTGGATGAATTCAATTGGATGATGAATGAATGATGGAAAACAGCAGGGAGAAGAGCTCCTTAAGTACAAAAGATTGCCCTCTTGTGAGCCCATGATACAACAAGCCAAAGGGCAAATTTTCCGCCCCAAAAGAGCTCTACAGGCTCTACAGGCCTTGTTACTTGGTTTGGACTGCATCAGCCCACATGGCATTAGTCCCTGAACCCTTACAACCAGGCTATTCCGGTCCATTCTTGTTTTTCCACCGTTACGGGGCTGAACCAGCCCATTGCTGTTCAGTCCCTTAGTTGGTTGTCTATTACAACCGGCCCTGATGGCATCATTACCCCTGTTACGGGCTGGTTGCCTCATGCATCCAGCCCCTGGCCCCTGAAATGGGCCAGGTGGGACCCAGGGCTCACCTGGGTCCGGTTTCAACCTCACATGGGGGGGTGTGACCAGCGGACATGCTGTCCCCCCCTCTATCTCTTACAAATCCCTGGTGGGGGCGGTCAAATCCCCTCACCAGGGGCCCTGGGGGTCGATACCCCCCAGGGCGTCGTCACAGAAAGTTGGCCTGGGAGGTGGTCAGGTCCCCCCAGGCCCATCGCTCCTCCCCCTTGGTAAAGGGGGGGGGAGAGCGCCCCTTCGCGCTTAGTTTGCTACGATGGCGGGGGGGTGATGAAATCCCCCCCACCTGCCGGTCGCATACCATGCGGCCGGCGCCGCCACCTCCTGGGGCAAGGGGGTGGTCAGGTCCCCCCTGCCCTGACCGACCGCCTTGTTGTGGCCGGTCGCTGGCTGGTTCAACCCAGCCAGCCTGCCCCCTCCCCCTCGCGACGGCGAGCGAGGGGAGGGGGAGCGAGCCGGGGCCGCGAGCCCCGGCTCCGCGGCGCTGGTCGCCGGTCGCGACCAGCCAGGCCCGCGCGGGATCCCTCGGCCGCGCAACAGCCCCGCGCGGGCCGTCGGGCCCCGCGTGGGCCGTGCCGAGGAACACAGGCGGCCCCGAACGGGCCGCGACGCGAGCAGCGGCCCCAAGCGGGCCGCGACACGGGCGGCAACCCTAATGGGCCGCCCCAAGCCCGAATTGTGAGAAAAGACTACTTTTGCGGGCCAGCCCGTCTGGCCAAGTATGTCCAAAATAAACCTTGGGCCCAATTATGCCCATACAAGCCCATCTGGCCGTATTTGCCCATATACCCCATCGGGCCCGTTAGGGCCCGTGTACCAATGGGTCTATTTCACGCGTTTTGAGGCCAGTTTCCCCAACTCTGTAACATCCACATGGGCCCGTATGGTCCGTGTGTGTGTCCAATGGGCCTCAGAGGCCCATTTGTGCATCCCATTTGGATTACACTTATACGTAGCACCCGTGTAAGTGCGTACGTATTTTAACACACCCCCTTAATCCAAAAGGGGTGACATCCGCATATTAGTCACAAAGCCTTGATGCTTGTTTCTGTCTAATGCCTCAGTCAAGATATCTGCAATCATTGCTCCAGTGGGCATGTACCTCAACACAATCTCATTGCAGTTAACTGCGTCGCGAATATAGTTATAGTGAACATCAATATGTTTTGTTCTTGAATGGAACACTTGGTTTTGTGCCAACGCAATGGCACTCTGGTTATCAGAATACAACAACGCAAACCCTTGTGGTTTATGTGTATCCTCTAAGACTTTTCTCAACCATTTTGCTTCCTGTGAAGCTGCTAAGTAAGCTCTATACTCAGCCTCTGTTGATGAAAGACTTATTGCCGACACCTTCTTGGACATCCATGACACCAGATTCTTACCTAAAAAGAATACAAAACCACTTGTTGATTCCCTAGTGTTACCATCTGCCCAACTTGCATTGGAATAACCAACCAAATCAAAGTTTGCTGACTTTGTAAACAACAGTCCCAGACTGTGTGTTCCTTTAAGATACCTCATAACTCTCTTAAACGCTGACCAATGCCTCATGCTTGGCTTCTCTAAGTGTTGCAACAAGACCCCAATTGCAAACGCAATATCGGGCCTTGTACACTGCCCCAAATAATTAAGCGATCCGACAGCTGACCTGTAGTCATTCCCTGATTGAACAAACTCCAGATACTCCTCATCTGTAGACTTCTCTAAACAAATGTTTGACTGCATGGGAGTACCAAACTCCTTTGCATCCTCTAAGCCATACTGCTTAAGAAGAGCTTCAACGTAATGGCTTTGGTCTAACTTAATACCATTCTTGCCCTTACTAACTTTCATTCCTAGCACCTGTTGTGCCAGACCAAGATCTTTTATCTTGAACTCCTTTTTGAGTGTCTCCATGACTCTCTCTTTACCATCACCAATAATGATAATGTCATCGACCCATACAAACAAAATTGCATCCTTTCTCACAAAAAGGCAAGGATCGGCCTCAGACGTCTTAAAACCAATCTCTATCAGTTTCTCACTCATGGTGTTATACCATGACCTAGCTGCTTGCTTCAATCCATACAGGGATCTACGCAGCTTGAGGAAATATTCCCCTTTATCTGCCGAAAGAAAAGTTCTAACACAGATTTTCTTCATGGTTTCTGGTTTAGTCTCTACTAACCATTCACGAAAACCATCAGGAATCGACATATAAACAGTCTCCTCCTCTCCAAGTTTTGCATTCAAGTATGCTGTTACAAAATCAGCTTGTCTGATTTCTTCACCCAACTCCACTGCCAGAGCAATGATGTACCTGAAGGTGGACAGCCTTCCAGTTGGTGAGAAAGTTTCTTGGTAATCAATACCCTCTCTCTGCTTGAAGCCCTGTGCAACACATCTAGCCTTGAACCTTTTAAAAACTCCATTTGTGTCAAACTTCTTGTTTAACACCAATCGAGACCCCACAATGGTCTTTCCTTTTGGAACAGAATCCCGCTTAACCACTTCAAAGACACTATTATTCTCTAGAGAATCAAATTCCTCAAAAATAGCACTCTTCCAGTTGGCTCTCTCATCAGAATTCATAGCTTGGCCAAAGCTATTTGGGTTAACCCTGTTACCCATTTCTGAACTCAACTCCAGGACTTCATTGAGCATACACTGTTCCTGAAATGTATCTTCCTCATATCCTGCGGCAGCATAATGGGATCTCCACTCCCCGTACCTGTCAACCAGTACTCTAACCCTACCACTCCTTCTAACCGGAGGTGGAGGCTCATCAGGTTCTGATTCCACAGAATCACCTGGAGCGGGTACTGAACCCTCTTGTGGCACGTCTGCCACCTCTTCATCTTCTGGAACCACATGTTCCACAGCTTTTGCTGGTGAAATAGGTGCTCATTCTATTTCTTGTTGTGGCTTAATCACAACGACATCTTCACTCCTTTTGAGTGGAAAGGTACTTTTGTCGAATTTTACATCCCTGCTACGGATAAACTTTCTTGTCCCTGGACAATAGATCCTATAAGATTTAATTATTAAATCATAGCCTACAAGTGCCCCTGTTCTGGCTCTAGGGTCTAATTTTCCGACCATTTCATTATGGTGGACACTATAATACACCAAGCAACCAATTGTTCTTAGGTGTGATGTTTTGGGGTACATCTTCCAAAACTGATAATGGGGGCACTTCCCATTAACACTTACAATGTTGTGCAACAGACACACCGTGCACATCAACTCAGCCCATAAGAACTTTGGCAGACCAGATTGAGACATAATAGTTCTGACTTTGTCCAGTAAAGTCCTATTCATTCTCTCAACTATTCCATTATTTTGTGGAGTACTTGCAGTAGTGACTATATGAATGATACCATAATCTTTCAACAGCCTCCCAAAATCTTTACTCACAAATTCACCCCCTCCATCGGTAATAACCCTCTTGATCTCCTTCATCAGACCATTCTGTTTCCAGACTTTGAAGATTACAGAAAGCTCCTCTGTGGTCTGATCCTTAGATCGAATTGGTTTAACCCAAACATAATTAGTTGCAGTATCAACTAAATTGATGAAGTATCTTGCCCCACCAAGGGACTCTGGAGTGAATGGCCCTGCCAAATCAATGGAAAATTCCTCTCTAGGAACATCTGTGTGATCTCTACTCTTAGAGAACACATTTCTAGTCTTAGCCCCCAAGGTACAACTCTCACAGTTGCTGTCCTTTACCTTATGGCCACTTCTATTGTGAGAAACAGTGCTCAGAGCTGAGAATTTGAACAAGCTTGCACACAGAAGCTTATTCCGAACTTGTCCACTAAGAACAGTTCTCCCATTCATATCAATAACAAACCTATCTCCTTTAAGATAACGAATTTGGAAACCTTTTTTCCATAACACCCCAAGAGACACAAGGTTGTAAGGCAACTCTGGTACATAGAACACTTTATCAAAAGTAATTTGGAAACCCAGTTGATTTGCAAGAATAACTTTTCCAATTCCTTTAATCTGAATTGTTCTGCCTTTCTGACCAATATTTACAACCCCATCATAATCACTAAGATTTGAAAATAAATTTGGTTCAAAAAACATGTGATCTGTACAACCAGAATCAATCAAAACAAGAACATCCTCCTTCAATCCTCCTAGTAGGAAAGAAGCTTTATCAGTCACTGATAAGTTCTTATCTTTGAGGTTAAGATTACTCACTTCATAATCAATCAAGTCCATTTCTTGATCCTCATCGATTTTGGCCTTCTTGTTGGGACCTTCTTCCACAACAGCCTCTTCAATTGGAGCATCCAACGCCACCATTGCAACGTTTTCAGTTGTGAGATTGACCTCCTTGTCATTCCGTTCGGACTTCTTCCTTTTCTTGGCCTCCTTGCAGTCCTTAGCATAGTGACCCTTATTCTGACAATTGTAACATAAGACCTTGGACAAATCCTTTTTCGCCTTCTTGCGAGATTTTCCAGTCTTTCCAACTAGGGCTGTTCCAGAACCCCCCTTCATCTTGAATTGAAGGTCATCCTTTTCAATCCTTTTAAGCACATCCTCCTCCCCAGGAAGAGGATCCAATTGAGAAATGATTCTGACTAAGGAATCAAACTCTTTTGGCAGCTTTTGAAGGATTAAGAGTGACAAACACTCTGGATCCATGTTAAGTCCTGATGACTTAAACTTGGATATGCTAGACCTAGCCTCTGAAACAAACTGTTTACAATTTGAATATTGTAACTTGAACAGTTTATTGAAAGCTATACCCTTTGGGTGAACAGAATCACCAGCATAATTGGACTTAAGCAACTTCCAAAGGATTCTTCCCCTCCTTCTCTCATCTTCCCTAAGAGTATTGGCAACCCATGTCAGATGATTCTAATCAAGATGCCTAAGGATGACATGATAAGACTTTTTCTCCACTTCTGAACTGATCAAAGTGTCATCTGCATCCATTATCTCCCCAGAACAGATTTTTTCCAGCTCACTATCCATAAGGAAAGCCCAAGAATTATTACTCTGACTGTTCAGAACTATCTTGGTGGAGCTAACATCAGGGATATAGGACATCTTCTTGGAAAACATGAGGTCTTTGAGGTTCTCCAGAGTGAGGTACAAGGGTCTAGATGGCTTGGAAGTAATGATGATGTTGGTACTGATAATGTGTTATAATTATGGCCAGCAATCAGCTTAGGCAAATGAGCAGTATTTAAAGCAAAAGAAATGCTGTACACCTTGTGTCAATAATTGGTTGATGGTCTCTCACAAGGGGGCAATACGTTGGATGATATTGGTGATGAATTCAATTGGATGATGAATGGATTATGGAAAACAGCAGGGAGAAGAGCTCCTTAAGTACAAAAGATTGGCCTCTTGTGAGCCCATGATACAACAAGCCAAAAGGCCAATTTTCCCCTCCAAAAGAGCTCTACAGGCTCTACAGGCCTTGTTGCTTTGTTTGGGCTACATCAGCCTGCATGGCATCAGTCCCTGTACCCTTACAACCAGCCTATTCCGGTTATTTCTGGTGTTTCCACCTCAAGGGGGCTGAACCAGCCCCTTAGCTGTTCAAACCCCTGGCCGGTTGTCTAATGCAACCGGCCTGTTACCTCACATGCTGGCTGTTTGCCTCATGCAACCAGCCCCTGGCCATACAAATGGCGAGGAGGGACCCAGGACACACCTGGGTCCGGTCTCAGACACACATGGGGGGGGGGTGTAACTGGCGGACATGCCGCCCCCCCTCTTTCTCTCAAATCCCTGGAGGGGAGGTCAAATCCCCCTACCAGGGCCCTGGAGGTTGATGCCCCCAGGGCTTTGGCATGGTAGGTGGGCTGGGGCCTGGTCAGGTCCCCTCCAGCCCGTTGCTCCTCCCCCTTGGTAAAGGGGGGGGGGGAGAGCACCCCTTTGATGGTGGGGGGGGGGTGGTCAATTCCCGCCCACCACTGGTTGCCTTGATGCAACCGACCTAGCCACCACCCTTGGGTGGGGGGGTGATCAAGTCCTCCCACCATGACCGGTTGCTCCTTGCAACTGGTCTCTGGCTGGTTCACCCCAGCTAGCCTTCCCCCTCCCCCTCGCAATGGGGAGCAAGGGTAGGGGGAGGAGC
Organism: Puccinia polysora; assembly: GCA_025617555.3. Lineage (NCBI taxonomy): Eukaryota > Fungi > Basidiomycota > Pucciniomycetes > Pucciniales > Pucciniaceae > Puccinia > Puccinia polysora. The sequence goes on along the minus strand of CM062622.1, from coordinate 8,939,974 downwards.
CGGGGACGTTGGCCCCAGTCCTGCAGCTCCAACAACCGGCCCCCACCCCGCCCGGGAGCCGCGCTGCCCCCCTACAACTGCCCCACGAGGGCCCTTGGGCCATGCAAACAGGCTGTAGGCAAAAAAAGCAGCCCTGAGTGGGCTGCAACACGGGCAGCAGCCCCAACCGGGCTGCAACACAGGCAGCGGCCCCAAAGGGCCGCCCCAAGCCCAAAAAATAAGTAAAAAATACTTTGGCAGGCCAGCCTGTCTGGCCAAGTATGTCCAAAATGAAACTTAGGCCCAATTATGCCCATACAAGCCCATCTGGCTGTATTTGCCCATATACCTCAATGCGCCCATTAGGGCCTTTTTAGCAACAGGCCTGTTTCATGCCTTTTTGAGGCCAGTTTCCCCAAATCAATGACATCCACACAGGCCTGTATGGTCCGTGTGAGTGTCCAATGGTTTGGAGAGGCCCATATGTTCATCCAATTTGGATTACACTTATACGTAGAACACACGTAAGTGCATAAATATTTTAACACCTAGCCTCCCGCAACAAACTGGTTACAATTCAAATATTTCAACTTGAGTAGTTTATTGAAGGATAAATCCTTCTGGTGAATGGAATAACCAGCAAATTTGGACTTAAGCAACTTCCAAAGGATGCTGCCCCTCCTTCTCTCATCTTCCCTAAGAGTATCAGAAACCCATGTCACATGATTCTGATCAAGATGCCAAAGGATGACATGATAAGACTTTTTCTCCACTTCTGAACTGATCAAAGTTTCATCTGCATCCATTATCTCCCCACAACAGATTTTGTCCAGCTCACCATCCATAATGACAGCCCAAAAATTTTAATTCTGCCTGTTCAGAACTATCTTGGTGGAGCTAACATCAGGGATATAGGACATCTTCTTGGAAAGCTTGAGGTCTTTGAGGTTCTCCAGAGTGAGGTACAAGGGTCTAGATGTCTTGGAAGTAATGAAGATGGTACTGATAATGTGTTATAATTATGGCCAGCAATTAACTTAGGCAAATGAGCAGTATTTAAAGCAAAAGAAATGCTGGACACCTTGTGTAAATAATTGCTGATGGGCCCTCACAATGGGGCAATATGTTGGATGATATTGGTGATGAATTCAATTGGATGATGAAGGGATCATGGAAAACAGCAGGGAGAAGAGCTCCTTAAGTACAAAAGATTGGCCTCTTGTGAGCACATGATACAACAAGCCAAAAGGCAAATTTTCCGCTCCAAAAAAGCTCTACAGGCTGTACAGGACTTGTTACTTGGCTTGGGCTACATCAGCCCGCATGGCATCAGTCCCTGTACCCTTACAACCAGCCTATTCAGGTTTTTTCTGGTGTTTCCACCTCACTGGGGCTGAACCAGCCCCTTAGCTGTTCAAACCCCTGGCCGGTTGTCTAATGCAACCTGCCTGTTACCTCACATTCTGGCTGGTTGCCTCATTCAATCAGCCCCTGGCCATAAAAATGGCCAGGAGGGACCCAGGACACACCTGGGTCCGGTCTCAGACACACATGGGGGGGGGTGTAACTGGCGGACATGCTGCCCCCCCTCTTTCTCTTAAATCCCTGGAGGGCAGGTCAAATCCCCCTACCAGAACACTGGAGGTTGATGCCGCCAGGGCTTTGTCATGGTAGGTGGGCTGGGGCCTGGTCAGGTCCCCTCCAGCCCTTTGCTCCTCCCCCTTGGTAAAGGGGGGGGGGGGAGCACCCCTTTGATGGTGGGGGGGTGGTCAATTCCCCCCCACCACCGGTTGCCTTGATGCAACCGGCCTAGCCACCACACTTGGTTGGGGGGGGGGGTGATCAAGTCCCCCCACCATGACCATTTGCTGGCTGGTTCCATCCAGCCAGCCCTCCCCCTCCTCCTCGCAATGGGAAGCAAGGGGAGGGGGAGGAGCCAAGGCCATTGGCCCCAGCCCTGCGGCAGCCACCCAGCGCGGCAGCCGCAACCGGGGAGGGGGGGCTCCATTTTGAGTCTCCCTGCCCCCTACAACGGCCCCGCATGGGCCTCGGGCCCCACAAACGGGCCATAAGTAAAAAAATCAGCCATGAGCGGGCCAGGACACGGGCAGCAGCCCCAAATGGGCTGCAACACGGGTGGAGGCCCCAATGGGCTTCCCTCAAGCCAAAAAAGTGAGTTTAACACACTTTGGAAGGCCAGCCCGTCTGGCCAAGTATGTCCAAAATAAACCTTGGGCCTAATTATGTCCATACAAGCCCATCTGGTTGTGTTTGTCCATATAACCCACCGGGCCCATCAGGGCCCGTGTACCAATAGGGCTGTTTCACGCGTTTGGAGGCCAGTTTCCCCAAATTTGTGACATCCACACAGGCATTTATGGTCCGTGTGTGTTTCCAATGGGCCGCAGAGGCCCTCATGTACATCCCATTTGGATTACACTCATACATAGCACACGTGTAAGTGCTTACGTATTTTAACAAAATATGCATTGTTGATCCTTCTAGGTTGTAGTTGTTGTTGGTGGTACCTGTTGTCATTTGTTTGTTGATCAAATCTGACGCATGGATCAGTCAGATCTGCGACAAGAAGGGAAGGATCTGCTCTGTGTGGGGATCTTTCATGCTGAACTTTAGGCTAATGTGAGCAATTCTAGCTGATTTATGCTTCTAGGGAATAATTGAACATGCAGAATGTGTGTAGGGATGTGGGGCTGCGCGCCAGAATTGTGAAAAAACAAATTTCCATGTTTAACTTCTAATTAAATATACAAAAAACCCCAGTTTTGACTGTTTTTTAGGTGCAAAACCCATATGTGACTATACATGTGAAATATTAAAATGACTAAAAATTGCCATAGTGGTGCTGTGATATTTTTGGTCATTTTTGTTTAATCATTCAAAATATGAATGAGTGAGATTTGAAGGGTGGGATCAGCAAGTAACCCTGCCTAATTTTGGGTGGGGAATCTATTTCTTTAAAAATAATTATGAATTTCTTTCTCATTCTTAGTTATATTAATATTTTGTTATTTATTTTATTTTTATCTACCTTGAGAGGTTGCTCTGTGTAAGTAGCAAGCTAACATTCCACCACCCCAAGAAAAGTCTATTTCACAACTGCCCTTGGTGTGAAAGGGGCTGAAGGCACAGGCACTACTACTCATAGAACTCAAGGATTATTTTTTTGAATTGAAATAAAGAAGACAAGAGGAGAGCAGGTGATGGTAAGATGGAAGGATTGAATTGAGAAGTCCAGGATGAGGTTTCTGAATAATGGTTTTTTGAATACTATAAGAGTAACACCAGGAAGAGAAAAGGTGATATGACTTAAGCAGGCTGGGTGAAGAATGTCTTGTGCAGAGATCAAACCTACTGGCAGAGGGACTAACCAGTCAGAAGTAGTATACTAATTCATTGAGGGGAATCAAACCAGGAAGGAAGGGGAGGCCAGTATATGTGAGAGATGAGTGGCTGGTTTTACAGGTTGTCAGAGTTCCCACGGTATTACCTGTTGACTGATTAGGCTGGAGGTGTTATTTGACTGATTGGTAGATGGGCCTGTCCAGGAAGTTTTGAGATGTAATGATCTGGAGCCCTGGGGGTATGGGCTGAAAAGACAGTGGAGAGTATGTACTATGTATATAATAAGTGTAATATGTACTAACTCATATACCAATTGGGTTCAGGAGAAATAGGGAATATACCAAAGCATAGAGAGAGGAAGAGATCCTGGGAAGGTTAAATGAATTAAATGACACAATGGTGATGTTTACATGGACATAGAGGTTATACCATACAGTCAGAGGGTGAAACTGGCAGGAGAAGATGGAGACTGCAAGGTATAAAGTATTAATATCCAGTGGAAGGTATAGGAGGAAGTGAAGTTGTTTTTTATATGAGGGTGAAGCTCATGAAGATGTTGGATTGATTTATTTGAAGCATTTTCAGAAAAATGGTCATTAAAGTCTACATCTGAAAATATTTTCTGGCCTAGTTTCTTCTGATGGCTCTGTAGCTTCTAAGGTGTATATGTCCATCTGGGATTTTGTTTTCAGGTAACCATTTATATTTGTCAGCTTATTCTCCTTTGCATCTGACTAGGTAAAGTCTGAAATTTTTTCCTTGGATCCTTTCTTTTTTATCTTTAAGGATCTTGCTTAATTTTGGTTTCTCTTTGTCAGGATGACCTTTGACTGGTACTTCTGGTGAAGGAGTCTTTTCTACTTCCCTAGGATAAAAGTGTTTGATCAAGCTTTTTGGCAAGACAGGGTTTTTTTAGATAATTCATCACCAAGTATAACTTCTACAGAATTCTTTATATGAAGCTTTTTGATGGTTAAACATCCAACAAAGGCTGGTCTAAGTTTCCTATTTCCTGCAAATTTATTGAAGTTAATTGTAGAAACTAGTACTTGGTCTCCAATCTTGAAACTAGGTTCTTTGTGGGTTTTTTCCCATCTCTTTTGTTTATACTCAACAGAATCTTGAACAAATTTAGAAGCATGCTTGTTAGCTATATCTATCATGTTGTTGATATCTACTGATGTTGGGTGTAAATTGAATAAGTGTTTTTTGAGCTTATCCTTGGGTAACTGGGGAATGGATCCTCTTTCTAGCATTTAAGGGGCTTCTTTAGTTGTGGAATGTTTGCTACTATTATAAGCCATCTGCAAGGCAGGTAGGAGGCTGAAACAGTCATGGAAGTATCCATCAGAATTCTTGTATTACAGACCAAAGCAGTAGAATATTCTGAGCATGTATTCTAGAGTTTGTATATCATTTCAGCTAATCCATCTTTCTGAGGATGAAAAGCTGTGGAGGAGGCTAAATTAGTTCCTAGAATATCAGGAAAGTTCCTCCAAAATTCGGAAGCAAAATTAGGGTCCCCAGCACTTATAATAAATTTGGGGACTCCTACATCTGAAATGAGCCTGTTCCAGAAGAGAATTTCCACTTCAATTGCTGTGTCTTCCTTGCTGTAAGGAAAGAACTTGGATTTTTTAGAGAACCTGCCCACTATAACTAGGACTGAGTTATATGATGACAGTAACTTCCTCATGGACAAATACTTTATTTCACATCTGTTTGTAGAATTTTTTTTTAGATTTTTACATGGAAGCCCTATATCTGTGTTTCTCAAACCCTCCAAAAAATATTTTGTAATTTTGGAAGCGTCCAAAACCCTTAAAAATTAATTTAAAAAAACAAAAATTTAAAAAAAATTCACATTCCATTTTTGGGTCCTTTTCTTTGCCTTTTTAGTTAGTTCTTTTTGGTGATTGTAGCTCTCAGAAATTTGAAAAAAAGCCAAAGATATTTTTAATATTTTTTTTTTTTAGATTTTTTCATGGATTGTTCTACCTTGAAAATTCACTCAAAGAATCAAAGAATTCAAAAAATCAAAATTTACAATTGCAATTTTGGATCCCTTTATTTTCCTTTTTGATTTATTTATTTTGGAAATTCAAGAATTCAGAAATTTATAAAAAAAACAGATTTTGAAAAAAAATACTGGTATTTTTTGATGTAATCTTACACCTTAAAATATTCATCCAAAAAATCAAACAAATCAAAGAAAAAAAAATTCTCATTGCAGTTTTGAATCCTTTGCTTTCCCTTTTGAATCAATCATTTTATTTGTCCTTAGGCTTGGAAAGAATTCCAGAATTTCCATTTTTGTTATTTTAATCCAATTTGCCCAAATTTTTGCCCAAGGTTTTGGACCAAGATTTCTGCCCAGCTTCCCTCCCACCTTTGATGGTCAGTATCTGGTAAAAAAAAACCAACCTCTCATTGGATCAACCCCCCCATTTTTTTCCTACCTCCAATCAGATCCACCCCCCCTTTTTTCCTACCTCAAATTGGATCCACCTCCCCTTTTTTTCCTAACTCCAATTGGACCCGCCCCTACCAACCAGAATTTTTCTTCTCCATTTGTTTTGTTTGATCTTGAATTGGATCCACCCCTCTATCAATCATCTGGAATTTTTCATCTTCAACAATTTTTTTCCCTCATCACCTTATCAGCAATATTTCTGTTTGGTCAGTTTTTGTTTCCATTCTTTTATAAAAATCTCATTTTTATGAAAATGACTAGATTTGGTGGCTTTGGTTTGGGAGGAGATGAGAAATGCATCCAAGTCCAATAAAATAATGGGGTTTTGTCAGTATAACCCAGGATTGAAGATATTGGCAGTCTGGATGGCTCTTCAAGATCACTCTATTGATTTAATCTGCACTGCTTTGGATGAAAATATCCCCTGCCAATTCTTTCAACAATGGATTGAAATCTTCCATACAACATGACTTGTCATCCAAGACCAGGAGGAGTATGAAAAACTAGGACAACTGGAACAACTTACCAATGACAAGAAGATATTCATGAACTTTTAAGTACAAAGTGATCCAGGTTTGTTTCTAGATGAGATCAGAGAACAGGTCTATGATAGCTGTGGAATCCTGGTTTTGGTTGAAAACATTCAAAAACTCCTCTCAAATCAACTAGGTGATACCCTGAAGAAAGCAAGCACAATCAATATCTGTAAGGATATTGTAGAAAAATATGAATACTTAGAAAGAATGTCCTCAATCCCAGCAGATTTGCTTGTTTTTACTGGTATTTTCTAATTTTCATCTTAGGTTTGGTGGCTTTCACCCGTAATTCACTTCTTTTAATTCCAAAAAATATATGAAACTGCCATTTGAAGTATGGACTTGCTTTAGAAACATTTCCAATCCGCCAAGGGGCAACTGGCATAAAATTATCAACATGAAAATACCCCATTATGTACAGCTTGATCACTGCAATCTTGGTGTATGGGATGATAGCGGCTAATGTCTTTGAAGACACTGTAAGTTTCAAAGACTTTGAGAATTTTATTAAATGGAATCTGGTAAATGATTTTATTGATTATGATCAAGATTGAGCCACTGATTGAGATCATTGTTTATTGCAGCTTCCCAGGATGAATCCATATCCAAAATTAAATAGCATCCTGGTATGAGATAATGCCAAAATTTACAAAGGTGGCTGGATCAATCAAATTTGTAATGAAAAGGGGATCAAATTCATTTACCTTGCCCCTTACTGTCCTGATTTGAACCCTATTGAGCTGTGTTTCTTAATTGTCAAATCCCATCTTCATCAATCTCAGGTCCTTGTGACGTCCAGTGATAAAATCTTTTCAATTTAAAAAATAACTGGTAAGCTAATCACTGAAGGTATTTTTGAGAAGCTCAATTTCCATGCTGAATATTCTTGCTCTGATTGTCCATAAAACTCGTCAGTAAGTGAATGATTTTTGTAATGTATTTATTACTCATTTTTAAATCTGATTCTTTTCATGTGTAAATGCTTGTAATTTTAAAAATTGTTATATGTTGTCAGAAAAATTCAAAAAATTCATGCAATAAGTACAACCTGGCCGTAGATTTCCAAGAGGATCATATTTTTAGGAAGCCAAAGGTATTTTTAAAGATTTAGAATCCAAGGGTAAGTTAATGGATGGGAAGGATATTGATGGATTCAATGGGGCTGAGGAATGCCTTGGGATTACCAATCAACCATAAACTTGTTGAATATGTGAAGGAATAGCATGGATATCCTTAATACTCTATCCATTTTTCATGGTCTCATCAAAATCACAACTGATGAAGCTTTTCTAAATGTCATCATCATCATCATGAACCTGAGAAAATCTTTAATTCAACAAAAATAGTAACCAAATCATGGAAAAAGTGCATTTAATGAGATTACAACATATAGATTTCAAGGAGACCTATTTCAGAGGTACTTCTCATAACAAGGAACTGCAGTTAATGAGATTACAACAAATTGATGTCAAGGAGACCTATTGTGGAGGTACTTCTCATAACAAGCAACATTTTGGTGAAGGCAAGCAATCATCCCAATATTCAAACCAATTGATTTCAGATCAGAGTTGGAGAAATTTTTTGAATTTAGAAGTTTATAGGAATCAATATTTTTGGCTTCTAAGAATTTTATTATCTCATTGGAATTACCTTGGATTCCTATCCACTGCACATAATCTCAAATTGAATGCAATTATTATCAATTGGTTCTCAAGATGGTGAAGGTGAAGGAGATGAGCAATTCCTGAGGTGTTCACCATGGCTGCCAAGTAACTGAGAGATAACAGTTCCAAGGATTTTGGTGTTGATCTGAGGGTCAACTGGTTCTTGATTTTTCTTTTTTAAATTGAGAGATTTTAATTCACTTGGTGGGGAATTCAATGAAACACCAGGCTTCCAAGAAACCTTTGAAATCAAAGGGTTGAGGTATAGATATATCAGTGTTGAATGCAATGATTGATAACTAGATAACTAGGAGCCAACTTACAAGAGAATCTGCCTAAATGCAGGAATTACCAGCAGTTAAAAGGATATATTTTCTGGGATCAGTTGTATGAGGAGAGGCTGGATTTAATCAATCATACTTAAGGTTGACCATGTATTTTTCATATATCTTTGACGTCTAAATTTCTTGATCATCAATATCAGATTCTTCTTCAGATCCTGATTCCAAGTTGGAAATGAGGGCTGAAGTTTATTCCCTTGGGGTTATATTGGATTCCCAAGATGTCACCTGTATACTTTTCTTTGAAATAAGATTCTCATTCCAAGCTTTATCCAAGTCATTGTTGCGATTGCTTTGGCACAGGATAAACACAGCTTGAGAAGCATACTGACCAATAATGGTTGATACCCAAGCCAAGTAGTCATCTTAGGTCTTGATGGTGACGGGTTGAGATTTTAGGTAGACCCTTTATTTGGGTATATGAACCAGCCATTTGATTGGAGTTATACTTGCTGATCCAGAATTTGAAATCACTGAAGAGATGCTGCTGTATTCAATGTTGCAAGCTGCAAAAAATATTGATGTGAATCAATCAAAGTTGACCTTCTTTGGGTCAATTTGGACCACAAGGCGGCTTCTTTTGGATGGTTTTGATTGCTTCCAAAATTTCTTTTTCTTTCTTTGGTTTTTTTTTCATAACAATAGGGCGTATCAAAGTTAGCAAACTGGCAATTATAAAAACGCTTTTTTTTCACCAAACCCGCCATTTTTAATTGGGGGTTTCTGAAATACACATACCCCATAACTGATGTATTTTGAAATGGCAGGTTTCATGAAAATGGCGGATTTCAAACATCAAACCCGCCATTAAAAACACCATTTATTCATCATCATCCATCCAAAATCCATCACATCTAAAACACCCATCCACATCAGCAAATCCATACCAGCCCCATCTCCATCACATCACACCCATCTCATCTCCATTGCTTCACATCTCCATAACTTCACATCTCTATTGCTTCACATCTATATTGCTTCACATCTCCATATTCACAAAAATCCCCATCATCATCTCATCACCCCACATCAAATCACCATCTTTCTCAACATTTCCCATCAAAATTCTTGGCAGCAAGTTGAAAATGCAAAAAAGCTGACTGACCTTTTGTTAGTATTTGACTGCCATTCAGACTCTGATTCAGACTCCAATTTGGAATCAACTTGGTTGGCTTTGAATGCTCTATTAAAAAAGCAATACATGGTTCCAAGAAGAAAAACTCTCCAAAAACCTATTTATGAAAGGCAAAAGCTTCATCTCCTCCCCAACCTAAGCTTCCAGCAACCGTTCCAAACTCTATTGCCTTCTTTCATAAAACCATTGGAGATGATTGGAGACCACCACATCTTCCAGAAAAATTCTTGGAATCCTCAAAGATATCCAGCTAGCCAACTGGCTGTTGCTCTTTGTAGATTGGGATCAAATGGAAATGGAGCAGAAATCTGTTGATTAGAAAATATATTCTCAGTCGGATATGGAACCATTGACTCATACACCAAAAGAGTCATGGTTGCTATCCTATCTTTCTGTCTCTAAGTCCTTTCTTGGCCAAAAAAAGAAGAACGCAAGGAGATATCTCAAGTAATGGAAACCAAAGGATTTCCTGCTTTCATTGGTTTTGTTGATGGAAACACCATCCCCTTGAGATAAAAACCCAAGCTAGATGGCAACCACTATTTTGATTGAATAAAAAGGCAATTGATTCATATCTTTTCAAATTGCTTTGTTAACACCTTTGATCACACACTGATCAAATATGTTTTGTCTGTTTGTTTAGATACTCTGTGGCACTACAACTTGTTTCTGATAACACAAGAAGTTCATATCCCTCCATGCTGGCCTTCCAGGTTTTTTTCATGATTCATACGTGTTGAATTGGATGCAGATTGCCCAACAACCAGAGAACTACTTTGACCACAATTAATACCTTCTGGCCAATTCAGCTTATGCTGGTGGGAAATATGTGGTTCCAGCATACCAGAATATTTGGTCCAATGATAAAGGAAAAAAATTTCTACTATCATCTTGCCCAATATTGAGTTTGGATTGAGCATGACATTGGAGTCCTGAAAGGAAGATGGGGCAGATTAAGGGAAATGCAAAACCAGCTTCAAAACCCCAAAGACATGAAGCTCCTCATAAACTGGATTATAACTTGTGTAATCCTTCACAATCTTTTGGCTGACATCAAAGATGAATGGGAAAAAATATTTGAAGATTATATTCCTGATCCTCCTCAAGTCATCCCCATCTCATCTTTAAAATCATCTTTGTCCATGAGAGAGCAGATTCTACCCCTCACATTTTCTCAATTTGATTTTTAGCATTTGTTTTTGAAATAGGTGAAATATCTTTTTCAGTTTTAGTTGTTCAACCAAGCATCCAAGGCTGACTTGTATTTTTTTGGTGGACTTAAACAAAAAAAGAACCAAAAATTCCAAACCACTCACCTCACCCAACCAAACCACCAGTCCATTCTCCCCCTCACCCACCACCAGTCCACTCTCCACCTCACCCTCCACCTCCACCTCACCCATTGCCTCCACCTCACCCACCACTCCCCCCCCCCTGTTAAGCTCCCGCCCCTCCTCCTTATCCTCCTCCAAATATTCCCCATCATTGGATGCTGATCCAACTCTCCACCCACCTTTAGGTCCCCCCACCTCCTTGCATCTTTCCTCAGGTAAGCTCCTCCCCCTCCTGCTCATCACCCTTTCCCCACCCCCCTCACCCCCTCTCCCTTACTCCCCACTAATTCCCCCCCTCCCCCCCCACAACCTTGCTTTGGTCAGCCCCAACACCCTTGCTTGGGAGCCCACCCCCCCACCTCCCTTTGCTCGCCCCACCACCCTTTCTTGGCAGCCCACCCCCCACCTCCCTCTGCCAGCCTGGCCCCACCACCCTTGCTCAGCAGCCCACCCCCCCCACCTCCCTTTGCCGGCCTGGCCCCACCACCACCCTTGCTTGCTTGGCAGCCAACCCCCCACCTCCCTCCGCCTGCCCCACCACCCTTGCTTGGCAGCCCACCCCCCACCTCCCTTGGCCGGCCTGGCCCCTCCACCATCCTTTCTAGCACGCCCCACCTCCCTCTGCCGGCCCCACCACCCTTGCTTGGCAGCAAACCCCCCCAACTCCCTCTGCCGACCCCACCACCCTTGCTTGGCAGCCCACCCCCCCCCCCACCACCCTTGCTCAGAAGACCACCCCCCACCACCCTCACTCGCACCCCCCCACCTCCCTCCACTGGCCCCACCACCCTCTATTGGCAGCCCACCCCCCCACCTCCCTCTGCAGGCCCCACCACACTTGCTTGGCAGCCCACCCCCCCACCTCCCTCTGCCAGCCCAGCCCCCCCACCACCCTTGCTTGCTTGGCGGCCCACCCCCCCCACCTCCCTCTGGCGGCCCAGCCCCCCCACCACACTCCCTTGCTTGGCGGCCCCCCCACCTCCCTTGCTCAGTAGCCCACCCCCCCACCACACTCGCTTGGCAGCCCACCCCCACCTCCTACCGCCAGCCCGCCCCCCCACCACCCTTTCTTGGCCCCACCAACCTTGCTTGGTGGCCTACCCCCCCACCTCCCTCCGCTGGCCCCACCAAACTTGCTTGGAAGCCCACCCTCCCACCTCCCTCTGCCAGCACGCCCCCCCACCACCCTTGCTTTCTTGGCGGCCCACCCCCCCACCTCCATCCTCTGGCCCAGCCCCCCCACCACCCTTGCTTGCTTGGCGGCCCACCCCCCCACCTCCCTCCCCCGGCCTGGCGCCCCCCTTGACTGCTGATGGCCAGCCCCCCCTCCTTCTGTTGCTTGGCCTGACCCAAAACACAACCCAAGCCTGAGCCAAAGGGCTGGCCCAATTCCCTCACACCCTGTAATTTTTTTTTTTTTTTTTTTTTTTTTTTGGGTACAGTTTTTTTTTTTTTTTTTTTTTTTTTTTTTTTGGTGATCCCGTTTCTGGTGAAATTGGGATCAATTCCAGGTTTGGTTTCATTTTATTTGAAACAATCTTGTTTCACTGATGATTTCAATTTGACTGACTGTTTCTTTTTTTTGGTTTTTTATTTTCAATCCCTCAACCTCTATTGGTGAATGTCCAATTCTTCTCCTACCTGCCTCAAAATGTTGGAAAAAAAATAAAATCCCATCTTGTTCCTCACCCCAATCAGCGTATATGGATTGGAGGGATAAAGATGGAAGGAGATAGATTGACCAACATAATGAAAGGTGAATAGAATAGGGCCCCTCACCAAAAGAGGGTTCAAATGAGAGATTCCAAAATATCTTTGGAGGTTTCTGAGGAAGGCATTAATGAACAGGTGGTCTGGTCTGGTTGGAAACTGAATCCTTTGCATCTCTACCCTTCAATTGTTGCCAAAAAGAAAAAGAATATTCATAAACTTACCCAGGAAGAGTTTGATCAAGCAAAACAAACAATCAAACCATTCCATTTCTTCCACTGTGGAAAGGTAATTGTCCTCAATGAGTCTGATCACCAAGCCCTGGTTGAAATAATTGAATTTGTGCTCTTGGATAAACTCTCAGAACAAGATAAGAAGGAAATCAACTTTTTCACCACTTTCCTTCATTTTTCAAAAACATTTTTTAAAAACCGTTTGTCCTTCAAGATCTTGGGGTAGAAAAATGTGGGCAGTTGGATGGCAAAAATCAATGCACCCTTCAGAGGTATTTGGATGTTATGTGAAGAAATCATCCATTAGATCTTCTCCTGAAGAGTATGCTTTCCTCAACCTTAAGGCAGAAAAAGTATCCCAAGTTCTTGGACAAATGTTTTGCAATTTGGCAAAACTTTCCTTTGAATGAAACCATGATACAATGAAGAAAAACAACATCCCCCCTTTCTCTCTGTTGGAATTTGGTTCCAAGCCTACACCTCTTGATTTCTCCCCACACATCACTTTCAACTCAAATTCTTTTTACAAATCTCCTCATATTGAAAAAGGCATAATCTCTGGCTACTCCTTTTTACTCGTGGTTCCAACCAAGAAATCAAATGGTCGACTTAATGAAAATACAGACAAATATCAAGTATTGGATGGCCAATTTGTTTGTCCTGACCTTGGATTTGGAATTGATTTCAAGCAAAAAGGTATAGTCAAAATGGTTTGGGAAGCTAATAAGTACAAGCACTGTAACTTTCCTGCTGTGGACACAGCAACCCATACCAGAACGGCCATGTCACTTCAAATTAATAAAAAAACTAGAAAAACTTTTAGGGACTTGAATAATGGCCAAATTTACTCTAGAAAAAAAAGATATAAATAATAAAAAAAGATTTGTAAGTTGGTGGGGTTAAGAATACTCTCAAAAGTTGTAATCAAAAATAATTTTTTTGTTTTTCTTCTACTGTTCTACTGCTACCAATGCAAGCCAAGGCTACTGATACCTTATCCTTTTTTTTGGTTGAAAGTTTTCCCCTCTCCTTTTCCAGTTGTGCTTGCTGTCAATCCTTATCCTTTTCCTCTTTTTGAAATTCTAGCTCAGCCTGTTTCAACTTCCACTCAGCATCCCATTTTTGTTCATGAGCCAAGCTCTTGGATTTCTGCTTTTGAACATCCACAGCCAGTTGAAAATCCCACTTTTGCTTTTCAAACTCAAGTTTTTTGGATTCAATTTGTGATTTGACTGTTTTTTGCAGGGGGAAAGAAATGAGAATGATTTTAAAAGAAAGTTCAAGCAATGCACTTACATAAATCTTGCTTCTCCATGATTTCTTCAAAGCCTGATAAACTGGAAGTGTTCCTCCTCTTTTGATGACTTTTGGGGTTGATATTGATGGAATCAGAGGCCTTTTGCTTACCATTGGCAGAGGAGGTTTGAGTCTGAAAGTCTTCACTAGTGTTTGAAGGCAATGTGGGGGGCACCATTGGCTTGAGTTTTTGTCCATTCTGGAATGCATGAGCCTGTTTTTTTAAAATCTAAATCAGTCAGGATTAACCAGACGGATGAGAAAAGCGCTTGGCTCCTTACTTGAACCAATGTTGAGGGTAATGGAGAATGAGGAGTATCTTGTTTGCATCAGCAAGGCTGATCAGATCTGCTAACAGAGGAAGAGAGAAATTGAATGAAGGAGGGGAGGGGTCCAAGGTATGGTTTGAATTCTCAATCAATGGGGAAGTGGATGTGATTGGAGCTGATTGGGATTGAATATCCTCCCTGGCATTGGATGGGGGCCACTCATAGGTTTCTTTGGGATCACCATTGCTAGGCTGAGCATCCCCAGCCAAGTCCTCAGCAACAACTGAATTGGATTGTTGGGAATCAAAAGCAGCTAGGGGGGTGATGTTGGCCTTCTTTCCAAAGATTTCATCCATTTGAATATAAAAAGGACAAATGGAGTTCAACTTATCAACCACCAAGTTGATTCCCTTGGCTTTGTCAGAGTCAGTGATACCAAAGACAGTGGAGATTGACATGGAGTGGGCTTTTGGTACAAGGCTCAATAATTTTTGAATTGCTTCATCATCTGTTTGAATGAAAGATCCAGCCTACCTTTTGTTTTTTTCTTGAGTTCATTGGCCATCAGAAAATAACCATTGACCTTAGAGGATGGAGGTTTTCCAATGCATGTTTCATTGTCCAATCCAAAGAAGGCATCATAGTTGGAGGAAATTTTGAGACAGTTGACCAGGATGATTTGATCAGCTCTCTTGAGCTGACTTGAGCCCTTTGGAGCTGATGGAAGAGGATCTTTTGAGCCCTCGGAAGCTGATGGTGGAGGATTTTTTGTTGTGGAGTTCCTTGGCAATGTTTGCTTTGGTTTGTTGGAATTTTTTGTGGACTTGCAGGGGGAGGTTTGCTGAGGGGAAATTTGGAAAGGGTAAGGGCAATAAGGTGATGAGAGGGATAAAGTGACAAGCAAGATAAAGTGATGAGAGCGATAAAGTGACAAGAGCAATAAAAAAATGATTGGATTCTTAGGATGAGGTTGGAGGTACAAGTTCTTGTTGGAGGTAGAGTGATGAGAGTGATGAAGCAATGAGACCAATGAAGTGATGAGAGCAATGAAGCAATGAGAGAAATGAAGCAATCAGACAAATGAAGCAATGAGAGCAATGAAGCAAATAGAGCAATAAATTGGTGAGTGATCAAGTGATGAGGGTGATAAATTGATGAGAGTGATGATGAGAGTGATAAAGTGATGAGAGTGGTGAATCTTTTTATGATGAGGCTGGAGGTAAAAAAGTTTGCAATGAGGTTGGAGGTAGAAGGAGGTGGGAAGCCAGGGGTGGATAACATGGACAGGTGGTGGAAGCCTTTAAATACTTTAATTGAAAGAAAACACTTATTTCCAGGTAACTCTGACAAGTCTGATGTGAAATAAGTGGGTTTCTTGATTTTTAATGGCGGTTTTTCTTAACTCTGATACACCCTAATGGATAGTGAAATTGATGAGGCATTCAAATGATTTCTTATTTTGAAAGATAAAAAAAAATTAAAAAAAGAATTTGATAAGTATTCTTGTAGTATAAGACTAAAAATGATGACAAACTTATGTATTGGCTACTTGAATGTAGACTTTGCTCAATAGAACTTTACAAGAGAACCCTCAGCATCTGCCTGAAATAAAATTATTAGAAACATATCAGCATTTTTTAATTTTTCTTTTTTGGAAATAAATCTGTGAACCTATAATCATCAAATCTTCAGGTTCTCGGAGCCCTTCATTGGTTTCCAGAAAATAATTTTTGGTTGCAGTTTGGGTGGGAGGAATTTTATGAGAGGATTGAATGTATCATGGAATGATTTGTTGATGGGAAGGGTTTAATTTTTCCAGCATCATTGTTGCATCTGATGGGAGGAATTAAGAAAAACTTTGATCAATAGGGGTGGGTCCAATTGGAGGTAGCAAAAAAAGGAGGGGGGTGAATCCAATTGAAGGTAGGAAAAAAGGGGGGGTGGATCCAATTGGAGTTAGAAAAAAATGGGGGGGTTGATCCAATGGGAGGTGGAATTTTTTTACTAGATACTTACCATCAAAGGTGGGAGGAAAGTTGGGAAAAAATCTTGGGCCAAAACCTCAGGCAAAAATTTGGGCAAATTGGATTAAATTTAAAAAAAACAAACAGAAATTTTGGCGTGCTGCCCAAGCTTAAGGACAAATACAATATTTTTGTTTTTATAAGCTCTGAGAAGGTCAATCAAAAAATGAAAAAGCTTTATAGCATTTATTTTTCTGGATTTTTTGTATTTATTCTTGGCCTCCAGAAATTGAATCCAATAGAAAAACACTTTAAAATGACATCCATTTCAAAATTTCTTTTTCACATCTGGAATGAATTTTTCGCACAATTTCTTTTTAAAGGACTTT
The DNA here is from genome assembly GCA_025617555.3 of Puccinia polysora. Taxonomy (NCBI): domain Eukaryota; kingdom Fungi; phylum Basidiomycota; class Pucciniomycetes; order Pucciniales; family Pucciniaceae; genus Puccinia; species Puccinia polysora. The sequence goes on along the minus strand of CM062622.1, from coordinate 8,923,288 downwards.
AGAAAAGCATACAATCATGGAACTAAAATCAATCTGAATTCTTTTCAAATTGTTTACCCCTCAAAATATATATCATATCAAAATGAAACTAATTCAAAAGAAAAGGGGTGCTCCACATTTTTCAAACTAATTTTTGTCATATTTTAATACATATATAAAAAGAAAAAATATGGTTACAAATATTGAATATTATTCATCTATGATTAGTTTTAGTTTTTCTTCTGGATTTTCTTGGAGGGAAATCAAATTACCAAGTTCTAGAATTTTAAGAATAATTTTTTTCCAAGAATTGGTAACAAAGCTTTTCAAAAGTGGATCTATTTTGAAAGAAGGGAAAGGATCAGACTTCAACATAAAGGAGACTATATGTTTTAAATATTCCAAAAGAATGAAGCAAATAGGAGAAGATCTAGTATTTGGAGTGGGATAAGAATTCAGAGGAAGATAGGTGAAACGCATTAAAGAAGAAAACAGAACCACTGGAAAATTATAAATTTCAGCCAGAACAAAACCATGGAATGAAAATTTAATCAATATATTCATGGGCGCTGGGCCAGAAAGGTATTTTAGTTGCCTTCCAAATTCTTGGAAAATTTAACCCCATATTTCATGCATTGATCTTGGTTCCTTGTAAATTGGGTTTGAATCCAGCTATTTCAACATTTCTTTCCTTAATTCACTCCAGCCTTCTGATTTCCTCCCCAAAAAGATGACTTCTGCTCTAAATCCACAGTTGAGATCCCCCATAAAATCCTGAACATGTGATATATGTGGAATTTCTGTTTTGAGGGAAATGAAGTCTTTGTATTGGAAATAAAAGCAAAAATCAGATTTCCGTATCAAATAAAATATGTTCTAAAGATACCACCCACTTGTTCAATTGAGACTTGGTAAAAGATTTTGAAGAACAACGAGATAACACACAGGAAACCAAGAGTAAAAATACAAAAACAATTTGAAAAACTAAAAAAAAAGAAGAATTATCAAATTGAATCAATTTCTCATTTATTTATGTTGTTGTTGGTACTAATGAATTCCTACTGGGAGTAAGGTAAGGAGATTCATAATCTGTATTTTCTTCATTTTTTCTCTTGGTTTTTTCACAAGGATTCTATTCAGGAGAAGCAACCTGCTTATTCAAAATGTTTCCAGACCTCTGAGAACAGCTTGAATGAAAGCATTAATGAAAAATACTATGAAAAAAATCAACAAAAATAAAATAAAATGAAATCTCAATTTCTTCATGAGAGCCAAATGTGGGAGCTTTTTAACTTCTGAATGTTTCTCTACATCAAAATCTGGAATCTCTTCATATTCTGAATATTCCTCTTCAGTCAGAAAATCTTCATATGTTAAAATAATGACAAGGAATCATTGGAAAAATAATTCCATATTTATAAAAAAGAAGTATACATAGAAATTAACCTCTTACACCAATTCCAGCTTCTTTTTTCCCTTTTCCTTTTCCTTTTTGTGCTTAAACTTTCTTGAAACCTGAATTACTACATAAAAAATATTAATTATCAAAGTTGGTATAGTTTTTTTTCAAAAAATAGTTACTGAACTTTTGAATTTTATGTGAATTTCTTCTTTGGTGTTTCTCTATACTTGGTTTCTTCTAAATATTCAAAACCAGATGGATTTTTTTTAGTGGAGGAATTGGAGAATTTCTTGAACTCATTGGCTACTTTTTTGGGTCTTCCTCTTAATTTTTATGTGTGAGTGGAATTGAGTTCTTCAATCAGAAAAAGTTGATATTTTGCACTGTATGGCTTCTTGGTTTCACCTAGGTAATAGGGCGTATCAAAGTTAGCCAACCCGCCATTAGAAATCCGCCATTTTGAATGGCAGGTTCCTGAAATACACATACCCCTAAATGTTGTATTTCAAAATGGTGGTTTTTGTGAAAATGGCGTATTTCAAACATCAAACCCGCCATTAAACCCACCATTTATGCATCATAATCCATCCACCATCCATCACATCCAAAAAACCCATCCAAGTCAGCAAATCCATACCAATCCCATCTCCATCACACCACACACATCTCATCTCCATTGCTTCACATCTTCATTGCTTCACATCTCCATCTTCACAAAATTCTTGGCATTGTATGGGGGCCACTAAAAGGCAAAGGTTTCATCCAGAACCCCATTTCTAGGCTGAGCATCTACAGCCAAGTCCTTGGAATCTACTGAATCAGATTTTTTGGAATCAAGAGCAGCTAAAGAGGTGGTGTTGGCCTTCTTTCCAAAGATTTAATCCATTTGAATATAAAAAGGACAAATGGATTCAAACTTATCAAACACCAAGTTAATTCCCTTGGCTTTTTTGGAGTTGGTGATACCAAAACTTGTGGAGATTGACATGGAGTGGGCCTTTTTGTACTTGGCTTGATAATTCTTGAATTGCTACCTCATCTGTTTGGATGAGAGATCTAGCCTAGTTTTTTTTTTTATTCTTGAGTTCATTGGCCATCAGGAGATAACCATTTACCTTAGAGGATGGAGGTTGGCCAACACATCTTTCATTGTTGGATCCAAAGTGTCAGCTTGCTACTATTGCAGAGCAAGCTGCAAAAGTAACAGAAATTGCATAAAAATAATAATAATAAAATTAACCTAAGAAGCACAAGGAAAACCATAAATATTATTGCAACAATGGATTCTACAACCAAAATTAGGTAGGGTCACTCAATGACCCCACCCTTGAAATCCAACTCCTTATATTTTTAAATGATTAAGTAAAAGAGAGACCAAAAAACCACAGAACCACTATTGAACTTTTTGACCAATTAAATATTTCACATGTATTTTGAGGTATAGGTTTCACACCTAAAATTCAGTGAGAATTGAGGTGTTGTTTATATTTTAGGAGTTAAAGACGGAAATGTGTTCTGTCACAATTCCCACACGCAGCTGCGGCAGCCAATGCACCCGCGCGCGGCTGAGCTACATCTCTGCCACTATGTCAAAGTTGTGTACGCAGCCCCGGGCCTCTGAAAAGTACGCAGCCGCAGGACTACAGGTTGACAAAGTAACAGGCAGCCTGAGAAACCTAGGTACTGCGTAAACATGCTACAACCTACACGGGAACATTCTACATATGTAATAAATGTTCCCGTGGATAGTAGATAGTCTAAAAATACATAAAATATATAAAAATACTTAAATAACCTTTATACCTATTTTTTATTAAATATAACTCAAAGTACCAAAAATGTCGAAAATAAGATAATGACTACTTTAAAAAATATATTAAAATACTTTAATACTCTATTATGAGAATTTCTAGACATCAACATTTTTGTGACATACTAAAAAAACTTATGATGTAAGAATATTACATGAATAATCATTACTCAAATTTTTAAGTAATTATTTTAGTAAAACAACTGACTTTAGAAAATAAGGAGTAAAATAAATATCATGGATTTACTTCAAATATTTAATACATAATGAGAAATCACCTGACCTCAGAATATCCATAGGAATTTCTATTAAAATAATTATTAACTTACTGGGAATGTTTAATAAGGATAATTAATTAAATAAAAAATAAAAAGGACAGATTAGTGTTATTCACACGTCCAAACATCAATTATAAAGTAGAATAATTCCCATACCCTGTGGAATTAGATGCTACCCCCTGTTACAACACCAAGAAAATGTGAAATCCTACCACTGATTACCCTGCTAGCCTCAGTGTCCGTCCCTTTGAGCCCCTGTACCCCTCAGACGGACAATATTGGGACTCCAAAAGCTATAAATAAAGAACTCTTTAGAGGATATTGATACCCAGAGACCCAGTTATATTTATACCCAGACACCGTGCCAAGGTAATCAAATACTTATAAGAGATAATTAAGTTATTTATGGCTTTAGTCTGATTAATAATATCCCTCCTCAACCCTCTTTTTATCAATATAAATTGCTGAATAACCTTATAACCCCAGTATACAGGTTTGACCCATCAGTACATGTCCCAAAAAGATACCCTAAGGATTTAATAATATACCAGTGAGTCTTATTATCCTTTCTCTTTTGTGGCAGCTTGGTTAAAAAGCCCTGCCACTCCACCATGTATTTTATATACATATTATCCTTGGGAAAAATATCCTTTAAACCAAAGGGCCCAAAGTAACTAGGCCTACGTGTTTTCATACTGAAATCCCTGAAGAGAAGTGTTAAAGATCCCTAATATAATTGTGGCCCCTCTATAAAAATATTTTATGATCAATTTATCTAATTGATTTATAACAATAAACCATAACCAAACCAATTAAACTTGAAATAAGCTTTATAAAAATATTTTATGGATTTTTGCTGCATTTATTGAATAATATATTTTTTATTTATTCTATCAACTCTGGTAGCTAAAGGATAGCAAGGGTCTTTGTTGAGTATTCTCCCGCTCTCATCCTCTGCGCGCTTGAGCGCTTTTTCACCCATTCTGACTGCGCCTCTGTGCGCAGGTGCGCACCAAGTCTAGGACGGGGACCCAGATGTCCACACCCAGCCTCACCCCTCCCCACAACTCTTCAGAAAATCATTGCTCTCATTTTCTTCTCCTTCTCCCAAATCTCCACTTTCCACTTCTTCTGTTTTCCATCTCTTCTCCTTTCTTCCTTCCTTTCTCATTCGCTTCCTTCTCTATTGTCTTCTATTTTCTTTCTCTATCTCATCTACAATCAACAATCAACATTCCTCCATTGAATAACCGCTGCTTGACTCAAATACAACAATCTATGACTGGTAAGATGACAATCTCTTCAACAAGACCTCATCGAACTCATCTGACCTCATAGCTTGATTAGCTCTTCTTCATCTTCACTCAAATCCTATTTATTTCTGTTCTCTCATTGTCCATCCGTCCCTAGATCTCACTCAACTCAAGCCGTCTCATTGAACAACACCCATTGATCAACGCTGTAGGACTCTACACCTCTATTTCCTTGTCCATCTCTCTTTTCTCAAAGTCTCTGTCTGATATGTCTTCCTTTTGATTCTCTTTGTCTTTCAGTCTGTTGTTTATAAGTCCTCAAGAATTTCAGTTCAATCTTATTAGTCTTGGAATCCAGGAAGCTGACACAAAGCAAGAATTGTAGCTGGACAGAATTTTGATCCTGATTACCAGGATGATGCAATCAGCTCTCTTGAGATGACTTGAGCCTTTGGGAGCTGATGGGGGAGGATTGATGGACATTGAGTTCCTGGGGGATGTTGGCTTTGATCAATTGGATTTTTTAGTGGAATTGTGGGGGGAGGATCACTGAAGGGTCATTATGAGAGTGATGAAGCAAAAAAGATAGGAAGATATGAGAGTGATGAAGTGAAAAGATGGATAAAGCAATGAGAGTTAGGATGTGATGAAATCCATAAAGCTATTGGGGTGAGGGAGTGATGAGGATAGTGATTCAATGAGAGTTAGCTGGATGTGATGAAAGTGATAAAGGGATGAAAGTTATGAAGTGATGAGGATAGTGATTCAATGAGATTTAGCTGGATGTGATTAAAGCAAGAAAGTAATTAGAGTGATGAAGTGATGAGGATAGTGATGAAGAGATGAAGAAAAATGAATCAAATTTTGTTCCAATGAGGTTGGAGGTAGAATTTTTCCAAGGTTGAAGGTGGAAAACCAGGGGTGTATGAAGTGGACAGGTGGTGGAAGCCTTAATATACTTTAATTCAAAAAAACCACTTATATCCAGGTATCTCTGACACGCCTGATGTTAAATAAGTGGTTTTTTTTAATGGCAGGTTTGAAATGGGGGATTTGGTTTGAAACCCGCCATTAAAAAATGGTGGGTTTGATTAACTTGGGGTTGGTAATTTTCAGTTGAATCAGGGTCCAGATTTAAATGGCAAAAGAAAAATAGAAATCAATTGGGAAATTATTCATTTGGGATTGAATTGAATGGGATTTTTCCCAAGATTGGATTGAATCAAGTAGCTGCTCCTGTTGATTATAAAAATTTTTCAGGAGGAGGAGCAAGAGGGGTGTAATAAGGATTTTTAGTAGATGAGGAAGGGGAAAAAGGAGTTCAATCACTAAATTTATTAGATGAAATACTGGAGAATGGGGCTAGTGAAAAAATCCTGAATGTTGGGTGCACGTTTTCTTCACCAATGGTGAAAACAGATTTTCTTTTTAAAGATGAAGTGAATACAGGAGTTGATAATTCACAATATATTGACCAGGAATTGTGTGAAAAAAGGTATTCAGAGATTGGATATAAGATGGAATTTATTTTCTTGGAAGTATCTATTTAGGTGTATTGATAAGATAAAGATTTTGGGTGAAAAGTTGATCAAGTTCAAAAACCATTGTTGAGGAGATAAATAATTGATTTTTTGATGGAAGATTTGAATTGAGGGGTTTTTATTTTGTATTCTTTGACTGTTGAGTTGTTTTTATCAAAGTTTGGTCATGGATGATGAGTGGTGTGTGGTGCAGTGAGTGTGTGGTGTGGTGGTGTGTGGAGTGGTGAGTGGAGTGGAGTGGAGTGGAGTGGATTGGAGTGGATTGTAGTGGATTGTAGTGCAGTGGAGTGGAGTGGAGTGCAGTGGAGTGCAGGGAAGTGCAGGGCAGTGGATTGGATTGGAGTGGATTGGATTGGAGTGGAGTGGAGTGGAGTGAAGTGAAGTGAATTGGAGTGGAGTGGAGTGGAGTGGAGTGGAGTGTAATGGAATGGAGTGGAGTGGAGTGGAGTGGAGGGAAGGGGAGTGGTGTGGTGTGGTGTGGTTTGGAGCTTTGGGGTGTGGAGTTTTGGAGTGTGGAGTGGTGTAGAGTGGTGTTTTTTAGTGTGGTTTTGTGTAGTTTTGTGTGGTGTGTTGTTTAACATGTTGAAAGGGAACTTAAGAGGGAAAAAAAGGTTAGAGGGGAACCAAAAATACCACAAATTGTAATTCTTTAATTTTTAGAAGTGATAATTCTTTTGTTTTAATGAGCTGATGGGAAAATGATTCCTGTAGTTCAAGGCAGGCTCTTCATCTGAATTTCATATTTCAGAGGAAGAGACTGAAAGTGAATGTGACTCCCTTCATTTGGAATCTTCTTCCTCTTCCGAGTAAAAAGAAGAATTGGAGAATTCAACAAGAAGCCCATCCTTGGTGAGTATTCATTCCATTCATTTGATTAACAAAATAAATAGTGGTGTGGTGTGGTGTGGTGTGGTGTGGTGTGGTGTGGTGTGGTGTGGTGTGGTGTGGTGTGGTGTGGTGTGGTGTGGTGTGGTGTGGTGTGGTGTGGTGTGGTGTGGTGTGGTGTGGTGTGGTGTGGTGTGGTGTGGTGTGGTGTGGTGTGGTGTGGTGTGGTGTGGTGTGGTGTGGTGTGGTGTGGTGTGGTGTGGTGTGGTGTGGTGTGGTGTGGTGTGGTGTGGTGTGGTGTGGTGTGGTGTGGTGTGGTGTGGTGTGGTGTGGTGTGGTGTGGTGTGGTGTGGTGTGGTGTGGTGTGGTGTGGTGTGGTGTGGTGTGGTGTGGTGTGGTGTGGTGTGGTGTGGTGTGGTGTGGTGTGGTGTGGTGTGGTGTGGTGTGGTGTGGTGTGGTGTGGTGTGGTGTGGTGTGGTGTGGTGTGGTGTGGTGTGGTGTGGTGTGGTGTGGTGTGGTGTGGTGTGGTGTGGTAGTGTTGTGGTAGTGTTGTGATGTAGTGGGGGGTGATGGGTGGGTGGAAGAGGTTGGGGGGGTGGTTTTATAAGATGATTGGAGCACTCCAAGATGGATGAAGGTCCCAGGAAAAAATTCAAATTCATATTGAATTGAGGCATTTCAAGGGCTCAACAAAGGGGGCCACAACCCAAAATTTTTTTGTTTTGATGCTTTTTTTGTTTAGTTTTTGATGCTGTGGAATTAAATTATTTGCTAAACTTAATCTCTGCAGAAATCCCACTCCAGTAAAGGATAATTCTATAGCCCTTTTAGTTACACTCCCCGCTCTGCACCAGAATAGACGCCTATGCTTCTGCTCCGCGTCCAACAGAAACTCCCTTAACTAACTTGCAATGAAATAATAGTAATAAAATAGCATGGACTCCCCAAAAAGTTCTGCACTCAAAAAATTTACAAAAATAACTCCTAGCTAACAAAAAGAGATGGTTTTTAAGAACTTTTTGCACAGAAGACACTCCAATGATAAAGGAATACTCCCCAAATATAAAATTAAACTCTGTAATCGTACGATAAGATAACATAATATAAAACCCCCCAATTCCCTGCTAAAAAGAAAACTCCCTTTATATACAACTCCCAAAATTAAAACTCTGGAAACAAGGAAATAACAAAAGAATGTCTTCCTATATTGCCCTCCTAACTTTCTTTGAAAAGACCCGTCCCACTATTAGTTTTGATCCTACAAGCCAATCTGTTCACATAAATTAGATCTTTTGAGTTCCTGAAACCTCTGTTGAACCTGCCAATCAATTTTGACCAATACATTTCCATTGAAAGATCTCCATTGAAATTCCTCAGAAGATCGCCCTTCATCCTGCATATGGCATAAAAGAATACCTGTGTTGATCTTCCTTACGGATCCTTGTTGTTTTGCATTCTTCCTCCTTAATTGAGTGTTGAATTGTCCAAAAGATCAGTTTTTTCCCGCAATCCCAATGCATACCACATAGGGAGCTTTTGGACACATACTACATAGTTCCCAGTGCTTGATTTTGCATTCCTACTCCAAAATCCATACCTGCCAAAGAGGATAGTTACCAAACACAATGACTGTTCTGCAAAAGGCAAGAATCCAGCTTTTGATCCTGAAAAAGACAAAAATCAAGCTATTGCTTCAGCAAAAGGAAAAAACCTAGGCTCAGCATGCCTATTGTGCTGCAGAACCCAAAAATGTACAGCTTATGAGCCCAATTTTCCCTGGCCAGATTAAGCAACTAGGTAGATTTTAATTTTCAAAGCTATTGTTCTGGTGCTTCCACATTTGTCCTCTGCTGAGCCCCTGAGTTGAATGTCTAATTTTTTCCTTCTTGTGTCTGTGTTTATAAATAACAACCAAAGCACACAAATAGTGCCTTCAAATTATCAAAAAATGAGTTTTTTGAAATTTTCAAAGATTCTTTCCTTGCATATGCAGCTTTAAATATTTCAACTTTTGATTTGATTTTTCAGGGAAAAAAAGGACAAACAAAGACAGACCACCCCTTTTATTTTGAATTGATTTCATTGAAATATATAATTTGAGGGGAAAAAATGTGAAAATCAGTGGGAGTAATTTTTATTTTGCATCTTTCAATGAAATTATGAATTTCTGTTCAAAAAATTGAGCAGGATATTGATCCCAGATGTGAAAAAAGCAATTTTGGAATTGATGTGTTATGTTGAAGTGTTTTTACATTGGATTGAATTTTTGTAGCCCAAGAATACATGCCAAGAATCCCAAAAACAAATTAGAAAGCTCTTCAATTGTTTGATCAACTTTATAAGAGCTTATATTAACAAAAAAGTTTTATTCAACAAGGAAAGAAAAGGATCCAAAAGTGCTGTGAGAAATTCTTTCTTTTTGAGTTTTTTGTTTTTTCTATTTTTTGAATGGATTTTTTTGAGGTGTAGGATCACATCCATAAAATATGGAAAAAAATTTCAAAAGCTCTTTTGTTTTTTTATATATATATTTTAGAGCTTTAATCACCAAGAAAATTCAATCAAAAAGGCAGATAAAATGATCAAAAATGCAATGATAAATTTCAATTTCTTAAATTGTTTGATTTTTGAATTAATTTTTAAGCTGTAAGAATACATCCAAAAAATTAAAAATCAATATAAAAAGCTTTTTGATTGTTTTTATAACTTAATGAAAGCTTAGAGAACCAATAAAATCTAATTAAAAAGGTAAAAAAAAGGATACAAACATGGAATGATAAATTTATTTTTTTTGATTTTGTGAATGAATTTTTTAAGGGGTTCTAATGCTCCCAAAATTACAAAAGATTTCTTTAGTGTTTGAGAACCCCATCTACAGAGCCATGGTTTCAAAAAGTTTCAAAAAAAAATTCTTGAAACATCTGTTAAATAAAGTATTTTTTCTGTGTGGGATTTATGTAGGGCAGATGTTGAACACCCTGATTTAAAAGTTTGCACCTGTGAGAAATCAATGCTCAAACATATATCAAAATTCCACCAAAATTATTTTTTTTAAAAAAAATAGGGAAATGTTAAATTTGCAATCCAACACAACCCAAAATGACACAACCCGTTTTGGGTTTTGAGGCGTGGTTTGCAACCCACTGGAGTTGTGAATGGCTGTTTGCAACCAATTTTTGGTTTTGAACAGCCATTTGCAACTCAGATTGGTTGAAAACAGATGTTTAAAACCTGTTTGTGGTGAGCAAAAAAATAAATAAATAAATATAAATAAGAAACTGAAAAGACATAAACAAAACAAAAACAAAAACAAAACAAAACAAAAAAACCAAAAAAACCAAAAAAAGAAAAAAATTGAAAAATCTGAAAAAAACAAATTTATAAAATTTTCACAACTCTGGGGCCATTAATTCACAGCCCATATAAACAACAAATGAGAAAATCTATGGACCAGACCTAAAGTGAAAATGCCAAAAAATACAAGCTCAACTTGTGTCAAGCTGATCCCATTGCAAGAATTTAAAATACTCCTTAAGATGGGATCTAATTCTTATGATGGGATCAGCTAGTACAACACCAGTTAAACATATTCCATTGGAATAGCACAAAACTAAATCAAACCCCCCAAAATTGGGGCTAGTCCAATGAGGTAGAATTTCATCAAGCCCAACTCAATGGACTAGCCCTAAAGTAAAAACACAAATAAAGACTTCTATCAAGTCCAGCTTAATGGACTTGCCTTAAATTAAAATAACCAAAAAAAAACAATAAAATTTCAACTTGTGTTAAGTTGATCCCATCACAAGAAGCATACTCTTTATGATTGAATAAGCCCAAAAAAAGTTGAAATGAATTACCAATAAAATATCATTCAAAAAAATCAACATCATGATTTTAAATCAAAACACTTAAAATAATTATGTTCAGAATGTGATAACCATTTATATTAATAGAATTACCAGATCAGCATCAGAAACCCAACAAAAAAATGAAATAAAAATAGTTCTTATAAATTAGAATAAAAAGTAAGTTCATGTTTGAGATGATCAACACAACAAGAAGATTTTTTGGAAGACAAAGAATCAGGTTTTGAAAAAATGGGCAGGATTTGAATAATATCTCCCTCAATTAAAAGATGAATCCAGTGATTATTTTTGACAAAGAAAATGAAGATGGCATCTGATTTTTCTTTTACACCCATTTTAATAGGATTATAATTACAAAATGAAGACAATGAAATGAAGAATATTGGTCTTACATAAGTTTCAGCTATTAATTGGCCAATTTATAGCTTTGAAAGCCGTTTTGAAGACTAAATCTTTTCATTGATTTAATTAAAATAAACTCTTTTTTCATTCTTTTTTTAAAATCTTTACGGCCACCAAGGACATTAGAATAGAATGGATTATTTTTCCTCAATTTTTCAATCATTTAATTTTGTAATTTAAACTATCCATTCTCATTGTAATCATGTGATTTAGCAATGACTCTAAATTGGAAATTACCATCACCAACTGGATCCCAAACCTCACCCAAGAAAATATGTAAGTTCTCACTTATTTGATTGAGGTATTTCACTTTGGTTTCCTATGATCAAACATCACTTAGTATTTATTTTGTTAATCAAATGAATGGAATGAATACTAACCAAGGATGGGCTTCTTGTTGAATTCTCCAATTCTTCTTCTTACTCGGAGGAGGAAGAAGATTCCAAATGAAGGGAGTCACATTCACTTTCAGTCTCTTCCTCTGAAATATTAAATTCAGATGAAGAGCCTGCCTTGAACTACAGGAATCATTTTCCCATCAGCTCATTAAAACAAAAGAATTATCACTTCTAAAAAATTAAAGACTTAAAATTTGTGGTATTTTTGGTTCCCCTCTAACCTGTTTTTCCCTCTTAAGTTCCCTTTCAACATGTTAAATTTTTGAAATTTTACAAAAAGTGGCTTTCAATTTGGGTCAACCATGGCTGGAACTTAAGAACTTTGGCTCAAGCCTTGGCATGGAAATCAAAGTGGCTGTATACTCAACCACAGAATTTAAAATCTCCAATCTTATTTTTTGAGGTTGTGCCATAAGCATGGAATTCAAGTTGTTGAAATATTGAGAATTTTCAAGAACCGGTTCTGTGTAAATCTTTCCAAAAGCAACAAAATAATTAATATTTCAATCAAATAATTGGTAACCTTCCAAAAAACCAAAAAACCCAACTTACTTTAATGGAAGGGTCATGGTCTAACCACCACCCAGGATTAAAATTCTCAGGCAAGGCAGATGCTCTTGGTGCCAGAATTTAAGCAATCTGTGGGAAAAGGGAAAGCCCATTTTATTTTAATTGAACTTGGTGCACATTTTGCCATCATGGCAACAATTTAACTTCATGAATTGTTTCTTAATATGTTTAATTGCCTCAATCAACAATTTATATCCCAAAAGTAACAGTTCTGTTGGAAGAACTGTTCCTAACTTTATTTGAGTGTTTTTAAGTGCCCAATGAACTGATTTGATTTGCCCATCAATTATTACTTCCAGGTATTTCCACACATCCAAAATGTTCCCTGAATAACTTGTAAGTAATCCTTTGAAAAGAGTATGGGCGCCCTCTACCCAAGAAATTATTTTATTCAAAAAGCCTGGGTTGACACAAGTCCATGCTTTTACAGGGGTCTCTTTAATAGGGAAAATTTTATTTTCCATATACTTAAGAAAATCCTCATGTTCTTTCAAGAAACACTGTATAGAAGTTTCAATATAAGCATTCCCAGAAGAGACAAACAGAAGGAAAAATAAATTGGCCTACTCTGAGTTCCACATAATTGACTTCTGCCTCCCCCTTGGTTTTAGAGGCCCCATATGTTTCCAACAAAGACATGAAACTTTTCCAGCCTTCATCATCATTACTGAAGCAAACTTTAAAATTCTCTTGAATATTTTTAGACAAGTCCTAGGGGCACAAATGTCTGGATGACTTGGGGAAAATATTTTCAATGGCACAAATAAGAGCTTTTTCAAAGTTCTTTGTCAAGACTTTTGGAAGCCTCTCTGGATCATAAGCCAAAACCTTTAATGCATTCAAATATCAAATTTAGAACTCATTTGATTCTTTTTTTATAAAAACAAAATCCTTTGTCAATTTTTTCCTGTTGGCTTTCATTCCTACAAAAATGCAATAGAGGGATGTTTTGCCTATTTGTTTTATAAGTAAAATCCAAGTAAGCTATATGATTTAATTTTTTACAAATCATTATTGAATTAGGATGAGCCAAGAACAGGGCCTCTAAGTGACCCTCTCCACCAAATTTTGACCTTGAAAACCACTGTTTTTCTTGGATAATTTCAAAGAAAATTCATACCACTCTAACCATTGAGACCTCCTTCCTTTACCTCACGCTTAGTGTTATAGATTGTTCTATTTTCAACGTATTCTCCACCATCCATCTTTCTCAATTTCCTTTTGAGTTGAATTTTATTGAGCCCATCTTTCATGCTTTCCTTTTGTTGATCTAAGGCTAAAAAATAGATTCTCCTCAGTTGAGGATGCACTGGGGGTTTTGAAGATGCTTCATGAGTTTTTTGGCCATTTCTAATGGATAGTTGCCATGTGGGATCTACTACTGTGAAACTTGCACACATCATGAATTGACACCCAAACTTCCTTGTGTGAGTTTGCCATTTACCTTTGGTGAGGCATGGCCCCTCATTAACTTCAAATCTGTTGCATGCTAGGTCAACATATGTATCCTTTTTTGACTTGAATGTCATAAATGCGTAGCCATTCATGGCTTCCCATTTTTCAGAATAAATCTCAGCTTCTTTCCTACTAGGAAAGAATCCCACAGGAGGAGGGTGAAGAGGTTCTGGAATTTCATATTTAAATTTTCAAATCCACCATGGTACAATTGTTTCTATCAAATGATATCTGTCAAATTGCATATGAAGTGTGACCCACAGGCTGAGTCAATTCCAGTTGTGAAGAAACATCTTTTTCCTAAAGTTCAACCCTATATGAGGATGAAATTTGGGCTTCCAATGTTTTATTTTCCAAATCCCTAGATTCCAAAGCTTTTTTAACAACCCTTTACATTAAGTCCTTCAGCACAGCCATGTTTAAACCAGGGGGACTTGGGCTTTCCACTGTTCCCATAAACCAAAAAAAACCAAAGTAAATTTATTATTCAATTCAACTGCTTCAAAAACTCAAAAGTATTATCTCTTTTGGGTTGAGAAAAATGAAATTATCTACAAAGCAAGTGGTTTTTATGTTTTTTGTATCTGATAAGCAAGTGATGTGTACAGTTTGTGACAAGTCTTTGTGTTGAAAAGTTATTTTTTTGGTCAAATAATAGTCCCAAACAGGATTCCACATCCACAAATTTGGGTTGAAGGTACTCAAATGTGGTCCATGGCTGCCTAGGTACCCCAATTCCTCCCTCAAATGGCCCATTTGGGGCTATTTTGCAGCAAATGGGCCAGGAAAACACATGCAACCCCATTAAAAACTCATGCATCCCCTGGGGAGTGACAAATCCCTATTTGAAACAATTTTTGGATTGCAAACCCCATTTTAAAGCCTAATGGGTGTGCAAATGGGGATTCGCAACCACCCAGGCGATGCGCAAGTTGTAAAGGACTTTTCTTGCAGCTTGTTGCGTCATTAAACTGCTTTCACAAATCATATGAGTTGCAAATGGCAATTCCAACCAGTTTGCAACCCGTGGTTGTGAATTCAACACCCCCGCAAAAATATCAATTTTTTATTTTATCATCATTAATATTTTCTGCAATCAATGCAATTTTGAAATTAGGGATTCATTCTCAACTCAAAATATCCATTCTTATTTAGAGAAATTGATTTTTGATATTTAATTTTTTTATTATTTTACTTGATGAAGCTTTTATTTTGATATTCAAAAAAATTTGAATTCTCCTCATGAAATAGATAAATGTAGAATTTCTATTTTTTTTGGTAAAAATTTAATTACATTCCATCTGAAATTTTGATTTTTCTGCAATGAAATATTTTTTTCATATTTTTATAATAATCTATATGATAGATGATACTTTTGCTTTCATATTAGGGTGTATCAAATTTAAGAAAACCCACCATTTTTTAATGGCGGGTTTAAAACCAAATCTGCCATTTCAAACATGCCATACAAAACCAAAAAAAACCCACTTATTTTGCATCAGACTTGTCAAAGTTACCTGAAAATAAATTGGTTTTTTCAAATAAAGTATGTAAAGGCCTTCAACAGCTCAACCAGGCGTCATTCCACATCATCACCCCTGGTTACATCCTCCAACCTTATTGAAATGCTTCATTGCTATCCTCATCACTTAATCATTCTCATTACTTTATTTCTATCCTCATCACTTCATCACTCTCATTGCTTCATTGCTATCCTCATTGCATCATCACTATCATTGCTGCATCACATCCTCACTCTCATCAATTCATCAATTCATCACTCTCACCTTACTTTATCACTGTCATCACTTTATTTCTTTCATCAAATCCATCCTCTCATTGCTTCATTGCTTCATCACTTCATCCCCCCTTTCATCACATCCTAAATTTAATTTCTTTATTGCTTCATCACTTCATCCAACTCACTCTTTTTAAATGGCCCCTCAGCAACACTTCCCCCGCAAGTCCACTCAACCAATGCAAACATCCCCCAGGAACTCAAAATCCAAAAATCCTCCCCCATCAGCTTCCAAAGGCTCAAGTCAGCTCAAGAGAGCTGATCAAATCATCCTGGTAAACTTGCTCACAATTCCATCCAACTACAATGCTTTCTTTGGATCCAACAATGAAACACAAGTTGGCCAACCTCCATACTCTAAGGTTAATGGTTATTGATCCAGAAATCAATTTCCAATGAATTGCTCAATCAATTCATGATTGATTGAAAGATTGATTTGATATTGATTGAGAGATCAATTGGAAATGGATTGGAAATTTTATGTCTCAATATGTTTTTCAAATCATCTCCTCCCATTCATGATTAATTGAGAGATTAATTGGAGATTGATTGAGACATCAATTGGCAATGGATTTGAAATTTCAAGTCTCTTTATGTTTTTCAAATATTTTCCCTCATCTTCTTCCCTCCAAAACTTATAATTTGATTGGGGTTAGGATCAACAAGGAATTCAATTTTTTTATAACATCTTTAGATTGCTTGATTGATTGGAAATTGATCCAGAAATAAATTGCCAATCAATTGCTCAATTGATTCATGATTTATTGAAAGATTGATTGGAGAGGGATTGAGAGATCAATTGGAAATTCCACTTCTGTTTATGTTTTTAAAATCATCTCCTCCCATCTTGTTCCCTCCAACTGTATAATTTGATTGGGGTGAGGATCAACAAGGAATTCAAGTTTTTGTATAAAATTTTGAGGGTAGGAAAAGATCTACAATCCAAAATTTTGAAAACTATGGGATTTGAACCCATGAACTCAAAATTGATGAGTGATGCTTTAAGCACTGAGCTAAGTGTGCCATCTCCAGATGGGCCAATGTACCTGTCACAACAAGTCCCAGGAAATCAAATGTGTCCATCAAATTCCGCCTCCTGCAATCAATGCATCAATTGCTTGAGGCGGCAGAGGAGGAGGTAGAGGTGGAGGCTGCCGCTCACAATCAACTGCCGGCAGCGGCTGAGGAGGAGGCCACCCGCAAATCATTTCCAGCAAGGGCAGAGGAGGAGAAGCAGGAGGCCGCTGGAAATCAATCAATCAATTTCCAGCGGTGGCAGAGAGGAGCAGGAGGCGGCTGCCAGCGGCAGAAGTGGATAAGCAGGATGAGGCCTCTGGTGGAATCAGAGGAGAAGGAGGCAGGATTCAATTACCAGTGGCAGCTGTTGAGCTGAGGAAAAGCAGAATGGTTTCAGAAAGTAGAAGGATGAGGAAAGAGATCCTTCTACTAGCCACGAGTTCTGTCCTCAGGTATACACTGGTAGTTGAGATTTCACGGACAGTGTGACATATTGAGATTAAAATGAATATTGAATAAACAAATGAGGAAGAGCGCTGTTGATGATTGAGAGGGGATTTGTCACAGAACATTTTAGAGTGTCATGTGAAAGTAAATAGATGAAAGATGCAAAGAAAGAAAGAAAGGAGAAGAAAAAAGGATAGGAAATGAAATAAGAAAGTTTGATAAGAATAGAATTAAGAAAGGAATGGCTGATGAACATGGAGATAGTGATACTCCAACAGCAGCCTCCTCATCCTCCTCCTCTGACACTACCCCCAATCAATTGATTGATTTCTGGTGGCGGCAGGGGAGGAGGAGGAGGGGGACACCACTGGCAATCAATCAATTTCCGGTGGTGGAAGTGGAGGAGAGGGCCACAATTGATTAATTTTTGGAAGTGGCCTCCTCCTCCTCCTCCTCCTCTGCGGCTGTGGTAGTTCAAACCTGTCCTATATCCATCAGGATCACTTTTCTATTGTAACAACAGCTCAAAACCTCAAATTAACCTCAGAAATAAATTCTACATCAGAAATAACCCATAGTCACTCAGCCAAAGTACCCCCCCTATCTCTCATGGATTAGAAGATACAGCCAAACAAACCTCCAACTGTGGCAAACTCATACCCAACCAGGTTTCACAGCTCTTGAAAAGGCATGAAGAAATACATTGGAAACCCTCAAGTAAATACCAGTAACAGCTTACCCTCAACACCAGGACCATACAACCCTATCACCTCAGCCAGAATACAGCAATACAGACACAGGAGCCAGTGCAGCTAGTTCAGCTCCTTTCACCTTACCAAAAAAAAACGCAAATAAACATACAGGTGGCTGTGCAGAAGTATACAGGAACAGTGCAGGCAGTAGGAAGTGACACCAGTCTCAACCAGAACCAAAAAAACAAGCAAATATACATATGGAAAGCTGTGCAGAAGTATACAGGAAACAGTTCAGGCAGGAGGAAGTGACACCAGTCTCAATCAGAACCAAAAAAACAAGCAAGTATACATACAGAAAGCTGTGCAGAAGTCTACAGGATCAGTATAGGCAGGGGAAAGTGGAAACAGTCTCAACCAGAACCAAAAAAAACTACCAGTACCAACCCACCCCAGCACCACACCACAATTTATGCAGCCAGTAGCATTGGATACCAAACAAAGTACCAGTACCAAAAACCCCCAGCAGCAAACAGAAATTTATGTAGTCAGAAGCATGTGATACCAAAAAAACCACCAGTAAAAGTAACACAGGGCTACCCAGAAATATATTCAGGCAGTCAAGACCATGAAGAACCAAATAAACCACCAGTGAATGCACAGAAATACATGCAGGAAGAACAATCAGTGCAAAATAAGCAACCAGCACCAGAAAAACCTTATCAGCGCCTGAAAGCAATTTATGCAAGGCTGTGCAGGCTTGAAAACCCTGTAAAATACTTTCCAAACCAGCAGAATTTCCTCAGTTTCATGCAGTGTCTTTTGTCTATCCAGAAGAATTGCCTCAGTTTCATGCAGTGAATTTTTCCAAACAGCCTAAATTTCTCATTTACCTGTATCCCACTGTAACAGGGGAAGCCCCAGGGAACCCTCAGGGGAATCCCTGAGCATCCCCTGAGGACCAGATTTTCTATTTAAGGAGGGCCTCTCTGCCCTATCCAGGTTGTATCATGCCATCCACCCTATGCCCTCAGATGCCATCTAGCCTAACCACCTAAAAACTCAATCAAGCACCACATATAAGGTCCTCTTGGCCCAGATAAAAATAGTATCAGTGTATCATTTATAAAAGGAAACAAGAAATCAGAAACCAATTTATTACCCATATTTAAACAATTTTACCACCCTCAAGGTGATTGAATAAGGGTTCTTCTGTGACCTAAATCTTCAGCACCATATTAAAGAAAAAAACTAGCCATTAATCAATAAATAACCATTACAAACAAAGAGAGCACAACAAAAAAGAAACCACCAACCTTTCCTCTACCCAGCCCCCTGTTGGTAAACCCATCCTTGGGTCCTCTCCTGAACCATCCCTTTGATAAACCCTTGAAAACTTTAATATTGTGATATTGGTTAAGTTCATATATATCTGATCAATAAATAACCAATAACCCAATACATCTGGTCTATTCCCCAACAAATCCTACCAATAAACAGTTAAATAATTGATTTGGGTCTGATCTAAGACCTATATTAAGTCTGAAAGAAACCAGCCATTAATTTAAATAAATTATTTTGCAGACTTAATATATTACTATAAGGGCAGGCAATTCAAAACAACTCTTATTATTTACTAATAATCTAAAGTAGTAGAAGTAATATTAAATTCCCCTTAAAGGACTTCCAGCAAGCTATTTTCTACTTTATTTATATAATCCCACAGGAGTCTCTACACCTCTGTCTGCAATCAATTGGATTTCTTGATTTATTGCGGACAGTGGCAGAGGAGGAGGAGGAGGGGGCCGCCAGCGGCGGCAGAGGAGGGGAGGGCCGCAATTGATTGATTTATTTCTGGAAGTGGCAGAGGAGGGGAGGGCCATGATTGATTGATTGTTGGCGGCGGCCTCCTTCTCCTCCTCCTCTGCTGCCACCCGCAATCAATTAATTGCTTGCCGGCGGGGCAGGGGAGGAGGAGGAGCAGGGGGGCGCCGGCAATCAATCAATCAATTTCTGGTGGGGGAAGAGGAGGGGAGGGCCGCAATGGATCAATTGTTGGAAGCGGCCTCCTCCTCCTCCTCCTCTGCGTCCGCCTGTGATTGATTGATTGCTTGCCAGGGGCAGCAGAGGAGGAGGAGGAGGGGGCCGCCCCAATCAATTGATTGATTGCCAGCAGAGGAAGAGGAGGAGGAGGGGGCTGCCGCAATCAATTGATTGATTGCCAGCGGAGGCAGAGGAGGAGGAGTGAAATAATTCTGATTTGAAAGAATAGTATTGGCAAGAGGATAAAAAATGTGAGGGGGATGAGGAGGAGGAGGCCGCTGGTGGGGGCAGAGGAGGAGGAGGGGAGCTTACCTGGCGGATTTAGCAAGGAGGTGTGGGGGGACCTATAGGTTGAATGATCAAAGGATCAGAAACCAATGAGGGGCAGGAAGAGGAGGCAATCAATCAATTGCTTTCCACAAGTGGCAGAGGAGAAGGAGGAAGGGGCCCCTGGTGAGCAATCAATTGATTTTTGGTGGCTGAAGAGGAGGAGGAGTGGAAGAATAATGAGTTTCAAGGATATTCTTGGCAAGACGATAAGAAATGTGAGGGGGAGGAGGAGGAGGAGGCTGTCGGCGGGAGCAGAGAAGGAGGGGGGATCTTATCTGGCAGATTGAGAAAGGAGGTTTGGGGGGACCTAGAGGTTGAATGATGAAAGGATCAGCAACCAATGAGGGTCAGGAAGAAGAGGAGAAGGAGGAGGGGGAGGGGGGGCTTACCAGGGGTGCCAACCAAAGGAGGAGGGGAGGTGGTGGGTGAGGTGGTGGTGGTGGGTGAGGTGGAGGTTATATTTGAGGTGGAGGTTGTGGGTGAGGATGTTTGGTGAGCAGGAGGAAGTAGTGGAGCAGGGGTTCAAACCTCAGTCATCTTTTTTGTGTTTTCAACTTGCTGCTAGGAAGATTGATTGGAAATGATGAGAAGGATGGTTATGTGATGTGGGGTGATGAGATGATGATAATATTTTTGTGAAGCAATGGAGATGTGATGCAATAGAGATGTGGAGTGATGGAGATTTGAAGCAATGGAGATGAGATGTGTGTGATGCAATGGAGATGGGATTTGTATGGATTTGCTGAGGTGGATGTGTGGATGGGTGTTTTGCATGGGATGGATGGTGAATGGATGATGGTGCATAATGGCGGGTTTTATGTTTTAAATAAGCCATTTTCATGAAACCTTCCATTTTGAAATACACCAGTTAAAGGGTATGTGTATTTCAGAAACCTTCCATTAAAAATGGCATTTTTGGTCAAAACGAAATGCAGGTTTCTCATGGCGGTTTTGCTAACTTCAATACGCCATATTCAAAAACATTTGAATTATCAGCATAAAATAGGTTTGTTTATTTTTTTCATTTTTTTATTTTTTTTACAGAGCAATTCAAATCCCATTGGAAATATTTTATTTTGTGTAAATAGAATGAATTATTATAATTTTTTTCATTTTTCTCAGGTTGCATGATGTTTTTTTGTCAAAGTAAAGGTCATATATGATTTTCTTGCAAAAAATTCATATTTATTGCATCTCACATATTAAATTTACTGAATTGGTTGCCATATGTTAGGAAGGCCATTTGACTTCTCACCTGAAGGACAACTACTCTCTCTCTTTGACTAATGTGCACTCTAAGCTCCAAGATGCACTTGCATCAAGACCTCTGAAACCTAACCCCAAGAGACAAATTCTGGGGTCTCTTTTCTCCTCATCTGATGTTGACATGCTTGTGATGCGACTGTTCTGGGCCTTTTACAAAAAACAAATTGGATCTCTACATTTCCTTTTCTTTCTCCTCATATTTTCTTTTCTTTTCTTCTTTCTTTTGTTTCTTCTTGTCCTTCTAGCTCAACTCTCTATGTTCTTCAATCCATCAACCAAAATACTCAACAATCCCGCCTGCTTGACCATCCAGGAGCAACCTCAACCAATTCTCAGTCTTCCATCTCTGCCATTCCCTACCTAGTAAAATTATTTGCGCCTCAACACTGCAATCAATTGTCAACATGCTCACACCTCTTCCAGAACAGCTCTTGTCTTCATCCTTTGTCCCAAGTATGCTTCTTCTTTTCTTTCCAGAACTAGGTCTCAACCTCTCTAGTCTGTCTCCTCTCTTGTGTCCAAACTGCCTGTTGGTTTTCTTTATTTCTTTCCACTTGATTTCCTTGTGATTCTGATTCTGATCATAAATTTCAGTCTGCTGGTTCTTAGTTGTCTGATTCAAACTCTCAAAATTTATTTCAGTTAAAAGCCAAAGCCAGACACCACACCATCAGAATGAACAAACCAATAGGAGCTATGGAATATACCCACCAAGTTGCGCTGAAGGCTGCAGTCAATGTGATTCCTCCTCTCAACAAAGAAAAATTCTCAATCTGGCGCAAAAAAATGTTGATGCTGTTCAATCTCAAGGACATAAAAGATGCTATCACAGGAAATCCAGAAAAATATCCACAAAACAAGACAGGGAAATTTAGGCAGTTATTCTATCTAAATTGGATAGCACAACTCACACCAACATGGTCAACTCCTCAAAAATTAACTCTTCTAAAATTCTCTGGGCCAAAATTACTTGTTGATTTTCCTCCTCCAAAACAGCCAATTTAGTGGGGGTGTTAAATAATTTTATTCATTTTAGCTTCAATGAGAATGCCATTGATGGATTTGTGACAGACACAAAAAAGGCCCTAAAGCAAATGAAGGATTTTGGCATTGAACTACCCAATGATATTCTTGCTTACTTTATCCTCTTTAAGTTTCCCCCTATCCTCAAAAACCTCAAGCAGAAGATCATTCATTTCAAAAAATTCTTGACTGTAGATGTATTCTTCAACCACCTTATACAATACAACAACAAGTGTAAGTCCCAGTCTAAGACTACAAAATACAACTCTGATCTGACCTTAGTAAAAACTAAAACCAAATCCAACAAAGAGAAAAAAAGGTTAAAATGCGCTTCAGAGAAGGATACCACAATCCCAATGCACCTCATTCCAAATCATCCTGCTTCCATCTACATGCACAAATTGCTCCAAGGTTGTGGGTCAAACAACAAAACAAATGGAAAAATAAGACTAGCCAAAACCAACCATTGACTATCACGCCCTTCTAACTCTCTGGATAAATGCAGAAAACAGCCCTAATTTGCTTCTGGACTCCAGCGCCAATATCCACTTATTTAATGATGTAAGATACTTCTCTAAAATACATATGTAAGAAAAACCGGAAGAAGTGAAAACCGGAAATGTTGAAGCCAATCTCAAAATACAAGGATCAGGTATGGTGAGGCTGGAATGGAAGGACTTGGTCATTACTCTGGAATACTGCACCTACATTACAGACATAGTAGTAAATATAATCAGCCCATGACTTCTTGCAGGTAAAGGATGCAACCTTACACAGAATCAGAATCACTTCAATGTTACCCGGATGGGTCAGACCATAATAAAAGGGTCAATTAGGGACAACCTATTTGTAATATAGAAACCCCAAACAATTTGAAAAAGCAACTCAGTCAATCAGGTCAATCAACCATCTAACTTGGTGCTGGATCAAGGCCTATCCCTTGAAGACATCCACAAGATGTACAGCCATGCCTCAATCTCCACTCTCAAGCCAATCATCAAAGACCTCTTTTCACAGATGAGCTGAATCATTTGAATTGCAATGGCTGCGCAAAAGGAAAAATTGCCAGATTGCCTTTCTCAGCGGTATCTAAACCATCAGAAAAGAATGTTGAGAGAATCAATCTTGATCTTTTTGGCCCCATCTCTCCGCAGTCTAAGTCTGGCCATCAATATCTCCTCACACTAGTGGACAACTATTCTGGTTATTTAGCCACCTTTCCACTGGTTTCTAAGGATGAAACTCCCAATGTACTGATCAATATACTCAAGAAAAAAAAGAAGAGACTCAACTAATACCCCTCCAACATGTTCTCCAACAAGGGCACGGAATTCACAAATTCAACTCTGAAAAACTTTGCAAGGTTGAAACACATCAAACTCTTAACCTTCAAACCCTACCACTCCCGGCACAATGGCCAGGCAGAAAGGGCCAATTGCACTATAGTTGAGTCAACTTGCACAAACTTCTTGTCCTCTTGTTTACAAAAGACCTACTGGCACATAATCACAAGGAGATGTTGCTTCATGCTCAACCAAATACCTTGGGAAGGTAATAAACTCTCCCCATGGGAACTCATGTTCAACAAGAAACTCCCAGCTAAATATCTTAAACCCGTAGGTTCTCCTCTGTTTTATCTCACAAATTGAAGTCAGAAAGGAAGAAAGTTTGATGAAAATGGGAATGAAGGGTTATTAGTTGGTTCAAATCCCTCTTTTCACTCTTTCATTATCCTTAACTCAGTAGGCGCTGTTATTGAAACAAAGCATTTTAAATTCCTCAAGACGCACTCAAATGACTTTCCCACCCTTGAATCAACCATTATGGATTTCTTCTTGCAAGAACCACAGAATTTCAAAAAATCTGACTTCTCCACTGCCCAAAAACAATTTGAAATTCAATACAACGCAATTTAAAACTCCAACTTGGACTCCAACCCCAAAAATAACTCTGAATCCTCTGACTCTGATCCTGGGTCTCTTGATTCTGCTTCTCAAACCCCTCTCCTGCCATAACCTGCACAAATACCTACCCCCGAACCAATAGCTAAAAAACCATACCAACAACAAAAACGCGAGACCTTTAAGCCACAGCGCTATGAATTCCACCACTATTACAAGCCACCGTTGTACAAAGCTGCACAAAACTTTCCCAAACGTCCTAAATGGTAGAAAGCCACTGAAGAGGAACTAGACTCAATTGAAAATCAAGAAGTTTGGGAAAAGTACTACAGGGAACCTAAAAAAATCTCAACACCACCTGGGTATTCAAGGTAAAAGAAAATTCTCATGGAGAACCGCCACTGGTAAACTTGGTTTGTTACAAGTTGCTCTCCTATACAGACTTAACAAAAGAATGAATTTTACACAATTCAATGTAAAGAGAGCTTTCCTCCACCCAACACTGACCAAAGAGGTGATCATCAAGAACCCAAAAGGATCATTGAGAAAATCTCCCTATCTCAAGTTGAAGAAGTTGTTGTATAGACTGAAACGATCTCCCAATAATTGGTGAAAAACCGTGGATCAAAGCCCAAGGCTATCAAGAGTCTAGCAACAATCCCTGCCTCATTATAACCCTGAATCAAAGGAGGTTCTCTACTTCCATGTGGGAAACCTCATTCATTTTTGTAAGAGCAAGACCTTCAAGTCCAACTTCTTGAAACAATTTGAAAACTCTTCTTGTTGTTGGAAGGAAATCCCTAAATTAACTTGTCATCCGCGCGACTGCCCAGTATCACACATCTGTCACAGCTCCTATCACAATTCCTCTATCTCCACGTACTTGCTCTTTCACTCATTCCGCTCCCTCCAATTCCATTCCTCCATCCCCATTTCATGATTTACTCTGCTCATTCCATTCATTCTTCCGCTCCATCATCCGATCCATTATCAACTCCATCCGCTTCATCATCAACTCCACTTCATTCCTCTTACCTCCTCTCATCATTCACGCTCCGCTCTTCACACTCCGCTATTCTCAACCTTCTACGCTTTCCTAAACTTCATTTCCATCTTGTTGAAATTAGCCCTACTAAATCAACCAATGATCAACCAAGTTGAGCAACAATCAACCAGTGATTTCCTTCTCCATTTGTTCATCTGTGAGATTTCCTCCACCTCCAACCATTAAAAACCAATTGCTCATGTGTCTCCATGCTCTTAGACTTCCCTTGTCTGCTGTCATCTCCTGTCTTTTGTCATCAAACTCTTCTCATCTTTTGTCCCTCAGAGTGAGAAACCTATTCCTTATTATTTCTTTCCTTTCATCACTCTAAACTTATAATTTTGTTGAAATCTTTTCTCTTCAGATCTTTTGGTTCAGGTAATTCAAAGCTTTCAACTCTTTACGGTTAAAAGCCAAACGAGCGCTTGCACCAACAAATCAAAATACCAATGGACCCGTCACCTGGAACAGCAGATTTAAATCTGTCATTACTCAAGACTCTCACCAACTCCATACCAACTCTAACTGAATCCAACTTTTTTCTCTTGCCCTTCAAGCTCTTGAACATTTTTGCACTCAAAGGAATAGCTAAATGGATCCACAGTTTGGAACCCAAAAAATGCCCAGTCAAAGTGAATCTTGAACTTGTTGGATACATTTTTGCCTGATTGGACAACAGGACTTGCATCAACTGTGTCAAAGACCACCATAATACTGATGGCATTAAACTATTCAAGTCCATCAAAAAATTCTATGCCTCCTCCCAGACAGCCAGTTGTTCATGTGTCTTCTTCAACTTGTTGAATCTCCAATTTGACCCCAAGTTTGTTGACAAATTCATCACTGAAGTGAAGGCCTGCCTGATCCAGATCTCTGAAATAGGAATTCAGATGGATGAAAACATTTTGGAATACCTAATCCTCTATAAATTTCCTCCTGAACTCAAACACCTCAAAACCACCATCACACATTCACTAGGGGAATCCAAGATCAACAGTGACCTGGTGCTTCAACACTTGAACCAAATTAAGAATGAAATCGCGGCCAGCACCTACGCATCAGCCTTGATGAGCAAGAAAAACAGGAAAGAATTCATCAAGTGCCGACCCACCTGGCACAATCCCCAATCCTCTCATCCAAAAAACTTGTGCTGGTGGTTGTATCCACACTTGAGAACAGGACGAAATCAAGGCTTGAGTAACAAAAATAACCTGGCCAAGTTGTTCAACACCAAGACTGCCACTGCTAATCTTTCCTACACCTTTGCAATGACCAACTCTTTAAAACTGACAAATACAGAATAATTTTAAACTCAGGAGCCTCCAAATCAATGTTCAACTCTCTTGATTTCTTCAAAAACCTTAAGTAAGATGACACCCCAATCCAAACCAGAAAGGAAAGTACCTTAATGACCGCGGAAGGGATCAGGACTGCCAGGAAAATATCAGAAGGATGCATGGTGTTTCTCAACCAATTACTGTTTTTTCCCCAACTTGCAGTGAATCTGGTCTTTCTAGGAAAACTACTGAACAAAGGATGCTCTCTTCATTTATCAGGATACAATGAATTTGTTGTGAACTTTGAGTGAAAAACTGTTCTTTTTGGCCAAATCAAGGACAATCTTCTAGTCATCAAAGAATTTGCACTCCCGCAATCCAAGCTGGCACACACCATTATCAGTCTCTCAACTATCCATAAATGATTTGGACACATCAACTCTGACCAAACTAAACTTTTGTCAAAAGAATTCCCTTGAATTAAGTGCAAAGGCTCACTTTTTCAGTCCTGAGCTCTTGGAAAGATCCACCGCTTGTCCTTCAAAAATCATATTACTTCCCATTCCAAACCATTTACTTGCATCCATGCTGATGTGTGCGGCCCAATCCATCCCATCTCAAAATTTGGTAACCACTACTTCCTCCTTCTCACCAATGAATACTCTTGCTTCAAAACCTGCCTCCCAATCAAGAGTAAATCTGATGTCACAGATGAAGTGATAAATTTAATCAAGCTCAACTCCAACAAAATTGGCTATCAACTTAAGCAATTCCACTTGGACAATGGGGGAGAATTCCTCAATTTGAAACTATCCACATTCCTTGCAGATCTAGGAATTGAAAACACCACATCCAAACCGTATACCCCTCAGCATAATCCAATAGCCAAACAAGGTAATTGGACCTTGGTTGAAGCGACTAGAAAAATCTCATAGACATGTCTATTACAAACTATCTGTGGGATGAAGTACTAGTTGGATGCACCAAAAATCTCAATCTTTTCCCCTCCAAGAAGTCAAAGTTGATCCCATCAGAAATGTGGCATGGAGAAAAACCCAAGCTTAGCCTAATTTTCACCCTTGGCTCAAAAATGATTGTCAAAAAACTGTGTCATAGCCTTGGGAAGTTTGAAAATAAGGGATGGGAAGGTATACTTTTAGGCCACAATCTGCATCTCAATTCCTACCAAATCTATGTCCCTGAACTTGGAAAAACCATCTGCTCTAAGAATGTCAAAGTTTTTGAAGGAGTAAAATTAACTGGCTCCTCTTTCCCATCTGAATCTCCTTTTCAATCCCTCCTTGACTTGGATTCCGACCTACTCAATACCCTCTCACCTATCAACCACAAAAAAGTTCCTGTGAAACCAATGAACATGATCACCTCCCCAATTCCTGAAACTCAACAGCATCCAAATGAAAACCCCAATCCCAAACCCTCAGATTACTCATCAGAATCTGGACAATCATACTCTGAGTTGGATGATAAAGACGTTGCAAACCAACTGGCTCCGTCAAACCAAAACTTGCAAGATTGATTGACTATCCAACAACCACAACAGTACGGTTTCCTATCCAGAGCAGTACCTTGAAATTATGAAGAGATTAAACAATCACCCAACTGCAAAAATTGGATGACAGGAATAAAAAAAGAACTTGACGGCATCAAATTAAAGAACGTGTGGACCAGATGCCACTGTATTCCTGAAGGAAAGAGAGCTCTGTCAACTATCTGGGTCTTTTGCTTGAAAACTGAACCCAATGGAGAGGGCCTCATCTTTAAGGCAAGACTTTGCGCGCAAGGATTCAGGCAACAAGAATTCCTTGAATATGGTGAGACCTAAGCACCAACTGGTCAAATAACCACTCTTTGAACGCTCTTAGTATATGCTTATCATCACAATCTCCCCATCACTCAAATGGAAATAAATTCTGCCGCTCTACATGAAAAACTGGACAAAGATATCTACATCAAATCACCCCCTGGCTATGACACATTGTTTCCCTACCTCAAATTGAACAGAGCTTTATACGGACTGAAACAAGCCCAAAAAACCTGGTTTGATACCCTTAAGCAGTGGATTCTCAGTCAAGGATTCAGCGCCTCCTCAGCCAATCCATGTCTTTTTGTCAATCCAACTTCCTAAATCTTTATCTTTTGCTATGTTGACAACCTTGTGGTTCTCGGAAATTCAGTCAACTTTTGCCAAGAACTCAAATCCCGCTTCTTAATCTCACATGAAGTACCCCTATCTAAAATCCTGTGAAATTACATAGTAGATTCACCGTCTGGACCCTGCCTCCATCAACCTGCTCACATAGACACAGCCTTGTCAGAACTAGGACTCACTGAATCAAAACCCATCAACACTCCTCTTAAACTCAAAATCATACTCAAGCCCACTACCGACAAAGACGCCTCCAACTTCTCTGACCTCAAAATAAATTACCAATCATCTTCCAGCTATCTCAACTTCATCACAAATAGAACCCTACCAGACCTCTTTTACGCTGTTTCCTCTCTGTCTTGATTTAACACCAAGCCTGGCCTCACTCACTGGACAGAAGCAAAGCACGCCAGGCAATCATCAAGAAAACTTGCAACCTAGGTCTCTGTCTCAAAAGCAATTCCTTCAACTATGACCTTGAAGCCTGGAGCTATTCCAACGGGGGAAAAGACCCATTCTCAAGGAGGAGCCACAGCGGGTACATCATCCTGCTTTATGGCTGTGCTTTTTTGTGGCACAGAAAACTCTAACCAGGAGTCTCACTTTTGTCAACTGAAGGAAAACTTAAGTCCCTAGTTCTGGCAATGCAAGAAAAGATTTGGATCCTCAATCTGCTAAAAGACATAAACCCCTCAATATCCCTTACACTCTGCTCTTGCATTGACAAAAAACCCTTGAATGACCTTGTCAAGTTGGAATCCCACCACAGCGCACTTAAGCACATTGACATCCAGCTCAAATGGCTTTGAGAGCAGAAGTCCTCAAAAATAATTGTCACAGAAATTGTGAACTCCAAAGCCATGCTGGCTGATTACCTAAAAAAGCCAGCCATCAAACCCTCCGTAACCAAACTAACATCCTCCATCATGAAATGTCTCACCTGAACAGGGAGGCGTGTTGGAAGGAAATCCCTAAATTACCTTGTCATCCGCGCGACTGCCCAGTATCACACATCTGTCACAGCTCCTATCAAAATTCCTCTATCTCCACGTACTCACTCTTTGACTCATTCTGCTCCCTCCAATTCCATTCCTCCATCCCCATTTCATGATTTACTCTGCTCATTCCGTTCATTCTTCCCCTCCATCATCTTCTCCATCATCAACTCCATCCGCTTCATCATCAACTCTGCTTCATTCCTCTTACCTCCGCTCATCATTCACTCTGCGCTCTTCTCAACCTGCTCTGTTTTCCTAAACTTCATTTTCATCTTGTTGACATTAACCCTACTAAATCAGCCAAGGATAAACCAAGTTGACCAACAATCCACCCGTGATTTCCTTCTCAATTTGTTCATCTTTGAGATTGCCTCAGCCTCTAACAATTCAAAACCAATTGCTCATGTGTCTCCATGCTCTTAGACTTCCCTTGTCTTCTGTCATCTCCTGTCTTTTGTCATCTAAACTATTCTCATCTGTTGTCCCCCAGAGTGAGAAACCTATTCCTTATTCTTTCTTTCCTTTCATCACTCTACTCTTATAATTTTGTTGAAATATTTTCTCTTCAGATCTGTTGGTTCAGGTAATTCAAAGATTTCAACTCTTTACTTGCCATCCCCCCAATACAATTCTAGGCATGCTAATGGAAGTGGAGGAGGACAGGATAATCTTGAGCCAACCAAATCAGATAGATCAAGGACTTGAAGAGCTAGGCCTCGCAGAATGCAAAGACACCCATTCTCCTCTCACTCAAAATTTACATTTAGAACCCGCCTCCAACAAAGACCACGCTGAATTTGCTCAGTTGAATGTCAACTTCCGATCTTTCACAGGTCTCCTCAACCACCTTGCTCAACACACTTGACCCAATATTGCATTTGCAGTGTCAAGCCTAGCTTGATTTAACTAAAAACCAGGCATGACCCACTGGAGGGAAACTTGCAAAGTGTGGGAATATTTCCACACCACTAAAGACCTGAAGCTTGTCCTCCAATAAAATCCAAATTAAAAAATGATAGCTGGGTACAGCAATGCAACGTGGGGAGATGTCCCCTCCTCTAGGAAGTCCCAGAACGGCTTTGTTATTCTCCATTATGGCAGCCCAATTGTCTAGAATTTTTCAAGAAAAAGAAATATTACTTACTCCTCTACTGAGTCTGAACTCAACGCAATGCTTGACTGCTACTTAGAAGTTAAATAGATTGTCAGTCTCATAAATGAAATCTATCATCTTCCTAGTCCCAATCCTACCTTCTACATTGACAATAAGGGACTCAATGACAAAATCAAATGGTTTGGTTCCCACTCCAGGTCCCGCCACATAGACATAAAAGCCAAAGGATTAAGAGAGGAGTTCTGAGACTCCAAATTTGATATCATGCTGATTACCACAGAAGTTATGGTTTCCAACTTGTTGACTAAAGCTTTGTCAATCAATTCTCTATGCCTTCTCCAAAAATTTATCTTTGATTCTACTAATTCTCATTCTCAGGACTTGCTCCATCCTACCAGTCACAAGGAGTATTAGGAATGCCATTTGAACTCTCACCTGAAGGACAAATACTCTCTCTCTTTGACTACCGCGCACTCTCAGCTCCAAGATGCGCTTGCATGGAGACCTCTGAAACCTAACCCCAAGAGACCACTTCTGGGGGCTCTTTTCTCCTCATCTGATGTTGAAATGCTTGTGATGCGACTGTTCTGGGCCTTGTACAAAAAACAAAATGGATCTCTACATTTCCTTTTCTTTCTTCTCATATTTTATTTTATTTTCTTTTTTCTTTTCTTTCTTCTTTTCATTCTAACTCAAATCTATACATTCTTGAATCCATCAACCACAATACTCAACAATCCCGCCTGCTCCAGCATCCAGGACTGACCTCAACCAATTCTCAGTCTGACCTCTCTACCATTCCCTGCCTGGTAAGATAATTCGCGCCTCAAAACTACAATCCATTGTCAAAATGCTCACACCTCTTCCAAACCAGCTCTTGTATTCATCCTTTTTCCCAAGTCTGCTTCTTCTCGTCTGTCCATAATCTACATCTCAAACTCTCCAGTTTGTCTCCTCTCTTGTGTCCAAACTGCCTGTTGGTTTTCTTTATTTCTTCCCACTTGATTTCATTGTGACTTTGATTCTGGTCGTAAATTTCAGTCTTCTGGTTCTTAGTTGTTTTTGAAGTTGAATTGAATGGTGAACCCCACTAGTCCTTTTCTTTTCATATTATTTCTTTTCATATTTTTTTACTTGTTTTTACGTTTTCTTTTCCTTTTGTTCTTCTGCTCTTTTGTTAACGCCAACTGCGCGGCCGCTTAGTCCAGTTGATGCATATTCATTTCAATTCATCTTGAATTGGACTTGCGGCCTACTTAAACTGTCAAGTCTTCTGAATCCCTGCGGGGTCTCTCTCTTGCCAGACTTTCTTAGCTTTCAGCCCTTGACTTCGGACTAGGAAACCAAAAACCTCAAGATCCAGCAATCAGGAGGTACCGGACATTGTAGGGGACTTAAGATAATTCGGTGCGACCTTTTTAATCCCATTGTGACTGAAATGAACCTTACCGTTGTTTCTTAGTCTCCACTCTCTCAGATCTTTTCTTGTCTTAACGTGCGGTGGTGGCTGTTGGTGGTGGTTGTCTTTATAAATCAGCTGAAAGTCTCTTCAGAGTTGCCTCCTTTTTAATGTCATTTGTCTTCTGCTTGGGTATGGATTTTATCTCTTGAATGTCTCTGAAATTCACGGCTGTATGTCCTGATTCAACGTACTGTTAGTTTTCTGGTTTAGAATTTACATTTCTTAAAGACGTGAAGGAAATTTATTTTATCAGTTGTCTAATTCAAACTCTCAAAATTTATCACCATATTTGAATCCTCCAAAACATTCCCCCGCAGAAAGACCCCACAAGTGGTCTGGAGGCCATAATTTAGCCCAGGGCCCCAGTTACTCTTTACAGGCCTTTGGGGGCCCAAAAATCCATAAAATGGTGGTTTATCCCACCCCAGGCACTTTTTAAGAACTTAGGAAGGCTGAATGACACCCTGGTGTGGAAACAAACACCAATGACACCTTTTTCCATTATTTAAGTCAAAAATGCTAAAATCATACAATTTTTGAAAATTGGGGTGATTTTAGTAATTTATTTTGAGTGAGTTGAGCCTGGGAGTCCAGAATCCATTGATAAAAAAGTTTTATTCAAGTTAAAATATCATCCTTGGCCAGCTCCCAAATTACATACAATTTGCAGGGGCTTTGAAAGAAAGGAATCCAAAAGATGGACAGCTTTTGTTTAGGCAAATTAATATTTTGGCATGGAGGTTTATTTCAATCCTAGAAGTGATTGGATTATTAAATTAGAGGATTTATAGTATTTATCATATATAAATATTTGAAAATATTTTGTATGTGTTTACTATAGATTTTGTTTAGAACTAGAAAAGCTGAATCAGGCTGATGGATTTCATAAGAAAAGAAAGCTTAGTTAAGAAACAACTTGAAAAGGAACAAAGGAAATAAAAGAACAAATGAGATGATAAGAAACAGAGACAAGACCTGTACAAGAAGGGTTATGGCTTGGGTGCAGACTAAGTAGAGAATGACGCTGAGAATTCAATGGAACAACATGAGAATGACTTTGGAGGAATCAAAGAAGACTGAGTGAAGAGGTCAGTTAAATTCATCCTGACGTTGAGTTGAATGATTGATCTTCAAGGCCAACAGGTATGAGGTAAGCTGGAGTTTGAAGGAAATTGGGATTGCAAGTACTAAGTCAAGTCCAATGCAATCCAATTGCAATAGAAGATTTTGTGGATGGAGAAGATTGGTCAAAGAAGAAGGGACGCAGGATTTATAAGAAACAGAAAGATGAGATCAAGAATGAAGCAGAACGTAAAAGAACAAAACAGAGGAAAGAACACTTCCCACAAGAGGATGGACAGGATTGGCAGGTGACATGTGCCTGGAAAGGAAAGAGCTGGCACGGCTGTACACATGACATCTAAGCGTTCTCTGAGGAATCAAGATTTTTGGGATGGGAAACAAGGCACATTTGATAACTGACATAATGAAAGATCAGAGAGATAGTAATGAACAGAAAGAGCACAGGTTGTTGTGTAAATGTGATAGTCAACACGCCCGCTCAACTTAACATCAGGATTGATTTCATAACCCAACATACTTGTCAAGCCATTCCACTGCTGCAGTGCTAGCAGCCTTGGTGAGCAAATCCGCCAAAATATCTTGGGATGATATCAGTTTGATATTGATCAACTGATCATTCCAGTTGTTCCTCAAACTTTTTAGTTTAATGTCAATATACTTTGCATGAGATTTGCAACCAAATTTCTTGATTTTGTCATTTAATCCTTTGTTGTCAATAAGATGAACAGGTGGCTGGTTTGGCGTTCTCTAGACTTCCCCAATGAGATAATTTCTCCATTGTCCTTCTAGATGTCCAGCTGATAAGGCATTGCACTCTGATTCTGTGGAAGAGTGAGCAATGCTTCACTGTTGTCTGCTGGTCCAGTAGATTGGAGAGTCTTTGAAGAGACATATGAAGCCCATTTGAGACAATCAAGATACTGGATTGTCCCCACATGTTGCATCACTGTAGATAACCAGTTGAGGAGCCAGAGTTTTGACTCAAAAAACTAGTTGGTAGTTGATAGTTTTAAGTAAATACCTCCAGACATTTTCAACTTCTTTCCAGTGTGTGATACTGGGATTTTCTGTAAATCTTCCCAGATTATATACAGCATAACAGATATCGGGTCTGGCCAGAGTAGATATGAAGTTTAGGCGCCCTATTGGAGATCGGTAGTTTTTATTTAGTTTCTTAAATTCTTTGGCCTCTTGCTCAGTGGCGGGTTGTAGGTGTAGACCAGCGGTGCATGGGTTATTCATTGGTTTTGCGTCAAGAAGGTTCATTTCTTCTAACCCTTCTTTGATGTGGTTTGGAAGAGAAAGAGAAATGCTGTCCTTTCCAATGTCAACCTTCATTCCCAGTAAAGTGTCTACCTCATGAGCTGAAGAGTCTTTGAAACGCGCCAGAAAGTTATTTTTAAAATTATCCAGGTCACCAACCACCACAAGATTGTCAACGTGGAAGAAAAGAGTGGTTAATTTATTGTTATGAAGATAGAGACAAGGATTTCTGTCCCTTTCTTTGAAACCGTTGTCTTTTATCCAAGCGCTTAGGGTTTTGTACCAGTTTTGTGGAGCTTGCTTCAAACCGTACAGGGACTTCTTGAGCTTCAGATATTTAGACATTCTTTTTGATCCAGTTGGTGTTCTAATGAAGACATCTTCCTCAAGAGGTGCATGAAGAAATGCTGCTTTAAAATCAAATTGAAGGATCTTGAGGGAATTTTTTACAGAATAGCTAAGCAAAGCTCTCAACCAAGCAACTTTACCTGTTGGAGCAAAAGTTTAAAAATAATCAATACCAAATCATTGGTTGAATCCCTGAACACAGACTCTTGCTTTTAGAGTGGTATCTCCTGAGTGTAGTTCATCCTTGCTTTGGAATGCCCAAGTGGTATTCAGAGGATTAACAACTTTGGATTATTTGGCATCTTCCCATATTCCAAGACTTTTGATGGTTTCAAGTTCTTTCTCCATTGGTGGTATCCAGACAGGTAGTTTTAGGGCTTTGTTGATGTTTTGGGGCAGCGAGTCATGAAAGTAACCGTATCTATCAGGAGCCTTCAAGCTGGTTCTGTCCCTCAACTTGGGCTTCCAGGCTTTGAGGACTTCAGATGCCAAATGATTGGCGTCAGACACTTCTGATTTGTCATATTTGTCAACTTCTGGCTACAATTCTTCAATATTAGTGGGAGTCAGCTCTTCATTTTGTAATTTCAAATTTGACTCAATTCCAGGGTGATGGATTTTGATCGAATCATTGTCATTGAAATTGTTCATATTTTCAACTGAAGTTGACTTAAGGAACTTGAAATGTTTGGTTTCAATAATATTTCCGGTTTTTGACAAGATTTTATAGGAGAGAAAACAAGGATTGAAACCTATTAGAGCTCCTTCTTCACCTTTTTCATTCAATTTTGACTTAGTATGTTGGTCGTTTAAGAGATAGATGGCAGCTGACCCAATCAGTTTGAGGTAATCAACAGGAAGCGGAGTGTCATGCATCATTTCCTAGGGTGTTGGTCCTCCCTTCTCCAAAGGAATCAGGTTCAGAGATAGACAACAGCTTTGAATAATCACATGCCAGTAGGTTTTTGGAATTTCCTCAGAGCTGCTGATTGATCTTAGGGATTCCATTATAGTGCGATTTGCTCTTTCTGCTTTGCCATTATTCTGGGAATGATACGTCTTGCTGATAAGATGGTTGATTGATTTATCCTTGAAGAACGTTTTGAGTGATTCATTAACAAATTTGCCTCCTCCGTTGGTGATTATTTCAATAGGGCACCTTTGCTTCTTTTTTGCCTCATTTTCAATGATGAATTTAATTGTATCAGCCGCAGCATCTTTGGAAGGGAGTGAAAAGTCTGACAGGTACCTGGATTTGTTGTCCACAACAGTGAGAGAGAATCGCATTCCTCCTTTACTGATAGGGTTAAGGGGTCCCATCAAATCTAGATGTAACCGGTCAAAAACTGTAGCGGCTGGTGATTGACTTTTGTTGAAAAAGGATTTACTGATTTTGCTATTTTTTCAGGCCATGCATTCAAAGGATTTTTCAATTTTGCTGTTGATGCTATACCCAAGGTGTTTTTCCATTTGTTCAACGCTAGCATGCCCAAGCTTGAGATGCAGGTTGAGTAGTTCAGTTGACGATAGATAACATGTGACATGTTTATCAGTCAGAGACTTTGTTAGATTTGATGATGCAGGAGGCTTGTTGGTTGAGATTACAAGCGGATTATTTTCTATGGCCCCAGTCATGACTGCTGATTTAGAACGTTGGAGAGCAAACAATGGTGGGTAGACTTTAGAGTTTACTCTAAGAGTGCATCCTTTCAGTAAGAGCGCTCCTAATGAAATGAGGTTAAAAGTTGCTTCAGGTACCCAAGAAGCATTTTTGAGATGAATCTTCTTACCACCACTCATGAGAAGAGCAGTTCCGAGACCCTTTATCACAATTCCTTCCCCTCTCTTCCCGGTTTTAATGTATTCTTTCCCCAATTTTTCAATGAGTGAGAGGAATCCTTGGCAATCTTGAAACATGTGGATCGAGCATCCACTATCCAAGATATATTGATTGGAAGGAAGCGTTCAGAGGTGGTTGGAGGCACAGAAAAAGGAATAATTGTGAAAATGGGACTCTGCTGGCGATTTCTTTTTGAATCCTTGTTTGTTTTTGTTCAACAATTGATCGGGACAAAGTTCTGGAAATTCTACCCAGCAGGATGATGGAGGATGATATTTCACCGCTGTGGTGACCAATCCGGGACACCACGAAAAAAAAAATAATATCTTTGTTGGTTGTACCCCTATGGGTACCTTCATTTCCCCCCATCTCTCAACCTCTCCCTGTCCTAGCGGTCTAGGACAGGCCTCTTGCCTGTTTCTCTGCTTCGATCCCCTCTTCCTATGTTCAACTCCCACTTGTTGCACTCGCAGCCCTGACTTTTGGAAATGCGAGCAATTGTTGAACCACTTTCGACGATCCCTTCTCCTCCCCCCGAGCTCATCCCACGACTCTGCCATCGATCATCGTCATCCTACCATCCCCCTTAAGGACCCATCCTCATCCTCATCCTCATCCTCATCCTCATCATCCCCCTCATCGCCATTCTCATCCTCATCCTCATCATCCTCATCATTGCCATCCTCATCCTCATCATCCCTCCATGCTTGGTCAATCGAACCCCCCCCAGACTAGGCAACCACTTCCCAGTCTCGATTTTGCTGATCGGGATCTCACCGATGCATTCACCAATCAACCCGATGGCTCCCATTCTTCCATCTCCGGTCTCGCTCATCCCCGCGGTAGTACTCCCATCTCCGCACTCAGCTCCCGTCGTTTGACTCCTTCCAATCCATTCTCCATTGATAGCCCCCAATCAAGAAGGACACTACCCAACATGTCCGCCTTGATCAATTTCCTAGACAATGATCACCCCAACCCCCTCTTGAGTCAGCCGACCCCATCCTCATCTCACACCCTTCTCGTTCACCTCTAAATCTACCTCCTCCTCGCCCATCATCCAATCCAACCCACGACCGCAAGCGACCACTTGCGGCCATCGGAACCTTCACCCCGTTTTCGCCGCCGATTGGGCGACGACAGCCGTTGTCAACACCCGCGACCGCTGTCGCGGGTGTCCATCTGGTTGCCCGCGGTCATTCTCGACGCGGGCAACATTTTTTTTTTTTCCTCTCATGTTTTTTTTTTTTTTTTTTTTTTTTTTGTTTTCATTTTTCCGCACCTATTTGTAGTATCACTTGTACATAGTATACAGGGCCTCATGTCTATAAAAGGAGGGGCTCTCCCCTGCCTTTTGGCCCAGCAGGGAAGCATTGAAGAAATCCATCATCATATCCCCTCATCATCAGTAATCAACTTATCTGTGGGAATCCTTCCCCACCTATCTGAGAAATTTATCCGGGTATATCCATGATTGCCCCCTTGATCCTTTGAGCCTCCATACTCAAACTCTGTCCTTTGTGACCTTGATCCTAATCACCAACCAATAGCCTTGCTGGTTGAAGAAGAATTCCTGTCTGAATTCTTGGGTGTGTTATACCACTCTGATCCCTTTTTCCGACCATACTGGTCTTGATCTCCCCTTGATCATCTTTCTGGAGCCAATCACGTTTGATTGAAGAGGTTTTATTAATCTTAAAACCTGGAGTGTTATACCTCCCTTCTTCTTTAAGGTTGAATTTCGCCACGCTATTCTTGAGTCCCTTGAGAAGTGTTGGGATATTCTTGCTCAAATTTGTTATTGATTTGCTTCTAGAGCTTCATAAACAAATTGCTTTTGTTTTGTTCAGCCTCCCACAGTTATCTGGTACCCTTCAAGCGCTTGATTGCGGAGAGTTGGGCAGGTTCATTGAGAACCTGGAGGTTGGTTGGGATTGAGTTGATCTTTCCTAATCAGCTGCTGACGACCAGAGTTATTAGCTTGTGGGCGTTGTTACTTACAACTGCCTTGTTCTATTGAACTCTGAACAAACCTTGACTTATTTGTTCAAGTCTTTACCTGCACCATCTTGCCTCAGATAGTGTTGTTTCCATCGCTACCGACAACTCTTATCCTCTTCCCTTACTTTGATTTCTCATCCATAAGGTTCTGGACCTTGATTCTGGTTACATTTAAATATTATTGTAACTCCTAGGAGGGCAGCCTAAACAGCACCTTTCCCCTCCACAGAACTGCCACGGCTTAGCACCGTTTGGAGTCTTACACCGCAGGGTTATGCTTTCCATCTTCACATTTAGAGAAGTTGTACTCTCTGGAATTTTTGTTGGAGTGAAACATTGCAGCATTGGTGTCGGAGGTTTCAACGGTTTTGGATTGCATTTTGTTTTTGTGTTGAACCAAGTGATTTAGGACAAGGTTGACTGTCAAATCCTTCCCTGAATGCATAATTTTAGATCTAATTGTTTTGAGTGATTCCGGAAGCTTGAAGAGGATTAAATAACTCAGGATGTCATCGGGCAGAACAATTCCAATTTCATCCAACTTCCCAAGATGAGTTTTGATGGATGTAACAAAACCGTCAATGTTGTTTTGATCAAAACCAAGGTATAGGAAGTTGAAGAATATTCTTGCCCGATTTTCTGCTTGATTCAAGGCAAAGTGATTTTTTGCAGCAAGCCAGATCAGTTTGGTGGAGTCTTTGTTTTCTGGGGTGATGATGTTAATGTGAGTACTAGGATCCAATTTAGACAAGAGGTACCCAGCCATTTCATTTTCATCAGGGATGTCCACGCTAGGATTAGGTGAGTTTACTAGATCCAATATACCCCTCATCTTGAATAGTTTCTCCATCTTCTTTCTCCAAATAGAGTAATTTGTTTCAGTTAGTAATGGGGTTGATTCCATTAAAGACTTCAGCGCCAATGCTTTGAATTTTCCTTTGAATCCTGGTCTAGGTGATTTGGTGGTTCTAGCAATGTTGGTTGAGCTCGGGTGATCCATGATTTTGGCTTTTAACCATTTAGAATTTGTTGTGAACTAGAAAACCTGAACCAGGCTGGTGGATTTCATAAGAAAAGAAAGCTTAGTTAAGAAACAAATCAACAAGGAACAAAGTAAATAAAAGAACAAATGAGATGATAAGAA
The DNA here is from genome assembly GCA_025617555.3 of Puccinia polysora. Lineage (NCBI taxonomy): Eukaryota > Fungi > Basidiomycota > Pucciniomycetes > Pucciniales > Pucciniaceae > Puccinia > Puccinia polysora. The sequence continues at coordinate 8,883,250 of CM062622.1, read as the reverse complement.
ACAGAGACAAGAACTCTACAAGCAGGATTATGGCTCTGGTGCGGACTAAGTAGAGAATGACGCTGAGAATTCAATGGAAAAACAGGAGAATGACTTTGGATGAATCAAAGAAGACTGAGTGAAGAGGTCAGTTAAATTCATCCTGAGGTTGAGTTGAATGATTGATCTTCAAGGCCTACAGGTATGAGGTAAGCTGGAGTTTGAAGGAAATTGGGATTGCGAGTACTAAGTCAAGTCCAATGCAATCCAATTTCTATAGGAGATTTTGTGGAAGGAGAATATTGGTCAAAGAAGAAGGGACAGAGGATTTATAAGAAACAGAAAGATGAGATCAAGAATGAAGCAGAAAGTAACAGAACACTTCCCACAAGAGGATGGACAGGTTTGGCAGGTGACAGGTGCCCGGAAAGGAAAGAGCTGCTGCGGCTGTACACATGACATCTACGCGTTCTCTGAGGAATAAAGATTTGTGGGATGGGAAAAAAGGCACATTTGATAACTGACATAATGAAAGATCAGAGAGATATTAATGAACAGAAAGAACACAGGTCATGGTGTAAATGTGATAGTCAACATTTACTTTACCATCAATGGATGTTTTGCTACTTCAAAGGGGTCAGACTATATGTTTTTATATTTAAAGGGAATACCCCAGCATAATTTTATGAATTATTTTATGAACTATGAAAGCCTGAAAAACCCTCTAAAAATGAAAAAACAATCCAAATTTTTTTTTTTCTAAAACATTAAAATGATTTTTGAAGGTACAAAAAATGCTCCCCCAAACAGCCCTTCATGATGCCAAGTTTTGGGTATGACATAGAATTCAAGGGGGTTAAATAACCTCAAAAAAGAACCCTAGAGCATCTTCTCATTTCCAAAAATTTTCTTTGAATAACTGCCATAAACAATAAATAAAAAACCAACATAAAAGGGTTAAAAGAATTATTACAAAAAAAATTTTTCATGGCCTTTGTGAATTTTTTTGATTTTTTGAGGAGGAAAAAACTCCAGGGAAATTCCCCAAAAATATTTGAACAGCTTTTTCCCATACTTGGAAAGAAACAGAAACTTCACAAGTTCAAAAGAATCTGAGTGAAAACCTCAAAAATGGGGGGGGGGGGGGTAAATGCAGGGACAGAAGCCATTATTCTAAATTTTTTTATTTTGAAAGGAGTATTGAAGGGGCTTTAAAAATTCCAACCCTTCTCAGAAATATTTTTTGATTCTTTTAGAACCTTCTCTCTACAAATATCATGCCAAAAGTACAAATTTTCAAACATTCCAAAAACATGGCATGAGCAGATTGAATCTGTGCCAAATAAAAACCATTTGATTTCAAGGATCAGGGGTGTGAGAAAAATAATTCAAATTTAATAATTTTTTAATTTTTGATTTTTTTTGAATGAAAGTCCAATTTTTGGCCTGCACAGGTCCACATGGCCACATGTTTTGAATGCACACGTCCACACACCAATTTATACATGCACATATATATGTTCAATTTTGGAAGGTGGAACTGTGCATGCCAAAAGTATTGGTGTGTGGAACTGTGAATACCAGGAGAATTGGTGTATGTACCCGTCTGTGCATGCCAAAAATGGCTTTTCATAAATAATTTAGTGAAATCAAAATATCTGTGCCCTATGTTTCTTGTACATTTTTGCATTTTCTTGAATTTCTTGGAAAAACTCTTTTTTTAAGAATGTTAAAATAACATGTGTCCTCTGGGAATTGAACCCAGGTATCTCATGTGCATGGCAAGTGTACTACCAACTATAGTAACAACACTTGCTTCCAGTGATCAAAATATTCTTGTAGATGTCAATGACAACATCACTTTGTGAGGACATATGATGAATGAGTAGCCAACTACAAGTATGCAGGGACTGAGGTCCTGAAGACTGCATGAAAGCACTAATAATATCTCAACACACCCCCGTGCTGAATGGAGGGTGAAGGAAGAAAGGAAAAATGCTAAGATCACACTCATGATTGGCGCTTAGGTAGCGCTGGGCTCATAACCTGTAAGAATGTGAAAATAACATGTGTCTCCTGGGAATTGAAACCAGGTCTCTCATGTGCATGGGAAGTGTACTACCAACTATACCAAGGACACTTGCTTCCCAGTGATCAAGATATGCTTGTAGAGGTCAATGACAATGTCACTTTGTGATGACATTTGATGAATGAGTAACCAACTACAAGCATGCAGGGACTGAGGTCCTGAAGACTGCATGAAAGCATTGATCATATCTCAACACACCCCCTTGCTGAATTTAGGGTGAAGGAAGAAGATTGAGAAACACAGAAGAGAGAAGAAGAAAAGAAATCAGACCTGAAATTAAAGGGCCAGCAAGCAGATGTGTGTGAGGGACAAGTAATAGGACAAAGGATACGGCAAGATGTTATACCTGAAATAGGTATGAGTGATGAGGAGGAATCAACAATGAGTGAGAAAAAGGGAGGAGCCAAAGAAAGTACAACATTATAAGGGAAGTAAGGTACAAGCTTCAAAACCCTAACTGGTGATAAAAAAGTTTAGGTTTTCTGATTTCTGGTCAGAGTTGACTCCTGGACCAGACGTCCCATTGTCAAGATATTCCAACAACCCCCCCTGCTTGCTATTCTGCGGTAAGAGGGGAAATGCAAGATTCTTTCAGAAATTTGTTGTGAAGCTGTGGAAAGAGAATTTCTGTCATCCCATCGGCAAGTTTGTTGGATGTTTGGACATAGTTTAAGGAGAAATTGTTGGTGGTAATGTGGTGCCTAATCCATTGAAGTCAAAAGTCAATGTGGCAAGTAAAATGTTGACAGACAGGGTTTTCTAACAGGGCAATGGCCCCTTGATTATTGCACAAGATGGAAGGTGAGTCAAAGGAGCAGTTAAACATTTTGGAGAGGGTGGAGAGAAGTTGCAAAGTCCACAGTAGATCCTGACTGGACTCTTAGCATGCTTGGTGTTTGGCTTTGGTAGTGGAGAGGGAAACAACGGCCTGCTTGGAGCACTGCCATATGAGGGGACCATTTATAAAGACAGATCTCTCAGTGAATGACCTTCAATCATTAATGGAGGCATGGTCAGCATTGCAGTATGCCTTTAGTGAGAAAGAGGTGAAGTGGGGACTGCCCAAGGTGATTCCAAAGGTCTTAGTTTTATTGAGATTTCAAAGTAAATGTAGGAATTGGCATTGGTAGGAAAGAGAGGGGTTGTTGAGGAACTGAGAGAGATAGCTCCAGGTAAAAGCAAGGTTAGGCCTGGTGCACTGAACTAGATAGTTTATGAGTCCAACCCCTTGACAATAATTGAAGTTGGGTTGAATTGAAGTATCCAAGATAGGAATCTTTGAGGGTTGTTGTGGAAGTGGAGTAGATGCAGGCTTGCAGTTGGTCATCCCGTACTGAGCCAACATGTTTTCAATGTATTGTTCCTGGTGTAGTTGAATGGTTTGGGCTTCACAGTTGTGTGTTACTCTAATGCCCAGTAACCATTTGCATTCTCCCAAGTCCTCCATTTTAAACATAGAATTCATTTGATTTTTGAAGTCCAAGATGTCTTCATTGTGCCCCCCAATTACCAGATTGTCAATGTGGAGGTTAGCCATGCATAATTTGGTAGGATTAGAGTTGATGAAAAGACATGGATCAATTTTGGAGGATTTGAAGTCAAGGGAGCTGAAGAAGAAGGTTAAGGCAGATTACCAGAATCAAGGGCTTTGTTTGAGACCATAAAAACAATTCTTGAGGAAAATACCATATCCAGGGGGGACCTCTATATCCAGTTCTTCTGGGTTCTTGATGAAAATTTCTCCTTCCAGAACACCATTCAAGAAAGCACATTTGACGTCCATCTGGTGTAGTTCAAAGTCAAAGGAGGCAACTAGACTGAGAAAATTTCAAAGGGAGGGCAGCCAACCGGTGGGAGCAAATGTCTCATTGTAATCTATTCCTTCTGCTTGACAAAAAACCCTGGCTCAGAGTTGGGCTTTCTTTTTTGTGAAAAGACCATTGGCATCAAACTTGGTTTTGAGGACCCAAGTAGTATCCAGTTCCTTTACATTAGATGGTTTTGGAAAAAACTCCCAAACTTGATGTTGGATGCAGTTGTCTTTTTTGACATTGATTGCACTTTTCCATTTGGGCCAATCAGAAGTCTTCTTTGCTTCAGATATGGATTTTGCATCTGTCTGAGTTAGGGGCTTGTTGGTGATGGCTAGAGCACAGTTGCGCCTTTTTGAGGTGAGGATACAACTGCTGGAGATTACATCCCCAAATTCCTTGGGATCCAAATTGTACCAAGGGACATAGTTTTAATGTTTGGCAGTAGGGGCCGGATTGTTTGAGGTGAAAGGAGGGATAGGAGTTGTGGATTGAGATGTTGCAAAACGCTCTGAAGAAGGTGAAGGGTTGTCTTGAATGATGTCAGAGGGAGAAGCAAAGGGAATTAATGGAGTAGGGGAGTGAAGAGGAGGAGGAAAGTCTTCAAACAGAAAGAGAAGATGATTTGGGTGTTTGGATTTAAGAGTGTTATCCTTGAGTGGGAAGACATCATAGATAAGTTTTACATGATGAGACCAAAGAATCTTGTCTGAGGAGGGAATCCAAATTTTGAACAATTGGTGATGAGAGTCAAAACCAATCAAGACACCTTCTTTGCCGGATGGAGAGAATTTTGAGTCCTGCCATTTCTTCTTGGTGAAGAAAATAGCTATACACCCAAAAGGGGCCAGGTGATTGAGTGAGGAAGACTTGCCAGCCCATTTCTCATAGTGGGTAGTAAGGCCCAGTATGGAATGGGGATTCAGGTTTTCAAGGAATCCTGCTGTGATGACAGCATCCCCCCAGAGTGCCAAAGCTTCTCCAGAGGTGAGGAGGAGCCTTCTGGTATTTTCAATAGTGGTGCAATTACCATTATTGGAGAAAGGGTTCTGTTGAGGTGTGTAGGGGGAGGTAGTGATGTGGTTGATGCCTTTTTCTTGTTCAAGAGAATCTTTAATTTTTTTTTTACAAATTCTCCTCCGTTTTCCAAGACTACCAATTGGAGTTTACATCAGGTGAAGCATTCCAATTCATTGAGGAAGGAAATAAATCAATCATATGAGTTGGACTTACAACCTATGGGCTAGATGAAAGCATAGCGACTATGACCAATGAAAATTTTCATGAAATCTGTTTCCTCCTTTGGAAATAAGGGAAATAGGGCCACAGAGGTCCATGTGAACACACTCAAGTCAAGAAATAGGAGTGGCAAAATGGCCTGAGAAAGGAGTTTTGGTCATTTTTGCAGTGAGGCACTCCAAGCAATTGAGTGGTTCAGATGGGAGGTGAGAAAAAAGGCTTTCAAAGGTAGGAATTGTTGGGGTGACCAAGTGATTGATGTATGTCTAGGAAGGTTCAAGTGGAAAGGGCTCTGGACTGAGAGAGGTTGTGTGAAAGCACATTGCTGGAGAATTTTCCATACATGAGTTGCAAGCGGTCCTTAGAGCATTCAAAACCATTGTCAATTGGATTGATTGAGTAGCCGGATTGAAGATAAGGGGCCATGGAAATTAGGGAGTTTGATAGTTCCAGGACAAGTTGAGCTTGAGGGATTTCTAATATACCAGATTAAAGCGGTATGATGGCCAATACAAAACCAACAACCTTAAGGGGGGTGCCATTGGTGGTGTAGAGAAGGGAGTTAGAAGGAGTTAATGAGGTGAAATACTCTTGGTGTTTGAGGTAGTTGCCAGAGGCACCGCTATCAAGGATGACTAGGTCTTGATTGAATTTTTCAAAGCTGAGATTTGCCTGCCCATGATTGGTTTTGTTTTGGATTCAAGAAAGGGTGGCTTGATGGTACACCATGGCTAGTTTGGGGTGCAATTGATGGAATTGTTCAGGAGAGTGAGTGGTTTTGGGGTTGTGTCTCCATTCTTTCAAAATGGTCTTTGTTTCTGGTTCTTGTTCTGAGAGTTCTTGGAAGGAAATTAACATGAGACATTGAAGGCAGAGACTTATGTATTATTGGTGGATTCAGATTGTTATTGGATCTCAAGTTTGAGATCAGAAAGAAAAGTATCCATTGGGATTTTGGCTTTCTTTCCCTTGTATTGGGCAAATTGAAGGGAACGCATGACAGCAAATGATGGGGGTAATCATTTGAGAATGATGATTGCCCAGAGAGTTTCTATGGCGGTGGTGTTGAGGTTGTCAAAAGAGACTTCAAGCAGTAATTGGAATGTTTCCAAAAAACTTTTAATGGAGTCCTGAAGGTTTCCGTTGGATAAAGGGATGCTGTACAGCCTATCCATCAAGTTGACAAGGTTCTCAAGGGATTTAGTGGCATAGTGGTCACAAATGCAGTCCCACAGCTCTTTGGGTTTGGGGTTGAGGTTGTTCCAAAACCATCTCATGTAAAGGAATTGGACACTACTTGGGTCCTCAAAACCAAGTTTGATGCCGATGGTCTTTTCCTGAAAAAGAAAGCACAACTCTGAGCCAGGGGTTTTTGTCAAGCAGCAGGAATAGATTACAATGAGACATTTTCTCCCACCGGTTGGCTGCCCTCACTTTGAGTTTTTCTCAGTCTAGTTGCCTCCTTTGACCTTGAACTACACCAGATGAACATCAAATGTGCTTTCTTGAATGGTGTTCTCGAAGGAGAAATGGGGTCCTTGACAAAACGGGTGAAGTTTGTTGGTCCAGATGAACTTGGATGAAGGTGGTTGCCTGCTTCATCTTCAATTTTGTCTCAGGGGTGACTTGCTTGGGTCTTTTGAGAAAAATGCCATCAAGATCCTTGTAACCTAGAGCAGTGAGAACATTGTTTTGCCAGCTGGAGAAGTTGGGAGGTCCGGAGAGCTTCTTGCAAAGCATGCCCCTGGATTCAGTTGAATCAGTCTTGGTGTCAAGGAAGGGATGGGAGCTTCTGTGGTTGTTTCCCATAGGTAGATCCTGGACTGTATCTCCAGATGATGATATTTAACTGCACAGAGATTGAAAGTCACAATTTGAGGAAGGGGAAGATGGAGATGCCAGAGAGGTTAGAGATGGAAGGAAAAGGGGGGGTAGGATTGGCAACAATTCAGGATTTCTTGAATCTTTGTTACTCTCCTTGTCCTATTGACCACACCTCTGGTATTTATACTGGGCTCATAACCTGAAATGAATGGGAAAATAACATTTGTCATCTGGGAATTGAACCCAGGTCTCTCATTTGCATGGAAAGTGTACTACAAACTATGCTGAGGATGCTTGCTTCCCAGTGATAAAGATATACTTTTAGAGGTCAATGAAAATGTCACTTTTTGAGGACATATGATGAATGAGTAACCCACTACAAGCATGCAAGGACTGAGTTCCTGAAGATTGCATGAAAGCATTGATCATATCTCAACACTTTTCTGACCTGGAGCCAGTAATCTTCTTTATCATGAACTAGAGCTTTTTACACACACCTATAGTCACCATTTCCATAAACCCTTGGATTTAATGAAAAACTGGCAGTCAGTGAGTTGGGCCAGCACACAAACAGGAAAAAAGAGCTTCTGATTGTTCACAACTAATGAAAAACCAGCAGGCACATGTTAAGATGACAGATAGCCATACAACAGTACAGAGGTCAGATGACCATAGTTCATCAAGCTGGGAATAAACACCAGAATGCTGATAGTTTGAGAAGCAAGGCATTAACCCAAAATTTATTTTCGGATATAGGCATGTCTTGGAGTGAGAGAATTTCAGCTTGCTACTTTGTACAGAGAAACCTGTCAATAGCAACACAAAAATATAAAAAATAAGAATATCTCAATTAACAAAAGAAGGAGTGAGAAATCCATAAATATTATTAAAAAATGGATTCCTCACCCAAAATTAGGTAGGGTCACTCCCTGACCCCACCCTTGAATTCCAAGTCCTTACATTTTTAAAATAATCAAGAAGAAAAGTACTAAAAATTACAACACCAGTATGACAACTTCTGGCCATTCTAACATTTCACACGCGTTGTAACGTTTAGGTTTTACACCTAAAATTTACTCAGAATTGAGGTGTTGTGTATATTTTAGGAGTTAAAAGCGGAAATGTGTTATGTCACAATTCCCGCACGCAGCCCCGCATCATTACATATCCCTACATACTTGTAGTAGCAGATTCCCGCGTACTAGAGACCTGCTCGCAGCTAATTCTGCCACGCACGCAGCGGATCCTACCCCGCGCGCATCTGTACTAACTGATCCCCGCGTCTGGATCCGTCGTGACTAATCTGACAACCAGGTACCGCTCAGAAGAGCTACAACCTAGTTAGAATTTCCTAGAATATGTAACAAATTGACATATGCATTATTCATAATCTAAAAGGATCAAAACTTAAATAAAATTAATGAAAATTAAGTTTAGAACATTTTTTAATAATAAATCAAAGATCAAGGATTATCACGTAAATCACTGACCCTGATCTTTGAAGACCACAAAACACTACAAGGAGTGTTCATGAAAATTATTAAAAATTATCTATGTGATCAGCAGATAATGAAAAATTAGTAAACATCCACATCTGCCCGCTTCAAAACAATACCAATAGTACAAATGAAGGATGAGTACAGAATGATCAAATTTAAGCCATAACAGATTAACAGATTCTGTGGCTAAAATAGTACAGAAATCCAGCAGATCTATGGTCAGCTGATTGACAGCACCAAGTGGACGTACCAATCCTTCCCTGACTGTCTTTCCAGCCTCAGACCACAAGAAGAACACTCTCTAAATACCCTGAAAAACTTAAAATCACCCCAAAAAGGTATTTATACAGACCTCTTTGGATCAATTATTCCATCATCAATTTACCAGGAATTATTATTATCAATCAGAAACCGTGTCATTGTTGATCAAGTGCTTATATGAAGATAAGAAAGTGATTTATGACTTAGTATGTAGTAGTATTATTTATTCTTATCAACCAATCAACCCTTGAAGTTTAGTCAAGCAATCCACCCCATCTGCTCTGAAACCCTTCCAATTATTTCAGGATTCTCTTGGTAAAGTGCTCAGAGTGATTGTTTCCCTTACTTTCTTGGCCATTTGTGCTGTTATGCCCGGCCATTAGTGGAATAAGTACTTTCTAAGGCACCCATCTTCATTCCAAGGTTCTCAAACTGCCTAAGGAGGCCCCTTGAAGAGAGGTTGCTAGTCTGTAAAGATCCCCAGTAGTATAATACTGTGGCCCCTCTTTTATATTATATTGGAAACCATTTATTACCAAACCAATTAAACCTTGTAACTGCTCTTATTATATCATTTATTTGAGCTTCTAAGTGTTAATTTTTGGAATGATAATTATTATTATTATTCCAGTATTTTTTATCACTCTCTGTAGCTAAAGTAATGCAAGGTTCCTGGTATCACAGAGCTGACAGCCGCGGCAGCCAATGCACCTGGGCAAGGCTGAGATACAGCCCTGTCACTCCCTAAAGGTTGTGTATGAGCCCCGGCCTCTGACAAGTACGCAGCCGCGGGACTACGGGTTGACAGAGTGACAGGCGTCCTGAGAGGCCTAGGTACTGCGTAAACATTCTACAACCCACACGGGAACATTCTACATATGTAATAAATGTTCCCTTGATCAGTAGATAGTCTAAAAGTACATAATATTATATAAAAATACTTAAATAACCCTAATACATATTTTTTATCAAATATAATTCAAAGTACTGAGAATGTCGTAAATAAGACAATGAAAACTTCTAAAAATATATTAAAATACTTTAATATACTATTATGAGAATTTCTAGACATCAATATTTTCGTGAAATACTAAGAAAAATAACAATGTAAAAATATTACATGAATTCCCATGAATTATATTTTTAAATAATTATTTGAGTAAATCAAATGGAACTCAAAAATAAGGAGTAAAATCAGTATCATGAATTTACTCCAGTTATTTAATACATAATGAGAACTTACCTGGCATTGGGATTTCCGTAGAAATTTCTATTTAAATAATTATTAAATTACTGGGAACATTTACTAAGGATAATTGATTAAATAATACATAAATAGGACAGATTAGTGTTATTCACACGTCCTAATATCTATTATAAAGTAGAATAATTCCCATACCCTGAGGAATTAGATGCTACCCGTGCTATAGCACCAAGAACACATGACAGGCTACCACCCTTTACCATGCTAGCCTTAGTGTCTGTCCCTTTGAGCCCCTGTACCACTCAGAAGGATAGTATTGGGACCCCAAAAGCTATAAATAAAGAGCTCTTTTGAGGATATTGATGGGCAGAGACCCAGTTATATTTATATACAAAAACCGTGCCAAGTTAATCAAGTACTTATAAGAGATAAGAAAGTGATTTATGGCTAAGTCTGATCAATAATATCCGTCCTCAACCTCTTTTTTATCAATTAAAACTGCTGAAAAACTTTATAACCCCAGAATACAGGTTTAACCCATCAGTGCACGTCCCAAAAAGATACCCTAAGGATTTAATAATATACCAGTGAGTCTTATTATCCTTTCTCTTTTGTGGAAGCTTGGTTAAAAAGCCCTGCCACTCCAACGTGTATTTTATATACAGATTATCTTTGGGTAAAATATCCTTTAAACTAAAGATCCCAAAGTAACCAGGACTACGTTTTTTCATACTGAAATACCTGAAGAGAGGTGTTAAAGATCCCCAATATAATTGTGGCCCCTCTGTAAAATTATTCAATAATCAATTTATTCATATTGATGTATAGCAATAAACTATAACAAAACCCATTAACCTTGCAATAAGCTTAATCCAAATATTTTACAGATTCTTGCTGCATTTATTAAATAATATATTTATTCTTTATTCTATCACCTCTGGTAGCTAAAGGATAGCAAGGGTCTTGGCATCCAGGAGGCTGACAGGAAGAGAGACTCAAAAGAAACAACCGGATCTGATGAAGGTATCTAATGAAACACTGGCAGGCAGTGAGTTGGGTGAGCACAAAAACAGGAAAAAAGAGCTTCTGATTGTTCACACCAGGAGGACAGAGAAGAATGGTTAATTAAAATGAGTAGGTTGAAGAATGAATTGAAGAGAGTCTCAAAATGAAAAACAGGATATGATGAAGGTACCTAATGAAAAACTGGCAGGCAGTGAGTTGGGTGAGAAGACAAATGTGAAAAAAGAGCTTCTGATTGCTCACACCTGGATGATTAAAGTGTGCAGGTTAGATAGTAGAAGTTAGAGATTGAAGTAATGAGACAAGGGAACACAAGCACCTTGAACAAAAAATTACCTTGAGGACAGAGAAGACTGGAAAATTAAAATGAGTAGGTTTGAAGAATGAATGAAACAGATTCTTTGTCCTCCAGTAAATTTTGGTGAAGTTGAGGAGGAGAGATTAGGTTTCAACTCTATTTCTCACTATGATTTGCGTTTTTTTCATGGGCTTTCAGTTATTTTGCACTATCCTCTGTGTGGCCCATATGATTTCTCAGCATACACCTAGGTGTTATGTATTGTATTCAATCTTTCAATACCCCCCCATCCTCTTCAAATTTCCAAATTCAGAGCCACACAGTTCCTGGAGTGCTTAACCCGCGGAAGTGCCTTGGTGAAAATGTGGGCCAGATTGGAGTTAGTGGAGGTATAAGAGACCTCAATTTTGCCTTCCTTGAGGATTTCCCAGATTCAGTGATACTTCAACACAATGTTCTTAGACCTCAACTGGTACATCAGGTTCAGAGATAGCATCACAGCCCTGAAATTTTCAACAAGGAGAGAGGGGGGTCTAGAGAGTGAGAGGCCAAGGGACTTGAATAGAGTGAGAGGCCACACTGCCTCCTGGAGCCCCTTGTATACCACTTTTCTGCCTCTTTGGTGGAAGTAGAGACTGTCTCTTGCTTTTTTGACTGCCAGGATATGATGGAGTTGCCCAAAATGGCCACATAGAAAGAGTAAAAGCAATGTGTTTCAGGGAAATTGGCAAATTTAGAATTGGTGTATACTTGAAACAAGGCTTGATGATAGCCACGGAGGACAAGGGTGAAATTGCAAGTTCCAGAGAGGTTAAAGAGGAGGTGGAGAACCACTGCCCAATGGGTCTTTTTGGGCATCACCAGATGTTGATGAAGCTGAGACAGGGTGAAAAAGATGTTGGGCCTGGTCAATACAGCAAGTAGTTCAACAGCCCAATGGCCTGACTATAATTCATCCAATTTGAGATGAAGATTTGATGGGCTTTGATTATTTAATATTTGAGACCGGTGTAAGGAACCATGGGTGGTTACTGGACTACTGAGGATTTGATGGGTTTTGATTGTTGAATATGTGAGAAGGGTTTTAGGAACCATGGGAGTGGTGACTGGCCTACAGTCTTTCATGTTGCATTGCAACAGGATGCAATTGAGATTGGAATGCTTCAAAAGCTTCATGACGCCCCCTGCATGGGAAAGGTGAATGCCAAGGAGATGGGTAGCCTGCCCCTGGTCCTCCATGAGGTAGCTCTGGGTGATGAGACGCTTGAATATGTCAACATCAGAGCTGATGATAATCAGGTTGTTAACGTTAACATGGACATAGCACTCCCAGTCCTTGTTGGTGGACAAGAAGAGACAGGGGTCAGCTGTTGAAGGAAAAAAGCCAGAAGAGAGGAAAAGACACTTGATTTTTCCATACCATACCCATGGTGCCTGTTTCAGGACATATATGGACTTTTTAAGCCAAAGAAAGTAGCCAGAAGGAACCTCTAAGCCACCCAGGGGGCATAGGAGGATTGTCTCTTCAAGTTCATCATTCAGGAAGACATTTTTGCATCCATCTGATGGATTGTGTAGCCTTTTTCCAGCCCAAGTGAGATAGCAGTCCTGAGTGCCATGGAGTGCCTGGTGGCAGCATACATAAGGTTGTAGTCTTCCTCACTTTTCTTATTGCCTTGAGCACACAAGTATGCGTTGAACTTTGCAATACACCCCAGCTTTTCCAGTTTCCTCTTGAAGACCCACACAGTGTTGAGGAGCTTCACACCAACTGTAATTGGGACAACGTCCCAGGCCTTCAGTCTCCCCGTTGCATCCAGTTCCACCTTGATTGTGGACATCCATTGAAGATGTTCCTGGGACAGCTCAGCATTATGGAAGGTGGAAGGCATGTTCCAATCACCCACCAAAAAAAAACACCAGGACCATTGCAAAAATGGCCCTTTCCCTGGAGCGGAAAATGTGGTCCAGGATGTTGGAAGGATCATGATCTGCCAAAAAATTATTGGGTGCCTTGCCATCAGTTGAGAAATAGTCCCAGCCAGGTTGTGGATTGCGCAATGGTGGGTCAGGTTTGCTGCAGCTTGAGGAATGGGATGCTGGAGTTGGAGAGGGAAAGGGTAAGTCATGTTTAGAAGGAGTGGCAACAGAAGGCGCATGATGAAGCACAGATGGGGTTCCAGGCATTCCAAAGCCTGGTGGGGCCTTGTGGGATCTGTCCAGAGTTTCAAAGTCATCATAAATCTCAAGGAACAAAACAGGATGTGGATTGATGGTGGGAGGAGAAGTTGTCTTGCCTAGAACAGGAAATTCAGTTTCAATAAAGCAGATATTGTGGCTACAAGAGGTGCAACCATCCTTGGTGAGGAATTCCCAATTGGTGTGACCCAGTTGGTATGCAAGCTGTCCCAAAACTTTCCTTCCCTAAGATGTTTGGAGATGTTCCTGTATGCTGTGGTGTTGTTATATGGCCTTGGATCAGGAAACCTTCCATGGTTGGCGCTCTGATTGCAGCCCGCTGTAAGACTCCAAACGGTGCTAGACCGTGGAAGTTCTGTGGAGGGGAAAGGTGCTGTTTAGGCTGCCCTCCTGAGTGTTACAAAAATATTTAAATGTAACCAAGATCAAGGTCCAGAACCTGGTAAATGAGGAATCAAGTAGTAGAGGATAAAGATGATAGTAGTTTGGTAGCAATGGAACAAGAATTATCTTTTCCAAGATTATGTGAGAAAAACTTGGACAAAAGAAGCTAAAGTTTGTTCAAAGTTCAAAGAACAAAGCTGTTGCATGTAAACAAGGGCCACAAGCTAATAACTCTGGTTGTCAGCAGAAGATTGGGGATGATCAACTCAAACCCAACCAGCCTCCAAGTTCTCAATGAACCTGCCCAACTCTCCGCAATCAAGCGCTTGAAGGGTACCAGATAACTAAGGTTGGCTGTAAAAGACAAGCACTATGCTTAAGGAGCTCTAAAAGAAAACAGTAACTGATTTGAAGCAAGGATAACCTCTAAACTTCTCAAGGAACTCAAGAGTAGGCTGGCAGAATGCAACTCCAAAAAAAAGGGAGGTATAACACTCCAGGTCTTAAGCTTAATAAGACCTCTTCAATTAATTGTGATTGGCTCCAGAAAGATGATCAAGGAGGGATCAAGACCAGTATGGTCAGAGAAAGGGATCAAGGAGTGGTATAACACACTCAAGAATTCCAACAAATAGAATTCTATTCATCCAGCAAGGCTATTGGTTGGTGATAAGGATCAGGCCATAGAGGGGCAAAGACTAAGGATCAATGCATCAGGGGGCAATCATAGATATACCCAGGATGAGGATGAGGATTTGATTTCAATGATAAAGGAGGGGGACATATGCACACACTCCCATGGATTATTGGAAAAGGCAGGGGAGATCCCCTCCTTTTAAAGACAAGAGGTCTGTAGACTATTTACAAGAGAGATTTACAAATAGAGCAGAATTTTTTTTTTTTTTTTAGATGGATTGTCATTAGAAAATAAAAGGGAAAAAAAGAAACAAACAAAACACTCAAAAAAACATGAATTGGATCAAAAAATGACAGGAATGGGAAGACCCTGGCCCATGACAATGATGGGCACAGGAAAGAGAGTAGCTAGTGAGACGCCTGTGGACATGCTGACGGGCCCGGGCAACAGTTGGGACCCACACGGGCAACGGACAAGCCACGCGGGAGACTGGTGAGCTGGAGGTGGGATGAGAAAAAATCAGAATCGTGAATGAAAGCGTGATCAAGACCGCAAGTGAGGAGAGGAGAGCAATCACAGGAAGTTCAGAGAGTTGGAAGAGCAAGACAGGTTGAGATGATCAGCAACCAAGATTGCAAAAGGAGCAAGGACCAGTATACAAATGATGTCACAAGCAATGAGACGTTGGGTGTGTGTAGCAAAGCTGGGAGGTGATACAAGTCGCCATTGGGGTTGCAGGGACAATGAGCAAACGCAAGCAATTTTGCAATTGGAGGATGAGAGAGAGACAATGTTGGAATAAAAGTCCAAAGATCATAAGCTGTTAATTGAAGCCGGATGGAACCAGCTGAGATGGCTTGGGTCTGATGACAAATTTAACTGTTGAGTAACCTAAATTAAAAGGTTCCAATATGAAGAAGGAAGGTTCTAGATGGCGCCAGTGAGGATGTTGAGGAGGATGGATAGGATGAGCTTGATTTTTGATTACAAGGCTCATCCCATCTCACCCCCTTGCCAAGAGAGTCAAAGGCTGGTTTTAAGGATGAGACTATTGAAGGCGGACCAGCTGAAAGAAAGATAGAGGCAGACAGAGGGCAGTCAAGCGGTGACAGTTGGGACCAAATTGGCATGGGAGCTATAAATTGGATGTAATCAAATTTATTCCTTATAACTATGAAGGTCATTGAAGCAAAGCAGAGACAGCACAATTGTTGGTGCTTGGTGCCGGATAGAAGCCCGCAAGCCAAGCCGGTCTTCATCCGCCTGTTTGCCAAAAAAAAGGGTGGATAGCAGCGCAAAGCAAGGGCAAATTGAACAAAGGACCAGGTAGCTAGCTAGGCAACCAAGAGATGAACCTAGACAACTAGGAGAGTGGGAGCTGGAAGTTTGAGAACTGGATATGGGAATCATTCCTGATCAAAAAGTTTTTTTTTCCCAGGATCTAAATGGAGGCTATAGAAAAGTTCATAAAAAATTTCACTTTTTCCACACTGGTCCAGAGGTGAGCCAGATTGCGCACCACATCTCTCCCCAACTTACAGACTGTCCCTAGTCTGCATCTGAGTATCTTTGATGATATATATAAAATAAGAAACTGAGGAATTGAAACAGAAAAACACCCGTTTGATCATGAGGGTAATTGAAAAGGGAGCTTGATTCATCCAAAGAAAATTTCCTGTAAGTGGCTGAGATAACAGAATGAAGAAGGCGTCCCAGGTGCTCACATATGTGGCATACAATAGATTTTCACAACAAAATGCAGCAGATGACCCCTGGTGGTGCACAATTGGGAGGACTTACTTCTGGAACAAGTTGCCTCCACAACAATGAATTTTCTTGACCTGATCAGCAGAGAACCTTCTGGCCATCTGAGTACCATCCAGCTCCTCCAAAACATATGATCCACCTCTGACTTGATGGACCACTCAATAAGGACCATTCCAGAGATTGGAAAAAAGCTTTCCCCATTGAGTTTCCAAGGATTGATCATAAGCTAAGACTAGATCCCCAGGATTCAAGTGATCCCTGATTTTGTTGGAGTGCTTATCCTCCTAATACTGGACTGATTTTTCTCTTGACTCCATCATCTTCTGAGAAGCTCTGTCACAAAAAATCTTCACTTTGCTCCAGTTTCTTGGATCTGGAAACTTATAGATCAATGGTGGAAGAAACCTTTTCCCAAGAAATACATAAGAAAGATTCCATTTCCAGATCAAGAGGAAGGACAGCCCTTTGTCCAAAGATAATTTCATAAGGTGAGTAGCTGTGGTTTGTTTAGTTGAAATTTGATTGGAGAAGAGGACCAGAGGAAGAAATTTGCAAAAATTTTTTCCACTTTCACCAGCCAGCTTGACAAGGGCAGCTTTCAAAGAAGCATGGCCCCTTTCCACCATGCCTTGACCTTCAGGATAATAAGGAGTGGTTACCCTATGTTGACCAGGAAGCAATTGGATCATTTCAGCCAGTTTGCCGCCAAACTCACAGCCACCATCAGTTGAATAAGATTGAGCCAAGCCATAACTCATTGTCCAAGTCTCATAGAGGAAGGCTGCTACTGCTTTAGAGCTGAGGTTCTTAAGGAATTTTGCTTCAACCCATCCAGAAAAATCATCTCTAGACACTATGAGGTACTTAGCTCCACTGTCACAAGGGCTGCTGAAATGCAAGCAGGGATTGGCACAAAGGGGTCTCTACCCACAGTAGGCTTGGGGGCAAGGTTTACTGAAGGAGGCTAACAGGAGCAGAGGAGGATTAGGTTGAAGGGTGCTGAATGACACTTGCTGGGAAGGATCTCCTAGTAAGAAGCAGTAAACTGATTTCTTGGGGAACATCAGGAAGAGGGAAGAGGAGGCCTGTTAAATAGACAAGAGGTTGGAACTACAACAGAGGTACAAGTGATTGGGGCTCAGACTATACACATGATGTCATGGGAACAGTCTAAGTAACAGAGATGGCTGACCAGGTATGCTACTACATTAGGTTAGGCTGCTTCTACATTGGGGTAAGGTTCCCGGTCTGAGCTGTCTAAGTTGGGAGAGTACAGTTGAAGGATGTACAGTGTACATGGTGGTCATGACACTATGTACTAAGTAGAGAGAGTATGTAATACAATCTGCAAGAGGATGTACATAAAGATTCCCAAAGGATAAACCACACAGAGGAGGTATGGGTTAGACAGAGAGATAACGCAAAGAGGTATGGGTTAGACAGAGAGGTAACCCACAGAGGTATGGGTTAGACAGAGAGGTAGAGTAGAGCCTGGGAGATTGAGTATGTGCAAGCCTATGGAGTCTATCTGTGTATAGTATGAGGTTAGAATATATGTGGGTATGTACTGCATGAAGATCCTGAGGTATATATTTACTGGAGACATATTGATGTAAGTCTCCTGAGCCCTGAGGTTGAAGTTTCTGAGAAAGTAGATCAGGCCTGAGGGATAGACTGAGGTTAGACTCAGTTTGGTGTCAGTATGACAGTACCCCCTGGTGAAGAAGAGGGCATCTCCTGATGACCATAAAAGGAGAGGTTGAAGAGGCCATCCAGGTTGTCCTTCAGCCATGTCTAACTTCAGTTTTCCTTCCCCTTACCCACAAACATCACCACCATCCACCCCATTACCACCTTTATCTCCTTACACCAGATCACCTACACCAACCTATCCAATGGAGAAGACCAAAAATTATTATCCAGTCCAGCAATACTACCCAAGTTGTGATAGGTGCATCAAGCTTGGAAGAATCTGCACCACCAGTATCAAGCACAATTCTGCCAAATGTGAAAGTTGTAGGAAGTATGGGAGAATGTGTGATATGGATAAGCAAGTCAGAAAGGCCTTGGGGCCAACCTTATGGGTCCTGGAGAAGAGTCAACCTTTTGAAGTTAAGAAGGCTCCAGATGATGATGCCATTACCCTGGGGTATTCATCCAGACTCGATGAATCTTCAGGTAAGTGCTTCTGGATTTAGTATTAACACTCCAGCACCTCGAATATTGGAGGTGCTGGAGTGCTGATACAAGTTTTGGAATAGTCCGTTTGATGCAGGAGAGGTTGAAGAAAACGCAAGAAAAGAGGGAGGCACTGCGTTGAACTGGCAATTTGGCCATAGATGGTACGTTGAGGCGTCCGCAGGAAGAGTGCGGCGACACATTTATACAATGGGGAACCCCTCACGTAGATTCAGACGAGGAGGTGGTCGAGGTCCCTCCAAAAAGAGTAAAAAACAAGGGAATTCTAGAGTCCGTCAAACCCGTCAAAGGAAATCTTTGAAGCGTCAAAGGGGTTTGTCAAAGCATTGAAGGGATTTGTCAAAGCGTTGAAGGGGTTTGTCAAAACATCAAAGCAAACCATCAAAGCGTCAAAGCAAACTGTTGAAGCATCAAATTTCAAGGCCTCAAAGTAAACCGTTGAAGCTTCGAAGCGTCGAAGCGTCAAACTTCGAAGCGTCGAAGCGTCAAACGTCAAAGCCTCAAAGCGTCAAACGTCGAAGCGTCAAAGCAAGTCATTGAAGCATCAAAGTGGAGAAAATGATGAAGACGCCAAAGGGAGTTTGGAGATGGAATTGAGTGAGATGGATGAAGATAGGAAAAACACTAAAGAGAAAGGTAAAGGGAAAGCTAGAGAGATCATTGTTGAAGAAGGGGGCAGATCAGATGACTCTTTGGAGTTAGAGGATTTAAGGAACAAAATGAAGGATTTGGAGGTTAAGATGAAGGTGGTGGAAGACAGAAGGAATAGAAGGAAAGGAATTGAAAAAAGAGGTGAAACTGAGGTCTGGTTGGAGGAATTGGAAAATGGAGAAAGGTTATTGGAGATGATGGAAGGAAGAAGATTCAGGGAAGATTCTGTTTTAAATGAAGATCAAGTCAATCATTCTTTGGAGATTTATAGTAGGAATTCTAGGACTTTAGATTCAAATTTTCAGGAAGTTTTGAAGAAGGGTTGGGGTAGTGAGATAAGAAAAGAGAAGTATGGTTTTTTAGAAGCTAGAAAGAAAAAAGTTTTAGAGACAAAGAAAAGACTAGCTGATATTTTGGCTTTAGCTGGACATACTTTTGAAGTAGGGACTATTTTAAGGGGGCCAAATTCTTATCAAGTTGCCAAGTTAAAACTAGTAAATACTTGGATGTCTAGAGTAAAAGAGTTGGAAGAATTGATGTGTGAAGCTATCTAAAAAGTTGTCTATATGAAATTTGTTTTATTTTATTACTTATTAATTTAAATTTTCTTTGGAAGGGAGTAATTGATTTTCTTTTTCTAAGGTTGAAAAAGGGAAAAGGAGAAAGAATTTTTATTTATTTATTATTTTTTTTTATCATGTTATTGATATTAATTATTATTATTATTATTATTTTTGAAAAGGAGAATATGGTTTATATTGTTTTATTTTAAGGATGTCATTGGTTTTGAAGGGTAGAGTGTATGGAAGTCTTGAAGTAAAGTAGGGCAGTTGGTAAGATTAGAGTGAGGTTCCCAAGTAGTGCTTTCCTTGTCATTCTGGAAGCCTTTCCATTCAACTAAGTAAAATAATTTCCCTCTCTTAAGTTTGGAATCCAATATCTGACACTTCCCATTCTTCTTCACCATCAATTTTGACTGGCTCAGTTGGTGGTTGGTGCCTAGAGGATAGTGAGTTATCCTGATATGGCTTGAGTGAGGAGGAGTGGAATACAGGGTGAATGGTGGACCATTGCTGAGGGAGTTGAAGCTTGAATGAACTTTTTCCAATCTGTTCTGTAATCAAAGAGGGACATAACCATTGCTCTGAGAGCTTTTGAGTTGGACAATTAGTTTTGATATTTTTAGAAGAGAGCCAAACTTTGTTTCCAACAGCAAATGAGGCAGGAAAGTCACTTCTTTTTAGGTCAGCATATCTTTTGTAGGTTTTAATTGCCTTTTCCAGTTCAATACCCAATAACTTCTGATTCTGGTGAATCTGGTTTATGTAGTGGCTGGCAGGTTGATCATCTACTACATGGAGACTGTCAAAGTTGGGGTGTTGTCCATACATGGTGAAAAAACAAGATTGCTTAGTAGAAGTGTGAGTGGAATTGTTGTAAGAAAATTCAGCAAGGGGGATCCAGGTATCCCAGTTGTCTTGGTGATAACTGACATACATCCTAAGAAATTGTTCTAGGATCTAATTTACTTGTTCCGTCTGTCAATCTGTTTCAGGGTGATAAGCTGTGGAAAGATTTCTTTTTATCTGTAATTTTTAACATACAATTTTCCAAAAGGAAGAAACAAATAAATATCCTCTGTCACTGACAATGTCAGTTGGGAGGCCATGTTTAGTAAAAACATGAGAACTTAGTAGGTTAGATAACTCCACAGAGGAGATTTCAGTTCTGGTTTTAATAAAGAGTGACATTTTTGAAAAACAATCAACTACCACAAAGATTGAGTCAAACCCATTGGATAGTGGCAGTTGTGAGATGAAGTCCATAGATAGTGAAGTCCAGGGAGAATCTGGAATTGATAAGGGTTGGAGGAGTCCAAACTTTTTGTGGTGACTGGCTTTGTTTCTGCTGCAAAGTTAACAAGAAGAAACATAATCTTTGATAAAGGAAGTCATATTTTACCAATGGAAATCTCTTTTGACTAGATCAGCTGTTTTGTCTTGTCCAGGGTGGCCAGAGAGGGGAGAGTCATGTCTTTGTTGAAGTATTTCAAGTTGGAGTTTTTCATCCTCCTTGGGGATTGCTATTCTGTTTTGGAAAATAAGGAGTCCAGTGTCTGGGTCTATGAGGTAACTCTTTACTTGTTCCTTTTTATGTAGCTTCTGAATAATCTGCTGTGTTGATTTTTTGGAGATCTGAGACTGAATTAAGGTTTACAATTTTT
The DNA here is from genome assembly GCA_025617555.3 of Puccinia polysora. Classification (NCBI taxonomy): domain Eukaryota; kingdom Fungi; phylum Basidiomycota; class Pucciniomycetes; order Pucciniales; family Pucciniaceae; genus Puccinia; species Puccinia polysora. Next base: position 8,861,962 of record CM062622.1, on the reverse strand, counting down.
TATCAACCTGTTTTGCAGAGATAAAGAAAATTGTAGAAGGTTCAAATTCAGTCTGTTTCAAGAGTTGTTTGACATTTGCTGGATTCTTTTCTGCATAGGGCATCCCCCCCTTGGGATAAACGTCGTCTCAAGGTGACAAGAAATCAGGCACTATTGATTGCTTTCCAGGTCTATAGACTATATTGAAGTCAAATTCAGACAGAAACTCAGCTCAACGGGCTTGGCGACGAGTCAAGACTTTGGAGGTCATGAAATATTTAAGAGATAAGTGATCAGTGAGAAATTAAAAGGGAGAAGAAAGACTGAGGAGGTAAGCTCTCCAGATCTTGATGGCCCATACAATGGCCAGGAGTTCCTTATCATGGATTTCATAGTTCAGTTGAGCACTACCCAATTTCCTGCTGTCAAAAGTAATTGGGTGTTTGGATCCATCAAGGAAGACTTGGGTGAGGACAGCCCCTAGGGCATAGTCACTGGCATCAGTCTCCAAAAACGTTTTTAAGGAAGAATCAAAATGTCTGAGTACAGGAGCTTTAGTAAAGGCTACCTTGAGGTCCTCAAACTGCTGCAAAGCCCCTGGGGATAAAGGAAAAATGGGGTCTGCTCCAGTTAGAGCATTGAGGAGGTGCACCTTCCTGGAATAGTTAATGATAAACCTGCAATAAAAATTAGAAAAAACCAAAAACTGTTTCAAGGCCTTTTTGTTTGTTGGTGGTGGCCAGTCCAAGATCTTCTGGACCTTGGAGTTGTCCATTTCAATGCCACTTCTGGAAATGACATATCCTAGATAGTCCACTGAGGAGGCATGAAATTCACACTTAGAAGCTTTTGCATATAAGTTGTTCTTCCAAAGTCTGTTCAAGACTTCACACACATGAGCTGTATGTTCTGTTAAGTTTTTGTTAAAAATAAGAAGGTCATCAAGGTATACCACCACACAGATGGTCAGAAGGTCTGCAAAAATTTCATTAACAAGACATTGAAAAGAGGCAGGAGCATTGGTGAGTCCAAAAGGCATTACCAAATATTCAAAACTCCCAAACTGAGTTCTGAATGATGTAAGATGTTCATCCCCTTACTTAATTTGAAGGAGATTATAAGCACCCCTGAGTTCAATTTTGGAAAAAATGATAGAACCAGAAAAGACTGTTAATAAGTGAGTCCTGGGAGGAATGGGATACCGGTTCTTTTGAGTCACAGCGTTGAGTTTGCGATAGTCAACACACAATTGCAAAACACCATCCTTCTTTCTTACAAAGAGGACAGGTGCTCCAGTGCTGGAAGTGCTGGGGAAAATGGAACCTTTCTCTATATTTTCCGCTATATAGGCTTGTAGGGCCTCCTTCTCATGGTGACTAAGGGAGTATATAGGCCCAACTGGAGGCATAGGGCCTTCCAGTTCAATATGATGGTTGTAAGCGCAATGAGGAGGGATTTTATCAGCTTTGACCTTGTAAAAAACATCTAAAAAGGTATGATAATCATCAGGAACTCTCTCCATCACAGTTTCAATTTCATCAGTTTCCTCATCTTCATCTAAACCTTCTGCAGTATCCTGCTTTGGGTCAGAGTCAGAAGTGGAAATAATCATACGCAAAACTTCAATGGATAGATCATTCTACATATCCTCCAAGAATTTCAGAGAACGTCCAAAGAATATCCTGTTCAAAGAAGTAGTTGTTGAACTCAAAGGAAAGTGTTGTGAGTGCATAGATTCTGAAAAGGGGACAGGAGCAGTGACCTGCAGGTTCACTGGCGGAAAGGAAGTAGTGGCCAAGGAGAGTTCAACGGAAGAGGAATGATCCAAAGCTGGTTGATGTCTTGGGGTGATCAATCCCAGTTTCCAATTTACCTCTGGGTTCCAGAAATGGAGGAAGTCAATACCTAGAATAATTTCTTCTTTGGGGGGAGTATCAACAACCAAGAAATCCCATTCTAAGTTGGGAAAAGAGGGCAAAGAGAAATTGAAGGAAAACTTATGGGTGATTTCCTGGGAAGGTGAGTCAGAAGGACTGAAGGTAAATAAGAAGATAGGAGTGGTCAGAGGTTTGAGTGACAGAGAAAACTTTGAAACCATAGATTTTGAAATAACAGATTGAGTTTCTCCAGAGTCAACGATTACACTGTAATCCTGGTTATTGGACAAGCAAACAAAACTTAAGTCTTTAGAAGGAGGGTTAGAGTCTTTTCTTTCCAAAGTTTGTACTTGAATATTGGGAGGGTGATGGTCAAGGAGTACCACATTCCCATCACCTAGTCTTTTCCCTGTTTGGGTTTCATAGGATTGGGCTTCTGGCCAGGCTTAAAATCTGGACGTTTCCTGCAGAGGCTAATTTTGTGAGTTCCTCCACAGTAGTTACACAAACCCTCTCTTTCTCTCCTAGCTTTTTCTTCAGCCTTGAGGTTTCCATCCTCTCCCACGTTGGGATTGGGGACATAGGTTGGAGTAGAATTAGTAGGGGTTGTCTTAGCCTTCCCCTTAAACCTACCTGGTTGGCTGGTCTGTTGAGATTTCTGAGGATTGGGAAGACTGGGTCCAGGTCTTGAGTTCTGAGGGAGAGTAAAGGACTTCTCCCAGATCCTTTCATGGTAACAAGTTTCATACTTAAGAACAATATCCATTAGGTCTTTCAAGGTTTCTTGAGGTCCATCATAACCAGCTAGTTGGTCCAGTAATCTGGCTGGGAGACCCTGTCTAAAATGAAAGAAAAAGGCTTTATCACCCCACCCAGAGACCTTGGTCATAAGTGTCCTGAATTCAGTGATATAGTTAGTAGCGTAACCATTTTCTTTTATCTTAAGAAGGGTTAACTCCTTCTCAGCACGCTGTATTTCCAGACAATCCCCAAAAAGGGTATGAAGCTGTTGAGTGAATAGAAGCCAGGAGTTAAGTTTGAAATCTGGCTCATGATTACCAATGTGAGCAAGATAGGGTTGGATCCATCAACTGGCATTTCCTGAAAGGTAAGAGACTGTAAAAAATACTTTCTTTCTGTCATTAGCAAAAACTCTTTGATCATTTGCAAAGATTAGTTCACAAGCTTGAAGGAAGGGTCTAAGCTTGGTTGGGTTAGTTCCATCAAATTTATCTGGGGCATTGATAGATGGAGATTTAAAGTTAGCAGAGGGTCCTTGGTCAGCAGGTTTAGAAAGATGAGTCATTGCAGTCGTCATTTGCTGAAGAATGGCCAGCAGGGCAGGGTCAGTTGAACAAACCTGAGTGGTGGAAGGAAGGTTGGTGTGTGGGGAAGGTGAAGGAACTGCTGTTTCATTAGAAGTTTGACTAGGATTACCCTCTGGGGATGGTGAACCCAGGCCACTCAAGATTCTAGAATCAAATCGTGAGTCCTCATCCTCTTCATCTTCCTCACCTTCTCCTGGGATTGGGACCATGCTTGCATCATAGGCAGGAGAGTCCAAACCATGGTAACCTGGGCTTGGAAACTGACCTTTAAAGGAATGATATTGAGTTGTATTGATTGCTGTACTAAGAGCTGAGGAAGAATCAAATAAAGAAAAGATGAGAACAAGGAAAAACAGCCCATAGATCATGAAGAGAGTAAACACAAACAGGAAGTGATGACTGCAACGGTCACTATCAGAGATGAGGGAGATACATGAGACTGTTAATTGACTGGATCTTGAGGATTTTGGTTAATTTGAGTGGGAAAGACTAGGATCGAGTAGATGATGAGCATTTGGGACAAGTAGAAGATGATCAAAGGAAGAAAGATCTCACCGGGCATGATTTTAGGCAGGGAGGAGTCAATGGATTGAGGTTGACAGAAGGAAAATGAAAATAGGAAAGAGATGGTAAAGATAAAGAAGAAATATTAAGTTCTAAGAAAAGCAAGATTAATATTGAGATTGTATCGAGTTAGGTGATCATGGTCAGGGGGTTGATTTTATAGGATGATGGTCAAGTTCTTCTAGATCGAGTTCTCGAGCTTGTGATTGAGTTCATGAGATGAGATAGAGAATCAAGTGATTAAAAGTCAAGTAGTCCCCCGGGGGATTGCAACAGTGTGAGCGAGTTTATGTAAGCAAGAGACGTGCCCCCGGTTAGATGAAACCTCTCTGCCGTGAAATCTCAACACGCCCCATGCCTGGTGAGATAGGACTTATGACAACTTCAAGGATCAAAAAGGAAAATAAAAGAAATAGAACAAAAACAACAAAAAAAGACAAAGAAACAGAGAAATTAAATAATTACTGAAATCAAGAGGACATAGACAAAGAAAATGAAAGCTGAAGACGTTTAAGACTGGCAAGATCTGAGCTCTTGGTGAGAGCATCAGCAGGCATCTCTTCTGACTTTACAAGCACAATTTTGATGTTTCTAGACTTCAGCTCCTCTCTCATGCCTTTGGGTTTTAGATCAAGGTGGTGGGTTTTAGAGTTTGAACCAAACCTTTTGAGTTTGTTGACCAAACCGCTATTGTCCGTGTGAATGATGATGGAAGAAACTTTGGTACCAAAGATCTCGCAGGTGAGGGAACGAATCCAAGTTGATTCTTGAAGAGCGTCGACGAAAGAGTTGAGTTCTGCGTCTGTGGAACTATATGTGATATTCTTCTGCTTGCAACTATTCCACAATACAACGCACGCATGAACCGCGCAGAGATAACCCGTTTGAGATCGTCGGGTGTCAGGATCATCCGCCCATGATGTGTCCAAATAAGCGGAGGTCAGAGTGCCCGTGTCTTCCACTCTCAAGCAAAGCTTGATGTTTGAAGTTCGCTTGAGGTACTTCCAGGTCTTCTTTAATTAATTCCAATGTGACATGCCTGGTTTGATGTTAAATCTTGATAAACTGGAAACGGCAAAACTTACATTGGGTTGAGTGTAGCACGCAATGTGGTTGATTAGTCCAATTGCAGCACGGTAATTTATATTCAAAGCCTTGAATTGTTCAAATTCTTCATCAGTTGCAGGTACAAGTTGTTGATTCTGAGTGATTGGAGTTTTGCTGATCTTGGCATCATCCAAACCCAGTTCTTTGAGACCCCTTTCAATATGTTTTGGTTGGCTAAGAAGAATTTCATCCCGGTTTATCTCTATTCGCATGCCAAGGATGGTATTGGGATTCTTTGCTGTCGAGCCGGCAAAATGACTTAAGAATTCTCTTTCAAAGTCTTCTCCGTCTCCGACCAGAATTAGGTCATCCACATGAAAGAAAATCCGAGATTTGCCATCCCTCGATGAGTAAAGACAGGGATCACAGGAGGATTCTTCAAAACCTACTTCTCTAAACCAGCTGGTGAGTGTTTCATACCAGTTTTTCGGGGCCTTCTTCAAGCCGTATAGTGACTTGCGGAGCTTTAAGAATTGACACTGTCTTCTTGATCCCTTGGGATTTTGAATAATTACTTCTTCATCAATTGGCGAATGGAGAAACGCGCTCTTGATGTCGAATTGCTGAATCTTTAGTTTAGTCTTGAGTGCATACAGAAGGAGGATTCTCAACGTAGAGGGTTTGCCAGTCGGAGCGAATGTCTCTGAATAATCCAGACCCTCGACCTGATTGAAGCCTTGGATGAAAAGTCGGGCCTTGTATCTGACCGGATCTCCATGACAATCTTGTTTGATTTTGAATATCCACGTAGTACTGAGAGCGTTCTTTGGCGCAGGACCGTTGTACTCATCCCAGACGTGAAGATCTTCAATTGAATCCAGCTCGACGTCCATTGCCTTCATCCACTCCTGGCATTCATCACATTGAAGGGCATCCTGGTAAGACTTGGGTTCATAGAAATGAAAGAACCCGTACCGCTGAGGTGGCCTGACTTGCAATCAATCTTGCAGAACCCAACGCGAGGGTGCTAGACCCTGTAGATCAGCATGACCAGTGTCTGGAATCGCTAATGGACTTTCACAAGCAGGCGGTGAGGGATCTTCAGGTTCATTGGATGATTGGCTGATTGATTCAGCTTTGTCAGCTGAGCTGATTGAGTCGTCAGATTTGTCGCGGTAATCTGACCATGGAACTTGACGATTGAAACGATCTTCAGGACCATGATTGGAGATAGGAGTTTGATTGGAAACATCATTTTCTGATTCTATATCAAAGTTGGATCCACTTTGTCTTGATGGAGGCATGTGAAGGAATCTGACGTGCTTAGATGAGATAATAGAACCACTCTTAGTCAAAATTTGATAAGAAAGAAGGAGTTGATTGAAGCCTACTATAGTGCCTTCTTCACCTTTCAAATCAAATTTTAAACCCTTCTCTCTTTTATTGATTAAGAAAATGCAAGGATTACCGATGGGCTTCAGGAAAGAGGAAGGAAGAGCTCTACCGTGCATCTTCTCCCAAGGAGTCACCGTTTCCCCCTTCAAAGGGATATGATTAAGCATTAGGCAGCATCCTTTTACTAACTCATGCCACACCGAAGGAGGAAGACGGCCATCTTTGAGAGTTGCTTGGGTAGATTTGACAATGGTTTGGTTCGCTCGCTCGGCCGGTCCGTTGTGTTCTGGATGATAAGGTTCTGAGATGATATGAGAGATATGTCTGTCTTCCAGGAAAGAGGTAAGCTTTTGGTTGACAAATTTGGTACCTCCATCGGAGAAGACCTTGGATGGATAAACCCCTTGTCGATGATGTTCCTTCTTGAGTAAGCTGATAATAACCTTGGCGGTCTTGTCTTTTGAAGCAAGAGGGAAAGCCGCAAGATAACCGCTGGCTTTATCAACCAAAGACAGGATGAACCTGTGACCAGACTTTGATGAAGGTTGAATTGGTCCCATTAGATCAAGGTGAATCCAATCAAAGACTTTTGAAGATCAAGCGGAAGTGTGCTTGAAGGGAGACTTGGAGATCTTACTCCTAATGCAATCTACGCACTTAAATTTACTTTTGATGTCATGAGGTATGTGTTGAATTAAAGTTTCAAGTCTTGACAGAGAAGCATGCCCGTATTTTCTATGAGTCTCTAGTAGAGCTTCTTCAGGAGTGCAAGAGATAGACAAGAAAAGAGACTTTGACGACAAGATAGGATTGCAAGAGGGGGTTGGAAGAGTGTAGAGATTATTTTTGATTTGTCCAGTGAGAACTTTTTTCCCTGAGTGAGTAACGGCAAACTTGGTCCCACTCGAGTTAATCGTAAAACCCTTGCCATTCAGAGCGCCGGCACTGATTAGGTTGATGGTAACATCAGGCACATAGAAGGCCTCTCCGAGTTCAAGTGTGAGATTGTTCCAGTGGAGCAGAGCCGTACCCTTTCCTTTTATAGGTAAACTCGCACCCTCCTTTCCCGTCTTGATAGGATCTCCAAAATACGGCTCCATCTTGCTGAAATATTGACTATCGTTAATCATGTGGACAGATGCTCCACTATCAAGAAGAAACCTCTGATTTGGATCCCTGTGTTCAATCCACGAGTTGAGTAATGCAAGATAGTGAGCCGAGTGAGATTCTGGTTTTGCCTTTGAGCCGCCCTTCTTAGCTTTCCATTTTGCCTGGTTGTCTCTCCACCACTCTGAAGCTACCTCAGGATGTAAGTGCCAACAATCTCCAGCCGAATGATTCCTATCTTGACCGGGATGGTGGTAGCCTTCTACGCATCGCTTTGGATCCGATCCCTTGGTGGAAGTTGAGTTAGATGTTGACTTTCCTCCAAAAATAGAAACATCCCCCTTTAACCAAGAGCTTGCAATGGATGACTGAGCCATTGATTTTTTATTTAATTGAGTGAGGTGATTGAGTACGTATTTGACGGGTAGTTCTTTATCTGAGTGCATTATCTCTCTTTTGATATCGTCCATAGTTGAGGGAAACTTGAACAGAATGAGATAAGCTACAATGTTGTCTGGGAGCTTGATGCCAACCTCACCCATCTTCTTGAGGCAAACCTTAACTTTTGTGATGAAATCAACGATGCCGTCAGGGTTGAAAGACAGATAAAGAAGGCCGTTGAAGACCCTAGCTTGGTTGGAAGCCTGAGATGAAGCATATTTTTGGATGATTGCTTTCCATAGAAGTTTGGCGGAATTCTTGTTTTTGGCGGTGACAATGTTCTCGTGAGCCGTAGAGTCGAGTTTTGAGATGATAAGAAGTTTCAACTCGTCGTTGAAAGAACTATCCAGCGCAGTAATTTCATCGTTCATGGCCACAGTGCATCCTTGAACGTCCAGCACGGCATCCATCTTGTCTCTCCATATTCCATAGTTATCATCTCCCAGTAACGGAATGGTTTCAAGCGCAGTCTTGAGCATTGTTTGCTTGAAGGTATCCATGACGCCCGGTTATTAGGATCCTCTCTTAGTTGAGTCTTCGGCGGTAGAGCAGTTTTGATGAACCTTTTGGCTTTAAACCATAAAGGAATGATATTGATTTGTATTGATTGCTGTACTAAGAGCTGAGGAAGAATCAAATCAATAAAAGATGAGAACAAGGAAAAACAGCCCATAGATCATGAAGAGAGTAAACACAAACAGGAAGTGATTACTGAAACGGTCACTATCAGAGATGAGGGAGATACGTGAGACTGTTAATTGACTGGATCTTGAGGAGTTTGGTTAATTTGAGTGGGAAAGACTAGGATCGAGTAGATGATGAGCATTTTGGACAATTAGAAGATGATCAAAGGAAGAAAGATCTCACCGGGCATGATTTTAGGCAGGGAGGAGTCAATGGATTGAGGTTGACAGAAGGAAAATGAAAATAGGAAAGAGATGGTAAAGATAAAGAAGAAATATTAAGTTCTAAGAAAAGCAAGATTAATATTGAGATTGTATCAAGTTAGGTGATCATGGTCAGGAGGTCAATTCTATAGGATGATGGTTGAGTTCTTCTAGATTGAGTTCTCGAGCTTGAGATTGAGTTCATGAGATGAGATAGAGAATCAAGTGAGTAAAAGTCAAGTAGTCCCCTGGGGGATTGCAACAGTGTGAGTGAGTTTATGTAAGCAAGAGACGTGCTCCCGGTTAGATTAAACCTCTCTGCCATGAAATCTCAACAACCTGTGACTCTGTGGAGGCTAGCATTGTCAGAAGAAGGAATAGTAGAAAGGGATACTTGGGGAATAGGTTCCAATAAACCTTTATCCATAGGAGTGGAATTGGTAACCACTGGTGCAGCCAAGTTAGAAAAAGTAATACCTGTTCCACAATATCTAGGGGTAGAATGGTCAGTAGGTTCAGTGGCACCTCTCCCCCTAGAGCTACGGGTGACTGCTGGGCTAGAAATATGAGAAAAAAGAGAACGTTGTGGGGGCATTCTTACTTCTAAGAATAATTAGTTACCCAAAAGTTGTTCTTCACCTTGGAGTAAGAATAAAATTATTAAAAGTAATTGTTCTTCCCCTGATTACCTTTATGGGACAGTCAAATACTGGTTACTATACCTTGTCTTAGTGTTGAAGCGTCAAAGCGTCAAAGCGTCAAAGTGTCAAAGTGTTGAAGTGTCAAAGCGTCAAAGTGTTGAAGTGTCAAAGTGTCAAAGTGTCAAATTGTTGAAGCGTCAAAGTGATACTTAGAGGATGGAGAGCTGGATCTCTGAGTAGGTTTGACAGTAAGGTTAGGGAATCAATGAAAATGGCCACAAATCAAATAGCCAAGTTCAAGTTTGGGACAGAAATAAAGCAAACAAAAATTGCCACAACTCAATAGCAAGATTTGATGCTGTCTAAAAGGGATAGGGAGTGTGGTTGGTGAAGAAGGGGTTATTGGGGAAGAAATCAGTTTAATGTCACAAGGGCTGCTGACATGCAAGCAGGGCTTAGCACAAAGGGGTCTCTACCCACAGTAGGCTTGGGGCAAGGTTTACTGAAGGAGGCTAACAGGAGCAGAGGAGGATTGGGTTGAAGGGTGCTGAATGACACTTGCTGGGAAGGATCTCCTAGTAAGAAGTAGTAAACTGATTTCTTGGCGAACATCAGGAAGAGGGAAGAGGAGGGCTGTTAAATAGACAAGAGGTTGGAACTACAACAGAGGTACAAGTGATTGGGGCTCAGACTATACACATGATGTCATGGGAACAGTCTAAGTAATAGGGAGGGCTGATCAGGTATGCTACTACATTAGGTTAGGATGCTTCTACATTGGGGTAAGGTTCCCGGTCTGAGCTGTCTAAGTTGGGAGAGTACAGTTGAAGGATGTACAGTGTAAATGGTGGTCATGAAACTATGTAATAAGTAGAGAGAGTAGGTAATACAATCTGCAAGAGGATGTACATAAAGATTCCCAAAGGATAAACCACACAGAGGAGGTATGGGTTAGACAGAGAGATAACGCAAAGAGGTATGGGTTAGACAGAGAGGTAACCCACAGATGTATGGGTTAGACAGAGAGGTAGAGTAGAGCCTGGGATATTGAGTATGTGCAAGCCTATGGAGTATATCTGTGTATAGTATGAGGTTAGACTATATGTAGGTATGTACTGCATGAAGATCCTGAGGTATATAGTTACTGGAGACATATTGATGTAAGTCTCCTGAGCCCTGAGGTTGAAGTTCCTGAGAAAGTAGATCAGGCCTGAGGGATAGACTGAGGTTAGACTGAGTTTGGTGTCAGTATGACATCCACAAGCCTTAATATTTACCACATCCATAGCAATCCTTCCAAAGACAGTGAACTCTCCAGTGGGATAACAAATTTACGCTGGGCGCCTAAGATCACGCTTCTGACATACTTCAAAACTCTTGCACCATTGAGAGACTCATCTCTTCAAGGATGGCCACCAGAATTGTTTAGATATTTGACCTTAATTTTTGGTTTCCCCACAATGACCAAGGCCTTCATGGAGACTTTCAAGGATCAAATCTTGTTTAGAAGGGATGGTGAAAACAACAAGAGCACAAGGGTTGTCTCTTTTCATAATCCTAGTACCTTGGACAAAGAAATTGGAGTACTTCCTTTTGAGTGATTGAAAATCTTTAGCAGAGAGATCAGGAGGCCTTTGGAGAGTGGAGAGCTACTGCTCTAATTTAAGCCAGAAGCCTTGTTGGAAGCCAGAATAATCCTGAGAGGAAAAGGTGAAGACAGGGAAAATTAAGGGTTCCTCCTTGTAAAAATCCACTCCAACATCCAATTGTTCATCTCCAAGAGGGCATTGAGATAAGCCATCAGGCATGGTGAAAGATTTTCCAGGCCTATGAACAATATCAAAAGAGAACAACTGGATAAAAGCTACCCAACAAGTCATTGAAGCGTTTGGAAGACTGGGGGAATTGATCATTTTGATAATGGATTGTGCATTGACTTTTAACTTGAAGTGTTGACCCCAGAGAACATTTTTGAGCTTCTTCAACATTTGGGACACACCACAAAGTTCCAGTTTTGGCTGGGAGTACCTGGATTCCACCTCCAAAAAAAGAAGAGATTCATACAGAGAAGGACAATCCAAACCATTTTCATCTTCCTTAGTCAGGACAGCCCCAACAGATGGATAACTACAGTCCACAGCCAGCTTGATCTTGCCAGCCCTAGGTCCATAAGTGATCTTCTTCAAGACAATGTCTTTTGCAAAAATTTTTTTGAGCATCTGAAATGATTGTTCACAAACTTAGGTTCAAAACCATTCAGCATCTTTCCTAGTTAAGCGACCCAAGGGAATGCAAATTTTGGATAGAGAAGGGATAAATATCCAAACATAGATTACAACACCTACGAAACCTCTGAGTTCAGTTGGATTTATGGGGGTAGGCCAAGAGAGGATTTTGTTGACTTTGGATGGAGTCATCCTTCTTCCTTCCTTGCAGACCACATGACCAACAATTTCCAAAGCAGGGAAGCAGGAAGCCAATTTGGATCCAGAGAAAGTGAGACCAGACTCCTTGATTTGAAAAAGGATCCTTTCCAGAGTGGTTGCATATTCCCAGATAAATCAACGGATTCCTGAATTCCAGGGTAAGAGCTCATTTTTAGAATCATAAACTGGACCTTTAATCCCGCCATTGTCAATAAAGATACCAGCATGATCAAGGATTTCATCCTGGAGGATCCAAACCATCTGAGCCTGATAGACTGCAACCAAATTGGTGGCACCTTGAGGTAATCAAGTAAGTTGGAAACAACCAAGAGGAGTATTGAAAGTAGTGAGAGGACAAGAAATTGGATGCAAGGATTGTTTGTCATACCCACCCAAAATGTCACCTAGACCATAGCAAGCTCTCCCATAGAAGGATTCAACAAATTCTTCAGTAGCAGGGGGAATACCAGAGTCTTTAATAGTAACCTTATTTAGATGCTGGAGATCATGAACTATTCTAAGCTTACCATTACTCTTGAGAACACAGACAACAGGACTGGAATAGCTAGAAGTTGATTGTTCATATAAACTGGTTTGGACTTGTTTGCGGACCAACTTGTGGAATTCATCAACTTTATCAGCAGGGATTGGGATCTTCTTCTTTTGCCAGGGATCATGTTCTACTACAGGGATAATGTAAGCAAGGACATAGGATTCTTTCAAGCCAGCTGACATGGCTTGGGTCCAATGACAGAGTTAACTGTTGAGTAACCTAAATGAAAAGGTTCCAATATGAAGAAGGAAGGTTTTAGATGGCGCCAGTGAGGATGTTGAGGAGGATGGATAGTATGAGCTTGATTGTTGATGACAAGGCTCATCCCATCTCACCCCCTTGCCAAGAGAGTCAAAGGCCGGTTTTAAGGATGAGATTATTGAAGGCGGACAAGCTGAAGGAAAGATAGAGGCAGATGGAGGGCAGTCAAGCGGTGACAGTTGGGACCAAATTGGCATGGGAGCTATAAATTGGATGTAATCAAATTTATTCCTTATAACTATGAAGGTCATTGAAGCAAAGCAGAGACAGCACAATTGTTGGTTCTTGGTGCCGGATAGAAGCCTGCAAGCCAAGCCGGTCTTCATCCGCGCATTTGCCAAAAAAAAAGGGTGGATAGCAGCGCAAAGCAAGGGAAAATTGAACATAGGACCGGGCGCTATGCACCCAAGAGATGATCCTAGACAACTAGGAGAGTTGGAGCTGGAAGTTTGGGAACTGGATATGGGAATCATTCCGGATCAAAAAGTTTTTTTTTTCCAGGATCTAAATGGAGGCTATAGAAAAGTTCATAAAAAATTTTACTTTTTCCATACTGGTCCAGAGGTGTCCCAGATTGGGCACCACCCCGCTTGGACATAAGAGACCCAAGAATGGAGCTGGCCCAATCAGGTTTGCGGGCAGATAGTTTTGGAAGATAGAGCTGGGCGGGCGTGCAGAAGCGCGGGCCAAACTGCTGGGCAGGAAATCACGTGGCGCGCCGGGTGGATATGGACAACAGGGGGGCTCTGAGTAGGGTGGGGCGGAGGGCCATGTCATGAGAAGGTCAAAAACCTGGTGTGTGAAACAGTAGGCGGGCTTGAGGGTTTTTGCGGTATGGGAAAGGCTACCAGCAAAGCTTGAGCAGTTACCACTGGTTCCTGTCCTTGCGCGCGCACTTGCTCCATGAAAGTTGGATTCCCAGGTTTGGCAGAGATCCGCTTGCCTGTTGCAAACATGAATCCCATTCCCACCGGTCAAACCAATCCCGCCTTGAGGTCCTTTTTCATTTTATTGCACCCCAAACACCAATTTCCCTTGTCCCTGCAGTAATTTCATAACAGCAACGCAGGCATATTCAACGGCGGAAGTGGTCCCCCAATGTGAGGAGGCGGATTGCGCGGCCCTGAGGACATTTGACTCAGGAAGATCAATAAATCCTTCATCAATTCTGTCATCTTGCTAACCTCTGGGCCCGTTGTCATTGATTTTGCCAGAAAGTGTTCCGTTTTCAAGGGCCCCGCAACAGGAGCTTGCATTGGTGCTGCCAGGGTGTGGGAAGGGGACTTCTTTGACCCCAACATCCTTGCCCTGTACTCCATCAGTTCCTCCAAGTCCAACTTTCTTTCCACCTCCCCAAAAATGACAACAATGTCTGGAAAAAGAGAAATAATCCCATCCAACAACCTCTTTACCAAGTTGTTGTTGTACAAGTGCTGCTGCACCAACCCAAGGAGTTGGGGAACAAGTCCTCCCAAAAACGCCCTCTTCATTGCGCCTGTCTGTCCCAATATCACCTTGTTCTTTGCCAGGTAACAATAGATCCAATTGAAAATAGCTGCATAATCTCCCAATTGCGCCCTTGTCTGGACCCCACCATTTGCACTTACTCAAAGTTGCTCTGCCAAAACCAAGGTTTGCGCCTTCCCACCACGCCAAGATTTCCACCTTCAGTCTTGTCCAATCAAGTTCCTCATACCCTTCCATCTCCTCCACATCCCAAAGCTTCTCTTATTTTTTAATGAAGAGGACAACAAGCTGAGCCTTATCCAAACCTGTTGCACCTTCCACGTTGGCAATTTCTTTGTATTGCGCAAGGAATTGCTCAACATTGTCAGTGTTGAACCAAATATGTGGATATTCCCGCTGCCTGATCCAAATGGGCTTGTGATTGGCGCCATTATTGGAGCAAGGGACACCTTATCCCACCCCTGATGAGGATTTCTTCCAAGAAGCTGGAGAAGGAGGAGGAGGAGGAGGAAGAGGAGTGGGGGTAATGTTAGATGACCCTGCAATGGTTGTTGGGTGGTACTGGGAAATTTTGCTTGTTAGTTTCAAGAGACAAGGAAAAAAAGATTGCTTCCCGGCCAGACCTTCAGATTTTGAATTCAGAAGACAACTTCTCCTTTTACAGTTCCCAAGTTTGGAATTTCTTGATCCCTTGCGTCTGTAAACCCTGAGTTCAACTGTTCACCCTTTGACTGAGAGATAGAGAAATGAGAGTAAAGATTGTTCCAAAAACCTATGATGATCCAATGTGATCCTCCATGCTCTCATGATCCTCCCTATCCGGGTTGAGGGTGCAGTTTAAGTAACTTCCCCTCAACCCTAACCTCAGTAAAACCACAAGCAAACAAGAATAATGAAATAGAACCCCCAAGTACAGAACCGTAGTCCCAATCCTATCCTTCCACCCCATAATCAACATCCCATATCCCATACCCCGTATTCAATCCATACCACCCGCCTGCCATTAAGTCCACCTGGTTTGTCCTTCTCATGACGCCCCCCTCGCGCCCCGCCCAACTTGGAGCCCACTGGGCATGTCCGCATCTGCCCAAAGCGCAATTCCAGATATTCAAGATATATTTGCGCAATCTGACCCGTGTGTCTTGCAACGCGCAATCCGCGCGCAATCCGTCCAATCCAATCCATACCACCCCGCCTCTCCAGATACTGAGCCCAATCTGACTGCACCTGAGCCCACAGCGCAGCTTTCTGCGGCAAAGCCACACCCATTACTGAGCGCAACACCACTGCTGAGCCACCCCTTGCTCAGCGTCTGCCACTGCTGAGCCCGCCACTACTTCTGAGCGCGCAGCGCGCAGCCCATTCCAACTTGTGTCCATAAAAGACCACCACAGCGCACATGGCGGGGTCCAGATGCAAGTGGAATCGGATTATGCAGAATGGTATTAAATGGCAGCATGTGCTCCAACCCCACCACTGGAAACCATCCTTTGGGCTAGTGAACTTTCAGAGTTGGCAAGGGACCTCAAGATCTATATGAGCCACATATTGCATCACTGGTGTGGTTTTCCACCTTCCAGGGCGGAGGGTTTTCAGATCTCTAGCACGCCTGCTCCCCGGGTGTGCACGTATGGTGACAATAATGGCTATTGGCAGCTGAGACGCAAGGACAGGAAAATGGATTCAAATGCAGGATTGGTTTCCCCAGCGGAGACAGGATACATGTTGGGAAAGCGGGTCTTGGCAGAGTTGGATCAGCCCGTTTCTATAAAGCAATCAAAGACAAGGGGACAGGAAGTGGGACTAATGGAGGCCGAGGGAAGGGGAGCTGCAGGATATGGGATGGGATCACATATTGCGTGCAATTTGGGAAACAATGGGCAGAAGGCAAGTCTTGCAGAGAAGGGGATGGGAGCAGATATTGCGTGAAATTTGGGAACCAATGGGCGGCAGAAAAGTCTTTTGGAGAAGGGGATGGTAGCGCATATTGCGTGTGGCTTGGGAACCAATGAATGGTGGATGGGTCATGCGGAGAGGAGGGGAGCTTTGGGAAGGAACAGACCAGGCATTGAAGGATTGCAACCAAAGTTGGACCCCTTTGATGGCAGGGAGAATGCATGCGGAATGGAAGGACATGAAGCGCAGAGAGTACGGGATGGATGGGCCAACAGCAGGCCCATGGCCATCACAGCTAGTGGATATTTTGGCATTGGTGCAATGGACATGCACAGAGCGGCTTCAGGTGCAGAATGGGAAGGGATTGGGCATCAACAGTATGGCTGGGGAGAAGGAGGTTGGGGTTGCAAGGGCTTTGAAAACAGAAGGGGTGCCTGGAAGGAAGTTTGTGACAACAGCCAGTGGACACAACCCGCGTGGGATTGGATGAGGCCATGTGAATCTCTCTCCCGGCGGAGCAGAAGATTGCAAACCACTGGGGACAGCGGCTAGGTGTGGAGGGGACAAATGGAAGAGATATTATTGCAGGAACGCAGGAGGGGCGCAATTCAGGGTATTTAAACGGGAGGTCAAGCCCCGCAGAAAAGACCAAAGGTGGAGAGGAAAGGGGCACAAGGAGCGCTGCATAAAAAAAAAACTTTTATTCTCTTTCTTTCTCTGGTGTTAGTCTGCTTCTCTTTATTATCTGTTTTCTTCTCTGCAGATGGGTGTAATGGGTATGGGCAGGTATGGTCAAGGTAACAGTGAGAAGACCTCTGGGGACAGAACTCAAGTTGGGGGGGATGTGTTGTTGTTATATAGCCTTGGATTGGGAACCATGCCACATTTGGTGTCCTAATTGCGGCCGCTCAGAAATTGGAGAACCAAGAATGGATCTGGCCAAACCAGGTTTGCGGGCAGCTATTTTGGGAAGATAGAGCGGGGTCATTGGGGCTATAGGAGTGGGGCAGGCAGGCGCAAGCACAGGCCAAACCGCGGTGCAGGAAATCACGCGGCGCGCCGGCAGATATGGACAACGCAGGGGGCTTCAAGTAGGGGGTGGTGGAGGGCCCTGTCATGAGAACTACAAACCAGGTGTGTGTAATGGTAGGCGGTCTTGAGGGTGGTTGAGGTGTGGGAAAGGCTATAGGAGTGGTCCGGGAGCTTGCAAGCATGGGCCAGGAGCACGCAAGCACGGGCCAACCCGCTGGGCAGGAAATCACGCAGTGCGCCAGGAAGATATGCACAATGGGGGGGCTCCAAGTAGGGCGCAGCGGAGGGCTGCATCATCAGACAAATAAACTGGGTGTGTGTAAGGGAAGTTGGGCTGGAGGATGATTGGGGCATGGGAAAGGGTTAGGGTTAGGCTAGGATTCTGGTCTTTAGGGTTTCTTTTCTATTTGTTGTTGGGCTGTAAATGTGCTTGTACTTAGGATAGGGTTGAGAGTGTGGGAATAAAGTTTGCGCTCTCAACCCCAGCTTGGATATATATATATATGAATGGATGATGGGAAGGAAGATAGAGGAATGGATTACGGCTTAGGGATTTTGGATATGGCTTAGGATACAGAAAGGAAAAGGAAGAAAATTCATCTCAATCTCTCTCTCTCTCTCTCCCTCTCTCTATAAGGGCGCATCCTTATCCTTAAAGACACTAGGACCATTGATTCCGGAACTTAGGGACAACTAGGGGAGTTTCACTCTCTTACTTTCCACAATGCATGGCAGCCAAAGGGCTTCAGGCAAGTCAAGTTGAAGGGACACTCAAACCACAGTTGGTATTGAGAGATCCAGTTGGATTTCATTCTGGGGAGTTGATATGGAGAGATCCAGTTGGATTTCTTTCTGGGGTGACTTTCTTGAGGAATACTTCCATCATTACTTCTTTGACCCAATACGTAGGAGGTAGTTTTTTTTACTTCAACAATGCACAGGCCTTTTAGCTAGTAGTAAAATTTCCTTGCTCTGCAACAGAGTTTTGTTGAGTTTTTTATGGACTAGTTACAAGGACAGCTATGCCTTTATCTTCAAGTATACTTAGAAAATTGTTGAAGTTAAATTCACTGCCCATGTCAAAGACAAAATTTTTTACATTGGTAGATTTGAGATTCTCCATTTTAGTAAGGAAGAAGAAAAAAGTAGGGAATGCATCATAATTGTTGCTAAGGATGTATGTGAATCTGTATCCTACAAACCAGTCAATTATTTTGAAGTAGCACTGTCCTCTGGAAAGAGAACCGGTAGTGATCCTTCTGTTGAGATCCATGAAAATGGTCTCAAGTGCTTGAGTGGACAAAGGAATATGGCCCTTGAAGAACAATCAATGTGATTTAGAGAGGAGGCATTATTTGAAGTGCAGATTGGTGGCTTTGACACCATACATGTGCTTCAAAGATTTGTTTCTTGGGTGTCCGGTGTGCCTGTGGAGGAGCTCTAGATGAGTCTTGGACGTAGATTTCACATTGAGAGCTAACAGACCTTTTCTTGCTGTTTGCAGTTGCAGAACAGCTATACAATTGAAAAAATTAGCTTTGAGGAGGGGTGTGTCTTCTATCAGCAAGCAAATATTAGTTTTGGTGACATGCTGTATCTTGAATCTGTTTCAGAGAATTCTTCCCAGGCTGACAAGGGTCCCTTGAAGGCTAGGTACAAATAGAGCTTTCAATGTCATACTCTTCCATTTCAGTATTTTCAATTGAACAAATCTGTTGCCTTTCACTTGAAGAGTGTTCCCATTGGCAATTTGGGCCTTTGAGGTTTGTTCAAAAAAGTTGGTGAAGTTTCTATTGTCATTGAAAATGTGGTGACTTGCACCGCTGTCCAGTATAACTTTGTCATTTGTAGCTTTGATAGTAAGATCCCTCTTTATGCAGATGAACGCGCCAGAGGACAAGTGAGATCCATCAGATTCTTTGTCCTGGGAGAACTTGGAATTATTGGCTTTATTTTTCTCTTTCTTGGCCTTCTTGACCTCCCTGCACTTGGATTAGTTGTGCTTGTTTTTTGGATTGTGCATCCCATTGGAGCATACTGGGTAGCTTTGTGCAGAAGCCTTGAGCGCCTTCTCTTCTGTTTTGACAGGTGTGCTAGGTTTTGTCTCCTTTTTTGGATTCAAGTGCCTCCATGACCAGCTTCAAGGTCAGTGGTCATTTGGAGTACATTATTTCTTTGGTGACTTCCATTGTGCTTGGAAAGTAGCTGAGTATGTATTTGGCCATGAGTGGTTTGTAGAGGTTGACAAAGCCATTGGTCCTGTCACCAATTCTGAGTCCTACAGCTGTCAGAGCATTGATATGGATGTTTATGTTGGTGAGGAAGGAATTTATGTCTTTATCAAAGGTGAGATCAAGGGATTTTGTTTAGACTTGTGTCTGATTATCCTTGAAGTGGGAATTGTAGCATTTTGTGAGCAGAGTCCAGAGTGCACTGGGGTTCTTCTTGTCTTTAGGGTTGACTAGGCGTTGAAATTTGGAATACCCCATGTACATAGTGAGGATAACAGCTGTATTTCTTTGTTCCTTGTAAAAGGTGTGAGGATCTGTTGTGGTTGTGAGGTGAAAAAGCAAGTCCTTCATGCTGAGGTAACTTTTGATGGAGGATTTCCATACTGGAAAGTTATTGTCTTGGAGCATGAAGAGAGATTTCAGTTGATCTCCTCCATTCATTGCAAGCTGCTGATGTTTTTCTAGATCAATATTTGACCTGGGATCATAACCTAATGAAACACTGGCAGGCAGTGAGTTTGGAAAGCACACAAACAGGACAAAAGAGCTTCTGATTGTTCACACCTAATGAAACACCTGCAGGCAGTGAGTTGTGCAAGAACACAAACAGGAAAAAAGAGTTTCTGATTGTTAACACCTGGAGGACAGAGAAGACCAGAAAATCAAAATGAGTAGGTTGAAGAATGAATGGAAGTGAGTCTCAAAATAAACAACAGGATCTGATGAAGGTAACTAATGAAACCCCAGCAGGCAGTGAGTTGGGCAAGCACACAAATGGAACAAAAGAGCTTCTGATTTTTCACACCTGGATAATTAAAGCGTGAGTTTTGAAGAGGAGAAGTTAGAGATTGAACTAATGAGACAAGGGAAAACAAGAACATTGACCAAGAACTTACCTGGAGGACAGAGAAGACTGGAAAATTAGAGTAGGTTGAAGAATGAATTAAAGAGAGTCTTTGTCCTCCAGTTGAAGTTTGGTGACGTTGAGGAAGAGAGATTAGTTTTCAACTCTATTTCTCACTATGCTTTGCACATTTTGCATGGGCGCGCAGTTATTTTGCACTATCCTCTATGTGGCCCATATGATTGTGCATCATAAACGTAGGTGTTATGTTTTGGAGTCCATCTTTCAATAGGATTATAGATAGAACTAGCCATGGAATGAATGAATTCTGGAAAACCAAAAGAATTTCAGGAAAAAATACCATAAGAATGAATATATTAAGGCACATAAATAAAGATAGGCTTACTTTACTGTGCTTTGGTGTTTCTATTTTTCCTCCTCTGGCTTATTGATTTCTTGATGAACTTCTTAGTTGAGATATGATAAATGCTTTCATGCAGTCTTCAGGACCACAGTCCCCGCATGCTTGCAGTTGGTTACTCATTTATCATTCTGTCCTCAAAAGTGACAGTATCATTGAGATTTATGAGCATATCTTTACCCTGGGAACCAAGCGTCCTTAGTATAGTTGGTAGTACACTTTCCATGCACATTAGAGACCTGAGGTCAATCCCCTGAGGACACATGTAATTTTCACATTCTTACAGTTGAGAGAGATAATGACTTAGCCATCTGCTGAGCGGTTTGGGTCTTGGGCGTCAAGTTGGTCCTACTCCTTCGGATTTTTTGTTTGGGTAACCAATCTTAACATATTTTTTTAAACAAAAAATGAATTCCATTCCAATTCTCCAGTCCAAGTGATCTTTCTTTCTCTTGATATTTCGACTTTTCTGAGAGCTCAGCAGAGAGTTCGACCAGTGTGAATAAGGTTTCTTTTTCAAAATATTTCTTTTTAGAGTTCATACAAGGAAGAGCGATTCCGGTCGCATTATCTGTTATCACAATCAATGTTAGAAAACCGAACGAAGGGGATAGGAGCCAAAAATCATGGGGATGGGAGCAGCTAGGCGGGAACTGGTGTGTGTGTGTGTTTGGACAAGCACAAGGTGAGAAAAAAGTCGGAAAAGTAGGAGATGCAAGCGGGTTATTCAAGTTTGAGACAAGGGTAAGAGGTTTTAGTGTCTCCGGAAAGCAAAATTGTTTTTTTGAGCGTCTATCAGAGCAATGGGAGATGTGAGGAGTCGGGGATGATCAAAGGATGAGCATGGACAAGTGTAACAAAGGGAAATGAAAAACCCAAATGACGGCTTGATACAAAAGAAAAGATCACAATGTGAAACTTTAAGACAAGGTCGTTTGCAATAGAATTAAGCCGGTTAAAAAATAAACCAAACGGCATCAAGGGTCCATCTTATCTTAAAGGATGTGGCCGCCAAAAATCAGTCATCGCCGCTACTATGACAAAGTAATTGCCATTCACGCCTCATGAAAGACCTCTTAGAACGTATTGCGCCACACGGCAGCTCTAGAGAGAGCTTTCATATCTTTTTTGTGTTTGAATAGTACCTTTTCTCTTTCAAAAAAAATGGCGCTTTAGGAGTTCCTAAAAAAACGAAGTGAAGCGAATGCTCTCGTCTCGAGCCCAAATGAAATACCAGAACTCAAGGCCGTAAAGATGGACACCCATCATTGTCAAACGCATAAAAAAGCTTGTATTTTGTTGTTCTACCATAACATTATCACTTCTATAGAATCTTTGAGTAACTTTTGAAATTAAATTAACAAAAATTTACATCTGAACAGAAATCCCCCACAGCCAAGGATGTAGGATTACAGGTAAGCCTCTCCTTCGGAGAACGTTCCCGCAGTACGAGTATGTGCGTACATCATTGTTCCTCCGAAGGAAGGCTTAGTCAAGCTAGGGCATAATGCTGTGTTCACGGCATACGTATCATAGGGTATATCATGAGTAGAAGAGAATATTGGAACATCCGTGGCACACGCAGGTTTGTAGTTTTGTTGTGCTGGGCATTTTGGAGGCTCGTCTACTTGAGCTGAGAATAATGGAAGTTGTGCAGAACTAACTGAGTGGTCGGTGATTGTTGCAGACATCGGCCTGAAGGTTGTTAGTGAATTAGAACTGGGTTGCTGCTCTGGCCATACATTCCTATCAACCTCGGGGTGCGACAATGGAGAGGAATCTTCAATAGAAGGAGCAAAATGTGATTCCTCAGCACATTCAAGCTCGTTAGAATTTGTAATGACGGGACTTTCATAAGTTTTCAGGTGACTCCGAGGTGTCTGAGTATCCTCATAACCTAAATTTACACCACTCGAAGTATGAGGCCGACCAAATACAAAAGGTAGAGCTGATTTGTCACCATCGGCAAGCTCTTGCTTATAGTGAGATGACACATTGAGTAGAGTTGACTTTCGACTTTGGTCGTTCGAAATCGCAGAGCAATCTCCTGCGTGAGAAGTGGAGTGATGTCGGGTGGAAAGAGGTGAGCTATTGCCATGGGGAAGAACTTCTCCTTCAATATTATCACATGCCGGGGACGTTTCATCAATCGAGAGCGAATCCCCCACGATGCTTCCGGGCAAGTAAGGGCCGAGGTTACGGGGTTGCGGTGCTCTTTGCCATGTTGGATAAGTTGGTACAGAACACCGTCGCAGGTCTACTGAAGGCAATTGAATGCTTAATTGCTGCATTGCTTCAAGAGGAGAAGCTCTCAATGAGAGCGAAGGCGGCCCCGATGAGGATTGAGGGTTGCCTGTCATGCGTAGATTGTAGTTAACGAGCTGATTTTCAGGCAAACGTTGATCATATGGTTGAGTCCATTGAATAGAGCTCGGAATGGGACATGAGGCGGGTTCCAGGTTGCCCACGAGGTTAGGCATAGTAGCAGGAAGGCTGACGTTTTCAAGCACATGATGAGGGGAGAAAGAGTAGAAGGGGGTTGGGTTGATGAAAGCATCTGCGTGGAGATTGTTGGGGGGATACTGAGTAATTAAGGGGCCACTGGGAGCTTGAGCGCCGTAGCCATGACATGGTCTGCCACTATCCTCGCATCGCTTGCATCCAGAGCTGCTTGAGAGTGGACCGCCATACGCCACTGTCTCCGGGTTCCGACCGCGCTCATCGCATTTGACCTTTCGCCGGCGGCATGTCCTAAGAAGGTAGTGACAGCTCACGGGTGATTCAGCTTTACCTTCACAAAGAGCGAATGGATGAAGTTCATGCCAGTAATTTCCAAAACCCACCAGCATCCGGTGCGAGATCTAAACCTGGGTTTTGCGGTAGCGGCCGAGGGCGCTTTGGCGCAGCCCAAGGCGATGACACTTGGGCTACTGCTATTTCTAATTTGTCCGGATTGGCTAGTAGACGCCATGCGTTCAGAGGACAGACTTTGAAACCGAGAGCTTGAGTCACCAACGTAAGGTTTAGCTGTAGTGCCTGAATTCGTGCTCCTAATCTCGAGACGCGAGCGGCAATGAGCCCTTTCTGTATGAATTAATCGGCAACATTAGCTGAACTTGGCACAATAACGGTAGCCCATAGCGATTCACCAACTCTTGCTAAAGTCCCTCTATCTATGTAATTGATTTTTTTTTATTTGTATTTTTTGCCTCTTAATGCTTCTTAGGTGAAAATTTGGGAGAGGACTAGATGGTATTGCTATTGCCAAGTTTCATAACTTGAAACTTGAGGAATACGACTTGAGCTGAAAGAAAGGCAGGCTCAAGCAGAAGATAAGTCGTCAACAACAAGCCGGTCGCTGGTTCTCAAATCAAAAAAAAAATCCCAACGTTATTAGGACCCTGGATTACGAGTTGAATCCTGGTCGGATTAACTTCGTTGACGCTCACTGGATAGATGAAGAAGGCCCCACTAATCGACGAGAAAAAGACTTGCTTGATAATCTGATTATCTATATGCGGTTTCCCAAAAGGAACTTGCTGATGGCATCCACGCAGGTCCAGGACTTCAATATAGGCTAAGTCGAACTTTCAAAATTCTCGCAATTGGTTGGCTTCTGTCCAGAAAAGATAGTACATCGTCAGATTTCGCTACTTCGCTTGAGGGGTAAGTGTCGGTTATTTGGACTCACGACAGAGAGGCTCGGGGCGAGCAATGCAAACCAAGTGTCTTGCCGGATAGTATTTGAGTAATCAATTAGTGCTCTCTTTACTCCACCTCGCAGTCCCCAGATGGAGGAGCTTCAAAGTTAAGCCCTTGCGACGGTATGATTAAATTTCAAATGTGATTATGCACCACGAGGATCGGCAGTGGATGCCGATAGATAAAAATGAGCCACTAGCTTTGGAAATGAAACAAATGGGGTGACGCCTGGGTAAAATGGAAGACTAGGCGAATAAAAGTCTCCGTTGGCCAGGTGAAGCTGTCTGTCCTAAGTGTCTCGAGCGGTGAAGAATGTTTTTTTTTTCTTGCGTCACGAGTAGGGTAGTCTGGGGATGTAACAGCACAAGCGCCAAACGAGGGAGGCAGAAGATATAGCACGCTGATGAGGGCAAGCTTGAACAGGAGAAACGCGTGGTTCAAAATCTTCAGAAAATGTGGCCGGTGCCAAGAAAAGTTGTGAAGCAACGGGCGAGATAGAAATGGTTAAGCGGTCGACTATGAGTTTTGGTTTGGCGCTCACTATCAATTGAGACGAGAATCGTCAGAACTAAGTGGATCGAATAAGTTATAAATGAAGCAATAAGTGTCAGTAAATGGATCCTAAAAACAACAAACGGCTAGATGAATCTCAATCCACCAGACCAAAGTATTTCCACCCTCTACAACAGAAACCACTCTAATTGAGGCTTTGAATAATAATAAGATTGATTTCGGATAAATAATATGTTATGTATTATATAGAGCAAGATAAAAGAAATTGGTATATATTAATTGATGTTTGTATGAGTCTTGCGATTTGATGGTAGAAAAACTTTTCCAAATTTATTAGAGGACGCGCAGCGCTTATTAAAGATAGAGCTTGCAACTTCAGAGTGTTGCAGCGAAGTGAAAGAAGGGTAGATATGGACTTCAAAGCTGAGGGATGATAGTTTTGGGATAACGTCCAAAGAACTTGGGCGGTTTGTATGAGGATTGTGATGTGAATATGCACATCCTGCATTTATACATGAAATAATTATATACGTAAAAGACTAGGGAAAGCAACTAGCAACTACAGGAACGATGAGGGCACGGTATCTTCCAACAGGCGTGATTTGTTAAGATCTTGTATCTCTGGTGCACACCTACAATGTAAATAAATACGTGCTTGGGTCAGTCCGATGTTATTCGCACTAAGAGCGCACAACAGTTAAGTATGTGTTGGAACGGGGAGTTTTGTTGAGGAAATTTCTCCAACTTGAGAGTTGAGGATTGAAGGGGATTCGCCGTTCAAGCGCCGCGCGCTCGATGCGGAATCCGGTCCACACCTCCCGTCTATAATCATGAACCTGGAACAAATTTCACATTCTTGGACCAGAGTAAGCGTGTGAAAGGTGAGCTGAGCATGGGGGAGGAACTGGCAGCGAGCAGCTAGCCAGCGTGGTCTTAGACACGGTTGGCTTGGGTTTTATTACACATCATCTTACCTAACCAAACTGAGCCACGACGTGAGATCGCCTTAATCGTGTTCAGCAGCCTTGAAATGATTTGGTGACCTACAGACTGGGTGTGCGCTCAACAGATGATGAGGTCGCTGGAATTGCCAATCTACACGTTTTGGCTGTTCTCTGGTTGGCATGTGCGTTTGGCGCAAAAAACTTTACACTCCATCGACAGCATTCATCGGCCACACTATTAATGTCCATGGGTTTGAAGATGCTGAAACTCTCATGGCCAGTCATGATTGTCCTCTCTGGGGCGTCCACTGGTGAGCCCAACTGTTTTCAAGGTAGAACTGTAGTTTAGCAATGCATGACAGCTGAGCATCTTAGTTTGAATTAATCTAACGTTGAAGAATGCAGCTGGTTGTACTCCGATAGCTATCCGCAAGCAAAGACTGATCACCAAACAGATCCTGAACTTATCATCGTCAAGCTTCCAACCCCCTTTGATAGATCTGTCACACCCTTCGCAACATCACACAGCAAGCTGAACCCCGAAGGTACAGACAGTTAAAGGACTCAAAGCATAACAAACCCGCGCGTGCATGCAGCTCTGCATGCAGAGCGGTATGCAACCAGCCAAACCCGACTTCAATGAAAGACTCGCTTTTCCCTTCTTCTAGTGTAATTTGACCTAAATCCCTCCAATCACCTCCTCGACCAGCCTTGACGGATCACTTTCCATTTCGTGCTGTTTTGTTTGAATTTCTTTCCCCGCTACATTCCTGCCGCTAACTCCCATATCATTGCCACATGGATACCAGTGACTTTAGATCATCCCCAAGTTCAAAAAACAATTTCAATTGTGGCTCTAGAAGCGGAGAAGGAACCTTGTCCCCGATAGTCTAGTTTGCAGCAGATTGTAATCCCGTTGGAAAGCTCTCAAAATGGAAGCTGGCATTGTGAGGCAGGCTTGATCATGTTTTGATTTGAATTAGTATGATATTTGCCTTATCACGACAGATGATTGATAATGTTTGTATGGAAATGGTGGCGTCTCTCAATCGTTGAGAGAAAATCTCATCTCATTTTTTGGGAGGGTGAGATATCAATAAAAAATGAAAATTCTAGTTTATAATAGGGATATTTAGTCTTATTCTTCAAAGTCAGCCTGGATTAATAATAAGATATAGTTATTGTAAGACAAAACTATGCCTAAATCTGTTGGTATTTACTACCCCCACCTCTAATTTGTATTTATTTCAGGTTACTTTCATGTTTTTTTTGTCCATTTATATCTCATTATGTTTAATAGCTTGTTTTTTGTCCAATTTTTTTCCTAATGTCAGTTTATTATTGGTTGTAATTTTCATGGGCCCTCCTTGATAGATTTAAATGTATCACACATTTCACTTGATGTAAAATGTCCTCTTCAGCACAAATAAACTACTCAACTCCTCAGGCCGGCCACTGAAGAGGCTACCTTCACCATTCCAACCATTGCTACATCCTTACCAACTACCAAACCTCAACTCAGACCAACTACACCACTTTCTCAAAACTAAAATGCTCTGATTTTTTTTGTCTACCCAGTCTATCAATAGCCCATTATCCAGCCTATAGACTACAGATTACCTATTCAATAACCTACATTAACTTTTGTATTCTTTGATTTATTCTAGTCTTTATGCGTGCCATCCAATCTGTTCCAGTTTGTCCTTTTATTTAAACCATTTTATTCCAAAAAATAAATCAAAAAAAAGTTGATCACAAATTTTCATCCAATTTAATAAAATTAAATCAAAAGCTTCAAAAAAATTAATTTAATTCTTGTTTCAATTGGGTTCCATGGAAGTCAATTCAGCAAAATCAATTTTTTTAGAATGAAATTGATCAAAAAGACTTCATCAGGACTGCCAAATTGCTTCAATTTCTTACTGAGAACCTGATGAGGTTTTTTTTGATTTGGTTTGTTTCTGATGAAAAATATAAACATTCAATTTTGATGGCAAGATAGATGAAAACTACAATGGCTAGGTGTTTCCAAATATTTGGGAATTTTTTGCTAATTTTGGACACTATTTTGAATTTATCAATCATTTTTCATCATTATTTGAATTTCTGTTGCATAAGAAATAGATTAGTTAAAAATTTACATTGATTGATGAATGAAATTGAGCATATGAAATTCAGGCAACCAACCATTTGAAATTTCTATTTCTTTTGACCAAAACTGCCATTAAAAATGGTGAGTTTGAAAGATACACTTAGCCTCCAGCTGTTCTATCTAAAAATAGGGGGTTTAACAAAATTGGGAGATTTCAAACATCCAACCTTCCATTCATGCATCATCCTCAATTTGCATGCAAATCACCAATCCACACCTCCAAAAATCATCAAATATACACATCCCTTCTAAAGCTTCACACATATACCACCAATATGTCTCAAGCTTCACACATCAAGTCATACATCATTACTCATATGGACCCTGAAATAATCATTCCAAATGAGACCACCATACCATCACTGTTAGCATTTTCAAAAACTCTTTCAGGAATCTATTCAAAATGCAAAAAATCTGAAAAAATATTTGATAATAATTTAATCTGATTTGGAATCAAAAAACTTTTCTTAACAATTCCATTGGACAAGAAAAACCTGTTACCAAGAATAAAATATCAGCCCAATCCACAGTATAAAAGGCAAAATATCCACCACTCCCATGAATCATTCTGCCAGAAACCGTCTGGAAATTCCTGGGAATAATTAAAAAAAGGTTCAAAGATGATAGAAAAATATCAATTCTTTCAGAATGAAGATTGGAATTGTAGTTTTTAGACTTAAAATTAAATTCATTCCAGAAAAGGAAGAAAAGGAAAAGAAACAGAGGTTACAATTGAGAACACAGAGGTATTGGTAAACTGAAAATGAAAGACTCAGAGGCCATAGGAGGTCAGGGAGCTAGTGTGAGGAGCAAGAGCCCAGGAGAGACTGGGTAAATAGAGCTGAGGGAAAAGCACATGAGAAGCTAGGTTGGGGGGAAGAAAAAAGTAGTGATAAGGGGAGTGATAATGAGGAGATGCAACCAAGAGCTTACCTGACTTGGGACCAAGGATGCAGGTGGTAAAAATTGAGATTTTTACAAGGAGAGAGCACCTTGGTCCCAGAGTAAGAGAGCTACTTAAGTGAGAAGGAGACCAAAAACAGTGAGTTTGAAGGATCTGCACTGGGTTCTTTTGTGAGTATGCGCCAATTAAAAAGAAATAATAAGAGTCTGAGAAGGAAAATAGGAAACATAGAACAGGAAAATAGGAAAGAGAGAAAAAAAGTGGAGGAAGCCAATAGCATTGACATCAACAGAAATGCTCATCATGATCCAGCTATTGAAATTCAAGCTTCTCTATGTTGATTGAGATCCAATGGTAATGGTACAGCTGTCTATCAATGAGAAAATATATCTTAGATTAAATATTGAACAGTCAACTTCTACACCCAATGGTTTATTAATTATATTCTAAGATTTTAACCCTCAGCTCTTTTCTGGACATAAAAAAGAGCACAGCAATAACTTCAGTTGATTCTGTGAAAATTATGGCCAGAAATTAACTTATTGTCAGGAGGAGCAGTAATTAAAGCAAAGGAAATGCTGAAACCCTTGTTTCTATAAAGGCTAGTGGGCTCTCACAGTGGGGAAATACATTGGATCATTGATTGGATGAATTTGAATTGATATAATGGGAAACAGCAGTGAGCAGGGCTCCTTAATTACAAAAGATTGGCCCTCATGTGGTCTCATGTTAAAAAAAGAGAAAAGGCAAAAATTCTGCCCTCAGAGGGCTCTAAGGGCTCTACAACCAGCCTGGCATGGTTAAATACTAAGACAGGGGCCCAGTTTCCCCCAATCAGCACCTGTGGGTGATAGAAACCCCCCTGGTTGGACCCATACGGCCAAACTGGCATTGCTTGACCATCTTTCTCGCTACTAACTACCATTGATTGGTTATCATGATGCCCAGCCTATCCCACAAGCCCCTCCTGGGCTTGTGGGTGTTTCACTTACACCAATTGTACTAGCCACCCCTCCAGGAAGTGTGGCTTTGTGCTGCTCACACACCAGGGGAGGTGGCACTCCAAAGTACATGTGTGCCCCCCTCTAATCTCACATTTGAGGGGGGAGGTGATGAAATCCCCCCCCCATGGCGGTTTGGTACTGCCATTGCCCCTGTAACCACATTGGTTGTGGCGGAAGCAGCAAATAAAATCAATGGGGGTGGTCAGATCCCCCCCTCATTTTTGGTAACACAAAGTTAGCCTGGGGAGGTGGTCAAGTACCCATCAGGGTCATTGCTCCTCTACCTTGGTAAAGGTGGGGGGAGGCTATTTTGCAACCAGCCTGGTCCTAAATTTGCTGGTGGGAGGGTGATCAAATCCCCCCCACCACCAGTCCCAACAAGGCAACCAGCATAGCCACCTTGTTTTCTCCCTTGCAGCAATGGAGGTGAGGCAATGGGGGAAGCGGTATTGCTCCCCCCTATGCCGCTGGAACCCCTTGCCCGGTGGCCGCTGTAAGAATACAAATGGTGCTAAGCCGTGGCAGTTCTGCGGAGGGGAAATGTTCTGTTTAGGCTGCCCTCCTGAGTGTTACAAAAATATTTTAAATGTAACCAAGATCAAAGTCCAGAACCTGGTAAATGGGGGACCAAATGTAAGGGGATAAAGATTATAGTGGTTGGTAGCTGGGAAACAACACTATCTGAGGCAAGATGGTGCCAGGGAAAACTTGAATAGAAGAATTCAAGGTTTGTTCAGAGTTCAACAAGACAAGGTAATTGTAAGTAACAACACCCACAAGCTAATAGCTCTGGTTGTCAGCAGAAGCTTAGGAAAGATCAACTCAATCCCAAACAACCTCCAGCTTCTCAATGAACCTGCCCAACTCTCCGCAATCAAGCTCTTGAAGGGTACCAGATAACCATGGGTGGCTGCACAAGAAAAAGCTAATTGTTTGAAGAAGCTCTAGAAGCAAAACAATAACTGATTCAAACCAGAATAACCCAACACTTCTCAAGGGACTCAAGAGTAGTGTGGCGGAATTCAACTTCAAAAGAGATGAAGGGAGGTTTAACACTCCAGGTTTTAAGCTTAATAAAACCTCTTCAGTAAAACGTGACTGGTTCCAGAAAGGTAATCAAAGGATTATCAGGGCCAGTATGGTTGGATAAAGGGATCAGGAGTGGTGTAACACACTCATGAATTCAATTAGTAAAATTCTTCTTCAACCAGCAAAGCTATTGGTTGGTGATAACGATCAAGGATCAAGGGTTTGAGTATGGAAGCTCAATGATCAAGGGGCAATCATAGATATAGCCAAATTTTTGTCTCAGATAAAGGGGAATGAAGACCCCAAGGATGATGTATTGCAAGGTGAAAATGATGATGATACCCTGTGCTTATGTGATGTGGGGATAGGATGTGCTGATGATGCTCATGCGTTTTAGGATGCTGGAATCCCCCCAAAAGGCAGAGAAGAGCCCTCCTTATATAGGCAGGAGGCCCTGTTAGACTATGTACAAGAGATACTACAAAGGGAGCGGAAAAAGAATTTTATTTTATTTTTTTTTTTTTGATTTTCAGATAAAGGGGAATGAAGACCCCACAAATGATGTATTGCAAGGTGAAAATGATGATGATACCCTGTGCTTATGTGATGTGTGGATAGGATGTCCTGATGATGCTCATGCGTTGTAGGATGCTGGAATCCCCCCAAAAGGCAGGGGAGAGACCCTCCTTATATGGGCAGGAGGCCCTGTTAGACTATGTACAAGAGATACTACAAATGGAGTGGAAAAAGATTTTTTTTTTTGATTTTCAGATAAAGGTGATCAGAATAATTTGATCACGCAGGCGGGTGGAAGTCCGGCCTACCTGACTGGGGTGGGATCCTTTCATCCCTTCACCTATCCTGCGTCTGTCCATGGATGGACACGCGCGACAATACCAGAATCACACCCACCCCTTGCCCAAAGGCAAAAGGGGTGGGAAAGGGGAAACAGATCAGGCCGCCCGCAGGTGTCGGCGGGCAGTAGATAACATTTTCCCACCCTCACCCAAAGATGGAGGGGGGGGGGTGGGAATTATGGATGGATCGGTGGCTGAGCAATTGGGGTTGCTCGGAGCAGTTGCTTGGAGCGGTCAGAGGAGGGAGTGAGGGGGAGGATCAACGAGCTAGGCTTGGGATGAAAGCTATGATTTGTATTGATGTCCTCAGGGATGACATTCAAGAGGGCGGAACCAATGAGTAGACCAATGTCAAAGATTGATAGAAGTATTTGAGGTCAATCAAATCAAGATCAAATTGATGACAAGTGGGTGAGTTGGGGAACTAGAGCAGATGAGTTGATGGGATCAATGAGTGGGAGCAGTAGCAGTCCTTGGTGCTTCTTGCTTGTCGGCATCGTGGTTGGGATGATGATGAAAGCTGAAGGTTGTGAAGGAGAATGAGGGTACTCAATGGTGGAACTTCATGACAATGATGATGATGATGATGATGGTGGTGGTGGTGAGAAGGATTCAATGAAAATTGATGGGCTGGGAAGAAGATTGGACTTGATGAGGGAGGTTTGCTGGAGAGGTTTGGAGATGAGATCTTGAGCCAAGCGGGTCTTGGCCTGCCTGTTTGGCCAAAAGGAAAGGGGGGAAACAAAGAGAGAGGGGATCCAACATGCTACCTAGATGGTCAGGCCAAGAGAGGCCTGTCCTAGACAAATGGGAAAAAGGGATGTTTGACAGGATGAGGAAATTGGAGAAGTGATACTGAAAAAGAAATTCCAATTTTTTTTTTCTGAATAAAACTAAATAAAAGAACCGAAATTTTTTTTTTTTTAAATCTTCTGCATCTGGTCCAGGGTGTCCTAATTTGGTCACCACATCTCTCCCCAGCTTACAGACTGTCCCTAGTCTGCATCTGAGCTTGATTTCATAAGAAAAAGAAAGGAAAGATGATTGAACTCAAGAAATGGCCATTTGATCTTGAGGGTGATTGAAAAGAATATCTTGATCCATCCAAATAAAATCCTAGAGTTGACTGCAATAAAACTTAGAAGGCGTCCCAGGTGCTCACGTATGTGGCATACAGTAGAGTTTCACAACAAAACGCAGCAGATGACCCTGGCGGTGCACAATTGGGAGGACTTACTTCTGATCCAAGTTGCTTCTACGACAATGAAATTTCTTGACCTGATCAGCAGAGAAACTTCTGCCCATCTGAGTACCATCCAGTTTCTCCAAAAGATATGATCCACCTCTGACTTGACGGACCACTCAATAAGGACCATTCCAGAGATTGGACAAATGCTTTCCCCACTGAGTTTCCAAGGATTGGTTGTAAGCTAAAACTAGATCACCAGGATTCAAGGGGTCCCTGAATAAATTGGAATGCTTATTCTCCCAATACTGGACTGATTATTCCCTTTTCTCCATGTTTTTCTGATAAGCTTCATCACAAACATCTTCACTTTGCTCCAGTTGCTTGGATCTGGCAACCAATAGATCAGTGGTGGAAGAAACCTTTTCCCAAGAAATACCTAAGAAAGCTTCCATTTCTAGATCAAGAGGAAGGACAGCCCTTTGTCCAAAGATAATTTTTTAAGGTGAGTAGCCATTGGTTTGCTTAGTTGAAATTCAATTGGAGAAGAGGACCAGAGGAAGAAATTTGCAACAATTCTTTCCACTTCCACCAGCCAACTTGACAAGAGCAGCCTTCAAAGGGGCATGGCCTCTTTCCACCATGCCTTGTCCTTGAGGATGATAAGTAGTGGTCACCCTATGTTGAGCAGGAAGTGATTGGATCATTTTGGCCAGTTTGCCACCAAACTCAGAGCCACCATTGGTTGAATAAGATCAAGCCAAGCCATAACGCATTGTCCAAGTCTTGTAAAGGAAAGCTGCTACTGACTCAGAGCTGAGGTTCTTAAGGAATTTTGCTTCAACCCATCCAGAAAAATCATCTCCAGCCACAATGAGGTACTCAGCTCCACCAGCCTTAATGTGAATCACATCCATAGCAATCCTTCCAAAGACAGTGGACTCCCCAGTGGGATAATGAATTTCAGCCTGATGCCTAAGATCACGTTTCTGACATACTTTGCAACTCTTGCACCATTGAGAGACTGATTTCTTCAAAGATGGCCACCAGAATTGTTTGGGTATATGCCAATAGGTCTTGGTTTCCCCACAATTCCCAAGGCCTTCATGGAGACTTTCAAGGATTGAATATTGCTTTGAGGGGATTGTGACAACAATTAGAGCACAAGGATTGCCTCTTTTCATAAGCCTAGTACCCTGGACAAAGAAGTTGGAAGACTTACTCTTGAGCAATCTAAAATCTTTAGCGGAGAGCTCAGGAGGCCTTTGGAGAGTGGAAAGGTACTGCTCTAATTTTAGCCAGAAACCTTGTTGGAAGCCAGAGTAATTTTTAGAGGAAAAGGTGAATACTGGACAAATTAAAGGCTACTCCTTGTCAAAGTCTACTCCAACATCCATTTCTTTGTCTCCAAGGGGGCTTCAAGATAAACCATTGGGCATGGTGAAGGATTTTCCAGGCCTATGAACAATATCAAACAAGAAAAGCTGGATAAAGGCCACCCAACGCGTCATAGGAGCATTTGGGAGGCTGGGGGCATTGATCATTCCAATGATGGATTTTGCGTCAACTTTTAACTCAAAGTGTTGGCCCCAGAGGACAGTTTGGAGTTTCTTCAACATTTGAGCCAGGCCACAGACTTCCAGTTTTGGTTGGGAGTACCTGGATTCTACATCTGAAAATAACAAGGATTCATAGAGAGCAGGACGGTCCCAGCCATTTTCATCTTCCTGGGTGAGGACAGCCCCAACAGATTGATAACTGGAAACAACAGCCAATTTGATCTTGCCAGCTCCTGGTCCATTAGCAATCTTCCTCAAGACTATGTCCTTGCCAACAATCATTTTAAGCCACTGAAAAGAATGTTCATACTCTTGGGTCCAGATCCACTCAGCATATTTTCTGGTCAGGCAGTGTAGGGGAGCACAGATTTTGGATAAAGATGGGATGAAAATTCAAAAATAAGTGACAACACCTAGAAAACCCCTGACTTCAGTTGGGTTGATGGGAGTAGGCCAAGGGAGGATTTTGTTGATCTTGGATGGAGCCATCCTTCTTCCTTCCTTGCAGACCACATGACCAAGAATTTCCAGGGCAGGGACACAGGAAGCCAATTTGGATCCGGAGACAGTGAGGCCAGATTCTTCAATTTGGAACAG
The DNA here is from genome assembly GCA_025617555.3 of Puccinia polysora. NCBI lineage: Eukaryota > Fungi > Basidiomycota > Pucciniomycetes > Pucciniales > Pucciniaceae > Puccinia > Puccinia polysora. The sequence goes on along the minus strand of CM062622.1, from coordinate 8,827,118 downwards.
GACCCTTTCCAAAGTGGTTGCATACTCTCAGATAAATTGATGGATTCCTGAATGCCAGGTTAAGAGCTCATTGTTATAGTCAGAAACTGGTCCTTTAATTCTGCCGTTGTCAATGAAAATACCAGCATGATTGGGGATTTCATCCTGGGGGATCCAAAACATCTGAGCCTGATAGGCCGCAACTGAGTTGGTGGTGCCCTGAGGCAGTTGAGTAAGCTGGAAGCGACCAAGAGGGGTATTGAATGTGGTGAGACGGCGAGAAATTGGATGTAGGGACTGTTTGTCATAGCCACCCATAATGTCACCTAGACCATAGCAAGCTCTCCCGGAAAAGGATTCAACAAACTCTTCAGTAGCAGGGGGAATACCAGAGTCTTTAATAGTAACCTTATTTAGCGGCTGGAGATCATGAACTATTCTAAGTTTACCGTTACTTTTAAGGACACAGAAAACAGGACTGGAATAGCTAGAAGTTGACTGTTCATATAAACCGGTTCCGACTTGTTCCCGGACCAACCTGATGAACTTGTTGACTTTGGCAGCAGGGATTGGGATCTTTTTCTTTTTACAGGGATCATGTTCTACTACAGGAATGATATAAGGCAGACCATAGGACTCTTTCAAGAGACCTCTCTATTCTTCACAGAAAGAAATAGCTTTTTCCCTAAGAGCCAAGACATTTTTGATCAAATACAACTCATCAGGTAGAAGCAATCCATCTGGTCCAAAGTTGACTACTCTCAGACATTCTTCAGTGACACGGCCAGAGGGGATGAATGGACCAGCCAGAGAACGAGGTAAACCACAGTAAGGATTGCGGGATAGAGGAGGATGTCTAAGAGGAGGATTGAGATTGAGAGGCATTGGTTGGTTGACTGGTTGGATTTTCCTGGCACCTGGTTTATATTTAGAGGAAAAAGAGAGCGGTTCTTGTTTTTTCCAAGAGTTGACCAGAGAGATCTGACTACAGGGATTGAAACCAAGTTCTAACGCCTTCCAAGTTTGATGTTCCGCAACGTTTTTGAAAGGTGCCTTTTCCATAAAAGAAGTCCCAGGAGATAATTCATTGCTCACATGTGTGGCACAAGGTAGAGTTTCAAAAATGATGGTAGTAGGATACCCCGGTGGTGCACAATTGGGAGGACTTAATTCTACCCCAATTTGCCTCCACTGAAGCCCATATTCTTCCATACAAAAGCCACCAAAATTAGGATCAAGATTGGGATCTAGTTTAGACTCATTGCGGAGATTTGAATTGGAACTGAAAGAAAGTTGATTAGGAATAAGAGTACAGGGAAAAGAAGAAACAACAGATGAAGAAGAAATATTTTTGTATTTTTCCATTTTGTTTTGTTTTTGATTTTTGATATTTTTGAGATCAGAGGAAAATGTTGAAAAGAAAGAGAAATAGGCCTCAGGGATGAGGGTTGACCCTTGATTTGGAGTTTGAGGCTGAAAAGAAATACAACTATTAGTAGGATCAACTACTCCCATAAAAAATGAGAGGAACTGGAATTATCCTTCTGTTTAGGAAAATGTCCGGGGAAATCTCTTTCCCAGCGACCAGAACTGAAAGAACAGAGAGGAACCTCAATTTTTCTACCATCTGAATTGGGGAGGAGGATTCTCTCCCTAACTTGATTGGAAAACATCAGAGTTGCTCCTAAATTGATTAGGAAAGGTTGACCCAAGATCAAAGGTCCATCCAAGCTTGTGATCCAGAAATGACAAGTTCCCACAATGTTTTGGCCAATCCGGACTGGAACGTCTTAAAAAATTCCAACCAATTTGCAAGACTGATTCCCTATTCCATAAACTGAAGAGGTGAAACAGACCCTAGGGCTGAGTTTAAGTTTGCAGGCCATAGAATCCAAGATCAAGTTAAGCTGAGAGCCAGAGACAACAAGGAGCAAGGCCGTTTGAGCCGATTCACCAAGATGAAAGGGAAGAAAACCAAGAGTAAATGAGTAAAGGCTAGACTAAGAAGAGGGATCTGTTCCACCAGAGTCCTCTATCAAAGTTCCAGAGGAGACCTTGAGCTCCTCAGGACCAATTTCCACACACCAATGAGAAACCCATTTCTTCATTCCTTCAGCAACAGATGGAGAGATCAATAGGAGTTCAGCCACAGATAGATCAGGAATTTTAAGATCAGAAATTTTCTTTAGTACACCTTCCACAGCATTGGGGTAATCCTTAGAAATTCCTCTCTCAAACCAAACTTTGGGCTGGGTGGAGGGAGGAAGATTGGGTGAAGCAGGAACAGGATCAGGGGATTGAGGAGGTTTAATCGATGAGGAAGGAGGATCAGGGTGATCTTGAGACCTTTCCATGAGTGGTTCTTTCTCCACCTCAATGTCTTCTACATCAGAAGAGGGCTCAGGTGAGGATTGTTATTTGGGCGGTTTTTGGAGGATTGAGGTTGGCAGGGATGGAGCTTTATGAGGTTTGGGCTCCTCATGTTGCTTCCTAGCCGGATCGGATTGGTAAGTACCAACCAGAGAAGAGGACAAAATAGCTGGGAGATACCAGGGTTGAAGAGTACCACAAGAAGATCGGAAATCCACAGAAGTCAAGCATGCCTTCATAGGAGGGGGTGGCTGGTAAGAGGCCACCACATGACAAATGGGGCAAGATGAATCAAAGGGGTTCAGGGCACCATTAGGAAGAAAAAAATTATTACCTTTTTGCTCTACTAATTTCTTGCCTTTTTCCTTCTGGAGTTTGAGACATTGACCGGTTCCATGGCCTTCCCTGTGGCAATAATAGCAGAATATTGTATTTTTAGGAACAGCACTAGAAGGTTTAGGAACAGCAAGAGAGGAAATCTTTTGATCCATTTTTTTTTCAAAGGCTTTGAGCAGTTTGGTGATCTTGTCCATTGTAGTGGTTTCTTGGTTAGGATGAGGGTTCTTGGGCCTGCAATTGGATTCCATTATATTCATGATCTTGTTTGACTCTTTGAAAGAGGTGGCATGGACTGGTTCAGTGGTTTTGGACTTTTCAAAAGTGAGGGCTGTTTGACCTTTCATGACTTTATCCACCACTCCCTTGAGGATAAGGAAAACAGGGAGCTTGAATCAATTATCCCTGGTAGTGATCATGGATGCAGACTCGACCAGTTTGTCCTTGATTCTTTCCTGCACTCCAACAGAGAAATATTGGAAAAATCGGACTCCAATTTTTTCCACTGGGTCAATGTGATTGTTTTGGACAAGGTAGGATTGGATGGGATCCCAAGCTTTCCTAAAAGACTGATAATTGGAAGCAGAAGCCACACCACCAATGGAGACCCACTGAGAGACAAGGTTATCTAGATCCTGCAAATTCAATCTTGCTACATCTATTTTTGCCCAATAAGCCAACATTGCTCCCGGCAGCAGGGTCCAGTTATGCCTTTTGAAACCCTCAAAAGACTCAATGATTTCCATAACTTCATCAGAGGAGATAAAAAATTTTAACTGGTAGGCCATATCAAATTTGCTAGCCCCGTCCACCAAAGCAGCCATCTCTTACGAGTCCAAGAAGCGTTCCACGTTTGTCCCATTGAATCATAAGTTCTTGTTCTGGGGCTTGATCTTAACCATCTTAGGACGAGTAGAAGAGTCACTGGTGGATTCCATTTTGAAAAAGTTTCCTAAAAGATCCAAGGTACGGATTTCCAAAGTGGCTCACAAATGTGGCAAGAGTAGGTTTTATCAAAAAACAACAAGTATCTTGCCCAGGTGGTGCACCATTGGGAGGACTTACTTCTAGAACAAGTTGCCTCCACGGATCCAGATGATGACAGAAAAAAAAGAAAGATATTGGATTTAGAAGTTGAATATTGATGATGGGACTGTAAATCCCAAGATTGCTGGTTTGATCCCAGCCCGGGGGACCAAATGTAAGACTCCAAATGGTGCTAGGCCGTGGCACTTCTGCAGAGGGGAAAGGTGCTGTTTAGGCTGCCCTCCTGAGTGTTACAAAAATATTTTAAATGTAACCAAGATCAAAGTCCAGAACCTGGTAAATGGGGGACCAAATGTAAGGGGATAAAGATTATAGTGGTCGGTACCTGGGAAACAACACTATCTGACGCAAGATGGTGCCAGAAAAACTTGAATAGAAGAAGTCAAGGTTTGTTCAGAGTTCAACAAGACAAGTAAATTGTAAGTAACAACTCCCACAAGCTAAAAGCTCTGGTTGTCAGCAGAAGCTTAGGAAAGATCAACTAAATCCAAAACAACCTCCAGGTTCTCAATGAACCTGCCCAACTCTCCGCAATCAAGCTCTTGAAGGGTACCAGATAACCGTGGGTGGCTGCACAAGACAAAGCTAATTGTTTGAAGAAGCTCTAGAAGCAAAACAATAACTGATTCAAACAAGAATAACCCAACACTTCTCAAGGGACTCAAGAGTAGTGTGGCGGAATTCAACTTCAAAAGAGATGAAGGGAGGTTTAACACTCCAGGTTTTAAGCTTAATAAAACATCTTCAGTAAAACGTGACTGGTTCCAGAAAGGTAATCAAAGGATTATCAGGGCAAGTATGGTTGGATAAAGGGATCAGGAGTGGTGTAACACACTCAAGAATTCAATTAGTCAAATTCTTCTTCAACCAGCAAAGTTATTGGTTGGTGATAAGGATCAAGGGTCAAGGGTTTGAGTATGGAGGCTCAATGATCAAGGGTAAATCATAAATATACCCAAATTTTTGTCTCAGATAAAGGGGAATGAAGACCCCACGGATGATGTATTGCAAGGTGAAAATGATGATGATACCCTGTGCTGATGTGATGTGTGGATAGGATGTGCTGATGATGCTTATGCATTTTAGGATACTGGAATCCCCCCAAAAGGCAGGGAAGAGCCCCTTCTTATAAGGGCAGGAGGCTCTGTTAGACTATGTACAAGAGATACTACAAATGGAGTGGAAAAAGATTTTTTTTTTTTGATTTTCAGATAAAGGGGAATGAAGACCCCATGGATGATTTATTGCAAGGTGAAAATGATGATGATACCCTGTGCTGATGTGATGTGGGGATAGGATGTGCTGATGATGCTCATGCATTGTAGGATGCTGGAATCCCCCCAAAACGCAGGGGAGAGCCCCTCCTTATATGGGCAGGAGGCCCTGTTAGACTATGTACAAGAGATACTACAAATGGAGTGGAAAAAGTTTTTTTTTTTTTGATTTTCAGATAAAGGTGATAAGAATAATTTGATCACGCAGGCTGGTGGAAGTCCGGCCTACCTGACCGGGGTGGGATCCTTTCATCCCTTCACCTATCCTGCGTCCGTCCATGGATGGACGCGCGCGAAAATACCAGAACCACACCCACCCCTTGCCAAAGGCAAAAGGGGTGGGAAAGGGGAAATGGATCAGGCCGCCTGCGGGTGTCCGCAGGCAGTAGACAACATTTTACCACCCTCACCCAAAGATGGAGGGGGGGTGGGAATCATTGATGGATGGGTGGCTGAGCAATTGGGGTAGCTTGGAGCGGTTGCCTGGAGAGGTCAGATGAGGAGGAGGGAGTGAGGGGGAGGATCAACAAGCTGGGCTTGGGATGAAAGCTATAGATTGTATTCATGCCCTCAGGGATGACCATTGAGAGAGCGGCGCCAATGAGTAGACCAACGGCAAAGATTGATAGAAGTGTTTGAGGTCAATCAAATCAAGATTGAAGTTATGACGAGTGGGTGAGTTGGAGAACTAGAGCAGATGAGTTGATGGGATCAATGAGTGGGAGCAGTAGCAGTCCTCGGTGCTTCTTGCTGGTTGGCATTGTGGTTGGGATGATGATGAAAGCTGAAGGTTTTGAAGGAGAATGAGGGTACTTGACGGTGGAACTTCATGATGATGATGATGATGATGATGATGGTGGTGGTGGTGAGAAGGATTCAATGATGATTGATGGGCTGGGAAAAAGATTGGAATTGATGAGGGAGGTTTGCTGGAGAGGTTTGGAGATGAGATCTTGGGCCGAGCGTGTCTTGGCCCCCGCGTTTGGCAAAAAGGAAAGGGGGGGAACAAAGAGAGAGGGGATCAAAAATGCTACCTAGATGGTCAGGCTGAGAGAGGCCTATCCTAGAATAATGGGACAAAGGGATGTTTGACAGGATGAGGAAATTGGAGAAGTGATACTGAAAGAGAAATTCCGATTTTTTTTTTGTTTTCTGAATGACCTAATTAAAAGAACCTTAATTTTTTTTGGAACTCTTCTGCATCTGGTCCAGGATTTCAAGATTTGGTCACCACACCGCAAAAACCAACAGGGGTGGAGGGAATCATTTTGAGCCCCTCTGCCCCCTAAAACAACCCCATGCTGGTTGTTGGGCCTGGAAACGGGCCAAACGGAAGAAAAAGCGGCCCCTAGCAGTCTGCAACACAGGAAACGGCCCCAGGGGGCTGTCCCAGCCCAAATACATTGAATGAAAACTTTACAGGCCAGCTGGGCTGTCCAAGTATGTCCAAAATGAACCTTAGACCCAATAATTCCCATGAAAGCCCATTTTTCTGGCGTCACCCATCCATCCCAAAGGGCCCGTGTACCAAATGACTTATTTCATGTTTTTTGAGGTCAGTTTCCCAATATCTGTGACATCCACAGAGGCATGTGTGATCTGTGGGGTTGTCCAATGGGCTGTAAAGGCCCATATGTGCATCCCATTTGGATTACACCTATGCATGGCACACACATAAGTGCCTATGTATTTTAACACACCCCCTTAATTCAAAACGGGTGAAATCCGCATATTAGTCACAAAGGATTGATGCTTGTTCCTATCTAAAGATCATTCCAAGAACCTGTTGTTCTATACAAATATCTTTTATCTTCAATTCCTGTTTAAGTGTCTCTGTGACTCTCTCTTCAATATTCAAAATGATGATAATTTCATGAACCCATACAAACAAAATTGCATCCTTTCTCACAAGGAGACAAGGGTTGGCCTTAGATGTCTTGAAACCAATCTCTATCAGTTTTTTGTTCATGGTGTTATACCACAACCTAGCTGAATGCTTCAATCCATACAGGGATCTCTTCATCTTGAGGACATATTCCCCTTCATCTGCAGATAAGAAACTTCTTATTCAGATTTTCTTCATTTTTTCTAGTTTGGTGTCAACCAAACATTTCCTAAAACCATCAGGACTTGACATATAAAAAGTCTCCCCCTCCTCAAGTTTTTCATTCAAGTATGCTGTTACAAAAGCAGCTTGTCTGATCTCTTCACCCAACTCCACTGAAACAGCAATGATAAACCTGAAGGTGGAAAATCTTCCATTTGGAGAAAAATATTCTTGGTAATCTATACGCTCTCTCTGTTTGAAGCCTTGTGCAACACATCTTTCCTTGAATTGTTTCAAGCCTCCATTAGTTTCAAACTTCTTATTCAACACTAATCTAGACCCAAGAATGGTCTTTCTTTTGGAAACTAAATACCGCTTAACCACTTCAAAAACAGTATTATTCCCCAAATAATTAAAATCTTCATAAATAGCTTTCTTCCATTTGGCTCTCTCATCAGAATTCATATCTTGTCCATAGATATTTGGGTTAAACCTGTTACACATATCTGAACTCAACTCCAGAATTTCATTAAGCATACATTGTACCCTGAATGTATCTTCTTCATATCCCACAGAAGCATTATGGGACTTCCATTCCTCATACCTATCAACCAGTACTCTCATCCTACCACTCCTTCTAAAAGGAGCTGGGGGCCCATCATTTTCCAAATGAACAGACTCCCCTGAAGTGGGTACTGAACCCTCTGGTGGCACCTCTGCAATCTCCTCATCATCTGGAACTACATTTTACCCAGCCTTTGCTGGTTAAATAGGCTCTAATTCTATTTATTGCCGTGATCTATCAACAGCAACATCTTCACTCCGCTTGAGTGAAAAGGTAATTTCATTAAATTTTACATCCCTGCTAGGGATAACATTTCTAGATTCTGGAAAATATATCCTATATGAATTACTCATTAAATCATAAACAAGAAGAAACCATGTTCTTGCCCTAGGATCCAATTTGCTGATCACCTCATTACAGTCAACACTATAATACACAAAACAACCAGCTTCTCTAAGGCGTGAAATTTTGGGCTCTTGCTTCCAAAGCCAATAATGGGGACTCTTCCCATTAAAACTCACAATATTATGAAACAGAAAAACTGTACATAAAAAATCAGCCCATAAGAACTTTGGTAGACCAAATTGAGCCATAATAATTCTGAATTTTTCTTAAAAAGTCCTGTTCATTCTCTGAAATATTCCACTATTTTGTGGAGTACTTGCAGTTGTAACAATATCAGTGATACCATAATAACTTAACAAATTCTCAAATTCCTTACTCACAAACTCACCCCCTACTTCAGTGATTACCCTTTTGATCTCCTTCATCAAATGATTCTTTTTCCAGACCTCGAAGATTACAGAAATCTCCTCTGTGGTTTGATCCTTTGATCCTATTGGTTTCACCCATACAAAATTAGTTGCTGTATCAACTAAACTGATCATGCACTTTGCCCCTCCAAGAGACATTGGGATGAATGGCCATGCCAAATCAATGGAAAATTCATCTCTAGGAATCATAGTTCTTTCTCTACTCTTTGAGAAAATATTTCTAGTCTTGGCCCCTAAGGTACAACTCTTGCAGTTTTTGTCCTTTAAATTATGGCCTATTCTACAGTGAGCCACTGTTCTCAGAGCTGAAATATTAAATAAATCTGCACAAGGAAATTTATTCCAAACTTATCCACAAAGAACAGTTCTATGTTTTAAATCATCAAAAATAAAACTTTATCTTCTTTAAGATAATGGATCTTTACCCAAAATCTCCTGGAAATTAATCAAATCAATTACTTATTCCCCTCATGAATTAAATATCTTATTAGGGAAATATCCCCAAAATCATGAGTCTTTCCAAAATAATTGGAATTGCTTTGTTCAATCCAACAATCAACAACCTATACCCTCAGAGCCATATCTTCCATAGAAAGATTGACCTTATTGTCTTCTTCCATGGAACTCAATTTCTTTTTGTACCATCATTTATAATTCAGTTTTGATGATATGACTATTTAACCAGCAAGCTAAGAAGAAACAACTTGATGAGAATCAGATGACAGGAAAACACAAGAGACAGGTATGAATACCAACACAATAAGAGGAGGTACCCGGTTGACTATGGCTTTGGGGATGAACAAGGAAGGAACACAATTTTCAAAGTGAAGAATGGATTTAACACAAAACTGGAGAATTCAGCCAAGTAAGGTGAGGTTGATAGAAGTGAACAGGCGCTGAGTGTTTGGGGATATGGACGGGCAAGTGAGGTTGAGAGGACTAATGAAGAAACAGAAATGAAGAAAATCGACAGGATTGGAAAAAGTCAGATCAATGAGATGAAAATTATGAAACCGTAGATGGACACAATATCTCACCGGGCACACGGACAGGTTGAGTTGTGAGAAGGATTGAGTCAAGCAAGGAAAGAACAGAAATAAGAAAGAGAATGAAACTAATTGAGTGAAAATGTTAAGTTGAATGAGAAGGTTGAGTCAAATGAGGTTGAGTTGAATGAGAATGTCAAGCAGACGAGTATGAAGAGGTCATCCCAACATGACAGGGTTAGAAAAGAAATAAAGAAATAAACCGGGTACACTTCAATCTTAGGAGTGAAGTGTCTTCACCCGTGAAGTGACATTGAGCGCGGCAATGAGTACAAGTCATGAGATGAAGTTAGCATAAAACTTAACACCCCCGCATGCCCAATGAGATATTGGGAAGAACGCGAGAACAGTCAAGAAAAGGGAATGACAGCAATATGCTTTGAATGGAAGAAGCCTTGGTTAGTGAGTCGGCTTTCATTTCCGTAGATCTCACTAGCTTAATTTTGATTTTCTTGTTTGCTAATTCATCTCTCATCCCCTTAGTCTTTAATTCCAGATGTCGCGTTTTAAACTTCAAGCCAACCTCTCTAATTTTATTTTCGCCACTGTTATTGATGTGAAGAGGTATAGATTTGGGAGACGTTGTGAATATTTCATCCATCAGGGCTTTGATCCATGTCGCTTTGTGATATGAGTCAACCAGCGAGTTTAGTTCTGCATCCGTGGAAGACCACATTATATTCTTCTGCTTACAACTATTCCAAGAAACAAGACTACCAAAGGTTGCACAGAGATATCCCGTTTGAGACTTTTGAGTGTTGGGATCATCCGCCCAGGAAGCTTCAGAGAATACTTCCAGAGCATTTGATTGAGGTCAATACTTGAGCTGGAGTTGATAGTGTTGTGTATATCTGAGATATTTCCATGTTTTCTTCAACTTGTTCCAGTGTGTGATACCGGGTTTGGTGTTGAACCGAGCTAAACTTGAGACGGCAAAGCTGACGTCGGGTCTTGTGAAACAGGCTATATGGTTGAGGAGCCCTATAACAGATCTGTAGTTGATATTCAGAGCCTTGAATTGTTTGTGTTCCTCATCTGAGGCCGGGGTAAGTTGCAGGTTTTGAGTAAGAGGAGTGGATGAGCCTTTACAGCTTGTCAGCCCCAATTCTTCAAGCCCATGTTGAATGTGATTTGTTTGGCTGAGAAGGATCCAATCTGTTTTGACCTCAATCTTCATCCCAAGTATAGTGTTTGGGTCTTGACTTGCGGATCCCTTGAATTTTTCCAAGAATTTCATTTTGAAGTTCTCCCCGTTACCTACCAGAATCAAATCGTCGACATGGAAGAATAGCCTGGATTTTCTGTTGTTCAATAAATACAGACAGGGATCGCAGGCGGATTTGTAAAAACCAATTTCCTTGAACCATGACGTTAATTTTTCGTAACAATTTTTGGGGGATTGCTTTAATCCATAGAGAGATTTTTTTAATTTGAGATATTTTGACTTTTGCTTTGAGCCTTTTGGAGTCCAAATGAAGACTTCTTTGTCTATTTGAGAACACAAGAACGCACTTTTCACGTTGAATTGACGGACTTTCTGAGAGGATTTCAGGGCGTACACGAGCAAAAGTTGGAGATTTGAGGGTTTTCCCGTGGGCGCAAAAGTCTTGAAATAATCTAATCCCTCAATTTGACTACATCCTTGAATGCAGAGGCGTGCCTTATACTTTACTGGGTCACAATGGCAGTTTTCTTTCAGCCGGTAGATCCAGGTAGTTTGAAGCGGGTTGGCCTGATCAGGTCCATTGTATTCCTCCCAGACGCCAAATGACTCAATGGATGATAGCTCCGTATCCATTGCGTTGATCCACTTCAGGTTTTCTTTGCATGTGGCAGCATCCTTGTAACTTTTTGGTTTGTAGTAGTGAAAGAAACCATAGTGCTGAGGCGGTTTGATCCAGGATTGGTCTCAAAGGTTTCTAAGTGGTTGAGTGGGAGGTGCAGGGTCAGACCGCTTTTGTTGTGAAGTTGACCTGCTTGTGACAGGCTTGGGGACAGAGTTCTCTTGAAAATCCGCTGAATCTTCCAACTCTGGATCTTTCTGAGATTCATCGCAATCTGATGCTGAATCTGAGACTTCAGTTGGTTCCAATCAAAACTTTGTGAAGGCAGGATTATTTGTGTGTTCCAACTGCGGGTCTCCCGGTCTTTCAGGTTCATTGATGCGCTGGTCGCTCTCTGCGTCATCTGATGTAATTGAAAGATTTGAGTTTTGAGGGTTAGACATCTTTAGAAACTTGACGTGCTTTGTAGAAATGACAGAGTTAGATTTAGTTAGGATTTAATAAGAATGGAAGAGCGGATTGAAGCCTACTAGGATTCCTTCCTCTCCCTTTTCCTTGAACTTATAACCTTTATCTCTCCTTGTGAGAAGGTAAACACAAGGACATCCAACAGGTTTCAGATACAAACCCGGCAAGGAATGCCCATGTACTTGGAACCAGGGGGATTTGGAGTTTTTCTCTCTGGGAATTTGATTTAAAATGAAGGCGCTTGATTTGATAATGTCATGCCACTGATTAGCTGAAATTTGACTGTCCTTTAGTATGGTTCTTGCCGACTCTGAGATGGTTTGATTTGCTCGTTCTGCCTTCCCATTATGCTTGGGATGATATGGTTCGGATACCACTTGCCAAATGTGATGTTCATCGTAGTAGTTTTGTAGTTTTTGATTCACAAATTCTGATCCACCGTCCAAACATACCTAGGAAGGATAATACCCGCCTTTTTTATTCTCCTTTTTGATTAGATCAATGATAACTTCAGAGGTTTCTTCCTTAGATCCTAGAGGAAAGGCCCCAATATATCCTGTAGCGCTATTGACAAGAGTGAGAATGTACCAATGCCCCCCCTTTGACTGAGGCTTGAGTGGTCCCATAAGGTCCAAGTGAATCCGCTTGAAAACTCTTTTTGCTTTGGTGGATGTTTCCTTGAAGGACAATTTGGTTATTTTGCTCTTGACACAGAAGATGCATTCAAACTTTCTTTTGACTTCAGTTTTGTGAATTGTTTGAGTCTTGAAAGTGACGCGTGCCCATAATTTTGATGAATGTCCATGAGCTCGTCCTCCTGGGTAATAGCCAGATTTGCAAAGTGAGTTTGAATCAGATTTTGATCAAAGTTGGGCGTTTCTAGGGAGTAAAAATTTTTTAAAATTGTCCAGTTGAAAACTCTTACACCATCTTTGGACACCTCAAATCCATGCTTGCCAGCTTTCAGCGAGCATCCGGCTTGATTTAAAGCACCGGGGCTAATCAGATTAATGGTCAAGTTCGGAACATAGAAAACATTGGACAGTTCAAGCATAAAATTTGCCCAGACAAGTATCGCCGTTCCTTTGCCTTTAATATTGAGTTCTGCGCCTCTCTTTCCAGTTTTGATGGTCTGGTCTTCACAGGGCAATAGTTCCTTGAAATATCTACTGTTGTTAATCATATGTATTGACGCGCCGCTATCAAGGATAAATTTTGAGTTGGAGTTACCATGGTCAATCCACATTGACAGAAGAGTGAGGTAGTGATCTACAGGATTATTTTTGGTTTGCATTTTACAAGATTTCCACTTTGCTTGGTCTTCTTTCCACCAATCAGGCGCAACCTCTGGATGAAGATGCCAGCAGCTGTCGGCCAAATGATGCTTATCTTGCTTGGGATTGTGGTAAACCTCAGTACATCTCTTTCTTTTGCCCTGTTTTTCGGAGTTGTTTGGTCCACTGGTTTTGAAATTGGTAAGAGCCACTTCTGTCCTTGAATGTTGAACTTTTTGAGACGTTTGCACTTGAGATTCCTTGTTCAATTGGGTAAGATGATTCAATACATATTCCACCGTGAGTTACTTGTCCGTGTGCATAATTTGGCATTTGAAGTCCTTCATAGATTTGGGGAGTTTAAAAAGTAGGTGATATGCCAGAATGTCATTAGGAAAAATAATTCCAACTTCCAACAATTTATTGAGGCTCACTTTTGCCTTATTGATAAAGTCCTTGATCTTGTCCGGCACAAATTGCAAGTACAGGAAATTGTTGAAAACCCTTGCCCTGTTTGAAGCCTGGGAGGATGCGTATTTGTTGATAATCGCCTTCCAGAGTAGTTTAGCAGAGTTCTTATTAGTAGGTGTGACAATGTTATTGTGCGTAGCCGCCTCAAGCCTGGAGATTATCAGGAGCTTGATTTCTTTGTTAACGTCGTTTTCTAGAATTGACACATCATCATTAATAGATCTGGAGCATCCAAAAACGTCCAGGATGGCGTCCATCTTGTCCTTCCAAACGCCATAGTTGTCATTGCTCAGTCTGGGGATTGTGTTGAGAGCTGACTTCAGCATAGCTTGCCTGAACCCTTCTGACATGGCTGAATTCTTCCAGTTTTGTCGTAGCGGTTTGAAGTTTGAGGTTGAGTTGAGACCATTTGGCTTTTAACCGTGTTAAAGTGAAGAATGGATTGAACACAAAACTGGAGAATTCAGCCAAGTAAGGTGAGTTTGATAGAAGTGAACAGGCGCTGAGTGTTTGGGGATATGGACGGGCAAGTGAGGTTGAGAGGACTAATGAAGAAGCAGAAATGAAGAAAATCGACAGGATTGGAAAAAGTCAGATCAATGAGATGAAAATTATGAAACCGTAGATGGACACAATATCTCACCGGGCACACGGACAGGTTGAGTTGTGAGAAGGATTGAGTCGAGCAAGGAAAGAACAGAAATAAGAAAGAGAATGAAACTAATTGAGTGAAAATGTTAAGTTGAATGAGAAGGTTGAGTCAAATGAGGTTGAGTTGAATGAGAATGTCAAGCAGACGAGTATGAAGAGGTCATCCCAACATGACAGGGTTAGAAAAGAAATAAAGAAATAAACCGGGTACACTTCAATCTTAGGAGTGAAGTGTCTTCACCCATGAAGTGACATTGAGCGCGGCAATGAGTACAAGTCAGGAGATGAAGTTAGCACAAAACTTAACAACAATAGTCATGGAACTAGAAATGGGCATGATTACAGGTTGAGCTACATTCTCATGAGTGTAAGCATGGATTGATCTCACCAGTTAGAGATTAATCAGTTTTTGATTTGGAAGACAGTTGGTTGTGGTTGAGTGAGATTGTAGTTGGTTGGTCTGAGTATTGATATGGATTGAGTGGGTTGTATTTATCCAAGTTGATTGTGCAGTTATATGAATGTAAGAAAAAGGAAAAAAATAAAGGAAAAAAGAAACATAAAGAAAAAGAGAATGATGAAAGACAATGAGAACCAAGGAGGAGCAGATGAGGAACCAATGACTACATCTTGACTGGAGTGTTGTTATAACTGGAGTAAACTTCCCAAATAAGAGCCTTCAAAGCCATGAGAGTGCCCGCAAGAACTGTCAGTTCACTTCCTGGGTAAGAAATATCACTCCTGGCTTTAAAATCCCCTTAACTGGTGATCAGGCCTGCTTTACTCCAAAGACAAGATTGGTGAATTTCTCCAACTGGTTCTGGCCAACCGCCTTTGTAAGAGGATCTGCCAGCATCTCACTGGTATTTATCAAACAAAATGTTATGGACCCTTTGTTGAGTCCTTCCCAAAGGCCCTTGGGTTTGAGGTCCATGTGCCTATTCTTGGTGTTTTAACCAAATTTCTTGAGCTTGTCATCTAGGCCTTTATTATCAATGAAATGCTTGGATGAAAACAGATTGAGTTGAAAAATTTCCCCCAGCAAATGGCAAAGCCACTTGCCCTTGAGATAGGAGTTGAGTAGGGAATTGATTTTGGCTTCTGTGGAGGAGTGGGTTATGTTGCACTGTTTAAAACTGTTCCACGAGAGAAGGGAACCAAAAAATAGACACAGATAGCCTGATTGAGATTTGTGAATGGCAGGGTATTCTCCCCAGGAGGCATCACTGTAGTACTCAATGGGGTCTTTTGATTTGTTTTAGGCAAGAGTCAGCTTTTGATCCTTGGTATGGTTGAGATATTTCCAGGTTTGTTTGAGTTCCTTCAAGTGTGTCAGCACAGGTTTGTTTTGGAACCAAGCTAGGCTGGAGATGGAGTAACTGAGATCTGGACAGGTTTGACTTGCTATTTAGTTTAGAAGTCCAATTGCGGACTTATAATTTATGTTGAGCTTCTTGAATCTTTCAAAGTCTTTGTCTGATGCTTCACTTAGTTGGAGATGCGGGGTCAACGGCGTGGAGCAGGGTCTTGACTTGAGCAAGCCTAGCTCCTCTAAGCTGTGCACAATGTGCTTGGGTTGGCTCAACAGAATGCAGCTCAACATTCTTTCAAACTTCATCCCCAGAATAGTGTCCAATTTTTGAGCTTGTGAGTTTTTAAATTGAGAGTTGAGGTTGTCATTAAAGGTTTTGCCGTCCCCCACAAAGATTACTTGGTCAACTGAAAGAAAAGAAATGACTTGTTTTCCTCAGCTTTATACAAGCAGGGATCACTGTCTGACTCCCTGAATCCAACCAACTGGATCCAGTCTGTGGATGTGGCGTACCAATTTTTTGTAGATTGTTTGAGTTTGTACAGACTTTTCTTGAGCATCAAGTATTTAAACTTACGTTGAAATCCCTGCAACATAGGGATGATTACTTCTTTGTCAAAGGGAGCATGTAGAAAAGCCGCCTTTATGTTGTACTGTCAAATGTTCAGTCTTTTTTTCAAGGCATACAGGAGGATTGCTCTCAATGAGGCAATCTTTTGGGTAGGGGAAAAGGTTTTTTCAAAATCTAGTAGGTGAACTTGATTGAATCCTTTCATGCAGATCCATGCCTTGTGAATGATTGTCTTGTCATGGGGCATCATCCTTGATCTTGAAAATCCATGTTGTATCCAGTGGGTTCAGTGGGGTGTCTCCCTTGTAATCTTCCCAGACTTTGAGTAGCTCACATTGATTGATTTCCTTCTTGATAGCCCCCCACTTGATTCTGTCTGCACACTGTCTGGCTGGATCAAATGTTTTTGGCTCAAAGTAATGGTGAAACCCATATCTCTGGGGGGGTTTGATGGTGGATAAATCACAAAGTGTTCTTCTGCCCAGTATTTTGACTGTCTCTGGAATTCTAGGGCTGCTGCTTGGTTTGGTGACTTGACAGGGATGCAACAAAAATTCCACAATGAAGCTTGGTTCTGACTCAGAGGTGAATGCCTCTTCATTGGATGAGTCCACTTCCACAGGTGGGGTGCAGCAGTTCATACGGTCAGGAGTGGTCTTGTTGGGTACAGGCATGTGTTCATCATTTGACTTGATTCAACTGAAGTCTAGATCCATGTTTGAGTTAATTCCAAGATTGTCCATGGATTGTTTCAAGAATCAAACATGCTTTGATTGCAGGATATGACTGTTGGGCATGAGAATTTGGTACAAGAGGAATTCAGGGTTGTAACCAATGAGTTTTCCCTCCAGTTCTTTTGGATTGAATTTCTCACCTTTAACCCTTCTTTGATTCAGTAAAATGGCAGTCACTCCAATAGGCTGAAGGTAATTGGGGGGCAACTTGTTTCTTTTGATGAGGTCCCATGGATACTGATCTATGTCGTCCCTTGGGATTTGTTTGAGACCAATGCAACATGATTTGAGTACTTCCAACCAATATTTCCAAGGTAGTTTAGCAGAGCTCAGTGAAAACCTCACACTCTTGATGATTGTTTGGTTTGCCCTCTCAGCTCTGCTATTATTTTTGGGGTGATATGGTTCTGTTACAAGATGCCTATTGAATTTCTCCTTGAGATACTTTACTAACCTGGTGTTTAAAAACTCTGTACCACAATCCTAGCACACAGTTGATGGTTAGTAGCCCCAGACGTTCTTCTGTTTCTCTATAACTTCTATGAGCAGGGAGGTTGTCTTGTCTTTTTGAGTCAGTGGAATACCAAAGATATAGCCGGAGTGGTTGTTGACCATGTTCAGGATTTATTTTTTGTGTCAATGAGATTCCGGTGTGATTGGCCCAATGATTTCTAGATGGATCCTTTCAAAGGGCTTGACAGCAGATGTGGAGATTGAATTGAAGGGTGAATTGGTTATCTTTCACAGGAAACAGTCCTTTGATGAGATTAAAGTTGATGCTCCGGTTGAAATGTTAATAGAGAAGATGATGAGAAGTCTTATGACGCCAAGAGGAGCGGATCTGGGGAGCCAAGGAGGGCGCTCCGGTTCAGTGTGAGGAAGAACAGATGGTTTAATTTCTCTTGTCAGGCTTCAGACTTAAATAGACTAAGTACATCAGAGGTGTTATAATTATGGCCAGCAATTAGCTTAGGCAAATGAGCAGTATTTAAAGCAAAAGAAATGCTGGACACTGTGTGTCAATAATGGCTAATGGGGCTCTCACAATGGGGCAATATGTTGGATGAATTCGATTGGATGATGAATGAATGATGGAAAACAGCAGGGAGAAGAGCTCCTTAAGTACAAAAGATTGGCCTCTTGTGAGCCCATGATACAAAAAGCCAAAGGGCAAATTTTCCGCCCCAAAAGAGCTCTACAGGCTCTACAGGCCTTGTTACTTGGTTTGGACTGCATCAGCCCACATGGCATTAGTCCCTGAACCCTTACAACCAGACTATTCCGGTCCATTCTTGTGTTTCCACCGTTACGGGGCTGAACCAGCCCATTGCTGTTCAGTCCCTTAGTTGGTTGTCTATTACAACCGGCCCTGATGGCATCATTACCCCTGTTACGGGCTGGTTGCCTCATGCATCCAGCCCCTGGCCCCTGAAATGGGCCAGGTGGGACCCAGAGCTCACCTGGGTCCGGTTTCAACCTCACATGGGGGGGTGTGACCAGCGGACATGCTGTCCCCCCCTCTATCTCTTACAAATCCCTGGTGGGGGCGGTCAAATCCCCTCACCAGGGGCCCTGGGGGTCGATACCCCCCAGGGCGTTGTCACAGAAAGTTGGCCTGGGAGGTGGTCAGGTCCCCCCAGGCCCATTGCTCCTCCCCCTTGGTAAAGGGGGGGGGAGAGCGCCCCTTCGCGCTTAGTTTGCTACGATGGCGGGGGGGTGATGAAATCCCCCCCACCTGCCGGTTGCATACCATGCGGCCAGCGCCGCCACCTCCTGGGGCAAGGGGGTGGTCAGGTCCCCCCTGCCCTGACCGACCGCCTTGTTGCAGCCGGTCGCTGGCTGGTTCAACCCAGCCAGCCTGCCCCCTCCCCCTCGCAACGGCAAGCGAGGGGAGGGGGAGCGAGCCGGGGCCGCGAGCCCCGGCTCCGCGGCGCTGGTCGCCGGTCGCGACCAGCCGGGCCCGCGCGGGATCCCTCGGCCGCGCAACAGCCCCGCGCGGGCCGTCGGGCCCCGCGTGGGCCGTGCCGAGGAACACAGGCGGCCCCGAACGGGCCGCGACGCGAGCAGCGGCCCCGAGCGGGCCGCGACACGGGCGGCAACCCTAATGGGCCGCCCCAAGCCCGAATTGTGAGAAAAGACTACTTTTGCGGACCAGCCCGTCTGGCCAAGTATGTCCAAAATAAGCCTTGGGCCCAATTATGCCCATACAAGCCCATCTGGCCGTATTTGCCCATATACCCCATCGGGCCTGTTAGGGCCCGTGTACCAATGGGTCTGTTTCACGCGTTTTGAGGCCAGTTTCCCCAACTCTGTAACATCCACATGGGCCCGTATGGTCCGTGTGTGTGTCCAATGGGCCTCAGAGGCCCATTTGTGCATCCCATTTGGATTACACTTATACGTAGCACCCGCGTAAGTGCGTACGTATTTTAACACACCCCCTTAATCCAAAAGGGGTGACATCCGCATATTAGTCACAAAGCCTTGATGCTTGTTTCTGTCTAATGCCTTAGTCAAGATATCTGCAATCATTGCTCCAGTGGGCATGTACCTCAACACAATCTCATTGCAGTTAACGGCGTCGAGAATATAGTTATAGTGAACATCAATATGTTTTGTTCTTGAATGGAACACTTGGTTTTGT
This sequence comes from Puccinia polysora, assembly GCA_025617555.3. Classification (NCBI taxonomy): domain Eukaryota; kingdom Fungi; phylum Basidiomycota; class Pucciniomycetes; order Pucciniales; family Pucciniaceae; genus Puccinia; species Puccinia polysora. The sequence goes on along the minus strand of CM062622.1, from coordinate 8,807,772 downwards.
GCCAACGCAATGGCACTCTGGTTATCAGAATACAACAACGCAAACCCTTGTGGTTTATGTGTATCCTCTAAGACTTTTCTCAACCATTTTGCTTCCTGTGAAGCTGCTAAGTAAGCTCTATACTCAGCCTCTGTTGATGAAAGACTTATTGCCGACACCTTCTTGGACATCCATGACACCAGATTCTTACCTAAAAAGAATACAAAACCACTTGTTGATTCCCTAGTGTTACCATCTGCCCAACTTGCATCGGAATAACCAACCAAATCAAAGTTTGCTGACTTTGTAAACAACAGTCCCAGACTGTGTGTTCCTTTAAGATACCTCATAACTCTCTTAAACGCTGACCAATGCCTCATGCTTGGCTTCTCTAAGTGTTGCAACAAGACCCCAATTGCAAACGCAATATCAGGCCTTGTACACTGCCCCAAATAATTAAGCGATCCGACAGCTGACCTGTAGTCATTCCCTGATTGAACAAACTCCAGATACTCCTCATCTGTAGACTTCTCTAAACAAATGTTTGACTGCATGGGAGTACCAAACTCCTTTGCATCCTCTAAGCCATACTGCTTAAGAAGAGCTTCAACGTAATGGCTTTGGTCTAACTTAATACCATTCTTGCCCTTACTAACTTTCATTCATAGCACCTGTTGTGCCAGACCAAGATCTTTTATCTTGAACTCCTTTTTGAGTGTCTCCATGACTCTCTCTTTACCATCACCAATAATGATAATGTCATCGACCCATACAAACAAAATTGCATCCTTTCTCACAAAAAGGCAAGGATCGGCCTCAGACGTCTTAAAACCAATCTCTATCAGTTTCTCACTCATGGTGTTATACCATGACCTAGCTGCTTGCTTCAATCCATACAGGGATCTACACAGCTTGAGGACATATTCCCCTTTATCTGCCGAAAGAAAATTTCTAACACAGATTTTCTTCATGGTTTCTGGTTTAGTCTCTACTAACCATTCAAGAAAACCATCAGGAATCGACATATAAACAGTCTCCTCCTCTCCAAGTTTTGCATTCAAGTATGCTGTTACAAAATCAGCTTGTCTGATTTCTTCACCCAACTCCACTGCCAGAGCAATGATGTACCTGAAGGTGGACAGCCTTCCAGTTGGTGAGAAAGTTTCTTGGTAATCAATACCCTCTCTCTGCTTGAAGCCCTGTGCAACACATCTAGCCTTGAACCTTTTCAAAACTCCATTTGTGTCAAACTTCTTGTTTAACACCAATCGAGACCCCACAATGGTCTTTCCTTTTGGAACAGAATCCCGCTTAACCACTTCAAAAACACTATTATTCTCTAGAGAATCAAATTCCTCAAAAATAGCACTCTTCCAGTTGGCTCTCTCATCAGAATTCATAGCTTGGCCAAAGCTATTTGGGTTAACCCTGTTACCCATTTCTGAACTCAACTCCAGGACTTCATTGAGCATACACTGTTCCTGAAATGTATCTTCCTCATATCCTGCGGCAGCATAATGGGATCTCCACTCCCCGTACCTGTCAACCGGTACTCTAACCCTACCACTCCTTCTAACCGGAGGTGGAGGCTCATCAGGTTCTGATTCCACAGAATCACCTGGAGCGGGTACTGAACCCTCTTGTGGCACGTCTGCCACCTCTTCATCTTCTGGAACCACATATTCCACAGCTTTTGCTGGTGAAATAGGTGCTAATTCTATTTCTTGTTGTGGCTTAATCACAACGACATCTTCACTCCTTTTGAGTGGAAAGGTACTTTCGTCGAATTTTACATCCCTGCTACGGATAACCTTTCTTGTCCCTGGACAATAGATCCTATAAGATTTACTTATTAAATCATAGCCTACAAGTGCCCCTGTTCTGGCTCTAGGGTCTAATTTTCCGACCATTTCATTATGGTGGACACTATAATACACCAAGCAACCAATTGTTCTTAGGTGTGATGTTTTGGGGTACAACTTCCAAAACTGATAATGGGGGCACTTCCCATTAACACTTACAATGTTGTGCAACAGACACACCGTGCACATCAACTCAGCCCATAAGAACTTTGGCAGACCAGATTGAGACATAATAGTTCTGACTTTGTCCAGTAAAGTCCTATTCATTCTCTCAACTATTCCATTATTTTGTGGAGTACTTGCAGTAGTGACTATATGAATGATACCATAATCTTTCAACAGCCTCCCAAAATCTTTACTCACGAATTCACCCCCTCCATTGGTAATAACCCTCTTGATCTCCTTCATCAGAACATTCTGTTTCCAGACTTTGAAGATTACAGAAACCTCCTCTGTGGTCTGATCCTTAGATCGAATTGGTTTAACCCAAACATAATTAGTTGCAGTATCAACTAAATTGATGAAGTATCTTGCCCCACCAAGGGACTCTGGAGTGAATGGCCCTGCCAAATAAATGGAAAATTCCTCTCTAGGAACATCTGTGTGATCTCTACTCTTAGAGAACACATTTCTAGTCTTAGCCCCCAAGGTACAACTCTCACAGTTGCTGTCCTTTACCTTATGGCCACTTCTATTGTGAGAAACAGTGCTCAGAGGTGAGAATTTGAACAAGCTTGCACACAGAAGCTTATTCCGAACTTGTCCACTAAGAACAGTTCTACCATTCATATCAATAACAAACCTATCTCCTTTAAGATAACGAATTTGGAAACCTTTTTTCCATAACACCCCAAGAGACACAAGGTTGTAAGGCAACTCTGGTACATAGAACACTTTATCAAAAGTAATTTGGAAACCCAGTTGATTTGCAAGAATAAATTTTCCAATTCCTTTAATCTGAATTGTTCTGCCTTTCTGACCAATATTTACAACCCCATCATAATCACTAAGATTTGAAAATAAATTTGGTTCAAAAAACATGTGATCTGTACAACCAGAATCGATCAAAACAAGAACATCCTCCTTCAATCCTCCTAGTAGGAAAGAAGCTTTATCAGTCACTGATAAGTTCTTATCTTTGAGGTTAAGATTACTCACTTAATAATCAATCAAGTCCATTTCTTGATCCTCATCGATTTTGGCCTTCTTGTTGGGACCTTCTTCCAAAACAGCCTCTTCAATTGGAGCATCCAACGCCACCATTGCAACGTTTTCAGTTGTGAGATTGACCTTCTTGTCATTCCCTTCGGACTTATTCCTTTTCTTGGCCTCCTTGCAGTCCTTAGCATAGTGACCCTTATTCTGACAATTGTAACATAAGACCTTGGACAAATCCTTTTTCGCCTTCTTGCAAGATTTTCCAGTCTTTCCAACTAGGGCTGTTCCAGAACCCCCGTTCATCTTGAATTGAAGGTCATCCTTTTCAATCCTTTTAAGCACATCCTCCTCCCCAGGAAGAGGATCCAATTGAGAAATGATTCTGACTAAGGAATCAAACTCTTTTGGCAGCTTTTGAAGGATTAAGAGTGACAAACACTCTGGATCCATGTTAAGTCCAGATGACTTGAACTTGGCTATACTAGACCTAGCCTCTGCCACAAACTGTTTACAATTCGAATATTGTAACTTGAACAGTTTATTAAAGGCTATACCCTTCTGGTGAACAGAATCACCAGCATACTTGGACTTAAGCAGCTTCCAAAGGATGCTGCCCCTCCTCCTCTCATCTTCCCTAAGAGTATCAGCAACCCATGTCACATGATTCTCATCAAGATGCCTAAGGATCAGATGGTAAGACTTCTTCTCCACTTCTGAACTGATCAGAGTGTCATCTGCATCCATAATTTCCCCACAGCAGATGTTATCCAGCTCACTATCCATAAGGACAGCCCAAGCATTATAGTTCTGACTATTCAGAACTATTTTGGTAGAGCTAACATCAGGGATATAGGACATCTTCTTGGAAAACTTGAGGTCTTTGAGGTTCTCCAAAGTAAGGTACAAAGGTCTAGATGGCTTGGAAGTAATGATGATGTTGGTACTGATAATGTGTTATAAGCTAATTGCTGGCCATAATTATAACAAGAGGCTGACAAGTGGTTGAAAGGAAATATAATGAATAAGTATAATGAATATTTAATACCAGACCATTTAGAGTACAAACAACTTGGAGGACCACTTCAGGCAGGATAGGGACTAATGAGCCACATGGATTGAGATAAAGAATTCACTAGAGTTATAACTAATCAGTATAACATAAAGAAATCACTAGACTGCAATACTCATGAGCAAGAAAATAGAAATAGTCCACTAGGAACAATGATCAAGATGTCACTAGAAAAATAACAAACACTGTATTGTATAAAGAACACACTAGACAAAGTCACTCAAGAGCATAGGAGATGGCCCACTTAGATTCAAGATAAAGATGCCACTAGACCTGTAACTAACCAGTATAGAATAAAGAGCACACTAGACTTGAACACTTACAAGGCAATAATAGAGTATGAAATTAAAAGCTTGAAGAATGATTGCACTCAAGTGTTAGGCAACACATATCACAAGACCGGAATTCCAACATCCTTGCACTCAAATTTTTCTTTCTTGGCATTTCTGTATTGGATAACTTGAATTTTGGTTAGGAAACCAAGCAAGGCATGTCCATAGGATAGGTGAAGGTCTTTCAGAGTCCTAGGTTCCTCCCATTGAGTCCAGTAGAACTTGTTGTTAGCAATCTTGCGCGGCTTATCCAGCACAAAGAGATTATTAATTATTGACCCTTGACATATCTTCTGATCCCTCTCTTAGCTCAAAGTGACCTGATTTTGCCTTCAGCATGCATCCTTGATTGAGGAGACCCCCTGAACTGATCAAGTTGATGAAAATATCCACAAAAAACAGAAAATTGGATAGAATGATTGTTTGATTCTTCCATTCAAGCTTGACCGTTCCTAGCCCTGGAATGGGTAGGTCAGCTCCTGCTTTCCCCATGGTTATGTTTCCTACAGTGTAAGGCTCAAGCAAGGTGAAGAATTGCTTCTCATTGAAGATGTGGGAGGTTGCACCGCTGTCAATTATGATGTTCCTTTCTGTACCCAATTTTAGAGTCTACCCGTCTGGTTACAAAGGCATGAAAGTTTTCTGACTCCTGAGACTTCTTTTGTTTGTCTTTCCATTTGCTTTGATTTTCCCTCCACCACTTGGGGGCCTTTTCCGGATGAAGATGAAACCATTCTGATTCAGAGTGATTCTTGTATGGCTTTGGATTGTGGTACCCTTCAATGCATCTGCTAGAGAAGAGATTCTAAGTCTTGGACCTCATGGTGGCTAGGGAGGTTTCCGGTGCACTATGCAAGGTTCCTTTCTTGGTGATTTCAGCCTTGACTTTTTTGTGGTATTGCACAAGGTTATTGCACACAAAATCCACAGAAATATGTTGTTGGAGTGCATAAGTTGGATTTTCAGATCCTGAGGATTCAACGGAAATTTGAACATTGTGAGGTAGGCCAGGATGTTGTTCAGTAGTTCTATGCCTATGTCAATCGTATTCTTGATTGAGGTTTTTACGTTTGTGACAAAGTTCCAAATCTCACCCTCCTGAAAGGTCAGGTGAAGGAAGTTGCTGAACATCCTGGCTCAATTGGAGGCTTGAGATGATGAAAATTGTTCCTTGATTGCCCTCCATATGTCCTTGGATGAGTTGATGTTGACCACATTTATGACATTATTATGAGTGATGGAGTTGACCTTGGAGATGAGAAGAATTGGAATTGTGTCATTGTCCTGATTCAAGAGAGCTCCAGTAGTGGATTTGAGTATATCCAGCACTCCTCTGAGTTTGAGTAGCGCCATCATTTTGTCCTTCCATATAACGTAGTTCTCTTTTGTCAGCAGGGAGTCCTCTCCAGAGCCATTTTGAGCATGGCTTGACAAAATGAGTCCAACAAGAATACCAATCCAGTCACCATAGTATTGTGTCTTTCTGGGCAAGGTGTGAGCTTTAGATTTTAACTTTATAATTCAGTTTTGATGATATGACTATTTAACAAGCAAGCTAAGAAGAAACAACTTGATGAGAATCAGATGACAGGAAAACAAAAGGGACAGGTATGAATACCAACACAATAAGAGGGGGTAGCCGGTTGACTATGGCTGTGAGGATGAACAAGGAAGGAACATGATAGTGATGGAACTAGACATGGGCATGATTCCAGGTTGATCTACATTCTCATGAGTGTAAGCATGGATTGATCTCATCAGTTAGAGATTAATTGGTTGTTGATTTGGAATCCAGTTGGTTGAGGTTGAAAGTTAGTTGTGGTTGAGTGAGATTGTAGTTGGTTGGTCTGAGTATTGAGATGGATTGAGTGGGTTGTACTGATCCAAGTTTATTTTGCATTTATATGAATTTGAGAAAAAGGAAAACAATAAAGGAAACAAGAAACATAAATAAAAAGAGAATGGTGAAAGACAATGAGAACCAAGGAGGAGCAGATGAGGACCCAACACCCGCGTCTTGACTGGAGTGTTGTTATAACTGGAGTAAACTTCCCAAATAAGAGCCTTCACAGCTGTGAGAGTGCCTGCGGTTACTTTCAGGGCACTTCATGGGTAAGAACTATCCCCCTGGCTTTACATCACTCACATAGTGACCCTTCTTATGGATCAAATATTCAAAATAAATTACCTTCAGCATCTCCAATAAGATGCTGATTTTCTTCTCTTGTTTCAACCAGATCACATGCAACCTATGCTAGATGATTCTCACTCAAGTACCTTAAAAATAATATGGTAAGACTTTTTATTTACCTCATAACAGATCTGAATCTTCATCATTCCACATAAACTGCCCACAAAAAATGTTGTAAAGCTTAATATCCAAAAGCATTGACCAAAAAATAAACATCTGAATCATTCAGAATAATTTTTGCATAGCTGGATGTTGAATGAAAGAAATATTCTTCAAAAATTAAAGGTACTACAAAGAAGTCAGAATTAAAACAGATACACATGGATCCCAAAAGTTGATCCAATAAATCCTGGTACTGATAATGTGTGAAAATTATGGCCAGCAATTAGCTTAGTTGCAGGAGGAGTAGTAATTAAAGCAAAAGAAATACTGGGCAATTTTTTTTATAAAGGCTAATGGGCTCTCAAAGTTGGGCAATACGTTGGATAATCTAATGGAGGAATATAAATGGATATAATGGAAAAAAGCAGTGAGAAGTGCTCCTTAAGCACAATAGATTTTCCCTCATGTGGGCTCATGTTTCAAAAAGAGAAAAGGCCAAAATTCCGCCCTCAAGGGGCTCTAATGGCTCTACAACCAGCCTTGCATGGTTAAATACCAAGGCAGGGGCGCAGTTTCCTCCAATCAGCCCCTGTGCCTGATAGAAACACCCCTGGTTGGACCCATATTGCCCAACTGGTGTTTCTTTGCCCTTTTGCTCCATACTAACTACCATTCATTTGTTAGTTATGGCTGGGGTGGTCTCCATGAACTCCAGCTTATCCCACCAGCCACTCCTGGGCTGGTGGGTGTGTCACTTACACCAATTGGACCAGCAACACCTCCAGGAAGGGTGGCTTGGTGCTACTCACACACCCAGGGGGTGGCCCTCCAAAGTACATATGTTCCCCCCTCTAATCTCACATTTGAGGGGGGAGGTGATGAAATCCCCCCCATGGCAGTCTGGTACCACCATTGCTGCCATAAAAGGGTTGGTTGAGGCAGCAGAAGAAACTAAAATTGATGGGGGGGTAGTCAGATCCCCTCCTCATGATTGGTAACACAAAATTACCCTAGGGAGTTTTTCAAGTACCCTCCAGGGTTGTTGCTCCTCCCCCTTGGTAAAGGGGGGGGGGGAGATGGCCCCTCCCTTGTTGGTGGTGTTGTCTTTTTGATGTTCAAATTCTGTAACTAACAAATTTAGTTACCTTTTTGATATCTTACTGTTTTCATTATCTCATTAACCATGTCTTAGGCCCCCTCTGGGGCTCTGTAGTTGTCTCTAACCTGCTGCCTTAGGCCCCCTTGGGGTTCTCTAGTTGTCCATAAATACTGGTCCTTCCCTTGGACCATGAATGAAAATCATCTGATTACCAGAAAACTAAACAGGAGTGTCCCCTCCTCCTCTTCAGATTGGTTCCACTTGACTTTAAAAGTAATATCTCCTCCCCTTTGGCTCTTTGTAGCCTTATCAATACTCCTCCTTTGACTATTCAGAAGTCTACCGTATTCCTTCCTTCTCCAATTAACCTTGCTACTCATCTTTAATCTCTTCAGGTGGGAGGGTTGTTGGGTCCCACCCACCACTGGTTGCCTTGTTGCAACCGTCCTGGTTCTCAATTTGATGGTGGGAGAGTGATCAAATCCCCCCCACCGCCATTTGCCCTGTTGCAACCAGCCTAGCCACCTTGTTTGCTCCCTTGCGGCAATGAAGGAAGCGGTATTGCTCCCCCCTCTGCTGCCACGGCTGAAATGACCAAAAGGGGTGGAGGGACTCCAAATGAGTCCCTCTGTCCCCTAAAAAAACCCCAAGAAGGTTTTTGGGCCCAGAAACCGGCCAAAGGCAAGAAACAGCGGACCCAAGCAGGCTTCAAAATGGGCAACAGCCCCAGCAGGCTGTCCCGGCCAGAAGACATAGAATGACAAATTTGGAGGGCCAGCACAGCTGTAAAAGTAGGTCCAAAATGAAATTTGGGCCCAATAATGCCCATGAAAGCCCATTAGACTGGAGTGGCCCATCCATCCCAACAGGCCCATGATGGCCCATGTACCAAATGACTTATTTCAAGTTTCTTGGGGTCAGTTTCACCTAATCTGTGACAACCACACAGGCATGTGTGGTCTGTGTGATTGTCCAATGCGCTGTTAAGGCCCATATGTGCATCCTATTTGGATTACACCTATAAGTGGCACACACCTAAGTGCATACATAATTTAAAAAACTGTTATTGAAGGCCTTCGAAATTGTATTGTATTTTTTGATGGAAACACCATCCCCTTGATTCAAAAACACTAGCTTCATGTCAACCAAAATTGTTATCAGAAGAAAAGGAAATAAATTCTTTCCTTCAACAATGTGATTCATAATAAAAAGAAAAACAAGCATGGTTCATTTCCTTTTTATATATATTTTTCTATTTATCAGATTGATTTAAATGGATATGTTGCCCTTTATGAATTTTATTTTTATGGAAAAAAGAATTTCATTTAACTTCATTATTTTCTTCCAGGCCCTTTTTGTTATTTTTGAATTTTCAATCAAATAAAAAGTTCTCAACAACCTCAGAGCTAATTTGATGATTGTTAATAATCTCTATCCAAATCATCTTATTCCCATTCCAATTATTTTTCTCCAGAATAGCATTATTTTTCAATGGTCCAGATGAATGAAATTCCAACCATAATCTAGATCAACCATGGTTTTTTATTTCAAATTCTATATTAATTCTAAAAGAAAGATGAGCCACCTCAAAAAAAAATGAAAAAAACACCAAAAGATCAAAAGAAATCACCATTATCACCAAATACATCATTTTCTGTGTTATTCTTCATAACATAATGGCCACAAAAGGATACAGATGTGAAGAAATACTTGAAGATGATATTCTTGATCATCTTTAATAAAACCCATTCCAATCCTCTGTTTCATCTGTTTGAATGAAAGAGTGCATTCTGGATATGGATATTTGTCACATTGAATGTTTCCAGTTCATTGTAAAAACTTGTCAAAAATTCATGTAGTACCTTTTTTTTCTCTATTTTTTTGCATGTATTTTCAGCCCCCCAGTAAAATGTTCTTTTTTTTGGGGGGGGGAGAAGGAATATTTTTTAATCAATTTCCACCTCCAAATCATTGTTGAAACCTCTCTGATACCTCCAAAAATCCACCTAATCCAAAAAGTCAACAAATCCCTTCAACGCCACTCAAAAAACTCTACCTTAGCCAAGCTTCCTCCAAAAAATATTCTAAACCTCATACTCAGCCTCAGAATCAAATTCAAACTAAAAACCAAAACCTCCAAAACCTCCTCCTTAACTGCCTCACCTATCATCAACGCCACATACTCAACCTCCAACTAAATCAATCCCAACCTAAAAAGCCCTTTCTTCCTTGTTTCAAGCCATTATGAAACCAACCACACTTGAATAGTTACTAGATAGAAAAAACCAGGGCTTATCAGAGTTAACCAAACCCGCCATTTTTTAATGGAGGGTTTCAACCCAAATCTTTCATTTCAAACCTGCCATAAAAAATCAAAAAAACCCACTTATTCCACATCCGATATTTCAGAGTTACCTGAAAATAAATGGGTTTTTTAAGATAAATTATTTAAACGTTTTGGGCGCCTCAACCACACATCATTCTACATCCTCACCCCTGGTTTCAAGCTCCAACCTCATTGGAAAAATTTGACCTCCAAACTCACCCAAAAAATTTGATTCATCCCTCTCATCACTTCATCCCTCTCATCACTTCATCAATCTTGTTACTTCCTCAATTTCATCACATCCTAAATCTTATTGCTTTATTGCTCTTGTCACTTCATTGCTCTCATCAATTAATTAATTTCATCAAATTCCAACTCTCATCATCACTCTCATCACTCTATTTTTGCCATCCATTCCTAACTCTCTTCAATTTATCACTCTTATTGCTCCATTCCTTCATCCATCCAACTCTTTTCAAATACCCCCTGAGCAAACCTCCCCCCCCCAAGTCCAGAAAAAAATCCAATGGACCAAATCAAAAATCCTCAAGGAACTCTACATCAAAAAATCCTCCTCCATCAGCTTACAAAGCCTCAAGTCAGCATAAGAGAGCTGATCACATCATCATGGTAAACTGGCTCAAAATTCCCTCTAACTATGACACTTCCTTTGGATCTGAAAATGAAACACAAGTTGGACAAAATTTGTCCTCTCAGGTTAATGGTTATCTTCTGATGGCCAATGAACTGACAAATGAAACAAAAGGTAGGCCCGATCTTTCATTAAAAAAGATATGGGAGCAATTCAAGAACTATTGAGCCAATTACAAAAAAGCCCACTCAATGTCAATCTCCACTGGCTTTGGTATCAACAACTTGGATAAAGCCAAGGGAATCAACTTGGTGGTTGATAAGTTTGAATCCATTATTCCTTTTTATATTCATATGGATGAAATATTTGGAAAGAAGGCAAAAATCACCCCTTTAGCTGCCATTGATTCTGAACAATCCAATTTAGTAGATGCTGAGGATTGGCTGCGGATGCTCAGCCTAGCAATCATGATCCCAAAAAAAAAATTTCAGTGGCCCCAATTGGATGTGGAGGAGGATATTCCAACACAACAAGCTCCAATAATGCCTAAATCAGCATTTATCAATGATTCAAACCATTGCTTGGACCCCTCACTTCCTTCTTTGGATCACTCTATTCTTGGGATGGAAGGAATTATTTAATTGGCCAATGAGGAGCAAGTTATTCCACTATCGCCATTACAATGAAAATTTTTTCAAGTAAGGAAGAAATTTTTTTATTTTCTTTCCTGTTAATCCTGACTGATTTAGATTGTAAAAAAATAGCTAAATTCATTTTTCAATTCCCAGAAACTCAAGCCAATGGGGCCTCCCAAATCACCTTCAAATGAGATTGATGAAGTTCCCATACAAGCCTCCTCTGCCAAGGCAAAGCAAAATGCTTCCAATTCCATCAACATCAATCCCAATAGCCATCAAAAGAGGAGAAACACTTCCAATTTATATGGCTTTGAAGATATCATGGAGAAGGAAGATTTAAGTAAGTTAATTGATTGAATCTCCTCACTTTAACCTCAAGATAATTCCTATTCCACTCCAAAAAACAGTGAAATCACAAATTGAATCTGAAAAAATTCAATTTGAAAAATAGAAGTGGGATTGTCAGCTGGTGATTGATTTTAAAAATAAGAAAGCCAGAATTTTGACTCATCACCAGGAATTGGATGCTGAGTGGAAATTGAAACCGGGTGAGCAGGAGTTTTAAAAAGAGGTAAAAAATAAGGATAAACAGGAAGAGAGACTGGAAAAGGAGAGGGAACAACTAGAAATGAAAAAAATAGGTTATTGTTAGCCATGGCTTTTATTGATAGCAGTAAGACAGTCGAAGCAATGCAGAAAAGTACTCAATTGCTTGGTTTGTAAAAATTTACATTGCTCAAAATAAAAAAAAAGTTTCAAATACAACAATGTTTGAGACTATTTTTAACCCCACCACTAAATAAATATTGTATATTTTTATTGAATCTTTTTTCTATAGTATATTTTTCCACTTTTTGAGTCCCTGAAATTGTTTCAAGTGGTTTCATTGATTTTCATTGAGATGGCCATTTTGGTATGAGTGGAAGTCTCCACAGCAGGAAAATCACAGTGCTTCTACTCATTATTTGCTGCCCAAAACATTTTTACAATACCTTTTTTTGAATTCAATTCCAAAACCCAAGTCAGGAAAAACAAATTGGCCATCAGAAACTTGATATTTTTCCTTGTTGTAAATAATTTGTCCATTTGAGTTTTTGGTTGGAAAAATCAGTAAAAAGGAATAGCGAGAGATTTCAGCTTTGTCAATGTGGGGAGAATTGTAGAAGGAACCTGAAGTGAAAGTGATATGTGGAGAAAATTCAATAGGAGTGAGCCGGGATCCAAATTCCAATGAAGAGAAAGAGGGGATATTTTTGTCCAGGATTGTTTGAAGGAGGGAATTCGGCGCCAGTTTGGCTAATTTTTGGAACATTTGGACTAAAATTTGAGGGAATTTTTCTGACTTAAGTTTGAGGAGAGTGTACTCTTGAGGGGAAGATTAAATAGCTTCTTTCTTCAAATATCTTCCAAATAATTCAGAAGGGTGCATCAATTTTTTTCATCCAATTGCCCACATCTTTACAGCCCAAGATCTTGAGGGGCTGACATTATTGAAATTTTCTTGGATTGGTGAGGGTAAATGGTCACAAATTTTATTTCCTTCTTATCTTGTTCTCAGATTTCTTTCAAAGGGTGAAAATCAGAAATTGCAACCAGAGAGTGGTGATAGGACCAGTAAAGAACAGCCACTCTTCCAGAGGTGAAGAAATGGAAATTTTGAATCTTCTGTTTGGCTTGTCCAAACACTTCAGGGGAGGTTTTTCAAGTATTATTTTTCTTTTTGGTGGCAATAGCAGCATAGAAACGCAAAGTTTTCATTTTTTGTCAAGAATAAACCACATTTTCATTAAACCCTTCTTCATCCACTTCCAAAGAGATTACAGAATCTCTCATTCGAGCCAATCTTTGCCAAAAAGCCCTCTTCTTTCCACCTATGTTTTTCAAAACATGTAGTGCCATCTTGATCCCTTCCAGGCACCTACTGCGCTTGGGGTGGGCATAAAAGAGGGATTCAAATTGTTGCATCACATTTTGATTGTTGTGGGAGAAGCATTGGAAGTTCAAAAAAAGGGCATGTTTAGAAAGAACCGGAGGTCAAAGGGTGTGTGGAATTTCATGGAATACAAAAAAATATCATTATTCATGTTATATTCAAGGTAGAATATTATAAAACATAGAAAAAAACACATAATTGTCAACACTGATAACCAAAACAAAAATTTTAATCTTCAATTTATGAGGACAACAAGGAGGAAAATTCTCAATAAATCAAGCAATTGAGCATCAATTGCCCAATTGATTGCAGATTGATCAGGAAATCAATTGCTCAAACAATTGTGAATTGATCAAGAAATTCATTGGAAATAAAATTATCAATCAATTGTGAATTGATCAAGCAATTGATTGCTCAATCAATCACAAATCAATTAATTGATTGATTTGCAATCAATTGGGAGGAGGGAGGGGAAGGGTGAGGAGGAGGATAGGGGGGGAGCTTAACTGGGGGATTGAGCAAGGAGTTGGTGTGGGGGGATCCTAAAGGTTGATTGATCAAAGGATCAGCAACAGATGAGGGGATGGAAGAGGAGGAGGATGAGGAGGAGGGGGGGAACTTAGCAGGGGGTCCAAACAAAGGAGGAGGGGAGGTGGTGGGTGAGGTGGAGGTGGTGGGTGAGGAGGAGAAAGGAGTGGACCAGTGGCTTGGAAGTTTTGGTACTGTTTTGTCCAAGTCCACCAAAAAAAAAAAAAAAAAAAAAAAAAAAAAAAAAAAGAGTCAGCCTAGGATTGTTGGTTGAACAACTAAAACAAAAAAATACTGTTCTGTGATTTTTTACCTATCTATATACCAAATGCTACTCATCAAAGCAAGCAAGGGTGAGGGGTAGAATCCACTCTCTCATGGCAGAAGATGAGCAAAAATATGAGGCAGGGATGTCTTGAGGAGGATTGGGAATATCTTGTTGAAATATTTTTTTAAATTCATCTTTGATGTTGTCGAGAAGGTTTTGGAAGGATTACACAAGCAATAATCCAATTGATAAGGATCTTCATGTCTTTGGAACGTTGAAGATTTTTTTGCATTTCCCTTTAGCTGGCCCATCTTCCTTTCAGTAATCCTATGGCATGCTCAATCCAAACTTGTGATTGGGCAAGATGATAGTCAAAGTCATTTTTGGCTTGATCATTGGATGAAACATTTCCATATGCTGGAACCACATTTTTTGCGCTACAATTAGCTGCATTGGCCAGAATGTATTGATCTTGGTAAAATTAGTGCTCTGGTTTTTTGGAAATCCGCATCCAATTGAAAAAATATGAATTGTGACAAGAACCTGGAAAGCCAGCATGGAGTGATATGAACTTCTTGTTTTTATCAAAAGGAAGTTGTTGTGCCACAGATTATCTATAAATACAGATAAAAAATATTTGGTCAGTGTTTTATTAAAGGTGTTATCAAAGGCTTTGGAAAATAAATCAATCAATTTCCTTTTTTTCCAATCAAAATAGTGGTTGCCATCTAGCTTTGGTTTTTTGATCAAGGGATATTGGTTCCATCAACAATAAAAATACCACCAGGAAAGCCTTCAGTCTCCATTAATTGAGATATCTTCTTGTGTTCTTCTTGGGTTGGTCAAAAAAGGACTGAGTAAAAAAAAAGATAGGATAGCACTTGTGACTATTTTGGTGTAAGAGTCAATGGTTCCATAAGAAACTGAGAATAGATTTTATAATCTATGAATTTCTGCTCCATTTCAATTTGATCCCAATCAACAAAGGAAAATGGTCAGCTGGATAGCTGGATTGCTTTTAGGATTCAGAGGATTGTTCTGGAAGATGTTATTCCCTCCAACATCTCCAAAAGTTTCATGAATTAAGGCAATAGAGTTTGTAACAGTTGCTTGGAACTGAAGTCAGGGAGGAGATGAAGCTTTTGCCTTTCATACTTAGGTTTTTGGAGATTCTGTCTTCTTGGAAATATTTATTGCTTTTCCAATAGAGAATTAAAAGGTAACCAAGTTGATTACAAATTGGAGTTTCAATCAGAGTCAAATAAAAAAAAAGTTTCAGTCATCTTTTTTGCCTTTGAAACTTGTTTCTGGGAATTTTGATTGGACATGTTGAGAAAGATGGTGATGTGATGTGGGGTGATGAGATGATGATGGGATGTGTGTGATGTGAAGAAATGGAGAAAAGATTTGTGTGATGCAATGGAGATGGGATTGATATGGATCTGCAGAGGTGGAGGTTTGGATGGGTGTTTTGCATGCAATGGATGGTGGATCAATGATAATGGTAAGGTTTGATGTTTGAAATCCACCATTTCAATGAAACACACCATTTTGAAATACACCAGTTAGGGGGTATGTGTATTTCAGAAACCTGCCATTCAGAATGGCAGGTTTTGAATGGAAGGTTTGCTAACTCTGATACATCCTATTCTTCCTCTGTTTCCATAATTGTCATAATAACCATAAACACTGGCATCTAATCTAATATTGAACTTAATGATCACTGAAATCCCCCATCATCACTACAAAACCCACAGAATACTTCAATACTTCAACTCTGTCAAATTGAACTGTGGTCCCTATTATTCTTTGGAAGTCCTGAAAACCCTCCTTATTAAATATAAGCCAATTTTCACTCAAAAAATTCCATTGAAAATAAATTTATCATCCTCAGCAAGATTTTACATGTGAAGCCTCTCTATGGTAAAACTTAGATTAATCAGATTGTATTCCAGTCTCATTAATTACAATCATAAGTCAACTTTTATGTGTATCAAGAGTCCCAAAAACATCACAAATACATAACACAAAAATTGAGTCAATCCACCACTGGTTGATTATGAAAATTACAACTGGATGATTTTAAAACAAGTCTGGTTATTTTGGTGCAAGAATATGGATTTTGAATATACTAGGGCGTATGAGAATCACCCCACTTGCCATTTTGGTAATTTCAGCTTTCAGAAATATACCCCAATTTCTAAAAAAGCCATTAAAAATAAAAAATACACTTATTTTGGATCAGAAGTGTCAGAGTTACCTGAAAATAAATGGTTTTTTCAGATAAAGTATTTAAAGGTTTTTGAAACCTCAAAAAAACATCAGAAAATCTAATACACCCCTGGTTTACCACCTCCCTCTACCTCCAAACTCATCAGAATAATCTGATTCATCACTCTCATCACTTTATTTCTCTCATCAATTCATCACTCTCATCACTTATCACTCAATCATTCTCATCACTTGATTGCTATCATCATAACATCATCAGTCTTGGTATTATATTGCTCTTACTCTTACTCTCATCACTTCATCACTCCCATCACATTTTTGCTATCCTCATCAAATTATTGGTCTTATCATCTAATTGATCTTACTCTTTTCAAATGGCCCTTCAGCAAACTTCCCCCCCCCAAGTCCACAAAAAAATCAAATCTACCCAATAAAACATCCCCAAGAAACTCTGCAACAAAAATTCCTCCACAAACAGCTTCAAAAATTTCGAGTCTGAAACTTTCTTGGAATTTGAAAATGAATTACAACCAAAAGACTGAAGCACTTGAATCAGACACACGTTTGAGAAACAGAGTGCAGAAAGAAGACTGAAGGATGAAAGAAGAGAAGACATCAGAATATGAAGAAATGAAAAGGAAAACCAACGGAATTGGCAGATGGGTCTTGAGAGTTGGCAGATGGTTGTTCACTGGCACAAAGATTGTGGAGAGGCTGAGGCCATTGAGGTTGAGAGGTAGTCGCGAGTTGATTGAGATTGGGAAGCTGAAACAGGAATCAGATCAAGGCCAAAAGAATGATGGAGAGGCAACTCTCACCAGTCACAAGTTGAGATGGGTGAATTGACAGATTGGGTCGAAGGAGATTGAGGTTGAACATTTGATGATTGTGATCTGAGGATTGTGAGGTCAAAGGAGGTCGGAGTTGAGGGAACAATCTGAGGTGCTTGAGGTTGACAGTGATAGTAGAAAGAAAGAAAGAAAGGAATAAAAAGGAAAAACAGAATAAAAGAAGAATTTGAAACAAAAGAGAATCATGATATTTGCCTAGATTTTCAAATAGAAAACCGCCTCAGTTCTTAATCTTGAGGAGGTCCCTCCGGTGAGCGCGGTGCTCTCTGGTGCCGCGGATTATGTAATCTGAGGTCCGCGGGAAGTGCGGTGTGAAGGTAGTGAGACTTCAACACTCCCCATGACTGGAGAGAGTTCGTTGCTTAGTTTGGTTTGAACTCAGGGTCAATGACTTGTAAGAAGGTCAGGATGGCGGGTCTGGCGACTGCTTTGGTTAATGGGTCAGCCAACATGCAATCTTTGGTTATGAGCTTGATCTTCAGGTTGCCCAGTGCAAGTTCTTCTTGCAGGCCTTTGGTTTTGAGGTCCATATGCCTAGTCTTGGTGTTGGAACCGAATCGTTTGAGTTTGTCTTTGAGCCCCTTGTTGTTGATGAAGTGAGTTGTGAAGGGGATGGAGAGGTTGAATACTTCGCCCAGGAGATGTTTTAGCCACCTTCCCTCCAGGAAGGCGTCCAGGAGAGGGTTAAGTTTGGCTTCCGTTGAAGAGTAAGTGATGTTGCGTTGCTTGAAACTCTCCCAGGAGATGAGCAAGCCAAATGAGAACCCTAGGTAGCCGGATTGGGATTTTCTCAAAGTCAGATCTTTGCCCCAAGAAGAGTCGCTGTAGAAAATCAGTGGCTCGGCAGAGCCGTCAAACTTAAGGGTGAGCTTCACGTCCCTGGTGGCCTTCAGGTATTGCCAGGTTCGTTTGAGTTCCTTCCAGTGAGTCAGGCCGGGTTTCTTTTGGAATCTGGCAAGGCTTGAGACCGAGAAGCTAAGGTCAGGGCAAGTCCAAGAGGCAATATAGCTCAGGAGACCCACCCCTGAGCGGTAGTTGATGTTGAGGCGTTTGAAGTTTTTGAAATCCTCGTCCAAAGCTTCTGAGAGTTGAAGATGAGGGGTCAGAGGAGTCTGAACTCCTTTCACGTCCAACAGTCCAAGCTCCTCCAGCCCATGGGCTATGTGTTTTGGTTGACTGAGCATGATTGAGTCGTCTGTTTGTTGAATCTTCTGACCATTTACTCTCTTCTTCTTAACTCCTATCATCATGTCCCGCGCTTCTTCATTCCTTTCTTTTGTTATTTCATTCCTGTCTCTCAAGTGTCACTAGTTCAACCCGCGCGACCTCTTCTCTTCTCTCGAATCAAATGCCGCGCTCTCTCAAATCAAATGCCGCGACAGTCCTTTTTCTTAGCTTTCTGACCAGTTGAATCCCATTTTTCTTTTGTTTCTGCCCTTCCAAGAAGGCTCCACGGGACACATCCACCTTGCTCCGCTCTTCTTGCTTTCCAACAACTCAAGTTTCTTTCTTCCTTCTTTTCTTCCTTAGTCCTCTTCTTTATATTTCATGTTGCGCTCCTCCTTCAACCATTTGAACTCCCATCTCCCTCAACCATTCAAACTCAACTTTCCGACCTCAATCTCCTCTCCATCGTAACTTTTCTGGTAAGACCTCTACTTGATCTTGTTGCCTGATCCTCAATGCTCCAATGTCCTAATCCTCAACTTTCACCATACAAAGAACCTCCTTCTTGTCTTCTATCTTTTATTCTGTGCTTAGCGTCTTCTCTCAATATATCTCAATTCAGCTCTGCGGTAACTTGATGTTTGTTTTCTTTTCATTTCTTTCCTTTTCTTTATTTCTATACTATTTTTACAATTCCTCACACTGATTGTTCTTTCTTTAGCCCTCTTGAAATTATCATCTCTCTTTGTTATTTTGAAAACACCTCAGAAATCCAACATGGTTAAAAGCCAAAAGCAATCCCGACTAACTCAACCGGACCAATGGAGGGATCAAGCTCCAACGTATTCCGTCAAATCATCCTCAAGGCTGCTCTCAAAGCCGTACCCATACTCACAGACAAAAATTACTTCATTTGGAAAGACAAAATGTCGATGCTGCTAGAACTCAAGGGCGTAAAAGAAGCGCTGGAAAACAATTCTAAAAGCCTCAGTCCAATGGACGACATGGAAATTCGCGTCATCTTACTCTCCCAAATCGACTCAATTATGCACAACAATTTGATCAATCCGTCAAACATGTCCTCAGCAAAGCTTCTATGGCTAAACATTAAGGAACAATTTGCTTCTTCTCAAACTGCCAACCAAGGACAAATCTTCAATGAGTTCCTCTACCAACAGTTCAAACCGGACGCCATCAATTCTTTCATCACTGACACCAAGATTTCCATGAAGAAGATGCTTGATGTGGGAATCAATCTACCCAACAACATACTCTCCTACCTTATTCTATTCAAATTCCCATCCTCCCTACAATCTCTCCGCCAGCAAATAATGCATTCCGACAAGGGAATCTCTGTCAACCTTGTTCTCAACCATTTAATCCAACTGGAAAACGAATCCATATCCAAGTCCAAAGAAATCAAGTCAAACAACACTGCCCTGGTTGCTCCTAGAACTTTCAAGAAACCAGTCCCTTGAGAATTGCGGTGCAAGGAGGGCTTCCACAATCCTCTATCCCCCGATCACTCTGAAGACAAGTGCTGGCACAAACATGAACACCTTGCTCCGGATTGGTGGAAAGAGTTGCAAGCCAACTGGAGAGCCCAGATGAACTCAAATTCCAAAGGCAAAGAAGTCGCTCACTACCACACCCTGTTAACGTCTTGGATAGAAGAAGTCAACTCAGCGAATCAAATTATACTCAATTCTGGCGCATCTTGCCACATGTTCAACTCTACCAATTTCTTCACTCATCTCAATTACTGCTCCAATGGCGAATTCATCAACACTGGAAAGGAAGGCTCTAAACTCTCAATCAAAGGAAAGGGAACGGTTCAGCTTATCTGGAAAAACTCAGTGGTCACTCTCTCCAATTTTTTCTTTGTTCCCGATCTAGTCATCAATCTCATAAGCCCTGGAGAACTCATCTCATCAAAATCTTGCTTGCTTGTATTGAACGGGTCCCAATTTCAACTCTTCTCCAACTCTAAGCCCGTTTTCTCTGGCTTTATTCAAGGAAATCTCTTTGTCCTAAACCTTCCTTCTCTCGTAGGCGCCAATCAAAAGCTTTGCCATTTGTCTTGCAAGGAGTCCGTCTCTGAGAATCTCAAATATATCCGTGAATCCTTTGGCCATGCCAGTCCTTATCGCCTCAAGAGTCTCTTTCCCAACCGTTCCGCTGAGTCTCTCTCCAAATTTCAATGCGTCAATTGTGTCTTCTCTAAAATCTTGAAATCCTCCTTCAAGAATAGCCAGTCTCAAGCGTCCAAACCTTTTGAGCAACTTCACATTGATCTCATCGGCCCCATCACTCCCAGCTCCAGAAACAATATGAATTACATTATGTCCATTTTTGACAATCACTTGGGCTATATTTCTGCTATCCCTCTTCAAAATAAATCTGACGCTAGTAATCAATTAAAAATAATCCTCAATCATGAACATCAAAAACGCAACCATTTTCCTGCCACCATCTGCACCAATGGAGGCGGAGAATTTTTCTCTTCAGATTTTAGCAACTATCTTACCTCAAACTCCATTTGCCATCTTGTCACGGAACCTTACCACCACAAAAACAACGGTAAAATCAAAAGAACAAATAGAACATTGACTGAATCAATCCAAGCTATTCTCCAAAGTTCAAAGCTTCCTCTCAACCTGTGGGCCGAAATCTCCAAATCAGCCTGTCTCTCCCTCAATCAAATTCACAAAGACTCTAATCCACAATCTCCCTACCAAATTTTTACTAATAAATCACTCCCACGCAGTTACTTTCACCCTATTGTTTCCAAAGTTGTTTTTCTCAACAATAAAATATCTTGCAGCAAAAAATTCAGGGACCAAGGCCTCTCTGGCACTCTAGTGGGTTACAATCCCTATTTTTTATCCTATCAAATCCTTACTCCTGACAATACCATCATATCCTCCAAACACGTAAAAATCGTCAATAATTCCGCTTCCTTTTCCTCTCCTCCTTCTTCCTCCTCCTCCAATTCCGACAACCAACTCTTAATCAAGTTGGACGATGATCTCCATCTTCCTTCTTTTTCCTCTTCTCCCATTTCTTCTTCTCCTTTTCCTGATCAATCTCAGTCCCCGTCTTCTCCTTCCCTTTCTCCGGAAACTCCCCAGCCTGAGGATCTTTCCTCCAATAACTCTTCCAACTCATCCAACAATCTAACTACCCAGCTAGATCCCAGATACTAACTGCAAGATCTTTCATCACTTCATCCTCCGCCTCGATACGGATACCATCATTACTACGTTCCCAGAACCTTTGAACAAGCAAAGAAATGGTTTGACTCACTCAAATGGGATGCCTTGATAGACGCTGAATTAAACGGTATCAAGAATCTTGCTGTGTGGGATGATTAAGACGGGCCTGAGCCCATTAACCCACTCAATACCACCTGGGTGTACCGCCTAAAGGACAACTGCCATGGGGACCCCCTAATCTATAAAAGTCGACTATGCATTCAAGGCTTTGACCAAATATATGGCCTTGACTATCTTGACACCTTCTCTCCCACTAGAAAATCTGCATCACTTAGAATGGCCCTCCTCTTTGGTCTCTATCATTCCCTTCCAATCAAACAATTTGATGTTAAAAGCGCCTTCCTCAACGCACCTTTAACCAATAAAGTCATCATCAAAACGCCTAAGGGAAGCAAAAGAAAATCTAAATACCTGATCCTCAACAAGTCGCTCTACAGTCTCAAACAATCTCCTGCTAACTGGTTCCATACCTTAACCTCCTGGATTCAAGAACAAGGCTTCCACAAATCAATTTCTGATCCTTGCCTTTACATCAATTCCAAAGAAAACTCTGTTTTATTTTTCCACGTCAATGATTTAATACTCTAAGGTCCCGGGGACGACTTCCAACAAGCCTTTCTTGATTGATTCCCAAATTCCACCCATCATGAACCCAACACCATCTTAGGTATGAATTACAAAAGAATCAAAAATAAAATTATTCTCTCTCAGCCTAAACATATTGACCACGGCCTTGAAGAACTCAAGATGAGCAACTGCAAACCCTCTTCCATTCCTTTAACCGTCAACTCCAGTTTAAGTCCTGCCTTGGACAAAGAAAATGAAGAATTTTGATCCTTAGAAATCAATTACCGATCAGCTGTTTTTCTGATGAACTAAATTGCCTGCCTTACCCAACCAGACCTTAGCTTTGCTGTCTTGAGTCTTGCCCGATTCTGCAAGAAACCCGGAATGCGTCACTGGAGGGAAGTGAAGCGCTGCTGGAAGTATCTCAAAGCGACCAAAAACCTCAAGCTCACTCTTCAAGTTCATTCTCTCAATACTCAAATTGAATGCTTCAGAAATGCAACTTGGAGAAATGATCTTGAAACTAGACGTTCTCAATCCAGGCATCTCTCTCTTCTCTTTGGATCTCTCCTCTCGTGGAGCAGCTACAAACAAAGAAATGTCACTCACCCTACGACCAAAGCTGAACTAAATCCACTTGTGGATTCCTTTCTTGAAGCTATTTGGATGAAAAACTTAGTTGCGGAACTGTGGAAACAACAACCTCAACCCAGTCTACACTACATTGATAACAAGGGCCTTGAAGACAAACTCAAGAAGTTTGGTTGTAACTCTAAAACTCGCCACATCGACATCAAAACTAAGGCACTCAGAGAGGAGCTGTCCCTAGGTAAACTTGTCATCAAGCTGATCTCCTCTCTCAAAATGAAGGCAGACGGTCTCACTAAGGCTCTACCCTATCCTTCTCTGTCCAACTTATTAAACCTCATTGATCCCTCTCACTCTATCTTGTCCTCAGTCATACCAGCCATGGGGAGTGTTGAATCTTCTGACCATTCACTCTCTTCTTCTTAACTCCTATCATCATGTCCCGCGCTTCTTCATTCCTTTCTTTTGTTATTTCATTCCTGTCTCTCAAGTGTCACTATTTCAACCCGCGCGACCTCTTCTCTTCTCTCAAATCAAATTCTGCGCTCTCTCAAATCAAATGCCGCGCCAGTCCTTTTTCTTAGCTTTCTGACCAGTTGAATCCCGTGTTTCTTTTGTTTCTGCCCTTCCAAGAAGGCTCCATGTGACACATCCACCTCGCTCCACTCTTCTTGCTTTCCAACAACTCAAGTTTCTTTCTTCCTTCTTTTCTTCCTTAGTCCTCTTCTTTATACTTCATGTTGCGCTCCTCCTTCAACCATTCAAACTCCCATCTCCCTCAACCATTTGAACTCAAATTTCCAACCTCAATCTCCTCTCCATCGTAACTTGTCTGGTAAGACCTCTACTCAATCTTGTTGCCTGATCCTCAATGCTCAGATGTCCTAATCCTCAACTTTCACCATAAAAAGAACCTCCTTCTTGTCTTCTATCTTTTAGTCTGTGCTTAGCGTCTTCTCTCAATATAACTCAATTCAGCTCCGCGGTAACTTGATGTTTGTTTTATTTTCATTTCTTTCCTTTCCTTTTTTTCTATACTCTTTTTACAATTCCTCACACTGATTGTTCTTTCTTTAGCCCTCTTAAAATTATCATATCTCTTTGTTCTTTTGAAAACACCTCAGAAATCCAACCCGGTTCGCTCAAATTTCATCCCTAAGATGTTATCAGGGGCATGGCACTGTGAGTTTTTGAACTTGTTGTTGAATTTTCCTTGGAAACCAAAGCTCTCGCCTACCAGAATGAGATTTTCAACGTGGAAGAAGATGAAGGACTTCCTGTCCATTGACTTGTAGAGACAGGGGTCGATGTCCAATTCTGCAAAGCCCGTCGACTTTATCCAGCTCGTGAGAGTGTGGTACCAGTTCTTTGGGGCTTGTTTCAGTCCGTAGAGGCTCTTCCTGAGTCTCAGGTACTTTCACTGTCGACCGGAACCTTTGGGAGTTTCGATGATCACCTCTTTGTCAATGGGGGCATGGAGGAAGGAGCCCTTGACGTCGAACTGCTTAATCTTGAGATTGTCTCTTAGGGCGAGTTGAAGGATGGCTTTGAGAGATGAGACCTTACCGGTGGGGGCGAAGGTTTCTTTGAAGTCAAGCCCGTGGATTTGGTTGTAGCCCTTCACTCACACTCTTGCCTTGAAGATGAGAGCGTCGTTGTGGCAGTTGTCCTTGATTTTGAAGACCCATGTGGTCTCAAGTGGATTGATGGGTTCGGGACTGTCGTACTCTTCCCATACCTTCAGATCTTTGCATTGATCCAGTTCCTTGCGAATTGCCTGTTTCCGTTTTTCTGCTTCTTCACAGGTGATTGCCTTGAGGTATGTCTTGGGTTAAAAGTAGTGGTGGAGCCCGTAGCGTTGAGGAGGTCTAAGATTGGCGCGATTTTGCAGGAGCCATGGAGGAGGAGTAGCAGGTTGGGTTGGAGTTTCAGGAGTACAGTGCGGTCAAGTGTGGTCTTCCCAAGGCGGATGATTCGAGACCTTGGAGTCACTGCTTTCGGAGGAGTGGGATTCTGACGATTCTGATTGAGGATCGTTCGTTTCTCTGTATTGGGTGAAGTTTCTGTCAAGGGGAGGCGTTGAGTCGGAGGAATCTTTGTCGGTTGATGATGGTTGGCTGTTCGGGGCGTCTGGATTGTTTTTGGTTTCGAAGTTGTCGATCCAGAGGTCCAGATCAGGATTTGACTCCCCAGTCTGTCCCAGGTGATTGATTGATGATTTGTTGAATCGGACCTGCTTGCTTGAGATGATGGATCCGTTGGGACGCAGGATCCGGTATGACCAAAATTCTGGATTGTACCCAATCAGCCTTCCTTCTAGGCCCTTCGGATGGAACTTCTTTCCTTTGGTTCTGAGATGATTGAGAAATATCACTGAGGTCCCCAGCGGTTTGAAGTAAGAGAGTGGAAGCGGACTGCCGTGCATGATTTCCCAAGGAGATTGGCGGCAGCTCTTGCGGGGAATCTGATTCAGAGCAAGGCAACATTCCTTAAGTATCTCCAACCAATACTTCTTGGGTAGGTTGGAGGAGCTGAGGGATGTACGCACACTTTCAACATTTGTCCTGGTGGCTCTTTCAGCCCTGCCGTTGTGCTTGGGATGATAGGGTTTGGAGATGAGTTTCTTGCACAAGATCTCTTTGAGAAAGGTGGAAATTCTGTGGTTGGTGAACTCGGAGCCTCCGTCAGAGCAGACTTTGCAGGGAAAGTATCCCAGTTTGGACTTTTGTCTTTTGATGACCTCTATTAGAGTGCTTGCGGTGTCTTCTTTGCTGAAGAGTGGAATTCCGCTCAAGTAGCCCAAGAAGTTGTCCACTATGGTGAGAATATACTTCTCGTGTCGGTGTGATTTGGGCTTGATTGGTCCAACAAGGTCAAGGTGTATTCGTTCAAAGGGTTTTGAAGCAAGGGTGGCCTGCGTCTTGAATGGAGACTTGGTGATCTTGCAGAGGGCGCAGTCCTTGCAAAAGAACTTGTTGTAGCTGAGTTTGAGGTTGGGTATCTCTTTGAGCCTGCTGATGGAAGCGTGACCAAGGGTCAGATGGAGATCTCAAGCGGATCTGGAGGGGTTTTTGATGTTGTTCAGAAAGCAGTTGTCCTGCCCAATCATCCTGAGGTTATTGACTACAAACAAGTTTTTGAGAATTTTGCCTTCCATGAGGCAGAGCTTGTTGTAGGTAAGTTGGAACCATCCTTTGGAGGAATTCTGGGAGCAGCCCTTGGCAATCAGCTCGCCAGGGCTTATCAGGTTGACCATTATATCCGGCAAGAAGAGAAAATCGCTTATAAATATGGTTTGATTCTTCCAGACAAGTTTGACCGTCCCCGTACCCTTGATAGGAAGGTAGGGGCCATCTTTCCCAGTTGAGATGTGATCTCTGTTGTCAGTCCTGGTCAGATCGGTGAAGAATCTTTTGTCATTGAAGAGATGCGCTGACGCGCCGCTATCCATCAGTATATTCTGACTAGATGAGGTATCAGATTCAATCCATTGAGTGACAAAAGCATGATAGTGGGCCAATTCGGATTTGGTTCTCTGCTTCTCTTTACATTTTGTTTGATTCTCCCTCCACCATTCCGGGGCCTTTTCAGGGTGGAGGTGGAAACACTCGCTTTCTGGGTGATTCTTGTCTTGCTTGGGGTTGTGGTAGCCTTCCACGCAGCGGTTGCTTGATTGGGACTTGAACTTGTTCTTTCTTGACACAAGGACAGTCTTGGATGCGGTGATTGTTTTTGTCAACTGAATTTCATTGAGTAAGAAAGATGTAGACCTGAAGGGACATGACACAATCTAGACACGAGTGGTTTCAGTTTGGAGACAAAGAAATAAGAGAGAGATGAAAGAAAGCAGAAGACAGAAAGGTTGCAGAAATCATACCAGACAATAGACGAAGAGCAGTGAGAGAATCACAGTAGGTGGATCAGGAATGACAATGACGTGGTTTGAGCTGAGAGTTTGTGAGGCGGGTGTTTGAGGTTGATGGCGGTAGTTGAGTTGGAAAGGTTGAATTGAGGCGTGAGGAATATGAAGATTGTAGAAGAAGAAAAAGAGAAAGTTGGCAAGGAAACGAGAACAAAAAGAAAAGAAAAAGAGACAGTTGGCGAGGAAACGAGAACAACGAGAAAAGAAAATGAGAAGGAAAAATAGACAGCTGAGAAAAGAACGCCTGAGAAGTAAAGAGCCCCTCAAGGCCACCGGTCAATACCAGAGGGTAGATGAGTTATGTTGAGAGATAGAGTTGAGAGACCGCTAGCTGAGGGCGCGGGTGAGAGCGCAGTTGAGAAGAGGATAGGTTTTGACACCCCCCGTGGCTGGTAGGATTTCAAAGTTTGAACTGAGGATCAATCAATTGAAGAAGTTTTGCAAGAGCGACTTTGGGAAAGGCCTTAGTTAAGCCATTGGCAATAATATCCAAGGATGAGATTAATTTGATTGTTAGATTGTTTTCCTTCAGTTCTTTGCGGATGCCTTTGGTTTTGATGTCTATGTGACAGGTCTTGGAGTTACACCCGAACTTCTTCAGTTTATTGTTGAGTCCCTTATTATCTATGTAGTGCAGGCTGGGTTGAATGGGCTTTGCCCACATTTCAGAAATGAGTCCTCTCATCCAGATGGCCTCGAGGAATGAGTCCACAAGAGGGTTGAGCTCTGCCTCGGTTGTGGAGTGTGTGACATTTTGCTGGAGGTAGCTGCTCCAGGAAATAGGGGATCCGAATATTAGAGAGACATGACCAGACTGCGAGTGTCTTGTTTATAGATCATCATTCCAGGTTCTGTCGCTATAACATTGCAGTTGAGTCTCAGGGTTTTTCACTTTGAGTACGAGGCTGAGTTGCTTGGT
The DNA here is from genome assembly GCA_025617555.3 of Puccinia polysora. Classification (NCBI taxonomy): domain Eukaryota; kingdom Fungi; phylum Basidiomycota; class Pucciniomycetes; order Pucciniales; family Pucciniaceae; genus Puccinia; species Puccinia polysora. The sequence continues at coordinate 8,780,174 of CM062622.1, read as the reverse complement.
AGCCTTCAAATATTTCCAACAGTGTTTAACTTCTCTCCAATGATTGATTCCTGGTTGTTTGCAGAACCAAGCTAGACTCAAAACGGCGTAGCTGATGTCAGGGCGAGTTAGGCAAGCAATGTAATTCATGAGGAACACGGAGGATCGATAGTTGATATTTAGAGCTTTGAACTTGTTGTGTTCTTCATCAGTTGCAGGCCAAAGATTTAGGTGAGCAGTCAGAGGAATCAACGAGGGATGACAATTGCTCAGGTTAAGTTCTTCAAGTCCGTGCTTGATATGCTTTGGTTGCAAGAGGAAAATTTTGTTTTTCTCCCGGGAATACTTCATACCTAGGATAGTGTTGGGTTTGTGAGCGCTGGAATTTGGAAATTGTTGGAGAAAATTCTCTTTGAACTTGTTGCCAAGACCAATGAGGATGAGGTTGTTGACGTGAAAGAAAATGATGGATTTGTGTGAAGGATTCAGATAAAGACAGGGGTCTCTACAAGATTCGTGGAATCCCTGGCTAGAGAGCCATTGCGTGAGAGTGTTGAACCAGTTTAGAGGGGCTTGTTTAAGTCCATAGAGAGATTTCTTCAACTTGAGGTACTTTGAGTTCCTAGAACATCCCTTTGGGGTCTTGATGATAACGTCTTCCTTGAGAGGAGCGTGCAAGAATGCACTCTTCACGTCGAATTGGGAGATAGGAAGCGCATGAAAAAGACCAAACAGAAGGGCTATTCTGAGGGAGGCTGCTTTGCCCGTCGGAGAGAATGTATCCTGGTAATTGAGACCGTAGACTTGATTGAATCCTTGTACGCATAAACGGCTTTTATAAATGAGCGGGTCTCTGTGGCAATTGTCTTTGATGCGGTAGACCCAAGTCAAGTTGAGAGGATTGGCAGGTTCTGGACCGTTGTAGTCTTCCCATACTTCAAGGTTTTCTATGCCGTTTAATTCTACATCCATCGAGGCTTCCCAGTTTTTGGAATCGTAACAACTCTTTGCCTGTTCGTAAGATTTGGGAACAAAGTAATGATGATAGCCGTAAAAATTGGGAGGTTTCAGCAAGGATCAATCGCAAAGCAGCCTGGTGGGGGCGAGTTTGTCAGCCACTTTGAGAGATGATTGAGACTCAATGTTGTCGGCTGAGGAGGGAGAGTCAGGGTTAGAAGAAGTGGAAGCAATAGTAATTGGACTGGGGACAGCAGGATGAGAATTGCAAGGGAGTGGAGAACTTTGAGGAGGAGGAAAATCGATATCAAGGGAGGTATCAGCGGGTAATTTGTTGTTGGAGTCGGGATTGAAGTCAGATTTGATGATTTTGATGTGTTTGGAGGATATGATCGAGTTGTTGGGTTTGAGAATGCGGTAAGAAAGCAGATCTGGATTGAAGCCTATGAGCGTTCCTTTGAGTCATCAATTGGCAAACTTATCTCCACGTGGGAGATTCATATTCAGGTACTATATTTTGGAGCCTAAATGATGGAAGAAATCTGTAGGTAGAGACTTGTTGGTGAAAACTTCATAAGGAGATTTCTGATTCAGGAGTTTCGGAATCTGGTTGAGCATGAGTGTGGTGGCTTTAGAGACTTCAGCCCACAAAGGTTGAGGAAGTTTTGAAGAGCAAAGGTTTGTTCTGATGGCTTTGGCTACAGTACGGTTGGCATGCTCAACTCGTCTGTTATGTTCATGGTGATAGGGTTTGGCAACAATGTGTTGGATGGCATTTTCTTTGAAGAAATATCAAAGCTCATGCGACATGAATTCTCCTCCGCTGTCAGAGCAGATGGTGGAGGGAAAACAGCCGCATTTTTGCTTTTCTAATCTGAGAATGGATAGCAAACTAAGGCAGGCGTCAGATTTGTTTCTAAGAGGAATAGCTGATAGATAACCAGAGAAGCTGTCAACAATGGTCATGATGTACCTCATCCCGTTGCGGGATTCTGGGTTGATAGGTCCCATGAGGTCTATGTGTAATTTTTTGAAGGTTTTCAAGGCAGGAGTAGCCTTCTTGGTGAAGGAGGATTGGGTGATTTTGGAAAAGGCGCAATTGGGACATTGAAATTCTTCAATAAGAGAGTTAGGAATATTGGGTTGAACATTCTTTAATTGGCGGGGACTGGTGTGACCAAGCGATTGGTGGAGATAGAGCAGTTTGTTGTTATCCCAGGTCTTTTGGGTGAGGTAACTGATTTTGGAGGAATTGCCGATGGAAGAAGGGAGGTTAAGGGTGAAGAGATTGTTGCAAATGAATCCTTCAAAGGCAAGGGTTTTAGAAAGGAGAACATTGAAGGAATTGCCATGAGCGTAGAGGGAGCAGTGCTTTTTGGAGATTAGGATGCCTGGACTGATGAGGTTAATCACCAGATCAGGAACAAATAAGCAGTTTGAGAGACGGATTTGAGAGTTTTTCCAGGTTAAAACAACTTCTCCTTTTCCTTTGATTGGGAGAGTCGCGCCGTCTTTTCCGGTGCTAATGTGTCCTTTGTCGCATTTGGTAAGGGTAGTGAAGTATTTGGTAGAGTTGAACATGTGGCACAAAGCACCTGAGTCAAGAATGATTTGATGATCAGCGTTGAATTTGCTGATCCACGTAGAAAGAAGGGCGAGGTAATGCGCGACTTTGGGATTTTTACATTGCTTTTGCGCTCTCCATCTCGCCTGGGCTTCTTTCCACCAATCAGGAGCGAGTTGTTTGTGTTTATGCCAGCATCGTTCTTCAGGGTGATCAGTGAGGTTGGGGTTATGGTAACCCTGCTTGCAGCAAAGAGCTTTGGAGGTAGAGGCTTTTGGTTTATTTGACACCAGGGCGGTTTCTCTAACAGGTGCGTCAGTGAGTTTTGATTTGGATTTGTTTTTGAGTTGAGTGAGGTGATTGAGAACGAGTTTGACAGACACCTCTTTGTCAGAGTGCATAATCTGTTTTCAAAGAGAGTGAAGGGAAGTGGGGAATTTGAAAAGTACGAGATAGGCTATAATGTCTGTAGGAAGTTTGATACCAACATCAACCATCTTTTTGAGCATAATTTTAATATCAGTGATGAAGGAGGAGATAGCCACTGATTTGAAAGGGAGATACAAGAAATCGTTAAATATTCTGGCTTGGTTTGCGGTTTGAGAAGACGTGAACCGTTCCTTGATGGTCTTCCAGGGATTCTTGGCAGAATTGATGTTATCTTGATTTACTACATTGTTATGAGTAGTGGAGTCGATTTTGGAAAGGATAATAACGTGGGTTTTGAGGTTGCCGGAAGAACTGAGAGTTTTGGCATTGTCATCCAGGAGTGATTTGATTCCTTTGAGTTCAAAGAGAATGGAGATTTTATCTTTCCATATTGAGTAGTTTTGGTTGGTGAGATTGGGAACGGCTTTGAGCGCGGCTTTCAGCATGATTTGTTGAAATCCGTCCGAGGTGCCAGGTCCCTCCATGGTCTTGACCGTAGATTAGTGAGTCGTGCGATTTGGCTTTTTAACCGTGTCAACTGAATTTCATTGAGTAAGAAAGATGTAGACCTGAAGGGACATGACACAATCTAGACACAAGTGGTTTCAGTTTGGAGACAAACAAATAAGAGAGAGATTAAAGAAAGCAGAAGACAGAAATGTTGCAGAAATCATACCAGACAATAGACGAAGAGCAGTGAGAGAATCACAGTAGGTGGATCAGGAATGACAATGACGTGGTTTGAGCTGAGAGTTTGTGAGGCGGGTGTTTGAGGTTGATGGCGGTAGTTGAGTTGGAAAGGTTGAATTGAGGCGTGAGGAATATGAAGATTGTAGAAGAAGAAAAAGAGACAGTCGGCAAGGAAACGAGAACAACAAGAAAAGAAAAAGAGACAGTCGGCGAGGAAACGAGAACAACAAGAAAAGAAAATGAGAAGGAAAAATAGACAGCTGAGAAAAGAACGCCCAAGAAGTAAAGAGACCCTTGAGGCCACCGGTCAATCCCAGAGGGTAGATGAGTTGGGTCAAGAGATAGAGTTGAGAGACCGCTAGCTGAGGGCGCGGGTGAGAGCGCAGTTGAGAAGAGGATAGGTTTTGACGGTTTTGTCGGTGAATTCTGCCTTTACTTTGTTGTTGTATTGAGTAAGGTGGTTGCATACAAAATTGACTCCTATAGTCTTGTCGGAATGCATCAGTTGGCGCTTGAGATCGTGGAGTGCGACGGGGAATTTGAAGAGAATGAGGTAGGCCAGGATGTCTTGAGGGAGATTGATGCCTATTTTGTTCATTTTCTTAATTGAGGTTTTTATCTTTGTGACAAAGTGAGTGATGTCTTCCTCCTTGAATGAGATGTGGAGGAAGTCATTAAAAATCCGGGCTCGGTTGGAGGCTTTGGATGAGGAGTACTTTTCTTTGATAGCCTGCCAGATGGCTTTTGCTGAATTGACGTTGGTGGCGGTGATAATATTGTTGTGAGTCACCAAGTCGACCTTGGAGATAAGGAGGAGTTGGATTTTGTCGTTATCCAGTGACAAAAGTTGATCAGAGCTGGATTCAAGGGTTGCCAGTACTCCTCTGAGTCTGAGGAGTCCATTCATTTTGTCACGCCATATGCCGTAGTTATCCTCTGAGAGTAAGGGGATGGTGTCCAGGGCGGTTTTGAGCATTGCCTGTCGGAGCCCATCTCCGGAGAAGTTATTGGAGGAATCTGCCATTGAATGTACCTCCGTTGGTCGTCGCGGTGAGTGATTTGGCTTTTAACCGTGAAACTTTCTTGGAATTTGAAAATGAATTACGACCAACAGACTGAAGCACTTGAATCAGACACACTTTGAGAAACAGATTGCAGAAAGAAGACTGAAGGATGAAAGACAAGAAGACATCAGAATATGAAGAAATGAAAAGGAAAATCAACGGAATTGGCAGATGGGTCTTGAGAGTTGGCAGATGGTCGTTCACTGGCACAAAGATTGTGGAGAGGCTGAGGCCATTGAGGTTGAGAGGTAGTCGCAAGTTGATTGAGATTGGGAAGCTGAAACAGGAATCAGATCAAGGCCGAAAGAATGATGGAGAGGCAAATCTCACCAGTCACAAGTTGAGATGGGTGAATCGACAGATTGGGTCAAAGGAGATTGAGGTTGAACATTTGATGATTGTGATCTGAGGATTGTGAGGTCAAAGGAGGTTGGAGTTGAGGGAACGATCTGAGGTGCTTGAGGTTGACGTGATAGTAGAAAGAAAGAAAGAAAGGAAGAAAAAGGAAAAACAGAATAAAAGAAGAGTGTGAAACAAAAGAGAATCATGAGATTCGCCTAGATTGTCAAATAGAAAACCGCCTCAGTTCTTAATCTTGAGGAGGTCCCTCCGGTGAGCGGGGTTCTCTCTGGTGCCGTGGATTATGTAATATGAGGTCTGCGGGAAGTGCGGTGTGAAGGTAGTGAGACTTCAACAAAGTCAGATCAAGAGAGCTGATCACACCATCCTGTTGAACTGGCTCAAAAGTTCCTCCAACTAAAACAATTGCGTTGGATCTGAAAATGAAACATGAGTTGGCCAACCTCCATCCTCTCAGGTTCATGGTTATCTCCTGATGGCCAATGAACTCAAGGAAAAAAAGGTAGGCTGGATCTTTAATCAAAACAGATGAGCAAGAAATTCAATAAAAATCAATCCAAGTAAAAAAATTCCGAATCCATGTCAATCTCCATTGGGTTTGGTATAACCAACTTGGATAAAGCCAAGGGAATAAACTTGGTGGTTGATAGGTTTTACTCAATTTTTCCTTTTTCACTTCCAATTTCATGGGCTTTGAAGGTATCATGGAGAAGTGTACAGACCACAAAAACTTTTTTTAAATTTATTTCACTTCCACTTCCAAAGTGATTTCAGAGTATATTTTTTGAGCCCTCTTTTTCTGAAAAGGCATATTCTTCCCATGTCTCTCTAGGTTAATCAAATAATCTGCTCTAATATTGTTTCCTCCCATAAAAAAAATTCAATTGGGTTGAGGATAAAAAGGGATTCAATTCATTGTAAAATATTTTGATGGTTGTGGGAGAAGAATTGGTGCTGCAGAAAAATAATTGGTGTGGAAAAGAAAATTAAAAAATTTCAATTAACCCCTCCTCTTATACTTTCAAAAAGATTTCAGAATATCTCTTTTGATCCCTACTTCACTGAAAAGCCCTATTATTTCCACTTCTATTTAGGTTTGTCATATCCCCTCCTCCCATCCACATGATTCAATGTTGAATTGCAGGGCTCTTTATCCTGAATCTAGAACTTATTGTTATTTTTATAATAACCAGAAACTACCTGGGCAAGATTTGAAATTTAAAAAAATTTGACAGAAGATTAAGTTGAGATGTGATCAGTAAGAAATTCTTCCATCCTCAGGTCAAGGCAAAAACCAGAAAGAATAAAAGCTTTTTTCTAACAGGACTTAGAAGTGGTCTTGGGAATAAGTAAAAGTCTGATTTCAGACTGCTTTGTGGACTAGGTGGCAGTTTAAGGCCTTCTTTTGTTTATAATCTAGCCTGTGTCTTTTTAAACTCCACATCTAGAACTTTTGATCAATATTCTATAATTTTATCCCTTTTTTTGATCTCAGGAGAAGGGTTTAACAAATGTTGATTATTTGGAGGATAGAGATGTTTTCAGTTTTTTTTATGAAGATATCTAGATTATTTTTTCAATTTATTGGTCAGTCTAGAGGTTCTGGTCTAGTCTGCTTGATAAGGTGATCTTTCACTTTGTTTTTTGTATTTTCTAGAAATTAGTTTGAGGATGGTTGATTTATTGCTGGTCTGAAGATGGTTGGATTAGTAGGTCCTAATAATTGTCCTTGGACTTTTGGTCAGTGAGATCAATTTTCCAGTTCGTGGTTTGAGTGGATTGCCTTCTGAGGTGGTTGATGGATTGTTGTAATGAGTTCATTGAAAGGTTGGTTGGTCAACAGAGAAGAGAAAATTTATTTTACAACTACAGACTTGCCATAATGTAGATAACTCCTGCCTTTTAGGCTTCTGATCATAGCCGTGGCAAGTTTTCCTAATTGGGACAACTTTCAGTGGTTACAATTTAGTTTCTTGATAGTGACTAAATACAGTGGAATACATTTTTTTTCTTTAATTTTTTTTCTGATGGAACATCCACACCCCCCATGCCTTGACATGAAGAGTCTTTTGTTGATTCTAGTGAGAGATGTTGAGCTGCAGGCCTTTTTCAGAGCATTGGAAACCATGTATTTTGATGGAATCACTTTAAATTTTAACTTCTTGTTTTTTATAGATCTCTGAGATCTTTAATTTTTATTTCCAGGTGTTTTTTATTGGAGTTTGAGCCAAAGTGTTTGATTTTTTCAGTCAGTCTTTTATTGTCAACATTGATGATGAAAGTGAGTGAAAAAACGGTAAACAATTCTTCAAAAAGTTTTGATATCAATGAGATTTCTTGGTGGCACTTGGAAAGGGAATTGAATTTGGCCTTGGCAGATGAACTTCTGATTTTTTTTTGCAACTCTTCCAGCAGATGGGGATGTTGAGACAAAAACAGATGTGTCCACTTTTTGATTTTCTAGATTCAAAATTTTTGGACCAGGTATTTTCACTGAAATATTTGAGTGTGGGAGAAGAAGAGAAGGAGGAAAGAGAAAGAGAAAGAATGTGTGAGGCGGTTCCAGAGGGGTATTTCCAGAAGTAAAGAACTTCCTTCAAGTGGTTTATTCCTGGATTGTTTTTGAACTTGGATAGTATGGACACTGCCAAGGCTATATCTGGTTGTATTCTACAGGAGAGGTAGTTTAGCATTCCAGTATAGGTTCTTTGGTTTATCTTGAGCCTCTTTGAATTTTCTATTTCCTCCTTGGTTTCCTTCAGAATTTGGATTCTTGAGCAAGGGGAATGAGAATGGGTTTTCATTCTGAGAGCCAAAGAATTTTGTGTCCCTTTTTGATAATTTTATTTTGAGAGAGATTTATTTTGGAGTCTGAGATGGTCAGTTCCATCCCAAAGAGAGTTTCTGGAATGTGATCTGAGGGATTAGGGAAGCATTTGAGGAAGAGGGTTTCAAATTATTAGGTTCTTCCAGCCACAATAAGTTTGCTACATGAATAAAGAGAATGGAATTGGAGTCTTTGTAGATATAGAGGCCTGGATTGGGTTTGGATGGAGAATATAAATTTCTTTGAGCCAATTGGTGACATTAATGTAACTGGTTTCTGGAGCTTGCTAGATACCCTAGAGAGATTTCTTTAGTTTGAAGAAGAGAGAAATTCTTGGGAAGCCTGAAGGGGTTGTGATTTAAATGTTTTATTTAAGTGGTGCATATAAGAATGCTGCCTCCACATCAAACTTTCTGAGGGAGAAATTTTTGGAGATGAAAAGGATGAGAAGTTTCAGAAGAGTGGTGAATTTTCCATTTGGAGAGAATTTTTTGTCATATTCAATGCCTGGAACTTGTTTGAATCTCTGGATGCTGAGGGTGGATTTTTTCATTTCAGGGGAAGTGGCTGTGGCGGGCTTGGTTTTGAGTAAAATGAAAGTCTTCAAATATATTCTGAGACTGTGGATTCATCTTCCTATAGTTCTATTTTCTAAATAGAGTCAAATTTGGTCTTGATGGCTTACAAAAATTTGTTGGGATTTCTGAGGTATGTGTACTTGAATGGTTTTACTCTTGAGGATCTTTTCTGATATTTTATCTTGGAGGATTAAACATTATTCCTGGAGTTGGAACGTGATAGGGAATTTAATTTTTTATTTTGTGTCTTGAAAATGTGTTTTCACCATTGTATGCAACTGAAACTTCAATGAGTTTGTCTTCACTGCTGTCTAATGCTTCTTTGATTTTTCTGTCTGAGTCAGAGGAGTTGGTTGTATTTCTGAATTCTCTGGAGGGGTTGAGCTGGTTTGTGCTTTGAAATTCAAGTTAAAGGGTTTTTTTGTTGTGATTTTTAAAAGTGAATGTGATGAATTTGAAATTTTTTGTATCAACAATTTTCCCAGAGTCTGATAAGATACGGTACAATCTGAGGTTGTTTTTGAAGCCAATCAGGATAATGGTTTTCCTATAGGTTCAAGCTTAGAGAAATTCATCTTGGGTATAAATAGCAAGGAGACTGAATTCCCAGTGGGATGGAATAAATCCAAATGGATCCAAGTTTTATTCTTGAAGATAGGGTGAGGAGATTGCTTGGATTTTTGGCTGGGTATCTGGCTCCAGGTGAAAGTACTGGCCTTGAGGACAAAGTTCCATAGGTTTTTTTTCAGAAATGAGTCGTGAAAGATGGTTCCGAGTGACTCAAGTAAGGTTCTATTATTTCTTTTTTCCAGAATTTTCTGCTGAGGAGTGTATGGATTGGAGTACCTAGTCTCAATCTGATTATTTTTTCAGTATTCCCAGAAGCCGTATTCTTGAATTTCCCACCTCTTTTGGAGTGTAAAAATCTGGGGTAATATACAAAATGTCAGCCTCCTGATACCAGGAACTTTGCATTACTTTAGCTACAGAAAGTGATATTGGTGTTGGAACAATAATAATTCCAAGAAATTATGTAAAATGCTCAAAAATATTGATATAATGAGAGAAAGTGCAAAGTTTGGAGTTTGTATTGGTTAAAATGGTTTAAATATATTTTAAAAGAGGTTCAAAAATTTATAAAAACTAGGGATTTTTATTGAAACAAACTATCTTCAAGGGGCTCTTCTGAACCATGTAAACACCTTGGGACAATGAGGTCCTAAGTGATTTCTCAAAAAGGTTTTAACCAAGGGGAATGGGTAGAATGGCTGTCTTACAGCCATTATTACTGGTGGAAAAGAGGAGATAAATTACTAATTTAAGCAGAAACTCCAAGATACTTGCAGAAATTCACGGATTGAAAGGGTCTCAGGAGAATTGGGGGGGTTTTTTCTGTTATACTTCAATGAAATTAATGAGGGGGTTAGAATTGATAATTATACTATCAGACTGAGGCCATAAATAAATTTTGTATCATTCATAATAACTTGATAATTGATGGCAATTGGTCTGGATTGATAACCTACAAATTACTTGTGTTTAAATCATCCAGAAAGGGCTGTATATATTGGGGTAAAAGGACCTTCCCAGGGCGCCTAGAGAGAGTTTTGATCATTGGCTAAGCCTAGAAGACTGACCAGGGGTAATTTGGCTTTTATTCTCAGTTCTTTAAATCAGCTGGACCTTTCTGTGTCATATTTATGGGTGAAATAATTATCAGAATCTGTTTAAATTTTAATTTGTTATTTTTACAGTTCAGGAATATTTCCTAATTTTTTATTACTTTATTTTGAGTGACATGGTCAGAATTGGGTATTTGTAGATTTTAAGCCATCTTCTGAACATGTTGGTAATTTTCAATAATTTTTAGGGGAACTCTTTGATATTTTTCGTGGTTCATAAAGATCTGATAATGACATTTACGTGTCCAGCTTTATTATTATTTTCCCCAATTTGTCTGTCTTATTTTTTGAATTTTATACTTTTTATTCAATTTTCTGGGGCTTCAGAAATCCCTCTATCTGTCAGTCAGGTTGTTACATATAAATGATGTATGCATGCAGGTTGTATCCTGTTCCTCCTGTACCTGGCTTTTCAGGAGAGGTGCAGTTATTTTTGATGCTCGCATACTTGACATCTGCGTGCAGGAATCCAGAAGCAGCCAGAAGCATTTTGCATGCGGGTTCCTTGAAAGGAGCCTAAATATTGAGTGTTAGGCGCATGTAACTTTGCTGTATGGATGCAGGGCTGCGTACAGGAATTGTGAAAGAGCACAAATCCAGCTGTAACTCCTAAAATATACACAACAACTCAATTCTGAGTGGTTTTTAGGTGTGAAACCTATACATGACATTTCATGTGAAATGTTCACATGGCCTAAAAGGTGCCATAGTGATGCTGTGGCCTTTTGGTTGTTTACATTTTTAATTATTTGAAACTATAAGTAGTTGGAATTCAAGGTTGGGTTCAGTGAGTGACCCTACCTTATTTTGGGTGATGAATTCAAATATACTAATATTTTGGGATGTCTCACTCTTCTTATTTTTATGATTTATTTTATGATTTTGATTCTATTTTGACAGGTTTCTCTGTAAAAGTAGAAAGCTGACACAAATATTTTGACTTCAAGGTCTAGAATGTGGGAAAGTTTTTCAAAATTTTCATCTTTGGATTTGAGAATTATTCCCAAGCAGTAAATGGAGTGGCTGTCAACCACAGTGAGGATGTATATATAATTTTCAATTGAGGCTGGGTTTGTGGGCCCATTGATGTCTAGGTGGAGTTCTTCAAAGTTTCTTCTGCAATAGAGAGGAAGGATTTTTATTATCGTATGTTCAGATGGATGACAGGAAATCCTTTCTGATAGTGGCCTTTGAGAAGCATTCTCCCTTCTTGGGACACAGTAAATTTCTTGATTTCAAAAACAACTTTGTATTGATCTGGGAGTAGAAAAGGGACAAAAAAGAGATTTGCTGACAGGTTGCAGACATATAGAACATTCTTCAAAAAATTATCAGGGCCTTCTTTGTTCTTCAAAAGAATAGTCCCAGATTCATTGATTTCCAGCAGGTGGGTTCTAGATCAAGTTTTCACTGATCCTTGTTCTTCTGTTGAGAAGTGTTCAAAGAGACTGGAGTCTCAGATCATTTTAGAATTAAAACCAGATTCAAGGATTGGGGAGTTGTCTAAAGTTGAGTGAGAGTGATGAAAGCAGCTAATAGTGACATGAGTTTATCTGGCTGTTGGGCTGTTGATTCTGAGCCCAGGATGGAAGATACATAATTAAGAGACTGAGTGTTGGTCAAAGGAAGTGTTTTACACCTTTTTCATGTGATTGTGCTGGAGCTAGTGGCATGAGGCAAGGTTTTTTTGTACTATACTAAAATCATTTTTGTTCTGTTGTTCAGGAGTCTTCTGAGATGATCAAGAACTATTTATGGATTGATAAATCTATCAGAGTGGGTGATTTATGCTATAATTATGGCCAGAAATTATCTTAGGAAAATAAGCAGTATTTAAAGCAAAAGAGATGCTAGACACCTTGCGTCAATAATTGCTTGATGGGCTCTCACAATGAGGCAACACGTTGGATGATATTGTTGATGGATTCAATTGGATGATCAATGAATGGATGGAAAACAGCAGGGAGTAGAGATCCTTAAGTAAAAAAGATTGGCCTCTTTTGAGCCCATGATACAACAAACCAAAAGGCAATTTTTCCGCCCCAAAAGAGCTCCACAGGCTCTACAGGCCTTCATACTTGGTTTGGGCTACATCAGCCCACATGGCATCAGTCCCTGTACCCTTACAACCAGCCTCTTCCAGTTTTTTCTGGTGTTTCCACCTCAATGGGGCTGACCCAGCCCCTTAGCTGTTCAAAGCCTGGCTTGTTGTCTGTTACAACCAGCCCTGTTACTTATCTTAGCACCTGTACAGCCCTGGTCCCTCAAATGAGCCAGGTGGGACCCAGGACTCACCTGAGTCCAACCAAAATCTCACCTGGGGGGGGTGTAACCGGCGGACATGCCACCCCCCCTTGTTCCCTTAAATACATGGAGGGGGCGGTCAAATGCCCCTACCAGGGGCCCTGGGGGTTGATACCCCCAGGGCGTTGCTATGGTAAGTGGGCTGGGGGGTGGTCAGGTCCCCTCAGCCCGTAGCTGCTCCCCCTTGGTAAAGGGGGGGGGGGGGGAGAGTTCCACTTCCATGGTGGGGGGGGTGGTCAATCCCCCCCCACCGCCAGCCGCCTTGATGCAACTGGCCTGGCCATCTCCTTTGGTTGGGGGGTGATCATGTCCCCCCTACCATGACCGGTTTCTGGCTGGTTACAACCAGCCAGCCCTCCCCCTTCCCCTTGCAATGGCAAGCAAGGGGAGTGGGAGGAGCCAGGAACACCAGCCCCGCGGCGGCCACCCAGTGCCGCAGCCGCCACAATGGCCCCGCGCCGGCTGTTGGGCCCCATAGACAGGCCAATGGCAAAAACAGTGGCCCCAAGCCGGCCGCAACACGGGCAGCGACCCCAAGCGGGCCGCGGAGCGGGCGGCAGCCCCAACTGGCCTGCAACACAGGTGGCTGCCCCAATGGGCCGTCCCAAGCCCAAAGACTAAATAAAACATATCTTGGCGGGCCAGCCCGTCTGGCCAAGGATGTCCAAAACAAAACTTTGTCCTCAATTATGCCCATACAAGCCCATCTGGCTGTATTTGCCCATATACCTCACCAGGCCCGTTAGGACCCCTGGACCAATAGGCCTGTTTCACGCGTTTTGAGGCCAGTTTCCTCAAATCAGTGACTTCCACACAGACCCAAATGGTCCTTGTGAGTGTACAATGGGCCGGAGAGGCCAATGTGTGCAGCCCATTTGGATTAAACTTATACATAGCACACACGTAAGTGCATACGTATTTTAACACACCCCCTTAATCCAAAAGGGGTGACATCCGCATGTTAGTTACAAAGACTTGATTCTTGTTCCTATCTAAAGCCTTAGTCAAGATATCTGCAATCATTGCTCCAGTGGGCATGTACCTCAACACAATCTCCTTGCAGTTGACTGCATTGCAAATATAGTTATAGTGAACATTGATATGTTTTGTTCTTGAATGGAGTACTTGGTTTTTAGCCAAAGCAATGGCACTCTGGTTATCAGAATACAACAACACAAAACCTTGTGGCTTATGTGTATCCTCTAAGACTTTCCTCAACCATTTTGCTTCCTGTGAAGCTGCTAAGTATGCTCTATACTCAGCCTCTGTTGATGAAAGACTTATTGAGGACACCTTCTTGGACATCCATGACACCAGATTCTTACCTAAGAAGAATAAAAAACCACTTGTTGATTCCCTAGTGTTACCATCTTCCCAACTTTCATTGGAATAACCAACCAAATCAAAGTTTGCTGAATTTGTAAACAACATTCCCAGACTGTGCGTTCCTTTAAGATATCTCATAACTCTCTTAAACGCTGACCAATGCCTCATGCTTGGCTTCTCTAAGTGTTGCAACAAGACACCAATTGAAATATAAATATTTGGCCTTTTGCACTTCCCCAAATAATTAAGCAATCCAATAGATTACCTGTAGTCATTACCAGATTGAGAAAACTCCAGATACTCGTCATCTGTAGACTTCTCTAAACAAATGTTTGACTGCATGGGAGTACCAAACTTCTTTCCATCCTCTAAGCCATATTGCTTAAGAAGAGCTGCCACGTAATGGCTCTGGTCCAACTTAATACCATTCTTGCTCTTAATGAATTTCATTCCTAGCACCTGTTGCGCCAGACCAAGATCTTTTATCTTGAGTTACTTTTTGAGTGTCTCCATGACTCTCTCTTTACCATTTCCAATAATGATAATGTCATCAACCCATAAAAAAAAAATTGCATCCTTTCTTACAAAAAGGCAAGGGTTGGCCTCAGATGTCTTGAAACCAATCTGTATCAGTTCCTCACTCATGGTATTATACCACAATCTAGCTGCTTGCTTCAATCCATAAAGGGATCTACACAGCTTGAGGACATATTCCCCTTTATCTGCTGAAAGAAAACTTCTAACACAGATTTTCTTTATGGTTTCTGGTTTAGTCTCTACTAAACATTCACAAAAACCATCAGGGATTTACATATAAACAGTCTCCTCCTCTCCAAGTTTTGTATTCAAGTATACTGTTACAAAATCATCTTGTCTCATTTCTCCTCCCAACTCAACTTCCAGAGCCCTGATGTACCTGAAGCTGGATAGCATTCCAGTTGGTGAGAAAGCTTCTTGGTAATCAATACCCTCTCTCTGCTTGAAGCCTTGTGTAATGCATCTACCTTTGAATCTTTTCAAAAATCCATTTAAGGTAAAACTGTCACAGTTGCTGTCCTTTAACTTATGGCCACTACTATTGTGAGCAACAGTGCTCAAAGCTGAGATTTTGAACAAGCTTGCACACAAAAGCATGTTCCAAACCTGGCCACTAAGAAAAGTTCTCCCATTCATATTGATAACAAACTTATCTTCTTTAAGATAACACATCTGGAAACCTTTTATCACAAAAATCCAAGGGACAAAAGGTTATAAGCCAACTCTGGTACATAGAACACTTTCTCAAAAGAAATTTTGAAA
This sequence comes from Puccinia polysora, assembly GCA_025617555.3. Taxonomy (NCBI): domain Eukaryota; kingdom Fungi; phylum Basidiomycota; class Pucciniomycetes; order Pucciniales; family Pucciniaceae; genus Puccinia; species Puccinia polysora. The sequence continues at coordinate 8,765,115 of CM062622.1, read as the reverse complement.
CCCAAGTGATTTTCAAGAATAAATTTTCCAATTCATTTAATCTGATTTGTTCTGCCTTTCTGACCAATATTTACAACTCCATCATAATCACTAAGATTTGAAAATAAATTTGGTTCAAAGAACTTGTGATCTGTACAGCCAGAATCAATAAAAATGAGAACATCCTCTTTCAATCCTCCTAATAGGAAAGAACCTTTATCAGTAACTGATAAGTTCTCATCTTTGAGGTTTAGATTACTCACTTTGTAATCAATTGAGTCCATTTCTTGATCCTCATCAATTTTGGCCTTCTTGTTGAGACCTGCTTCCCCAAAAACCATTTCTATTGGACCATCAAAGGCCACCATGGCAACGTTTTTAGTAGTGAGATTTACCTCCTTGACATTCTCTTTGGACTTCTTCCTCTTCTTGGCCTCCTTGCAATCCTTAGCATAATGCCCTTTATTCTGAAAACTATAGCATAAAAACTTGGACAAATCTTTTTTTTCCTTCTTGCAAGATTTTCCAGTCTTTCCAACAAGGTCTGTTCCCAAACCCCCCTTCATCTTGAACTAAAGATCATCCTTTTCAACCCTTTTCAGCACATCCTCCTCCCCAGGAAGAGGATCCAATTGAGAAATAATTCTGACTAAAGAATCAAACTCCTTTGGTAGCTTCTGAAGGATTAAGAGTGACAGACACTTGGGATCCTTGTTAATTCCTGTTGAATTAAACTTGGCTATGCTAGAACTAGCCTCTGCAACATACTGTTTACAATTTCAATATTGTAACTTAAACAGTTTATTAAAAGCAATACCCTTCTGGTGAACATAATGACCAGCGTACTTGGCCTTAAAAAAATTCCAGAGGAGGCTGTCCCTCCTTCACTCATCTTCCCTGAGAGTATTGGCAACCTATGTCACATGATTCTCATCAAGATGCCTAAGGATAAGATGATAAGACTTTTTCTCCACTTCTGAACTGATCATAGTGTCATCTGCATCCATTATCTCCCCACAACAGATGTTTTCCAGCTCATTATCCATAAGGACAGCCCAAGAATTATAATTCTGACTAATCAGAACTATCTTGTTGGAGCTAACATCAGTGATATAGGAAATTGTCTTGGAAAACTTGAGGTCTTTGAGGTTGTCCAGAGTAAGGTACAAGGGCCAAGATAGCTTGGAAGTAATGATGATGCTGGTACTGATAATGTGTTATAATTATGGCCAGCAATTAGCTGAGGCAAATGAGCAGTATTTGAAGCAAAAAAAATGCTGGAAACCTTGTGCCAATGATTGCTTGATGGGCGCTCACAATGGGGCAACATGTTGGATGATATTGTTGATGAAATCAATTGGATGATGAATGAATGGATGGAAAACAGCAGGGGGAAGAGCTCCTTAAGTACAAAAGATTTGCCTCTTGTGAGCCCATGATACAACAAGCAAAAAGATAATTTTTCCGCCCCAAAAGAGCTCCACAGGCTCTACAGGGCTGGTTACTTGGTTTGGGCTACATCAGCCCACATGGCATCAGTCTCTGTACCCTTACAACCAGCCTATTCAGGTTTTTTCCGGTGTTTACACCTCAATGGGGCTGACCCAAACCCTTAGCTGTTCAAAGTCCTGGCTGGTTATCCGTTACAACCAGCCCTGTTACTTATCTTAGCACCTGTACAGCCCTTGCCCCTCATATGGGCTAGGTAGGACCAAGGACTCACCTGAGTCCAACCAAAATCTCACCTGGGGGCGTGTAACCGGCGGACATGCTGTCCTGCCCCTCTCTCCCTCAAATACCTGGAGGGGGCGTTCAAATCCCACTACCAGGGGCCCTGGGGGTTGATACTCCCAGGGCGTTGCTATGGTAAGTGGGCTGGGGGGTGGTCAGGTCCCCTCAGCCCGTAGCTCCTCCCCCTTGGTAAAGGGGGGGGGGGAGAGTTCCCCTTAAATGGTGGGGGGGGGGGGGTGGTCAATCCCCCCCACCGCCAGCCGCCTTGATGCAACTGGCCTGGCCATCTCCTTTGGTTGGGGGGTGATCAAGTCCCCCCCACCATGACTGGTCCCCCTTTGCAACCGGTTGCTGGCTGGTTACAACCAGCCAGCCCTCCCCCTTCCCTTTGCAATGGCAAGAAAGGCAAGTGAGAGGAGCCGGGACCACCAGCCCCGCAGCCACCACCCAGTGCCCCAGCCGCAAAGACGGCCACGCTGTAAGACTCCAAACGGTGCTTGGCCTTGGCAGTTCTGTGGAGGGAAAAGGTGCTTTTAGGCTGCCCTCCTGAGTGTTACAAAAATATTTAAATTTAACCAAGATCAAAGTCCAGAACTTGGTAAATGGGGGTAAAAAGAGTAAGGATAACAATGATAGTAGTTGGTAGCTTGCAAACAACACTATCTGAGGCAAGATGATGCTGGGAAAAAACTTGGATAGAAGAATTCAAGGATTTCTCAGAGTTCAACAGGACAAGGCAATTGTAAGTAACAATGCCCACAAGCTAATAGCTCTATTCTTCAGCTGAAGCTTTGGAAAGATCAACTCAATCCCAAACAACATCCAGATTCTCAATAAACCTGCCCAACTCTCCGCAATCAGGCGCTTGAAGGGTACCAGATAACTGTGGGTGGCTGCCCAAGACAAAGCTAATTATTTTGATGAAGCTCTAGAAGCAAAACAATAACTGATTTGAACAAGAAAAACCCAACACTTCTCAAGGGAATCAAGATTAGTGTGGCGGAATTCAACTTCAAAAGAAATAAAGGGAGGTTTAACACTCAAGGCTTCAAGCTTAATAAAACCTCTTCATTCAAATGTGACTGGTTCCAGAAAGATAATCAAAGGGATGATCAGGACCAGTATGGTTGGATAAAGGGATCAGGAGTGATGTAACACACTCAAGAATTCAATCATTCAAATTCTTCTTCAACCAGCAAGGCTATTGGTTGGTGATAAAGATCAAGGATAAGGGTTTGAGTATGGAGGCTCAAGGATGAAGGGGCAATCATGGATATACCCAGAATTCAGTCTTGGATAAAGGGGAATGAGACACCACAGGTGATTTATTCCATGATGATAGTGATGATATTACTCTGATAGAATACCATATGATACCCCCCAAAAGGCAGGGGAGAGCCCCTCCTTATATGGGCAGGAGGCCCTGTTAGACTTTGTACAAGTGATTCTACAAATAGAGCAGTTTTTTTTTTTTTTTTTTTTTGATTTCAGATGATCAAAAAAAAAGATCATGCAGGCCAGTGGAAATCCGGCCTCCCTGACTGGGGTGGGATCTTTTCTCATCGCTTCACCTCTCTTGCGTCCATCCGTGGATGGGAACCCAAAACAACACCTGGATCACCCACCCCTCACCAAAAGGCGGAAGGGGTGGAAAAAAAAAATGAACCAGACCCCCCGCAGATGTCCGCGGGCGGTACATGATGCTTTTCCACCCCCACCCAAAGATGGAAGGGGGTGCAAAAAAGGAATGTTAGGGAGCCGAGAACGGCCAATTGAAAGAGAGCAAGGATTGGATCAACAATTTTTTTGACATGATGGTTGGATCAAACGACCAACCACCAGCACTGGCCCAGCCCTGAGGATGGCAGTAACAATGATGATATATGGGTAGGAGATGATGGACAAGGCTCGAGAAAAGAAGGATGAGATCACTGAGGTGGTAATGGGTTTGATTGGGTTTGATCGGAAGTAAGGATTGGCTCAGGAATGTTTTATGTAGACAAAAGATGGATTTGATCAACCTGAAGTGATGGTTGAGATGAGCTGGGGGAAGGCTTGATGGAGATTAAGCCGCAGCAAGCCAATTGATGAAAAAGTGGAGATTGTTGACAAAAGCATTCTCTGTGCGGATGAAATTGATGAGGAGCAAGATATGGGGGGGAGTGGAGCCGGAAGAGGGAAGCTTGGACAAAGACAATGGATGAGGGGGCTGATGGTTGCTCATGACAATTGAAAGACTGGATGGATCAATTGTTGCTGGCAAGCCAATGGATCAATTGCAGATGCCCCGGTTGGTTGAGGAGAGGCAGAGATGTGGAATTGGATGGAGTGGGTGTGAATGTGGTGGGGATATCTTGGGCTGAGGCCCGCACGTTTGGCAAAAAGGAAGGGGGGAACAACCAGAGAAGGAATTGAACGCAATGCGTAGTTGATGAGACCAAGAGAGGCCTGTCCTAGACCACTGGGACAGAGGAATGCTTGGCAGGTTAAGGAAATTGGAGGAGTGATACTGATACAAAAAAAAAAGAAAAAAAAATCCATTTTTTTTTCAGATAAATGGCACCCAAATGAAAGAATCTTAGAAAAAAAAATTTGAATTTTCCACATCTGGTCCAGGTGGTCCAGATTTTGTCACTACATCTCTCCCCAACTTAAAGACTGTCCCTAATCTGCATCTGGGCTTGATTTCATAAAAAAAAGAAAGGAAAGATGATTGAACACAAGAAATGGCCATTTGATCTTGAGGGTGATTGAAAAGAATATCTTGATCCATCCAAAGAAAATCCTAGATTTGAGTTCAATAAAATGAAGAAGGCGTCCCAGGTGCTCACGTATGTGGCATACAGTAGAGTTTCACAACAAAAAGCAGAAGATGACCCTGGTGGTGCACAATTTGGGGGACTTACTTCTGATTGAAGTTGCCTCTACAACAATGAAATTCCTTGACATGATCAGAAGAGAACCTTCTGTCCATCTGGGTACCATCCAGTTCCTCAAAAACATGTGATCCTCCTCTGACTTGACAGACCACTCAATAAGGACCATTCCAGCAATTGGAAAAAACCTTTCCCCACTGAGTTTCCAAGGATCAATTGTAAGCTAAAACTTGATCACCAGGATTCAATGGATCCCTGACTCAATTGGAATTCCTATCCTCCCAATACTGGATTGATTTTTCCCTTGACTCCATCATTTTCCAATAAGCTTTGTCACAAACATCTTTACTTTGCTCCAGTTTCTTGGATCTTGCAACTAATAGATCAGTGGTGCAAGAAAACCTTTCCCAAGAAATACCTAAGAAAGATTCCATTTCCAGATCAAGAGGAAGGACAGCCCTTTGAGCAAAGAGGATTTTGTAAGGTGAGTAGCCAGTGATTTGTTTAGTTTAAATTTGATCACAGAAGAGCACCAGAGGAAGAAATTTGCAACAATTCTTTCCACTTTCACCAGCCAACTTAACAAGAGCAGCCTTCAAAGGGGCATGGCCTCTTTCCACCATGCTTTGTCCTTCAGGATAATAAGGAGTGGTCACCCTTTGTTTACCAGGAAGCAATTGGATCATTTTGGCCAGTTTGCCACCAAACTCAGAGCCACCATCAGTTGAATAAGATTAAGCCAAGCAATAACGCATTGTCCAAGTCTTATAAAGGAAGGCAGCTACTGATTCAGAGCTGAGGTTCTTAAGAAATTTTGCTTCAACCCATCCAGAAAAATCATCTCTATCCCCAATGAGGTCCTTGGCTCCACCAGCCTTAATGTGAACCACATCCATAGCAATCCTTCAAAAGACAGTGGACTCTCCAGTGGGATAACAAATTTCAGCCAGGCGCCTAAGATCATGTTTCTGACATACTTCACAACTCTTGCATCATTGAGAGACTGATTTCTTCAAAGATGGCCACCAGAATTGTTTGGATATACATTGATAGGTTTTGGTTTCCCCACAATGCCCAAGGCCTTCATGGAGAATTATGAGGATTGAATCTTGTTTAGAGGGGATAGTGAGGACAATAAGAGCACAAGGATTGCCTCTTTTCATAAGCCTAGTACCTTGGACAAAGAAATTGGAGGACTTCCTTTTGAGTGATCAAAAATCTTTAGCAGAGAGATCAGGAGGCCTTTGGAGAGTGGAAAGGTACTGCTCCAATTTTAGCCAGAAACCTTTTTTGGAAGCCAGAATAATTTTGGGAGGAAAAGGTGAAGAATGGACAAATTCAAGGCTCCTCCTCATCAAATTCCACTTCAACATCTGATTCTTCATCTCCAAGGGGGGTCAAGATAAACCATCAGGCATGGTGAAGGATTTTCCAGGCCTATGAACAATATAAAGAGAGAATAAAGGCCACCAAACAAGTCGTAGGAGCATTTGGGAGGCTGGGGGCATTGATAATTTTGATGATGGATTGTGCATAGACTTGTTACTCAAAGTGTTGACCCCAGAGGACAGTTTGGAGTTTCTTCAACATTTGAGCCAGGCCACAGAGTTCCAGTTTTGGTTGGGAGTACCTGGATTCTACATCTGAAAATAACAAGGATTCATAGAGAGCAGGACAATCCCAACCATTTTCATCTTCCTGAGTGAGGACAGCCCCAACAGATTGATAACTAGAATCAACAGCCAATTTGATCTTGCCAGCTCCCGGTCCATAAGCAATCTTTTTCAAGACTATGTCTTTGCAAACCATCATCTTAAGTAGCTGAAAAGAATGTTCACAATCTTGGGTCCAGATCCACTCAGCATCTTTTCTGGTCAGGCGACGTAGAGGAGCACAGATTTTGGATAGAGATGGCATAAAGATTTGAACATAAGTAACAACACCTAGAAAAACCCTGAATTCAGTTGGATTGATGGGAGTAGGCCAAAAGAGGATTTTGTTGACTTTGGATTGCGCCATCCTTCTTCCTTCCTTGCAGACCACATGAACAAAAACTTCCAGAGCAGATACACAGGTAGCCAATTTGGATCCAGAGACAGTGAAGCCAGATTCTTTGATTTGGAACAAGATCCTTTCCAAAGTGGTTGCATATTCCCAGATAAATTGAGGGATTCCTGAATGCCAGGGTAAGAGCTCATCATTATATTCAGAGAATGGTCCTTTAATTCTGCCATTGTCAATAAAGATACCAGCATGATCAGGTATTTTGTCCTGGAGAATCCAAACCATCTAGGCCTGATAGACTGCAACCAAGTTGGTTGTACCTTGAGGAAATTGAGTAAGTTGGAAACGACCAAGGGGAGTATTGAATGTAGTGAGAGGGGGAGAAATCAGATGTAAGGACTGTTTGTCACAGCCACCCATAATGTCACCTAGACCATAGCAAGCTCTCCCAGAGAAGGATTCAACAAATTATTCAGTAGCGGGGGAAATACCAGAGTCTTTAATAGTAACCTTATTTAGTGGCTGGAAATCATGAACTATTCTAAGTTTACTGTTACTTTTAAGGACGCAGAAAACAGGACTGGAATAGCTAGAAGTTGAATGTTTGTATAAACGGGTTTGGACTTATTCACAGACCAACTTGATGAATTTGTCCACTTTGGAAGCAGGGATTGGGATCTTTTTCTTTTTCCAGGGATCATGTTCTACTACGGGAATGATATAAGGCAGACCATAGGACTCTTTCAAGAGACCTCTCTCTTCTTCACAGAAAGCAATAACTTTTTCCCTAAGAGCCATGACATTTTTGATCAAATACAACTCATCACATAGAAGCCATCCATCTGGTCCAAAGTTGACTACTCCCAGACGTTCTTCAGTCACACAACCAGAGGGGATGAATGGACCAGTGAGAGATCAAGGTAAACCACAGTAAGGATTGCGGGATAGAGGAGGGTTGAGATTGAGAGGCATTGTTTGGTTGACTGGTTGGATTTTCATAGCAACTGGTTTATATTTGGAGGCAAAAGAGAGCGGTTATTGTTTTTGCAAGAGTTGACCAAAGAGATCTGACTACAAGGCTTGAGACCAACCTCTAACGCCTTCCAAGTTTGATGTTCCGCCACATTTTGGAAAGGTGCCTTTTCCATAAATGAATTCCCAGGAGATAATACATTGCTCACATGTGTGGCAAAATGTAGGGTTTTGAAAATGATAGTTGTAGGATACCCTGGTGGTGCACAATTGGGAGGACTTACTTCTACCCCAATTTGCCTCCACTGAAGCCCATATTCTTCCATACCAAAGCCACCAAAAATAGGATTGATATTGGGATCTAGTTTAGACTCATTGCGTAGATTCAAACCAAAACCAAGAGAAGATTGATTAGGAATAAGAGTACAAGAAAAAGAAGAAAGAACAGATGAAGAAGAAATATTTTTGGATTTTTCCATTTTGATTTGATTTTTGATTTTTGATATTTTTTAGATCAGAAGAAAAAGTTGAAAAGAAAGAGAAATGAGCCTCTTGGATGAGAGTTGACCCTTGAGTTGAAGTTTGAGGATGAAAAGAACTACAACTATTAGTAGGATCAACTACTCCCATAAAAAATGAGAGAAAATAGAATTATCTTTCTTTTTTCCTTTTAGAGATGACCTAGGAAAATGACCAGGGAAATCTCTTTCCCAGCAACCAAAATCCAAAGAACAAAGAGGAATCTAAATTTTTCTACCATCAGAATCGGGGAGGAGGATTCTCTCCCCAACTTGATTGGAAAGCATAAGAGTTGCTCCAAAATTGATTAAGAAAGGTTGAACCAAGATCACAGGTCCATCCAGGCATGTGATCCAGAAATTACAAGTTCCAACAATGTTTTGGCCAATCTGGACTGGGAAGTCTTCAACAATTCCAACCAATTTGCAAAAGTGGTTTCCTATTCCATACACTGAAGAGGTGAAGCTGACCCTAGGGCTTAGTTTAAGTTTGCGGGCCGTAGCATCTGCAATCAAGTTGAGCTGAGATCCAGAGTCAACAAGGAGTGAGACCGTTTTTGCTGATTCACCAAGATAGAAGTGAAGAAAACCAAGAGGACAAGAGTAAAGACTAGACTCAGGAGAGGGGTCTGTTCCACCAGAATCCTCCATCAAAGTATCAGAGCAGACCATGAGTTCTTCAGGACCAATTTCCACACGTCAACAAGAAACCCATTTCTTCATTCCTTCAGCAACAGATGGAGAGATTGACAGGAGTTCAGCCACAGATAGATCAGGAATTTTAAGATCAGAAATTTTCTTTAATACCCCTTCCACAGCATTGGGGTTATCTTTGGAAATTCCCCTCTCAAACCAAACTTTGGGCTGGGTGGAGGCAGGAAGATCTGGTGAAGCAGGAGCAGGATCAGGAGATTGAGGAGGTTTAATACATGAGGGATGAGGATCAGGGTGATCCTGAGACCTTTCCATGAGTGGTTCTTTTTCCACCTCCATGTCTTCTACATCAGAAGAGGGCCCTGGTGAGGATTGTTGTTTGGGTGGTTTTTGGAGGATTGAGGTTGGCATGGAAGGATATTTTTGAGGTTTGGGCTCCTCATGTTGCTTCCTAGCTGGATTGGATTGGTAAGTACCAACCAGAGAGGAGGAGGAAATAGCTGGGGGATACCAAGGTTGAAGAATACCAGAAGAAGATCTGTAATCCACAGAAGCCAAGGATGCCTTCATAGAAGGGGGTGGCTGTTAAGAGGCCACCACATGACAAATGGGGCAAGAAAAATCAAATGGGATTAGGGCACCATTAGGAAGGAAAAAGTTATTACCTTTTTGCTCTACCAATTTTTCGTCTTTGTCCTTCTGGAGTTCGAGACATCAACCTGTTCCATGGCCTTGCTGTGGCAATAATAGCAGACTAGAATATTTTTAGTAACAGTACTGGAAGGTTTAGGAACCACAAGGGAGGAAATCTTTTGATTCATTTTTTTCTCAAAGGCTTTGAGAAGTTTAGAGATCTTGTCAATTGTAGCATTTTCTTGGTTAGGCTGGGGGCTCTTGGGCCTGCAATCAGATTCTATTTTATTGATAATCTTGTTTTCCTCTTTGAAAGAGGGAGCATGAACTGGTTCAGTGGTTTTAGTTTTTTCAAAAGTGAGGGCTGTTTGACCTTTCATAACTTTATCCACCACTCCCCTAAGGATAAGAAAAGCAGGGAGCTTGAATCAATTATCCCTGGTAGTGATCATGGATCCAGACTCAACTAGTTTGTCCTTGATCCTTTCCTGCACTCCAAGAGAAAAAGATAATAAAAATTGGACTCAAATTTTGTCCACTGTGTCAATGTGATTTTTTTGGACAAGGTAGGATTGGATGGGATCCCATGATTTCCTAAAGGACTGATAATGAGAAGCTGAAGCCACACCACCATTGGAAATCCACTGGGAGACAAGGTTATCTAGATCCTGCAAAGTAAATCGTGCTACATCTATTTTTCCCCAATAGGCCAACATTGTTTCCCGCAGCAGGGCCCAGTTATGCCATTTGAAACCTTCAAAAGACTCAATGATTTCCATAACTTCATCAGAGGAGATAAAAAAGCGTAACTGGTAGGTCTTATCAAATTTGCTAGCCCCGTCCACCAAAGAAGCCATCTTGTACAAGTCCAAGAAGCGTTCCACATTTGTCCCATTGAATCCTAACTTCTTTTTCTTGGGCTTGATATTAACCATCTTAGGACAAGTAGAAGAGGCGCTGGTAGATTCCATTTTGAAAAGTTCCCTAAAAGATCCAAGGAGTAGATTTTCAAAGTGGGTCACAAATGTGGCAAGAGTAGGGTTTCTCAAAAAACAACAAGTGCCTTGCCCAGATGGTGCACAATTGGGAGGACTTACTTTTAAAACCAGTTGCCTCCATGGATATAGATGATGACCAAAAAAAAAGAAAGAGATTGGATTTCAAAGTTGATGATTGTTGGGACTGTAAATCCCAAGGTTGCTGGTTCAATCCCTGCCCGGGGGACCAAATGTAAGACTCCAAACGGTGCTAGGCTGTGAGAGTTCAGTGGAGGGGAAAGTTGCTATTTAGGCTGCCCTCCTGGGTGTTACAAAAATATTCAAATGTAACCAAGATCAAAGTCCAGAACCTGATAAATGGGGGTCCAAAGGGTAAGGATAAAGATGATAGTAGTCTGTAGCTGGGAAACAACACTATCTGAGGCAAGATGATGCCGGGAAAAAAATTGGATAGAAGAATTCAAGGATTGCTCAGAGTTCAAAAGGACAAGGAAATTTTAAGTAACAATGCCCAAACGCTAATAGCTCTAGTTGTCAGCAGAAGCTTAGGAAAGATCAACTCAATCCCAAAAAACCTCCAGGTTCTCAATGAACCTGCCCAACTCTGCGCAATCAAGCGCTGGAAGGGTACCAGATAGCTGTGGGTGGCTGCAGAAGAGAAATCTAATTGCTTTGATGATGCTCTAGAAGCAAAACAATAACTGATTCAAACAATAATAACCCAACACTTCTCAAGGGACTCAAGAGTAGCGTGGCGGAATTCAACTTCAAAAGAAATAAAGGGAGGTTTAACACTCCAGGCTTCAAGCTTAATAAAACCTCTTCAGTCAAACATGACTGGTTCCAGAAAGATAATCAAAGGGATGATCAGGACCCGTATAGTTGGATAAAGGGATCAGGAGTGGTGTAACACACTCAAGAACTCAATCAGTCAAATTCTTCTTCAACCAGCAAGGCTATTGGTTAGTGATAAAAATCAAGGATCAGGGTTAGAGTATGGAGGCTCAAGGATGAAGGGGCAATCATGGATATACCCAGAATTCAGTCTTGGATAAAGGGGAATGAGACCCCACAGGTGATGTATTCCAAGATGATAGTGATGATATTACTCTGATAGGATACCATATGATCCCCCCCCAAAAGGCAGGGGAGAGCCCCTCCTTATATGGGCAGGAGGCCCTGTTAGACTATGTAAAAGTGATTCTACAAATAGAGCAGTTTTTTTTTTTTTTTGATTTCAGATGATCAGAAAAATAGATCACGCAGGCCAGTGGAAATCCGGCATCCCTGAATGGGGTGGGATCTTTTCTCATCCCTTCACCTCTCTTGCGTCCGTCTGCGGAGGGGCGCGCGCGACAACACTGGGATCACCCACCTATCACCCAAAGGCGGAAGAGGTGGAAAAAAAATGAACCATTTCCACCCCCATCCAAAGATGGAAGGGGGTGCAAACAAGGAAGGTAAGGGATCCAAGAATGGCCAATTGACGGAGAGCAAGGCTTGGATCAAAAATTTGTTTGACATGGAGGTCGGATCAAACAACCAACCACCAACACCAGCCCAGCCCTGAGGATGGCAGTAACAATGATGATAGATGGGTAGGAGATGATTGACAAGGCTCGAGACGAGCACAATGAGATCACTGAGATGGTAATGGGTTGGATTGGGTTTGATGGGCAGTAAGGATTGGCTCAGGAATGTTTTATGTAGCCAAAAGATGGATTTGATCAACCTGAAGTGATGGTTGAGATGAGCCGGGGGCAGGTTTGATGGAAAGTAAGCTGCAGCAATCCAATTGATGACGACATCAAGATTGTTGACAAAAGCCTTCTTGGTGTGGATGAGATCAATGAGGAGGGAGAGATGGGGGGGAGTGGAGCCAGAAGAGGGAAGCTTGGAGGAAGAATATGGATGACAGGGCTGATGGTTGCTCATGACAATCAAAAAGATGGATGGATGGATTGCTGCTTGCAAGCCAATGGATCAATTGGCAATGCCCCCGTTGTTCGAGGAGAGGCAGAGATGTGGAATTGGATGGAGTGGGTGTGGATGTGGTGGGGATATCTTGGGCCGAGCGGGTCTCTGCCCGCGCGTTTGGCCAAAAGGAAGGGGGGAACAATGAGAGAAAGAATTGAACTCAATGCCTAGTTGATGAGACCCAGAGAGGCCTGTCCTAGACCACTGGGACAGAGGAATGCTTGGGAGGTTAAGGAAATTGGAGGAGTGATACTGATACAAAAAAAAATCCAATTTTTTTTTTCAGATAAATGACACCTAAATAAAGGAATTGTAGAAAAATGTTTTTTGAATTTTCCGCATCTGGTCCAGGGTTTCCAGATTTGGTCACCACACCGTGCGGGCTGTCGGGCCCCATTGACAGGCCTTTGGCAAAAACAGCGGCCCCAAGTGGGCCGCAACACAGACAGTGGCCCCAAGCCAGCCGCGACGTGGGCAGAAGCCCCAACTGGGCTGGGACACGGGCGGTGGCCCCCATGGGCCGCCCCAAGCCCAAAACCTGAGAAAAACACACTTTGGAGGGCCAGCCCGTCTGGCCATGTATGTCCAAAATAAACCTTGGGCCCAATTATGCCTATACAAGCTTATCTGGCTGTATTTGCCCATATCCCCCACCGGGCCTGTTAGGGCCCATGTACCAATGAGCCTATTTCACGCGTTTTGAGGCCAGTTTACCCAAATCAGTGACATCCAAACAGGCCCATATGGTCTGTGTGAGTTTCCAATGGGCCAGAGAGGGCCATATGTGCATCCCATTTGGATTACACTTATACGTAGCACAGGCGTAAGTGCGTACTTATTTTAAAAGCCAAAATGTTGCAAAAAAGCAATAGATGGACAAGTAGATAGTGACATTGGGAAGCAATGGACCAAGTCACACGCGAGTGGGCAAAGTATTGAAGGGTTGGACAGAGCAAATGAACAATAGGTTGAGATAAATGGAGGAGGCCCAAAATTGGCAATTGAAGAGTGATTGGGCAAGAAACAAGAGCAACAGGAGTGATTCAAGACGCAGATGCAGTGAAGCAAAAAGGCCAGAAGAAGATGGAGCGGTGTATAAGGTCTGGGATGAGGATGGAGCAAGTGGATGATGACAGCGGCAAGATTGATGGTCACTAGGTCCAATTAATGCAGCTTGCTGAGCAAGCAATTGGTAGCAATCTGGCAACCAGAGTGAAAGAAGACCAAGATTTAGTAGAGGGAAATGTTGAGTAGGTTTTCCAGAGAAAATGAAGGGCAATCAAGTGAGCACAATGTTGATTAGTTGGAGAGCAATTGGGCAAGTTTAAGGCAAAGTAAAGGTGAGGAGACAAGGCCTGATAAGTGAAAACAATGTGGCAGGATCACAATTGCAAAGCAAGGTGATGGAAGAAGAACAAAAAGTTCAGATCTGGGCTAATGTATTGATTGACCATGTAGATGAGTTGGAAAGAATAGGTCTAGGTGGAGAAAGCCAAGTTAACTAAGGAAGAGTGATGACAATTGCAAGAGGGTTGGACCCAGAAGCAATTGACAGAATTAATTGAGGTGATGAGTCAACCAATCTAGGAGTTAACAACATGGTGGTTGATGGTTGCCCAGGAAAGTAGGAAATTTCAAAAAGGATTTGATGGCAGCAGCATATGAACTGCACTCCAGAAGGATGGGATTTACAATCTTAGATAAAATTGAGATAAATTCAAAGTCAGAGCACAGAGGGAAGCATTTGGGCTTTTAACCAGGTTAAGATTTGATTTCAATGCTCCGGTTAAGATGAAAGAGAGAATGTGGAAAGGAGCTTGTGAAGCCAAGAGGAGTGGATCAGAAAGTCAAAGGGGCACTCAGGTTTGTTGTGAGTCAGAATGGATGATGTTAATTCACTTTGTCAGGCATCTCTATAAATAGACTAAGTAAAAGATGGCTGACAAGTGGTTGACAATCAAAATCATAATGAATAAACAAAGATAATGAATATTGAAGACATTAACTAAAGAGCACAATGTGCACTGTCAGCTTGCTACTATTGCAGAGCAAGTTGCCAAAGTAACAGAAATGATATAAGAATAATTATGATAAAATTAACCTAAGTAGGAGGAGGAAAACATAAAGGTTTTTTCAAGAATGGATTATCCACCCTAAATTAGGTAGGGCCACTCACTGACCCCATCCTTTAAATCCAACTCCTTATATTTTTAAATAATTAAAGAAAGAAAGACCAAAATACCCCGGCACCACTATTGAACTTTCTGGCCAATCAAATATTTCACATGTATTGTCACGTATAGGTTTCACATCTAAAATTCAGTCAGAATTGAGGTGTTTTGTATATTTTAGGAGTTACAGACAGAAATGTGTTCTGTCACAATTCCCGCACGCAGCCGCGGCAGCCAATGCACCCATGGTTGGCTGAGCTACAGCTCTGTCACTATTTCAAAGTTTTGTACGCAGCCCCGGGCCTCTGACAAGTACGCAACCGCAGGACTACCGGTTGACAAAGTGACAGGCGGCCTGAGAAACCTAGGTACCGCATAAACATGCTAAAACCCACATAGGAACATTCTAAATATGTAATAAATGTTCCCGTGGATAGTAGATAGTCTGAAAATACATAATATTATATAAAAATACTTAAATAACCTTTATAAAAATTTTTTATTAAATATAATTCAAAGTACAAAAAATGTCAAAAATAAGATAATGACTACTTCTAAAAATATATTAAAATACTTTAATATACTATTATGAAAATTTCTAGACATCAAAATTTTTGTGACATACTAAGAAAACTTATGATGTAGAAATTTTACGTGAATACCCATGAATTATATTTTTAAGTAATTATTTTAGTAAATCAACTGAATTTCGAAAATAAGGAGTAAAATCAATATCATGAATTTACTCCAATTATTTAATACATAATGAGAACTCACCTGAAATCAGAATATCTCTAATATGTCTAATAAAGGAGTTCTTAACTTACTGAGAACATTTACTAATAATAATTCATTAAATAATGAAAAAAGGACAGATTAGTTTTATTCACACGTCCAAACATCAATTAAAAAGTAGAATAATTCCCATACTCGGTGGAATTAGATGCTACCCATGTCACAGCACCAAAAAAAAGTGACAGGCTACCACTGGTTACCCTCCTAGTGTGAGTGTCCATCCCTTTGGGCCCCTGCACCCCTCAGAGGGACAATATTGGGACTCCAAAAGCTATAAATAAAGAGTTCTTTAGAGGATATTGATACCCAGAGACCCATTTATATTTATATCCAGACACCTTTCCAAGGTAATCAAATACTCATAAGAGATAAGTAAGTGATTTATTGCTTTAGTCTGATTAATAATATCCGTCTTTAACCCTCTTTTTATTGATTTAAACTGCTGAACAACCTTATAACCCCAGTATACAGGTTTAACCCATCAGTGCATGTCCCAAACAGATAACATGAGGATTTAATAATATATCAGAGAGTCTTATTATACTGTCTCTTTTGTGGCAGCTTGGTTACAAACCCCTTCCATTCCACATTTTATTTTATATAAATATTATCTTTGGGCAAAATATCCTTTAAACTAAAGGGCCCAAAGTAACCAGGCCTTCATTTTTTCATACTGAATTCCCTGAAGAGAGGTGTTAAAGATCCCCAATATAGTTTTGGCCCCTCTATAAAAATATTTAATAATCAATTTATCTATATTGATTTATAACAATAAACTATAACCAAACCAATTAACCTTGCAATAAGCTTTATCCAAATATTCTATGGATTTTTGCTTCATTTATTAAATAGTATATTCATTATTTATTCTATAACGTCTGGTATCTAAAGGATGGCAAGGTTCTTGGCATTCAAGAGGCTGACATGCACAGAGAGTGGTCACTAAGTTAAATAAGGACTGCTTTAACTAGGATTGTTTTGCACTACATTATTAGGCAACACAAAGAGAGACAACATTCCAACAGAAAGAATTTGTCCAATTTTAGGCATAAAATAATTTTTATTGAGGTTTTCAGAATGGCCCACGCTCATGCTTTGGAAATGAATATTGCTGGTTTTTTTTAAGAGTGAATCTAACTTGTTTGCTTTATCAAGCCTTCTTCCTTACAGTAGTTCTTGAGCTGTAAATAATCCTTTGGGGATGGTACGTATCTCAACTGTCAATTTCTTTGAATTTCAGGGATATTTATCCTGAATCTAGACTTTATTAATATTTTTCTAAAAAACAGAAACTGACAAGAAATGATTTAAAAGGTACAAAAGATATCACAGAAGATTAAGTTGAGGTGTGATCAGTAAGAAATTTATCTGTATTCAGGTCAAGGCACAAACTGTAGTGAATACAAGATTTTTTCAAACATAACTTAAATGTTTTCTTGGGAAGCAGTCACTTTCTGATTTAAGACTTCCTTTTGACCTGGGTGATATGAAGGACTTTCTTTTTATGTTATATCCTGTAGCACCATGAAAAAACAAATATCACTTGATTAATGAAGAGTTTTAATTGATAAAAAGACCTTACACAAGACTGAAGGCTGAGAAGAACAATCACGATGAGCAAGAATATCTGGAGAAGGGTCTAAGGAAGTGAGAACACGGAAAGAAAACAAACAGGAAGAGACTGCACTTGAATGGAAATGAAAAGACATCAGGGAGATGAGATGGAATTGATCTGAAGTTGGTTTAAGAGTTGAGGCGTGGGTGCTGGTAGTTCACAGCTTGAATGAGTGTTTCCAATCATGAGTAAGAAATTGAATGTGATGAATCTCACCAGGCAGTCATTGAGGCATGTCGTACGTGAGTCGCAGATGGATCAAAGGTTGAGAGTTGGAGGAAGATGAGGGAAGGAGAAGTATGAAAGAGAAATGAAGAAACAAGATTGAAGAAGAAACAAGAGATAAAGAGGTAAGCCAGCTAGAGGATCAGAGTATGTGAGGTTGAGATTTTGTTTGTGTGGTCAGATCATCAATCTTCAGAGTTGTCAGTCGGGGATTATCTGTCGTCTCAATCTGGCGAGCTCCTCCAAGAGAAGGGGTCCAAAGCATCAGTGACTTCCCCCGGTTGACTGAGAGCCGGGCTCCCTGGTGCCCAAAATAACCCAACACGCCCCATGCCTGGAGAGATGAACACACTACTACATTGAGCCAGAATTGTGAACAAAAAGAAAAAGAGACAGAAGAAGAAATGGACTACGCTATGCAGGCCTGGGAGATCCAAAAAATGATTGAAGAAGCTTGAGACTGGGCAGATTAGAGCTTTTGGTCAGAGCGTCTGCGGGCATTTCTTCAGATTTGATGAGTTTGGCCACAATATTACCTGACTTCAGCTGCTCTCTCATTCCCTTTGTCTTCAGATCTAAATGTCGAGTCTTAGAGTTAGATCCAAATCGTTGAATCTTGTCAATCAGGCCGCTGTTGTTGGTGTGAATTACAATGGAAGTGGACTTGGTAGAGAAGATCTCGCATGCCAGAGCCCTGTTCCAAGTGGCTTTGTGAAATGCGTCGACGACCGCATTGAGCTCGGCATCCGTGGAACTGAAGGTAATGTTCTTCTGCTTGCAACTATTCCAAGATACAATGCATCCATAGGTGGCGCAGACCTATCCAGTTTGAGAGCTTCGAGTGTCTGGATTGTCAGCCCAAGATGCATCTGAGTAAGCTGAGATTGGAGAGTCAGCGTTTTTAACTTTCAGGCTGAGTCAAATGTGTGAGGTGCCCTTCAAGTACTTCCAGGTTTTCTTTACTTTTTTCCAGTGGGGTACACCAGGCTTGACCTTGAATCTTGACAGACTGGACACAGCAAAGCTGATGTCAGGCCGCGAGTAGCACGCAATATGATTCAATAGGCCAATTGCTGATTGATAGTTGACATTGAGGGCCTTGAATTGCTCAAACTCTTCATCGGTGGCAGGTTTGAGTTGAGGATTTTGAGTCAAAGGAGTCTTGCTGGTCCTGGCGTCTTCTAGGCCATGTTCTTTGAGCCCAAGTTCAATGTGCTTAGGCTGGCTGAGAAGGATTTTGTCCCCCCATACCTCTATCTTCATACCTAGAATGGTGTCGGGGTTTTTCGCTGTTGACCCAGAGAAGCAATCTAGGAACTTTGCCTCAAAGCCGTTGCCCTCTCCAACAAGAACCAGGTTTTCCACGTGAAAGAACAGTCGGGACTTACCATTGCTAGATAGGTAGAGGCATGGGTCGCAAAAAGATTCCTTGAAACCTACTTCTTTGAACCAAGCAGTGATGGTATCGTACCAGTTTTTCGGCGCCTGTTTGAGTCCGTAGAGGGACTTCCTGAGTTTGAGGTATTGCGAGGTTCTCTTTGAGCCCTTGGGAGTACAAATGATTAATTCTGAATTAATAGGTGAGTGCAGGAATGCACTTTTGACGTCAAATTGTCGAATTTGTTGTTTGGATTTGAGTGCGTACAAAAGCAACAGTTGCAAGGTCAATGGCTTCCCGGTGGGAGCAAACGTCTTGGTGTAGTCTAGACCCTCAATCTGGTTGAAACCCTGCACACACAGTCCAGCCTTGTATCTGAAAGGGTTGCCGTGGCAGTTCTGCTTGACCTTGAAGATCCAAGTTGTTTTGAGGGCATTCTTGGGCTTGGGACCATTGTATTCTTCCCACACCGCCAAATATTTGATTGAGGTCAGTTCTTGATTGATTGCCTTGATCCACTAAAGATACTCTTTGCATCCAAGAGCGTCATTGTAGGTCTTGGGCTTGTAATAGTGATAAAAGCCGTACCTCTGAGGTGGTTTGATATGTGATCTGTCCCTTAGGACTCGACCCGCTGGCTCGACATTTGTTTGAGGAGGAATCTGAGCGTTGGAGGTGGAATCAATCCGTGCCACAGGCATTGGATCAGTCAAATCATCCAAAGAAGAGAGGTTGGTTGAATTGTCTTCATTGGCCAAGCTGGCTGATTCATCTGAGTGGTCGCAATATCTTGTCCAGGGAGTATGAGTAGAATCCTGAGTTGGATGGGCCAGTTCTGGCATTTGAAGACCCAGGTCCCTTGTGTGCGGAAGATCCTCATTGTTGGGTAGGGGGTCAACATCCAGAGTGAGGCCGGGTGCATTTGGCCTAGGCAATGAGAAGAAATTGACGTGTAGAGTTCCCTCTTCTCCCTTGCAGTCAAATTTTGACCCTTCTGGTCGCTTGTTGATGAGGTAAACACAGGGGCTTCCGATTGGCTTGAGATAAGATGAGGGCAGGAGTTTACAGTGCATTTTCTGCCATGGCGTCATATCTTCACCTTTAGCTGGATGTGATTCAGCATGAGGCAACACACTTTTACAACTTCGTGCCAAACTGATGGTGGGAGCCTGCTGTCCTTGAGGGTTGCGCAGGTTGATTCCACAATCGTCCGATTGGCTTGTTTGGCGCGACCAT
Source organism: Puccinia polysora (assembly GCA_025617555.3). Classification (NCBI taxonomy): domain Eukaryota; kingdom Fungi; phylum Basidiomycota; class Pucciniomycetes; order Pucciniales; family Pucciniaceae; genus Puccinia; species Puccinia polysora. The sequence goes on along the minus strand of CM062622.1, from coordinate 8,745,353 downwards.
TATGCTCCGGGTGGTAAGGTTCCGAGATGATGTGAGTGATGTGTCTTTTGTTCAAGTAAGTCGACAGTTTCACATTCACAAACTCGGTTCCCCCGTCTGAGCAGATTTCTGAAGGGTACGTGCCACGGCGTTGGTGTTCTTTTTTGAGTAGATCTATGATGATTGTGCCAGTCTCTTCCTTGGAAGTCATCCAAAAGGCAGCCAGATAGCCACTGGCGTTGTCCACAAGGGTCAGGATGAATTGGTGGCCTGACTTTGACAGAGGTTGAATGGGACCCATCAGATCCAGATGAACTCGGTCCAGAACCCTAGAGGATCTGGTAGAAGACTGAGTGAAGGATGACTTTGTGATTTTACTCTTGGCACACTCAACACATTGAAACTTCTGCGCGACGTCGGTGGGGATGTGTTGGATGAGAGGAGTAAGTCTAGCCATTGATGCATGGCCGTATTTCCTGTGGATCTTGAGAAGAGCGTCTTCTGGCGTGAACGTGAGAGTTGACAGGTGGGTTTTGAGTGAAGGTGAGAGACTGAAGGAAGGGGTAGGTAGCGTGTAGAGGTTGTCATTGACAGTTCCTTTCAGTAAGGGTTTGCCTCCGTGCAAGACAGTGAATTGTTTGTGGGAGGAGTGAATTGAGCAACCCTTGGCATTCAAGGCTCCTGCGCTGATCAGGTTGATTGTCACATCAGGAATGTAGAAGGCATTGGTGAGTTGGAGGGTTAGATTCTTCCAGTGGAGGATGGAAGTGCCCTTCCCCTTGATTGCTAAACTAGAGCCTTCCTTGCCCGTTTTGATTGGATCACCAATGTGTGGTTCCATCTTGCAGAAGTATCTAGAGTCTTTGATCATGTGGACAGAAGCTCCACTGTTGAGCAAGAAACAATGGCTGCGGTCTCCCCGTTTGATCCAATGATTCAGAAGAGCAAGATAATGTGCCAAATGTGACTCTGCCTTCCCTTTTTTTCCATTCTTCCTTGCTTTCCATTTGGCCTGATTGTCTCTCCACCATTCAGGAGCCGTATCCGGATGCAGGTGCCAACATTCCGTGGCCTAATGATTCTTGTTTTTCCGGGGGTGATGGTATCCTTTGACGCATCTTTCAGGGTCAGACCCCTTTGTTGAGGGTGGATGAGATGATGACTTGCTTCCAAACAGAGCAATATCTCCCTTTGACTTTGAGCCGGCAATGGATGATTGGGCCAATGATTTGTTGTTGAGTTGAGTGAGGTGATTTAGGACATAGTCCACAGACATTTCCTTGTTGGAGTGCATAATCTGCCTCTTGAAGTCATCCATGGAGGAGGGAAATTTGAACAGTAGAAGGTAGGCCACAATATCATCCGGAAGTTTGATTCCCACTTTGGCCATCTTTTTGAGACATACCTTGACTCTAGTGACGAATATGACAATGTCATCTGGGTTGAAAGTAAGATAGAGAAAGGCGTTGAAGACTGTTGTGTAATTGGAGGCCTGCGACGAAGCAAATTTTTGAATGATAGCCTTCCACAACATCTTGGAAAAGTTTTGGTTGTTGGCTGTGACAATGTTCTCATGAGCGGAGGAATCCAGTTTCAAGATGATGAGAAGTTTGATTTCATCGTTAAATTCTGCATCTAGGACAGAGGTTTCGTCGTTGATTGCCATTGTGCATCCTCTGACGTCCAAAATTGCATCCATCTTGTCTCTCCAGATGCCATAGTTTTCTTCTCCAAGCAGAGGGATTGTCTTGAGGGCAGTCTTAAGCATAGCCTGTCAAAAGTCCATCGCGGCCTGGTTAGGTTGCCTCCCTCAGTCCGCGTATCGGTTTCTTGATGAGTTCAAGAAGAGATCTTTTGGCTTTTTACCATGAAGAGTTTTCATTGATCAAAAGACCTTACACAAGACTGAAGGCTGAGAAGAACAATCACGATGAGCAAGAATATCTGGAGAAGGGTCTAAGGAAGTGAGAACATGGAAAGAAAACAAACAGGAAGAGACTGCACTCAAATGGAAATGAAAAGAAATCAGGGATATGAGATGGAATTGATCTGAAGTTGGTTTAAGAGTCCAGGCGTGGGTGCTGGTAGTTCACAGCTTGAATGAGTGTTTCCAATCATGAGTAATAAATTGAATGTGATGAATCTCACCAGGAAGTCATTGAGGCATGTCGTACCTGAGTCGCAGATGGATCAAAGGTTGAGAGTTGGAGGAAGATGAGGGAAGGAGCAGTATGAAAGAGAAATGAAGAAACATGATTGAAGAAGAATCAAGAGATAAAGAGGTAAGCCAGCTAGAGGATCAGAGTATGTGAGGTTGATATTTTGTCTGTGTGTTCAGATCATCAATCTTCAGAGTCGTCAGTCGGGGATCATCTGTCCTCTCAGTCTGGCAAGCTCCTCCAAGAGTGGGGGTCCAAAGCATCGGTGACTTCTCCCGGTTGACTGAGAGCCGGGCTCCCTGGTGCCCACAATAACCCAACAATTAAAAGTGACATACCTGAGGACAAAGGGGACCTTTGTGCCCTGTTATGTCACTTGTAACCAGGTGATCATTATTTCTTTATGGTTTAGGGTGTTCAAATCCCAGTCTAGAACTGTTGATCAGTTTTCTATGTTTTTCTCTTTCTATTTGGTCTCCGGACAAGGGTTTAACAGATGTCAATTTTTTGGAGGAAGGACATGTTCTTGGTTGTTCTTTCAAAGATGTATAGATTTTTTGTTCAATTGGTTGGCCAGTCTGGAGATTCTGGTCTATTCTGCTTGATTAGTTCATCTTTCACTTGGTTTTTTTTCTGTTCAGCAATTAGTTTGAGCATGATTCATCAATTGCTGGTCTGAGGATTGTTGGATTGATAGATCCTAATTGTTGTACTTAGATTTTTGCTTGGTGAGATAGATAATTTGGTTGGTGGCTTGAGGAGATTGCCTTCTGAGTTGATTGAAGGATGGTTTTAATGAGTTCATTGGGAGGTTTGTTGGTTGACATAGAACAGAAAATGTATATGCTGACTAAAGAGTTGTTCCAATTAGGAAAACTCCTGGCTTGGCAGCTTCTGATCATAGTTGCGGCCAGTTGTACCAATTGCAACAACTTTCTGTGGTTTCAACTTACTGGCTTGAGAGTGAATACATAAAATTGACCACATTTCTTTTATTTATTTTAATTGTTATTCTGAATGAATGTCAAAATTTGATTGGGGTGAGGATCAAGGCAGGATTAAATTCAATGTATAAAATTTTGATAGTTGTGGGAGAAGAATCAGTGGTGCAGGAAAAGGGCAGGTGTCAAAAAAACAAGGGGTCAAACTTTGTGTTACATTGCATAGAACAAAATAAATATTGAAAAGATTTACAGAAAACCTATAATCAAATCCAAAAAAAAGAGGTAAACAAAACTATCACAAGTAATCTTATAATCAAGGTGGATTATCAAGGAATGAAAAGAAAAAATACCTTGTGTTTATTCTAACAGCAAGAATGAAAAAAAAACCAAAAAAAAATCATCAGTCACCCATGTTGAAATTCTGCAATTCAAAAAAAAGGCAATGTGATGTAGTTTCCATACAGCAACAAAATCAAATTAATCATGCGTTATCCAAATTTGGATAACTTGTTGCGGTCACAAAAGCTAGTGGCACATGGACCGGAGGTATCCAAATTTGGATAACTCCTGTAGTTGCGCAAGATCAGAGGTCCTGCACAACTAAAGTCTAGCCTAGTCTCCATCTTTCACCCTTCATCCTCCAGACATCCATCCTCCACTCAAACATCCACCTACAAAGCAAAAAAACAACAACAAAAAAACTACACCTCCCTCAATACTAATTCAAGGAAAACAACCAAGACCACTCAATCCAAGGAAAAAAAGCAAGATAACCCCTACCTAATATCCACAGATCATCTTTGATCAACCAAAATCCAGAAAGAATGAGCAAGCAATCAGGAAAAGTACCATCTGATCAAAATAAATCCAACCATCAGCTTCAATATCTCACAGCAAGCAACCCAAGATCATCACAGGAACAAAGACCAACCTCTATAGAACAGACTCAGACCCAGAAATATCAAGCTAACTGCCTGACCCAGAGATAAAAATCCAAACCAGAGAGACCAGAAAGATCAAAAGAACCAAAGACTACCCCAGAACATCTGGTCAGAATCATCCTGCATCCTTTATTTTCTCTGCCTTGAAATGAAGACCCTGTCCCAGTAGTGATCTCCATATTCCTTCATTCCATCATGCTCTTTTTTTTCTCTCACATGTATGTAGACAAAACCACACAGAACTTTCTGTTTTTTTTTAAAAAAAAAAGAGTAATTAAAATCAGAATTCAGGGCAGAGAGCCCTGTAATTAACACAATTAATAGTAAAATATTCTCCATTGAAAAAAGGCTAATTGATAGGTCAAGCACTTCTGTAAAGAAGAATCCATGAAAAATCAAACAATACAACCAAAGTTACTCTTAAGAACCAGCAACAAATATGTCAAAGGCAATCACCCAAGCCATCATCAATACCTCCATTGAGAGCATCCCCATCCTAAATATGGACAAATTCTCTCTCTGAAAGGACAGAATGGACAACTTCTTGCAGCTACAAGGACTCAACAACATACTAAACTCACCAGGTCAGAATATCAACATTGTAAACAACCTCAGCATCAGCACTTTCCTGATATCCAAGCTGTATTCCACCATTCACCCAAAAATGATTAACCAAAAGATCAAGGAAAACACAAAATTGGTGTGTAAATCCATTTTGAAATTCTTTGCCTCATCCAAAGCATCAAACCAAGCCCAAGTGTAAAAATAATTTCTCTGCATCACCTTCAACCAAAACAAAGTTCAGAATTTCATCACCCAAATCAAGAGGTGCATAAAACAGCTCCACAAGGTGGCAATTGTCATCCCTGAAGAAATTCTTGGGAAAACCATTCTTGACAAAAAATAACCCAGCCTTGGTAACATTATTCAACAAATCACCCACTCCAACAGGCTCATTACCTATGATCTTGTGCTTGAACATCTGAGAAGATTCATGAATGATAAAAAATATATGATTCCTGTGACAATCTAAAAGACCTCACTCAATTCCAGAATCTCAAGTGTAATACAATGCAAAAAAGGCTAAAACAACCCCTTGGATCAGAAATCTATCTTGGAATGTTTGACTATTCAACCCAAGCCTAGACCAAAAAGATTGAAAACTGGAGAAACTTATGTGACTGTCAGCTGACTTCATCAATCCCACCCAGCCTTAGACAACTACCTGATCCTTGATTCCAGTTCTACCTCCCACATGATCTCAGACTCCAGCCTTTTCAAAAATCTCTCCTCAGAAGAACTATGATATGTGAAGATTGGGTCTAGAACTCACCTAAGGGATATCAAAGGATCTGAAACATTCTTTCTGAAGAATGAAAATGGGTCTGATTTATGGCTAAAGAATTTCCTCTAAGTTTCTGAGCTTTCTTCCAAAGTTTTTTCTGTCTCTTTTCTACTACTAAACCATTATGAAATTATTTTGAATCATCAAATTCTCTATGTCCAAGAAGGAAAATTGGTTCTCAAAGGCCAGTATCAAAACAAACTTCCTGCCTTGACACTTAGAAAACCCAAATACAATTGATTCCTTGCCAGTAGAGAACTACTAAAAAGGTACCTAGGATAGGTAAGCTACCAAAGGATCAGAAACAAGCTTAACTTAAATTTCAAACAAGAAACTGTATGTGAATCCGGTGCAGTTGGTAAAATAACTAAAGCATCATTCAAAAGCAGACACAAGGAAGAATCCCGAACCTTCAAAGAACTTGATTTGGACCTTTCTGGGCCCATCACACCCCCCAGTCAAAATTCACAGATAATTTATGACCAATAAAGGCTCACCTAGAAAAACTTTGGTTCTGGTTTTGCTTGATCCAGATGGGTTTTGAATGATTTGTTGATAGGCAAGGCAAGGCTGGCGCAAGAGATGAATGGAGTTGGATCAGAGGAAGTTTTTGTTCAAGGTGGTGGTCAAGATTCCATTCATTGCTGCTTGGATATCATCCATTATCTTCTTAGGGTCTTTGAGGCTACCATTTTCCTTGGATAGCTTGTTGAAATTCTATGAGAAGGTGGTTGGATAGATGCTAGCAACAATTGTAGGATGAATGTTAATGGTTCAAGATTTTTCACATTTTATGCATTTGATGGGGAGGGTATTGGATGATAATGTATTAAATTTTGGGTTTGAAGATTGAAACACACCATTTTGTTGAAACCTGCCACTTTGAAATACACCAAATAAGGGGTATGTGTATTTCAGAAATTTCTCATTCAAATGGTGGTTTTGCTCAAAAGAAAATGGTGGGTTTCTAATGGCAGATTTGATAACTCTGATAAGCCCTATTGAGTAAACTCATCATAATAAAAAGACAAATAATTTGTTTCCTTGTAAAAAAATTGATATTTCTGATGTAATAGGGCATACCAGAGTTAATTTTTTGAAAAACTCAAATTTCCTTTTTTTCAGGACAAAAAACGATTTTTGAAAAAATATTTTTTATCAAAATGAAAAATTAAAACATAGGTTTGACAGAAAAACATAAAATTTTGAAAAAATAAGATGGGTGAGCCTGAAAAGAGCCATTTTATCTTTTGAAAATTGGAAATCTGATACACCATAATCTAAATAAATTTTTTCCAAACTTAAGCAAACAGAAAAAATTATTAAATATTAATGTCTAACCTGATTAATTCTAAATATCATGAAAGATTTCAATGGAAAATTTGAAAATCACATAAATTAGAATGATGCTCATCCAAGACTGATTTATTTTAATGAAATCAAAGAAATTTATCTTAAATTTATTTTTTTAATTTTTGACAATATCTGAGCTCTTTTAGCATTTTAAACTTTTTTATATTTAGTAATTTTTTGCCTACACTCCATCCAAAAAATTAGGTTTTATTCAAAGAAATTCATTTTTAATTTCTTCTTGATCATTCATATAGTTTATGTATTTCTTTCATGTGAGATTTCCTTAATTCTAGTCATTAAATATTCATATTTAAAATTTCCAATGTTTTTTATCTATTTACTTTTTTAACAATTGTATTGAAATTCAATCATAAACATCAATTTTCATACAGAAAATTGAGTTTTTGCTGTTTATTACATCATTCTTGTAATTGTTGGAGCTTTTTTTTTGTAAATTTTCATGATGTTTTAACTCCTCTCATTTAATATCTGTATTGAAAAAAATTTCATGTTATGTAAAGATATATTTATACTCCATCAGAATTATTAGTTTGTATTCAAAGAAATTAATTATGGACCTTGATGTCATTATTATCATTTTAATAAATGAATCCTTTGTCCAAAATTTTCAATAAAAATCAAATTCCCTGATAAAATGGTTATATGCAGCATTTTCCCCTGTATTTTCATGTTGGGTATAAGGAATCTACATCAAACTGGAAATATTGATTGTTTTCAAAAAAAATCAATGTTTCATATTCAATTTTTTATATTCAATTTTTTTTATTTTTGTAGGAGATGTATTTTTTGTTGAAATGTTTTAAAATATTTGAATTCACTGAATGAAATATTCATATTGATTGTTTTCAGATTTATTTTCATATTTGGTATACAGGTAGTTGAATTCCATCCAAAATGTTGAATTTTCTTCAATTAAATATGTTTTTCATTTTTTTCAGGACTATCTTTGTACTTTATGATACTTTCTTGAAATATTTTGGAGAATTCAAATTCCCCACATGGAAGAAGCACATTAGGGTGTATCAAAGTTTAGCAAAAACATTATTTTTTAATGGTGGGCTTCAGCCCAAATGCACCATTTCAAATCCGCCATTAAAAACCTAAAAAACAAATTATTTCAGATCAGACGTGTCAAAGTTAACATGAAATAAGTGGTTTTTTTCAAGTAAATTATATTAAGGCTTTCACCAGCTCAACCACGTGTCATTCCAAATCATCACCCCTGGTTTTAACCTCTGACCTCATCCCGAAAATTATACCTCCAACCTCATTGGAAAAATTTTATTTTCATCACTCTCATCACTTAATCACTCTCATATCCTTCTATCCTCTTTGTTTAATCACTCTCATCCACTCATCACTTCATCCCTCTCACCTTGATTCATCACTCTAATCAATTTATTTCTTCCATCACATCCATCCTCTCATTGGGTCATCCCTTCACCCCTTCATCCCTTCATCCCCCCTTTCATCACATCCTAACTCTAATTGCTTAATTTATTCATCACTTCATCACTTCATTGCTTCATCCATGCTTCCATCACATTGCTTCATCACTTCATCACTTCATCACTTCATCACTTCATCACTTCATCCCTCCATCCCTCTTAGTATTTTGAAATGGCCCCTTAGTGAACCTCCCTCTGAAAGTCCACTCAAACAAAGCAAACATTCCCCAGGAACTCAAAATAAAACAATCTTGCCCCATCAGCTTCCAAAGTTTCAAGTCAGCTCAACAGATCTGATCACATCATCCTGGTAAACTGTTTCAAAATTCCCTCCAACTGTGACACTTGCTTTGGTTCCAAAAATGAAACACGAGTTATCCAACCTCCATCCTGTAATTTTAATGGTTATCTCCTTATGGCAAATTAACTAAAGAATAAAACAAAGGTAGGCTCTATTTTTCATCCAAACAGATGAGGAAGCAATTCAAGAACTATCCCAAACTTTTTTACTTTAGCCAATGGTGACAAAACCTATTCTTTCCCTTTCTCTGTATGTTTCCTAAATGATCTCCCATCCACATACTAAAATTGGGGTGAGGATCAAGAAGTGATTCAATTCATTGTATAAAATTTCTGGGGTTTCAAGCCCTCCTCGCATCATGTTCCCTCCCATGGAATTAATTTGCTTGGGGTGAGGATAAAGAAGGGATTCAATTTGTTGTATGAAATTTTGAGTCTTGAAAGCCCATTTTTTCACACATCTCTGTACGTTTCTATGTTATAATTATGGCCAGCAATTAGCTTAGGCAAATGAGCAGTATTTAAAGCAAAAGAAATGCTGGACACTGTGTGTCAATAATGGCTAATGGGGCTCTCACAATGGGGCAATATGTTGGATGAATTTGATCGGATGATGAATGAATGATGGAAAACAGCAGGGAGAAGAGCTCCTTAAGTACAAAAGATTGGCCTCTTGTGAGCCCATGATACAACAAGCCAAAAGGCAAATTTTCCGCCCCAAAAGGGCTCTACAGGCTCTACTGGCCTTGTTACTTGGTTTGGACTAAATCAGCCCACATGGCATCAGTCCCTGTACCCTTACAACCAGCCTATTCTGGTTATTTCTGGTGTTTCCACCTCAATGGGGCTGAACCAGCCCCTTAACTGTTCAATCCCCTTGGCTGGTTGTCCTTTACAACCAGCCATGATGACCTTTATTGCCTTGTTTACGGGCTGGTTGCCTCATGCAGCCAGCCCCTGGCCCCTCAAATGGGCCAGGTGGGACCCAGGGCACACCTGGGTCCGGTCTCAGACTCACATGGGGGGGGGGGTGACCAGCGGACATTTTGTCCCCCCCCTTTTTCTCTCAAATCCCTGGTGGGGGCGGTCAAATCCCCTCACCAGGGGCCCTGGGGGTTGATACCTCCAGGGCGTCGTCAAGTACGTTGGCCTGGGAGGTGATCAGGTCCCCCCAGGCCCATCGCTCCTCCCCCTCGGTAAAGGGGGGGGGGGAGAGCGTCCCTGCCCTGCTTGGTCGCCTCAAACAATCGATGGTGGGGGGGTGATGAATTCCCCCCCACCTGCCGGTCGCTACCCTTGCGGCCGGTGCCGCCACCTCCTTGGGCAAGGGGGTGGTCAGGTCCCCCCTGCCCTGGCCGACCGCGCTGTCGCGGTCGGTCGCTGGCTGGTTCAACCCAGCCAGCCTGCCCCCTCCCCCTTGCCACGGCGAGCGAGGGGAGGGGGAGCAAGCCGGGGCCGCAAGCCCCGGCTCCGCGGCGCTGGTCACCGGTCGCGACCAGCTGGGCCCGCGCGGCATCGCACCGTGCGGGATCCCTCGGCCGCGCAACAGCCCCGCGCGGGCCGTCAGGCCCCGCGTGGGCCGTGCCGAGGAACACAGGCGGCCCCGAACGGGCCGCGACGCGAGCAGCGGCCCCGAGCGGGCCGCGACACGGGCGGCAACCCTAATGGGCCGCCCCAAGCCCGAATTGTGAGAAAAGACTACTTTTGCGGGCCAGCCCGTCTGGCCAAGTATGTCCAAAATAAACCTTGGGCCCAATTATGCCCATACAAGCCCATCTGGCTGTATTTGCCCATATACCCCATCGGGCCCGTTAGGGCCCGTGTACCAATGGGTCTGTTTCACGCGTTTTGAGGCCAGTTTCCCCAACTCTGTAACATCCACATGGGCCCGTATGGTCCGTGTGTGTGTCCAATGGGCCTCAGAGGCCCATTTGTGCATCCCATTTGGATTACACTTATACGTAGCACCCGCGTAAGTGCGTACGTATTTTAACACACCCCCTTAATCCAAAAGGGGTGACATCCGCATATTAGTCACAAAGCCTTGATGCTTGTTTCTGTCTAATGCCTTAGTCAAGATATCTGCAATCATTGCTCCAGTGGGCATGTACCTCAACACAATCTCATTGCAGTTAACTGCGTCGCGAATATAGTTATAGTGAACATCAATATGTTTTGTTCTTGAATGGAACACTTGGTTTTGTGCCAACGCAATGGCACTCTGGTTATCGGAATACAACAACGCAAACCCTTGTGGTTTATGTGTATCCTCTAAGACTTTTCTCAACCATTTTGCTTCCTGTGAAGCTGCTAAGTAAGCTCTATACTCAGCCTCTGTTGATGAAAGACTTATTGCCGACACCTTCTTGGACATCCATGACACCAGATTCTTACCTAAAAAGAATACAAAACCACTTGTTGATTCCCTAGTGTTACCATCTGCCCAACTTGCATCGGAATAACCAACCAAATCAAAGTTTGCTGACTTTGTAAACAACAGTCCCAGACTGTGTGTTCCTTTAAGATACCTCATAACTCTCTTAAACGCTGACCAATGCCTCATGCTTGGCTTCTCTAAGTGTTGCAACAAGACCCCAATTGCAAACGCAATATCGGGCCTTGTACACTGCCCCAAATAATTAAGCGATCCGACAGCTGACCTGTAGTCATTCCCTGATTGAACAAACTCCAGATACTCCTCATCTGTAGACTTCTCTAAACAAATGTTTGACTGCATGGGAGTACCAAACTCCTTTGCATCCTCTAAGCCATACTGCTTAAGAAGAGCTTCAACGTAATGGCTTTGGTCTAACTTAATACCATTCTTGCCCTTACTAACTTTCATTCATAGCACCTGTTGTGCCAGACCAAGATCTTTTATCTTGAACTCCTTTTTGAGTGTCTCCATGACTCTCTCTTTACCATCACCAATAATGATAATGTCATCGACCCATACAAACAAAATTGCATCCTTTCTCACAAAAAGGCAAGGATCGGCCTCAGACATCTTAAAACCAATCTCTATCAGTTTCTCACTCATGGTGTTATACCATGACCTAGCTGCTTGCTTCAATCCATACAGGGATCTACACAGCTTGAGGACATATTCCCCTTTATCTGCCGAAAGAAAAGTTCTAACACAGATTTTCTTCATGGTTTCTGGTTTAGTCTCTACTAACCATTCACAAAAACCATCAGGAATCAACATATAAATAGTCTCCTCCTCTCCAAGTTTTGCATTCAAGTATGCTGTTACAAAATCAGCTTGTCTGATTTCTTCACCCAACTCCACTGCCAGAGCAATGATGTACCTGAAGGTGGACAGCCTTCCAGTTGGTGAGAAAGTTTCTTGGTAATCAATACCCTCTCTCTTCTTGAAGCCCTGTGCAACACATCTAGCCTTGAACCTTTTCAAAACTCCATTTGTGTCAAACTTCTTGTTTAACACCAATCGAGACCCCACAATGGTCTTTCCTTTTGGAACAGAATCCCGCTTAACCACTTCAAAGACACTATTATTCTCTAGAGAATCAAATTCCTCAAAAATAGCACTCTTCCAGTTGGCTCTCTCATCAGAATTCATAGCTTGGCCAAAGCTATTTGGGTTAACCCTGTTACCCATTTCTGAACTCAACTCCAGGACTTCATTGAGCATACACTGTTCCTGAAATGTATCTTCCTCATATCCTGCGGCAGCATAATGGGATCTCCACTCCCCATACCTGTCAACCGGTACTCTAACCCTACCACTCCTTCTAACCGGAGGTGGAGGCTCATCAGGTTCTGATTCCACAGAATCACCTGGAGCGGGTACTGAACCCTCTTGTGGCACGTCTGCCACCTCTTCATCTTCTGGAACCACATGTTCCACAGCTTTTGCTGGTGAAATAGGTGCTAATTCTATTTCTTGTTGTGGCTTAATCACAACGACATCTTCACTCCTTTTGAGTGGAAAGGTACTTTCGTCGAATTTTACATCCCTGCTACGGATAACCTTTCTTGTCCCTGGACAATAGATCCTATAAGATTTACTTATTAAATCATAGCCTACAAGTGCCCTTGTTCTGGCTCTAGGGTCTAATTTTCCAACCATTTCATTATGGTGGACACTATAATACACCAAGCAACCAATTGTTCTTAGGTGTGATGTTTTGGGGTACAACTTCCAAAACTGATAATGGGGGCACTTCCCATTAACACTTACAATGTTGTGCAACAGACACACCGTGCACATCAACTCAGCCCATAAGAACTTTGGCAGACCAGATTGAGACATAATAGTTCTGACTTTGTCCAGTAAAGTCCTATTCATTCTCTCAACTATTCCATTATTTTGTGGAGTACTTGCAGTAGTGACTATATGAATGATACCATAATCTTTCAACAGCCTCCCAAACTCTTTACTCACGAATTCACCCCCTCCATCGGTAATAACCCTCTTGATCTCCTTCATCAGACCATTCTGTTTCCAGAGTTTGAAGATTACAGAAACCTCCTCTGTGGTCTGATCCTTAGATCGAATTGGTTTAACCCAAACATAATTAGTTGCAGTATCAACTAAATTGATGAAGTATCTTGCCCCACCAAGGGACTCTGGAGTGAATGGCCCTGCCAAATCAATGGAAAATTCCTCTCTAGGAACATCTGTGTGATCTCTACTCTTAGAGAACACATTTCTAGTCTTAGCCCCCAAGGTACAACTCTCACAGTTGCTGTCCTTTACCTTATGGCCACTTCTATTGTGAGAAACAGTGCTCAGAGCTGAGAATTTGAACAAGCTTGCACAAAGAAGCTTATTCCAAACTTGTCCACTAAGAACAGTTCTCCCATTCATATCAATAACAAACATATCTCCTTTAAGATAACGAATTTGAAAAAAAAAATTTTCCATAACACCCCAAGAGACACAAGGTTGTAAGGCAACTCTGGTACATAGAACACTTTATCAAAAGTAATTTGGAAACCCAGTTGATTTGCAAGAATAACTTTTCCAATTCCTTTAATCTGAATTGTTCTGCCTTTCTGACCAATATTTAAAACCCCATCATAATCACTAAGATTTGAAAATAAATTTGGTTCAAAAAACATGTGATCTGTACAACCAGAATCAATCAAAACAAGAACATCCTCCTTCAATCCTCCTAGTAGGAAAGAAGCTTTATCAGTCACTGATAAGTTCTTATCTTTGAGGTTAAGATTACTCACTTCATAATCAATCAAGTCCATTTCTTGATCCTCATCGATTTTGGCCTTCTTGTTGGGACCTTCTTCCACAACAGCCTCTTCAATTGGAGCATCCAACGCCACCATTGCAACTTTTTCAGTTGTGAGATTGACCTCCTTGTCATTCCCTTTGGACTTCTTCCTTTTCTTGGCCTCCTTGCAGTCCTTAGCATAGTGACCCTTATTCTGACAATTGTAACATAAGACCTTGGACAAATCCTTTTATGCCTTCTTGCGAGATTTTCCAGTCTTTCCAACTAGGGCTGTTCCAGAACCCCCCTTCATCTTGAATTGAAGGTCATCCTTTTCAATCCTTTTAAGCACATCCTCCTCCCCAGGAAGAGGATCCAATTGAGAAATGATTCTGACTAAGGAATCAAACTCTTTTGGCAGCTTTTAAAGGATTAAGAGTGACAAACACTCTGGATCCATGTTAACTCCAGATGACTTGAACTTGGCTATACTAGACCTAGCCTCTGCCACAAACTGTTTACAATTCGAATATTGTAACTTGAACAGTTTATTAAAGGCTATACCCTTCTGGTGAACAGAATCACCAGCATACTTGGACTTAAGCAGCTTCCAAAGGATGCTGCCCCTCCTCCTCTCATCTTCCCTAAGAGTATCAGCAACCCATGTCACATGATTCTCATCAAGATGCCTAAGGATCAGATGGTAAGACTTCTTCTCCACTTCTGAACTGATCAGAGTGTCATCTGCATCCATAATTTCCCCACAGCAGATGTTATCTAGCTCACTATCCATAAGGACAGCCCAAGCATTATAGTTCTGACTATTCAGAACTATTTTGGTAGAGCTAACATCAGGGATATAGGACATCTTCTTGGAAAACTTGAGGTCTTTGAGGTTCTCCAAAGTAAGGTACAAAGGTCAAGATGGCTTGGAAGTAATGATGATGTTGGTACTGATAATGTGTTATAATTATGGCCAGCAATTAGCTTAGGCAAATGAGCAGTATTTAAAGCAAAAGAAATGCTGGACACTGTGTGTCAATAATGGCTAATGGGGCTCTCACAATGGGGCAATATGTTGGATGAATTCGATTGGATGATGAATGAATGATGGAAAACAGCAGGGAGAAGAGCTCCTTAAGTACAAAAGATTGGCCTCTTGTGAGCCCATGATACAACAAGCCAAAAGGCAAATTTTCCGCCCCAAAAGGGCTCTACAGGCTCTACTGGCCTTGTTACTTGGTTTGGACTAAATCAGCCCACATGGCATCAGTCCCTGTACCCTTACAACCAGCCTATTCTGGTTATTTCTGGTGTTTCCACCTCAATGGGGCTGAACCAGCCCCTTAACTGTTCAATCCCCTTGGCTGGTTGTCCTTTACAACCAGCCATGATGAACTTTATTGCCTTGTTTACGGGCTGGTTGCCTCATGCAGCCAGCCCCTGGCCCCTCAAATGGGCCAGGTGGGACCCAGGGCACACCTGGGTCCGGTCTCAGACTCACATGGGGGGGGGTGACCAGCGGACATGTTGTCCCCCCCCTTTTTCTCTCAAATCCCTGGTGGGGGCGGTCAAATCCCCTCACCAGGGGCCCTGGGGGTCGATACCTCCAGGGCATCGTCAAGTACGTTGGCCTGGGAGGTGATCAGGTCCCCCCAGGCCCATCGCTCCTCCCCCTTGGTAAAGGGGGGGGGGAGAGCATCCCTGCCCTGCTTGGTCGCCTCGAACAATCGATGGTGGGGGGGTGATGAATTCCCCCCCACCTGCCGGTCGCTACCCTTGCGGCCGGTGCCGCCACCTCCTTGGGCAAGGGGGTGGTCAGGTCCCCCCTGCCCTGGCCGACCGCGCTGTCGCGGTCGGTCGCTGGCTGGTTCAACCCAGCCAGCCTGCTGGTTCAACCCAGCCAGCCTGCCCCCTCCCCCTCGCGACGGCAAGCGAGGGGAGGGGGAGCGAGCTGGGGCCGCGAGCCCCGGCTCTGCGGCGCTGGTCGCCGGTCGCGACCAGCCGGGCCCGCGTGGCATCGCACCGCGCGGGATCCCTCGGCCGCGCAACAGCCCCGCGCGGGCTGTCGGGCCCCGCGTGGGCCGTGCCGAGGAACACAGGCGGCCCCGAACGGGCCGCGACGCAAGCAGCGGCCCCGAGCGGGCCGCGACACGGGCGGCAACCCTAATGGGCCGCCCCAAGCCCGAATTGTGAGAAAAGACTACTTTTGCGGGCCAGCCCGTCTGGCCAAGTATGTCCAAAATAAACCTTGGGCCCAATTATGCCCATACAAGCCCATCTGGCTGTATTTGCCCATGTACCCCATTGGGCCCGTTAGGGCCCGTGTACCAATGGGTCTGTTTCACGCGTTTTGAGGCCAGTTTCCCCAACTCTGTAACATCCACATGGGCCCGTATGGTCCGTGTGTGTCCAATGGGCCTCAGAGGCCCATTTATGCATCCCATTTGGATTACACTTATACGTAGCACCCACGTAAGTGCGTACGTATTTTAACATTCTAAAATCATTTCCTCTGATCTTGTTCCCTCCCATTCAAATACTTCAATTGTGGTGTGGATCAAAAAAGGATTCAATTCATTGGTAAAACTTTGAGCGTGGTGGGAGTCTTAAAATCCAAAATTTAGTTCCAAAATTTGGGATTTGAACCCATGACCTCAACATTCATGAGTGATGCTTTAAAGGCTAAGCTAAGTGTGCCATTGCCAGATGAACCATTGTTCCTTTCCACTCACTTATCAAAAAATCTTATTGTTCATCATCATGACCCAGTTCATCGTAAATATCCTCTTGAATACTTATAGACTTATCATTACTCACTTGAGACCAATCCAATACTAGTCCTTGAGTCTGAACTCCACAATCCTTGTTGGAATTTGGGCCCTACCTGTTGAAGTCTGAGGATATGCAGATTGAGAGTCAGACAGAAGGATGAGTTTCATATCAGAGATAATAGTGAGATCAAAAGAGAAGAATAAAAAGAAGAATATTTTACTTACCTGAGGATATGCAGATTGAGAGTCAGACAGAAGGATGAGGAAGGAAACCTCCGGTCTGGCTCCACATTCTGTCCTCAGGTAGTGTACAACCAGTATGGAGCTGTGACATGTGAGTATGAGAATGTCTGAAGTGTGAGATAGAGGTGGTTGAGTGCGCACAGAGGACAGGTGGTTGTAGGTGAGGTCAGATGATAAGTAAGGAAAACACAGAGAATATAGGAGGTAATGAAAGAAGGAAGAAGACATGGGACATGGCTGGATAGAGGAATACAGGAAATAACAGAGAGATGGAGAGTTATTCCAAAAACCCCCCTTGCTAACCATGGCCTGTAAGACCAAAAATCCGTTGATGGGATTCAAGGAGAACACGAGATAGAGGCTTGGTTAGCATATCCGCTAGCATGTCCTTAGTAGTGACGTGACCTACGGTGAAGACCCCTTTGTCAACACACTCTTGAATGAAGTGGTGACAAGCATCAATGTGCTTGGTTCGCAAGTGGTGTGCCGGATTTTTGGCGAGAGCCTTGGCACCCGCGTTGTTGACTAGTAAAGGTACCGGGGACCCATCCTGTTAACGTAGCTTGACCAGGATGTTGCAAAGCCAAAGACCCTCCTTGCATGAGTTGGACAAGGCTTTGTACTCCACCTTGGTGCTGGAGAGCAATACTGTATGCTGCTTTTTTGATTTCCACAAGATGGCCCCGCAGCCTAAACGGAATGTGTGGCCGGAGGTGGACCTTCTATCTTCCTTGTCTTTGGCCCAATCTGAGTCGCTGTACCCAGATAGTTGAAGGGAGGGACCGCCCACAGTCAGACAGTGGTCGCCGGTAGTGTGGAGAAAGCAAAGAACTTGGAGGGCGGCGTTCCAGTGGTTGAGCAAGGGATTGGTGAGGAATTGGGAGAGTCCGTTAAAGGCAAAGGCTACGTCCGGACGGGTGCATTGAGATACCCATAGAAGAGAACCTATGAGCTGATTGTAATGCGCTGGGGAGGGAGGCAAGCCCAAAGTGCGAGGGGAAAGACTTTTGAAATGGACATCAGTGGGGGTCCAGGCTGTGATGGAATCCCCAGGAAGGAAGAATTTCATAACCGACATAAGACTCCAAACGGTGCTAGGCCATGGCAGTTCTGCGGAGGGGAAAGGTGCTGTTTAGGCTGCCCTCCTGAGTGTTACAAAAATATTTAAATTTAACCAAGATCAAGGTCCAGAACCTGGTAAATGAGGAATCAGGGAGTAGAGGATAAGGATGATAATAGTTTAGTAGCGACGGAACAGAACTATCTGAGACAAGATTATGCATGGAAAAACTTGAAAAAAGAAGTTAAAGTCTCTTTAGAGTTCAAAGAACAAGAGCTGTTGTATGTAAACAACGCCCACACGCTAATAACTCTGGTCGTCAGCAGAAGATTGGGAATGATCAACTCAAACCCAAGCAACCTCCAGGTTCTCAATGAACCTGCCCAACTATCCGCAATCAAGCGCTTGAAGGGTACCAGATAACTGAGGGTGGCTGTACAAGACAAAGCACAATGTTTAAGAAGCTCTAAAAACAAACAGTAACTGATTTGAAGCAAGGATAACCTCAACACTTCTTAAGGGACTCAAGAGTAGGCTGGCAGAATGAAACTCCAAAGAAGCTAAGGGGAGTTATAAAACTCCAGGTCTTAAGCTTAATAAGACCTCTTCAATCAATCGTGATTGTCTCCAGAAAGGTGACCAGGGATCAGGACCAGTATGGTCAGAGAAAGGGATCAAGGAGTGGTATAACACACTCAAAAATTCCAACAGACAGAATTTTTCTTCAACCAGCAAGGCTATTGGTTGTTGATAAGGATCAGGGATCAAGGGTTGAGTATGGAGGCTCAAGGATCAAAGGTGTGCTGATTTCATGCTGGATCATTCCATGCTCCGATGGTTTCATGCTCTGATGATGATCAAAAAGGCAGGGGAGAGCCCCTCCTTATATGGGCAGGAGGCCCTGTTAGACTATGTACAATGGATTCTACAAATAGAGCGGTGTGGTGCTCTTTTATGGACGCGAGTCAGGAAAGTGCTGCAGGCGGCGCGCTCAGAAGCGGTTGGGTTGGGCTCAGCACCTGGAGACGGGAGACAATGGATTGTGCGGACCAGAAAGCTTGCGCGGATCGGAAGGCTTGCGCAGATTGGAAGGCTTGCGCGGATTGGAAAGCTTGTGCGGATTGGAAGGCTTGCGTGGATTGGAAGGCTTGCGTGGATTGAAAGGCTTGCGCGGATCGGAAGGCTTGCGCGGATTGGAAAGCTTGCGCGGATTGGAAGGCTCGCGCGGATCGGAAAGCTTCCACGGATCGGACTGCGCATAGCAAGACGCGTGGATTGGGTCACGTGGGTACGCCCCGGATATTGGAACGGGTTTTCGGGCGGACGCGCGCGGGTGGAAAAACCGAGCTACGTTAATACCAAAGGGCGCAGGTAATGGCGAGGGATGGAGGGATAGGGTTGGGCTAGGGTTCTGCGGCTTAGGGTTGTATTTCATCACTCTTTCTTGTTACTTGTGGTTGTACTTAGGTTAGGGTTGAGAGGGAGGACTTAAATACTTTGCTCTCAACTCCGGGTTGTAGGGGCATCGGAGGATAGGGAAGGAAGGAAGGGGAAGGAAGGGGAAAAGGGAAAAAACACTTCACCTCACTTCACTTCACATCACTTCACTGGACTTCACTTCATGGACTTGACTGCACTTTAGGATATTACTTTTAATGGCATCGGATTGAATTGGATTGGAAAAGAAGGAATTCATCTTATTATTGCTCTCTCCCTCTCACTCTCTCTCTCTCTTGAGCGGCTGCATTTAATCTCCTTACAGACGCTTTGATCAATAACTTCAGGAACTCAAGGAAAACTTCTGGGGTGTTGCCCCCTAAAGTTTCCACATCTGAGGGTCTGGCCAGGAAAGATCTTTCGTCAAAGTCTCTCAAAGGTACTCACGGATTCTACCAACAGCCGCTTCTCTTCCTGCCTCCTCCCACGGCTTCCGCGCTACCCCATGGATTTACCCGCATATTCAACTCAACATTGCGGAAGTGGAGCGATTCATCTTGCGGTATGAAACAATCGCGGACTCTGAAGGCGTTTTGGATTTTGAGAAGGCGCGCTATGTTGTCTTGTTTATCAAGGACGTGGAAGCGCGTCGGGATGTGGAGGAGATGGATGGCTACCTGAACCTGGATTGGCCAGAACTGAAGGAGGACATGCTGGCAAGATGGGGGAGGCGCGGTTCTCGCTTTCGGAAGGACGATCTCAAGCCATCTGCAGAATTGGGTTACAAGGCAGGCGCACGCAACGGGATCCGGTTGCAAGCGGAAGTGGACTATGCGGAACTGGAGTACTCCAGGGCAGAGTATGTTCCGGCCCCACCACCGGCAACCATCTCTTGGGCTAGCAAACTTGCGGAGGTGGCAAGGGGCCTTGAGGCCTATCTGGAGAGTATTCAGTCTCCCAGCGCTTCTGCGCCCCGCGTGTGCGCAAATGGGGAGGACAACAACCATTGGCGGACGGGACAAAGGGACCAGACAGCGGATTCAAACGCGGAATTGGTTTCCCCGGTGGGGGCTAAGAACGTGTTGGGGAAGCGGGACTCGATGGAACCGGTGCGGCCTACTGACAGGAAGCGGGCGAGGACAACGGAACGGGAAATGGATGCTCCGTGCGGACTGGGAATTGACAAGCGGCGGATGGATCTTGCAAAGAAGGTACACGCGGCGGCGGAAGAGACAGACCACGCATTGGACAATCATGATCCGAGCTGGACCTCTTTGACGGCAGGGAGCGCGCATTTGGAAAGGGTAGTGGCAGCAACGGAAAGGACGGGCGCGGAATGGACAGACGGTGGGGCGGAGCGGAAGGATCAAGTGGTCACGCGCGGTCTGGCGGGCAGGGAGCGGTCAGAAATCTCCGGAGGGGAGAGCAAGGCCGCAAGAACGGCAAAGGGCAAAGGATGTTGTGTGGACGGGGTGGGGGAGGAGAGAGCTGGGATTGAAAGGGTTTCAAAACCTCTTTCCTCCTCCACGGCTGGTTGTTGTAAGGACGTCTGGGGGTGTTCTCTTTTATTTGGGTTTTGCGCGCGGATGGGCTCAAATTTCAAAGGATGCAGGAAGGTCTTGGCGGTGGGAGGTGCACCTAGGCGGTCTGGGACAACAATTTGAAAACAAGGTCCCTGCGGAATTGGTTGAGGCAATGCTCCCCGGATCTTGAGATGGGTGGGGCGCGGTCGGCTGAGGACAGCGGCAAAGTTGGGAGGGAGCTAGCGCGGGATGGAAGGTTGGAGTTGGGAAGCAGGACGCAGGCTCAAAAAAAAAAAAAAAAAAAAAAAAAAAAAATCTCTTGTTCCTTCTTATCTATTCATTCTTCCTTTTCTGTCTCCCCATGTACTCTTGCGGAGACTCTCACTGGCGCGGATTTCTCACCTTCAGACTCCCACTTGCGCAGATTTCTCACCTTCAGACTCTCACTGGTGCGGATTTCTCACCTTCAGACTCTCACTGGTGCGGATTTCTCACCTTTTCCGATTTCTCACTGGCGCTGATCTTCTCTCTCCAAGGCGCGGATATTGCGCGCGGTTCTTATTCTTTCTCAGGGACTCACAAGACAAAAGGCTACTCAATCGCGCACAAACTATGTCTTTTTGTTTATAGGGGCTAAATACAAAGAAGAAAGGATAACTACGGAAGGTGAGATGGTGGGAGATCTCTGGGGACAGAACTCAAGTTGGGGGGGGATGTGGTGCTCTTTTATGGACGCAAGTCAGGAAATTGCTGCAGGCGGCGCGCTCAGCAGCGGTTGGGTTGGGCTCAGCACCTGGAGACGGGAGACAACGGATTGTGCGGACCGGAAAGCTTGCGCAGATCAGAAGGCTTGCGCAGATTGGAAGGCTTGCGCGGATCGGAAGGCTTGCGGGGATTGGAAGGCTTGCGCGGATCAGAAGGCTTGCCCGGATTGGAAAGCTTGCGCGGATTGGAAGGCTTGCATGGATTGGAAGGCTTGCGCGGATCGGAAGGCTTGCGCGGATTGGAAAGCTTGCACGGATTGGAAGGCTCGCGCGGATCGGAAAGCTTGCATGGATTGGACTGCACATCGCAAGACGCGCGGATTGGGTCATGTGGATACGCCCCGGATATTGGAACGGGTTGTCGGGCGGACGAGCGCGGGTGGACGAACCAGGCTACGTTAATAACAAAGGGCGCGGGTAATGGCGAGGGATGGAGGGATAGGGTTGGGCTAGGGTTCTGCGGCTTAGGGTTGTATTTCATCACTCTTTCTTGTTACTTGTGGTTTTACTTAGGTTAGGGTTGAGAGGGAGGACTTAAATACTTTGCTCTCAACTCCGGGTTGTAGGGGCATCGGAGGATAGGGAAGGAAGGAAGGGGAAGGAAGGGGAAAAGGGAAAAAACACTTCACTTCACTTCACTTCACTTCACTTCACTTCACTTCACTTCACTTCACTTCACATCACTTCACTGGACTTCACTTCATGGACTGGACTGCACTTTAGGATATTACTTTTTATGGAATCGGATTGGATTGGATTGGAAAAGAAGGAATTCATCCTATTATTTCTCTCTCCCTCTAACTCTCTCTCTCTCTTGAATGGCTGCATTCAATCTCCTTACAGACGCTTTGATCAATAACTTCCGGAACTCAAGGACAACTTCTGGGGTGTTGCCCCCTAAAGTTTCCACAGCGGAAAAGGGAAGACAACCATGTGGTCACTCGCGTCAGTCTGTGGATGGGCGCGCGCAACAATACCAGAGTCACCCACCCCTCGTCCAAAGGCGGACGGGGTGGGAAAGAGAAATGAACCAAACCGCCGCGGATGTCCGCAGGCGGTAGTTGGCACTCTTCACCCCTTCCAAAGGCGGAAGCGGGTGGGAGAGCCCCAGGAAAGGTTACGGATGAAGTGCATGAGAGCGTGGATGGGCGGATAGGAGATTGGCTTGAGACGGTTGAGTAAATCCTGACGGCCTTGAGATTCACGACTGATAGATCAGGTGAGATGGGAGATTTGAAGGATCCAAGGATTTGCCAAATGCTTGGGGGTGCGGTTGGGATTAATTCAGTAAATCATGGATGAGCGCCGCGCGACAGTAGCAATGAGGAGATTGGGACGCGCGACAACAAAGATGAGGATGCGCAATGACGAGGGCGGAGATGAAAAGCAAAGCGCAACGGCAAGGATGATGAGCAATGCGGATGAAGGACACGAGACGCGGATGAAGGACGCAAGAAGCGGCGCGCGACGCGCGCGGATAAAGGAAGCGCAGCGCGCGCGGCGCGACGCGCGACGCGCGCGGATGAAGGAGGGTTTGGATGAGCCTGAGGAACAGTTTATGGGTTGAGATCTTAAAGCAGCCAGGGTGTCCCGGATGGGGCACCACACCTAGGAGATGTAATGAGTTTGACAGATGGAAACGGGCTTGGCGGGAAGGTCATGGGTGATGGAAATGGATAGGAAGAGAGAGAGTTCCTTGTCCGAGCCGACCTTGAAGCATTTTCTGATGGCCTTCACAAAGGAGGTGACAAATGAGGAAGTACCAACGATGGCAAGGTCATCAACGTGGGCGGTGACAGCCCCAACAAGAACGCCGCCATCAAGTTTGTAGTAAAGGGAGGGATCATATGAGGAGCAAGAGAGACCAAGAGATAGAAGGGAGGGGTTGAGCTTGATGTTCCATTGACGGGGGGATTGCTTCAGTCCGTATATAGCTCTGGTAACCTTGCAAACCCAGTCCAGATGTGTTGGATCCTCAAAACAAGGCGGCTGAGACATGAATACAAGCTCATCCAAGTGGCCATTGAGGAAAGCCGTCTTGAAATCAAGCTGGCGACCAACCCACCCTTTGTGGCCCAGCATGCTGAGCAGCAGGCGTAACGTTTCAAGCCACAGAGTCGGCGCAAAGAATTTGGAGAAATCCAGGGCTTGAACCTGAGAATACCCCATGGCAACAAGCCTGGCTTTCAGCTTAATGATTGAGCCATCCAGGCGCCTTTTCACTTTGAAGACCCATTTGCTGCGAATGATCCTGCGGCCTTTGGGAGGGGGTACAAGGGTCCATGTGTTGATCCTGTGAAGGGACAACATCTTGTCCTGAGCGGAGGCGATCAAGCGGCAACGGTGGGGCAATCAAAGGAGTTGCTTCCAGGTTGTCGGGGCTGTAAGATTGTCCTTAACCAAGGCATTATGGGAGAAGTTTCCAAAGCAGGAAGAAGGACAAGGCATGCGAGAGGAGCAACGTGGGGTAGGAGGGCGTGGGGGAGAACAAAGAGGAGGCTGGAGGGGAGAGTGATAATCCAAAGAGGAAGGGAGGATTGAGGGGAGAGGGGAATTAGGGGATGGCGGAGAAGTCGTAGGCGGTTTGAGGCAGAAGGTAGGGAGAATGTCCAAATCAGCAGACGGAGCAGGACTGGATGATCGAAAGGGCTTGGCGGGAGGAATTGAGGGAGATAGCGAATTGGAAAGAGGCAGAATTGGAGGAGTGGGGGGTGTGGGAAAGAAGGGGTACGAGGGGGGGGAGATGAGATGGGAGCAGGGGCGGGAGGTGTTACGGATGGTAGTGGGGAAACATCAGGCCAAGGCAAATCTACTGGGATGGAAGGTTGAGAATTGTCGGAAATGAAAAACCGCCCATATGGAAATGAGGAGTTGTTGAAAAGGCAGTTGCAAGATTTGATGATTTTCCTTGAAGTCAGATCAAACAGACAGAAAACTGAATGATCAGCTAGGTAGGATAGAAGAATGGAAGGACAACCTTTTTGATCCAGCTTGTTTCTGTTTGCCTTGGGGACTTTGTACCACACGAGAAATCCAAATGGATGAAGGTGTTTGGGTTGATGTTGGGTGATTTGAGGATAGATTTTGGTGAGACAAAACCATGTGGAGTTTTGCATGGATAGGAGTTGAAGGAGAATAGGATGTGGAGTAGCGCATCTTCCCAGAAGGATTTAGGGAGGTTTTATGATAGAAGGGAGCATTGAATCAGGTTGGAGATGGTCCAATTTGACCTCTCGGCAACTCCATTGAGTTGTGGTGAGTAAGGTGGTCCTGGTTTGTGGGAGATTCCCTTTGAGGAGAGAAAGTATTTCATGGGCTGATTGAGGTATTCACCTCCATTGTCTGATTTGATGGCAACAATTTTTGAGTCATATTTGTTTTTGAAAAGTGCTATGAAGGCTTGAGTAGCTGGCAGAACATTGGATTTGAGTCGAAGTGGATAAGCAAAGAGTGCTTTTGAGAAGTCATCAATGAAAGTAACAAAATATTTTTAACCCTCTCTCAAGACTGCCTTGAAGCTGCAAACATCGGAGTGAATCAGTTCAGCAGATTTTGTTGACCAATAACTCAAGCGGGAGTGAAATGGCCTTTGTTTCATTTTTGATTGAATGCATATGGTGCATTTCTGGACTTCCTTTTTGTTCATTGGGTAAGGTTTTATTCCATGCAATTTGAGGTACTTCTGGAGTGACTTCAGATTGAGATGGGATAGTCTGCAGTGATAACCAAAGAGACTATTGTCAGAGGTTTGGAGGATATTTGAGTGGTTTGATTCCTTGTTGCGTACATTATCTTGCAATAGATAATACAGATTATCTTTTCTGTATCCTGTTTGCAGTGTTTTGATGTTTATGTTTGACACTGACTTGTTGAATATTTTACATAAGTCTTTCTGAAATACCACAGTTAGTCCCGCGTTGCATATGTTTGAGATAGAGAGCAGTGGATCATGTAGGTCCGGGGCAACCAGAGACTTGAGATGTCCAAATTGAAATGGAATCATTCCTTTTTTGGTTGACAATATTGTTGATCCGTCTGCAAGTCAAAGAACCGTGCTGTCAGAGACTCTGTCTTTCACTTGGTTGCTGTAAGGAGTCATTGAAACTGAACATCCAGAGTCAAGATTAAAATCTTTACGCGGGTTGGTGATGATGTTTGTGGAGTTGCACACATCCACCAAACCCGCATGTATGATGACTTGGGAGTTGGAAAAGTTGTCCAAGTCAGAATCATAGTTGTTTGGGTCTGTTTTGCTTATATTCTCATTTGCGAATTTTGGTTTGCTCCGTCCAGGTCTGTTCCTGGATTTATTATTTGTCTTTTTCAGTTGTTGTAGGAGTTTTTGTACCTCAGTACACCTGGAGAAAGAATTTCCTTTGACATTGCAATGCGTGCAGAAGAAAGTCTTGGCTGTTCTGTTCTTGGTTGTCCGATTTTGAGTTGTTGATCCTTTTGGTTGATGCAGTTTCACTGAGTTAGCCAGGGAATCCTTGTTTCTGGTTTGACGAAGTAGGTGTTCCTGTTTGAGTGCTGCGACGAGTTTGGCGGATGGAACGGACTTCTTGTTCATCATGCTGGACACACAGCTTAACCAATTGTCAGGCAGGGAGAGAAGAATTGCGGTTGACTGAAGATCATTGGCGGTGAGACGGTTGTTGGTTGTGATGAGAAAGGAGAGCTTTTCTCCATAGGAGACAATTTTGGAAAGGTGAGTGGTCATCTCTTTATTGTTCAATCTTGTGAGGAGAAGTTTCCGCAACCAGTACATTCTTCCACCGGAAAAATTATCCTGATGTGCGTCTCTCAAAGCGTTCCACATGCCAACGGCGCTTTCCTTGTGCTTGTGTATGAATTGGAAGTTTGATGAGTTTACGGATCTTGATATGACAGAGCATACCGCAAGGTTGTATTGGGTTATAGTTTCTTTATTTGGTTTTTAAGGATTGTTGCTGATTAGATATCCAACCCCTGAGTCTTGGAAGTGGATCCTGAGTATCATGGCCCAGTCAAGGTAGTTTGAATCCAATCCTGGCGAGCTGAGAAGGATAATTGACGGAGTTTTGATTACTTGATGTGAGGTGTTCATATCCTCCATGGTTGATTGGGCAACGTCATTGGCTGTGGATGATCCTTCTTATTTAACAAGAGCATTTGTGCGCTCTGGGCTCATAACCTGTTGAAGTCTGAGGATATGCAGATTGAGAGTCAGACAGAAGGATGAGTTACATATCAGAGATAATAGTGAGATAAAAAGAAAAGAATAAAGAGAAGAATATTTTAATTACCTGAGGATATCCAGATTGAGAGTCAGACAAAAGGATGAGGAAGGAAACCTCCGGTCTGGCTCCACATTCTGTCCTCAGGTAGTGTATAACCAGTATGGAGCTGTGACATGTGAGTATGAGAATGTGTGAAGTGTGATATAGAGGTGGTTGAGTGCGCACAGGTGACAGGTGGTTGTAGGTGAGGTCAGATGATAAGTAAGGAAAACACAGAGAATATAGGAGGTAATGAAAGAAGGAAGAAGACATAGGACATGGCTGGATAGAGGAATACAGATCTGATGGAAGAAATAACAGAGAGATGGAGAGGTATTCCAACACTACCTTGATCCAAGTCTAATCCAATCCAACAAAGGAGTGATCCTACTTGGGTTTGGTGGTTAGGGAAGAGGATAATTATAATGAGGAGGAGGAGGGGGGGTGGTGGGAAGGTGAGCAGTGAGTGAAGTGAGAGAAGTTAAAGAGTTGATCAAGATCTTTGTCACCAGTCAAGAGCTGGCTGCGTTTATGGGAGAGCTTTAGCCTGGAGTCCACCAAGGAAGGGCTACTACTAGCCCTTCAAGAAATAAATCAATAGGTATCTTGACCAACAAATTGACCTTCATCCTCCTCCTCACCACAATAGATTTCTGGAAGCAGCAGAGGAGGAGCAGGAGGAGGCTTCCGGCGGCAGAAAAGGAGGAGGAGGCCCCAATGAATCAATTGCTCAATTGATTTCTGGCAGCGGCAGAGGAAGAGGAGGCCAAAATGTATCAATTGCCAGCGGTGGCAGCAGAGAAGTAGGATGAGGCCACCTCTTTCAATAAATCAATTGCTGGAGGTGGCAGAGGCGTAGCAGGAGGAGGCTTCTGGCAATCAATTTATAAATTGCTGGTTGCAGCAGAGGAGGAGGCTGCAATTGATCAATTTCTGGCAGTGGCAGAGGAGGAGGAGGAGGAGGAGGCAGCAAACTGCAATTGATTAATTGTTCAATCCATTTTCATCATTGGAAGAGGAGGAGAAGGAGGATGCCGCCATAAATAAATTGATCAATTTCTGGTGGTGGCAGAGGAGCAGGAGGCCAGGATTTATTGATTGCAGGTGGTGGCAGAGGAGGAGGAGGAGGAGGAGAAGGGATAAATCAATTGCTGGCTTTGGCAGAGGAGGAGCAGGAGGAGGCCGCCGGAAAGAAACCAATCAATTACCAGTGGGGGCAGAGGAGGAGGAGGCCAGGATTGATTGTTCTCAGGCAGAGGCCTCCGCCCACAATCAATTGCCAGCAGCAGAAGAGGAGGAGCAGGAGAAGGAACCCAGCAATAAATAAGATGATTTCTGGAGGAGGCCAAGGAGGAGCAGGAGGAGGCCTCTAGAAATCAATAAATCAATTGCCGGTGGCACCAAAAGAGGAGGAGGACAGTATCAATCAATTGGGAAATCAATTGCCAGTGGCGACAGAAGAGGAGGAGGCCTCCATACACAATCAATTGCCGGTGGGGGTAGAGGAGGAGGAGGAGGAGGAGGAGGCTGCTACCCTCAATTGATCAATCAATTTCCTGTGGGGGAGGAGGAGGATCAGAAGGAGGATGCCAGCAATCAATTGATCAATTGCTGGATGTGACAGAGGGGGAGGAGGAGGAGAACGCCTCCGGCGGTGGCAGAGGGGGAGGAGGAGGAGGAGGCCACGGGTGGCACCAGAGGAGGAGGAGGGCAAGGAGGGGGGGGGAGCCTACCTGGAGGATTGAGAAAGGAGGTGTGGGGTTACCTAGATGTTGAATGATCAAAGGATCAGAAACAAATGAGGGGCAGGAAGAGGAGGAGGTGAGGAGAAGGGGGGTGGATTTGCCAAGGTGGAGGTGTGGATGGGTGTTTTGCATGGGATGGATGGTGGATAGATGATGGTGCATAAATGGCAGTTTTGGTGTTTGAAATCCCCCATTTTCATGAAACCTACCATTTTGAAACACACCAGTTAAGGGTTATGTGTATTTCAGAAACCCACCATTAAAAATGGCAGATTTTGTCCAAAAAAATGGCAGGTTTCTAATGGCAGTTTTGCTAACTTTGATACACACTATTGAGCATTTTTTAATGTTTTTTATGTAATTTTTGGGTTTTATTTTTTAATTATTTTTTGTTTTTATTAGAATTTTTTTTAATAGGAAAATGTTAAATTTGCAACCCAAAGGTTGCAAACAGTTGTGAATGGCCTTTCAAAACCATACGCGGTTGCAAAAGATGGGTAATGCCCCAACAAAGCATGATCCAGGTTGCTTCCACCTGGGAAAATCCCCAAGAGCTTTCAAACAAGGGTTTGAAAATGGGGTTGCGCCTATTTTCCAGGCCCATTTGGGGCAGAATGGACCCAAATGGGCGATCTGAGGGAGGAATTGGGGTACCTTGGCACCCCTGGACCACACTTGAGTGGCATCAACCTAAATTTGGGGATTTTTCCCACTATGTGGGACTATTATTGGACCACAAAAAGAAACTTGGGAATCAAGCAATCTTCCTATTGGCAAAAACTCTTGACAAAAATCTTGTCACACACACCACACACTGTTGGATAAATTAATTTTTCTCAACGCAAAAGTGAGCTAAATTTTGGAGTTGTTGGATTGAAAATTGTATGGAATGCTAACTTTCCTTTAAACTTTTTTGTTTTATGGGAACAGTGGCAAGCCCAAGCTCATCCAGATTAAACAAGGCTACGTGAAAGAGCTTAATTAATAGGTTAATTAACAAATTTTTTGTGTAATCTAGGGATTTGCGTAGTGAGTTTGAAAAGAAGAGGTTGTGTGCCCCAATTGCATCCTCATCTAGAGTTAATGTTGGAGCTTTTACATCTCATACTCTTTCCAGCTCACTTGTTTCCATTCTCATTTCTTTCTGCTTCCTGTTTACATCATTTCTCTTTCTCATTTAACTCTGTTCCATGTTCACATCATTTCATCTCATTCATCAAGTCTCCTTCAGCTGTAACTCTCAGTCTGATTCTCACATTCATCTAGCGCGCGCTCCCAGTTGTCATGTCAGCTTGCCCATAGTTGCTCTGTCACACTGTCTGTGACATCTACCAGTTGTAACTATACCTGAGGACAGAATGGGAGCCAGACAGACGGATTCTTCTCTCATCCTTCTTTTCTGACTCTCATCTCTGAATATCCTCAGGTAAGTTGTCTTTTCTGTTTTGTTTGTTTCTCTCATCCTTCTGTTCTGACTCTCATCTCTGAATATCCTCAGCCCAACAGGTTATGAGCCCAGAGCGTTGACCACTACTTCTCACCCTACCCAGAAGGATCCGACTCAACTGCGTGTCGTTAAACTTGTTATTAATCTACTAACTCTTCATCAACATGGAAGAATCACAAACCGGCCATCCTGTCCTGAAGACACCCTCAATCATCCCACTGAACTCGCCAGGATCGGAATCAAACTACCTTGACTGGGCAATGATCCTCCGCATCCACTTTAGAGTTTCTGGGGTCAGCTACATACTCACCGACGACTCTACCAAGACCAATCCAGAAACTCTGTCTCAAGACAATCTAGCCGTATGTTCCGTTATCTCAAGAGCTATCCTTCCCACCAACTTCCAATACATTTGAAAGCACGAAGAAAACGCCTTAGGAATGTGGAAGGCGTTGAAAGAAGCACATCAAGATAACTCTTTGGGAGGCAGGATGTATTGGCTCAGAAAGCTCCTTCTAACAAAACTCAACGATAAGGATATGCCTACGCATCTATCCAAAATAGTTTCATACGGCAAGAAGCTAGGCTCCCTTATCACTCCTGAAAATCCTTTAACCGCCGACAATCTTCAATCTACCGCGATCCTACTCTCGCTCCCAGACGACTGGGTTGGATGTGTCTCAAGCATGATGAACAAAGAGTCAGTACCATCGTCAAAAATTATTACCGCTCTGAAACAAGAACATTTGCGCAGACAGACTCAAATCGAAGATGAAATATTCCACTCAGTCAATACCAAAAACTCGGCTAAAGCTCACTCAAAAGGGAAGTCTACTCAAAATCCAAACGTGTATACAAGAACTTACTACTGCACGCACTGCAAGACTGAAGGGCACTCATTCTCCAGGTGCCCAGAGGTGCTCCTGATAATGGAACAGTCCAAAAGAAATAATCAACCTCGACCAACCAATAAAGGAACCAGATCTGGACCAACCAACATTAAAGCAAGCAAGGCAGTAGCCAAGGATGACTCAGAAGACGATGAATCGGACGATTTCTCCGACTCTCAAATTATCGTACACGCCGGTTCCACCACATGTCATCTCACCCACTCGACGACGAATCTGAAGCAAGATTTCAATATCAACTCAGGCTGCTCAGTCTCTATGACTCCTTATGAGTACCAAGTGTCCAATAGAAAGACTAACCTCACATCCATTCGCCTTGCCAACGGGTCTACCATCTCTTCAGTATCTGAAGGGTCCCTGAATCTCCCTTTCTGCCAAATGAGATTGCTTGTGGTCCCAAAACTGAAGGAACCTCTTCTCTCGGTCTCCAACATCTGTGACTCCGGATTTATTATGGTATTCACAGAGGATGGTTGCAAGATTTTTGACAAGAGTGCCACCGATTTAACCTCAACGCCTCTTCAATTGGGTTGTAGAAATGGAAACCTCTATTATCTCCCAAGACAAGATGTGAGCGATCACAGTTCACAATCAACAGCTGTTTCACACTCTGACGACAGTCTTTTCGGCTACCATTGCAGACTATCTCATCTCAATCTCAAATTGCTAAAGAAGCTTCTGAAATCACCCAGCATCTCACCACTGCCATCAAACGACCTTGAAGTCCAACAGTGCCCAATCTGCATTGAATCTAAAATGACTCAATCTCCCTTCCACACTAGACTAAGCCACAGATTGAGCAGACCAGGCCAAATCATCCACTCAGACGTTTGCAGTTTTGAAACCACATCTTTCAAAGGATATAATTATTTTGTTACGTTCATCGACAACTACTCTAAAGGTCTTTTCGCCTACCCTATCAAAAACAAATCAGATGTGTTCCAGTGCACCAAAATCTTTGTTTCCTTCTTTGAAAACCAATATCAAGCTCAAATCTCCTCACTTTGTACTGACAATGGGGGGGAGTATCTTAATCAACCAATGAAAGCTTACCTCGAATCAAAAGGCATACTTCTGGAGCCTGGGCCTCCACACTCTCCTCAACTCAACGGTGTGGCTGAACGGTCTAACCGTACCATTTCCAATATGATCCAAGCTTCCCTCATCTCATCTCACCTCCCCAAGTCTTTCTGGGCAGATGCGCTCAGGCATTCCAAATTTGCTTTCAACTCTTTCCCTTGCAAGACTCCTTCCATTTTTATCTCACCAAACTCTCTTCTTCGCCGCGACGACGTTCCACTATCCTACCTTCATCCATTTGGATGTAAGGTCTGGTACAGAGTCCCTGAAGCGAATCGTTCAAAATTGGACGGAAAAGGCAAGTGCGGTTTGCTTCTATCTTATCTCACCGACGGGAACGGGTATTGTCTATTTGACAGCCACAGCCGCAAAGTCATCAAATCACAAGATTGCATCTTCTACGATACTGTCTTCCCTTACAATCGCCCCGCCACTGTTGTCCCTGATCCTAAAGTCTCTCTTGAAACCGTTCCTCTTCCCACTCCCCACGCTCCGTATCCTGTTGTGAGCACCAGCCCGCCAGTCAATGCACCTACACCTTCATTGCCGGAAACCCCCATCATCAACCCTCTCCTGGCTTCTATTCCGGCAAGATACCAGCCTGTTCCATTGTCCAGACCATGCTCATCTAGCACCAGTTCATCCGGCTCCGACTGGATGCCGCCCCATCCCGCCCATCAATTCCCACGCTCCTCCCCTTCTCCTCCATCATCTCCTCCTGCTCTCCACAATCCTCCATCTTCCCCTCCCCTTCCATCTCTTTCGCCTCCTGTTCCCCACGCTCCACCTTCCTCTGTTCCCGCCGCGGCCTCCCCCCCGGCCTCAGCAGTCAAATCTTCATCCAGTACTCCCATTCGTCGCTCCTTGCGGTCCCGCAGACCTCCGTCGCGCTACGGCAATTTCTCCCGATCCGTTTCTGTAAAGGATGACCTTGTCGCCCCGACGACCTGGAAGAAACTCCTAAAGTTGCCACACCGTAAACGATGGATTATCTCTGCGCAGGAAGAAATGTCTTCACTCCAAGGCATGGGGACCTGGAAGCTTTTCCCCCCACCCAACGGCAGAAAAATTATCCGCTGTAAGTGGGTTTTCAAAGTCAAGCGTCGAGAGAATGGCTTGGTCCTCAAACTCAAAGCTCGTCTTGTCGCCATGGGTTTTTCCAAGATCCAAGGTCTCAATTTCTCTGAAGTTTTTGCCCCAACTCTTCAAATGGAAAGTCTCCGTCTAGTTCTATCTCTGCTTTACCACAATGATTGGGTTGGCCGGCAAATCAATTTCAAGACTGCTTTCCTGAACGGTCGCCTTGATGAAGCTGTCTACATGAATCAACCACCTGGCTTCGAGGATCCAACTCGTCCGGATTGGGTGTGTGAAGTTTTGCAAGCAATCTACGGTCTACGTCAATCACCTCGACAGTGGAACCTGGAGCTAAGCTCCGCCATGATATCCCTTGGTTTAGCGCAGTCCTCCTATGATCCATCCCTCTACTACAAGCTAGAGGATGGCGTTCTTGTTGGTGCGGTGGCCGCCCATGTTGATGACCTTGCTGTTGTGGGTTTTCCAGGTTTTGTAAGAAGTTTCATCACCGGCATCAGCGGTAAGTTCAAGGTCGGGTCGGATGAGGATCTCCATCTATTTCCATCGCTATCCATCCAACGCGACCGGGGAGCTAAAACTGTTTTGATCAGCCAGTCTCATTACATTGAGTTGGTCCGCGACCGTTTTCTCTCCTCAGCTGATTCCAAAACGGCCCCTTCACCAACAGCAACATCTTTCAAGCTCCTACGGAAGCGACTACCGGACTCCACTAAGGCCCCGCCTGAGTACAACCAACTCATTGGATCCCTGCTTTGGATATCTCAATGCTCACGCCCCAATATCGCTTTTGCCGTCAACAAACTCTCCCAGTTTCTTCAAGATCCCTCAGTAGAACACTGGAACGCTGCGGTACAAATCCTTCAATACCTCAACTGCTCTTGCGATCTGCAACTAGTCCTTGGAGGCCAATCTCTCAATCTCACTGGCTACGCCAACTCGGACTGGGCTGAGGACTCCATTGACAGAAGATCCACCTCCGGATACACTTATTGCCTGGGTTGGACTGCCATCTCTTGGAAATCGAAGAAGCAGCCCACCGTCTCCCTCTCAAGCACTGAGGCTGAGTAAAAGTCTCTATCCAATGCGTGCAAAGAAGGCCTGTGGCTCCGAAATCTTCTTTCAGAACTCCACCTTAGGGAATCAGTTCCGGTTGTTCTTTTTGTCAATAACAGCGGTGCCAAAGCCTTGGCAAAGAACCCTCTCCATCACTCCCAAACAAAACATATCGACGCCAGGCACCACTTCATTTGCGAGTGCGTGGGCCAATCTCTTTTTGAAGTCTGTCACGTTCCCACCACGGAAATGCTTGCTGATATGCTCACAAAGCCACTCCCAAGGGTTATTCTTCAACAACACCGCTCACTCTTTGGCTTAATATGATGTGCTCAGCATGGGGGGGTGTTGGAGCTTTTACATCTCATACTCTTTCCAGCTCACTTTTTTCCATTCTCATTTCTTTCTGCTTCCTGTTTACATCATTTCTCTTTCTCATTTAACTCTGTTCCATGTTCACATCATTTCATCTCATTCATCAAGTCTCCTTCAGCTGTCACTCTCAGTCTGCTTCTCACATTCATCTAGCGCGCCCTCCCAGTTGTCATGTCAGCTTGCCCATAGTTTCTCTGTCACACTGTCTGTGACATCTACCAGTTGTACCTATAATTGAGGACAGAATGGGAGCCAGACAGACGGATTCTTCTCTCATCCTTCTGTTCTGACTCTCATCTCTGAGTATCCTCAGGTAAGTTGTCTTTTCTGTTTTGTTTGTTTCTCTCATCCTTCTGTTCTGACTCTCATCTCTGAATATCCTCAGCCCAACAGTTAAAATTGAGGAACAAGATGCTTCCTCACAACAGGAACAAGATTTCCCGTCACAAAATGAATTGAATAAAGGTGGTGGGTGAAATTTCATATTTCATTGGACTTAGAAAGATTTGAATTGACAAATACTAATGTAGATAAGGGGTGTTGGACCCGCTTGATCCTCCTCCTTTTAGATCCTCCTCCTTTTAGAATCTTTTCTAGTAGGAAAGTGTAAAAATTATGGCCAGAAATCAGCTTAGTGACAAGAGGAGCAGTAATTAAAGCAAAAAAAATGCTGGAAAAGTTGTTTCTATAAAGGCTAAGGTTCTCTCAAAATTGGGAAATATTTTGGATAACTGATTGGATGAATTCAAGTGGATGTGGATTGAAAACAGCAGGGAGAAGGGCTCCTTAAGTAAAAGATAGTGGCCTCTTGTGGGCACATGATAAAAAAGGTGAAAAGTTAAAATTTACATACCAAAAGCACTCTGCAGGCTCTAAAGGCCCTGTTCATTGGTTTGGGCTACATCACCTTGCATGGCATTTGCCCCTGAACCCTTTCAACCGGCCTGCTCCGGTCAAATTTGTTGTTTCCACCCTCATGGGACTGAATCATCCCCTTTTCTTTTCAATACCCTGGCTTGCTTTCCCTTACAACCAGCCCTGTTACCTCTGTGACCCCACTTACCAAACTAGTTGCCTCATGCAACCAGCCCCCAGCCCCACATATGGGCCAGGTGGGACCCAGGACTCACCTGGGTCCGATCTCAAACTCACACAGGGGTGGGTATAACCCCCAAACATGCCAAAACCCCCCTCTTTCCTACCTGGGTTACCAGAAGGGGTGGTCAAATCTCCCTCTGGTTGCCTGGGACAACATTTGCCCCAGGAAGACTGTTGAAGATGGTGTGCTGGAGGGGGATCAGGTCCCCCCAGCCCTTGGCGCCTCCCCCTTGGTAAAGGGGGGGGGGGAAAGTTCCCCTATTGATTTTCTCCATCCCACACACACAGGTGGGATGGTGATGAAATCCCCCCCCATGCCGGTTGGCTTGATGCAAAAAGCCTGAAATGTATCAACAGTCTAGTGGCTGGGGGGGGGGATCAGGTCCCCCAAGCCCTTGGCGCCTCCCCCTCAGTAATGGGGGGGGGATGGGGGGGGAGAGCGCCCTGCTTTCCTTTTTGCCTGGGTGAGGGGGTGATGAAATCCTTCCCACCCTGAACAGTAACCTCATGCAACCAATCTCTGGCTAGCTAGTTCCAGCAATCCATCTTCCCTCCCCTCTGCAATGGCAAGCAAAGAGAGGGTAGGGATTCAGGGCCGTCAGCCCCGGATCCTGTGGCCCCAACTGCTGGCCGTGAGTTGCTTGTTGGTCACAAATGGGGTGGGGGACTTCATATGGAGTCCCTCTACCCCATAAAACGGCCCTGCGTGGACTTTTTGGCCCCTCAACGGGCCGTGAGCAAGTAAAAGAAGCCCCAAGCAAGCCACAACAGCGGCTCAAGCCCCAACAGGCTGTCCCAGCCCAAAAAATTAAAATGAATACTTTGGGGGGCCTTTCTGACTGGCGAAGTATATCCAAAAAAACCATTTGGACCAATAATTCCCATAAAAGCCCATTTGGTTGGGGTTGCCCATCCATCCAAACAGGCCCATGATGGCCCATGTAACAAATGAATTATTTCACGTGTTTTGAGGCCTGTTTCCCCAAATATGTGAAATACACACAGGCCCGTGTGGTCCATGTGTTTTTCAAATTGGCCATAGAGACCAATATGTGCATCCCATTTGGATTAAACCTATACGTGACACACACATAAGTTCCTATGTATTTTAACAGAAAGAAGCCAAGATGTATTGTCAAAAATGGGCAGCCATGCATGGCTAGGCATTGAAAAATTTCAATTCAAGGGAGGATAAATATGTCAATCTATATTGTGTAAGATATGGTTCTTATGAAGGGCCATGCCTCAGCAAATTTCAAAGGGAAACTCACACAAGCAAGTTTGGGTTTCAATTTTTCATCCATGCAAGTAGGAAAGTAGCAGATCCCATGTGGCATCTCTCCATTAGAAATGGCCTAAACAATCATCAACCCTCACAAATTCCTTCAGTAAATTCTCAACTGAGGAGAATATCAGGTCAAGCATTACATTTAATTAGGGAAGTAATGAAAGATGGGCTCAATACAGTGCAACTTAAAAGGAAATGGAGAAATATTGATGGTGGAGAATGCATTGATGATAGAACAATCTATAACAACAAGCACAAGGTAAATCTTGATGAAATGGATGGGAAAGGTTTTATGGACAATCAATCAGAAATTCTCCAGGAATCCCAGCGGGTTTCAAGGTCCAAATTTGGTTGAGAGGGTCACTTAGAGGCCTTATCCTTGTTTAAGCCCAAGTCTTTAAAACTAGGCAAAAAACTCCATCACCTTGATTTGTTGAATTGTACTTATAAAAAAAAGGTAAAACATCCATCCATTGAATGTTGTAGGAATGAATGCTAACAAAAAGACTTTTCAAAAGGCTTTTGTTTTTAGAAAAAAATGAGTTTTATAGTTGGGAATTGAAAGAATTAAAGGAGTTTTCTTATGATCCTGAGAGACTTCCCAAAGTCTTTGTGAAGGACCATGAAAACATCCTGATTTGTGCAATTTTACAAAGTTTTCCTGAGTCATCCAGAAAGTGTTGTACATGGCACTTGTCTACAAGCAAAATGTAAAGTGTGCTTCAATAATGATGTTGAAGGTTTGAAAACTTTTATGACTCTTTGGGGCAGGTTTGGCGCCTCTAAAACCAAGCGGGAGGCAGAAATAAATGTCTGTTGGGAGTGCTTACTTTGAAACTTGTATACATTTTTTTTGAAAGAAAATGAGGATGTACTTTGGTATATGGAATAGAATATTTTTCCTATCAAAGAATTGTTTGTAATGGATTGTACTTGTGTCTACCCAGGCTTTGGAAATAAAATTATGTCTTGGTTAGAAGGGGCCCATTCCACTTTCAAGCAATTACCAGTAGGATCTTGAGGGACATTTTGGATGTGTGGAAACACCTTGAGGGAACTATTGGAAGTCAAATCCAATTGGTCCCTGCAGCACTTAAAGAATCTCAAATAAAGTTGCAAACACGTCTGCAAACAGATCTATTAACTTTGGCTTAAAAATTTTTAATTAAGGCAATAAACTCATTAAGGAACAATTTAAGAGGTTAAAGCGCAACCACAATGGCAAGGTGTGCTCAAATTCATTTTCAAAAAAAATGAGCTTGCCTTGTTCCCAGATTTTGGGTGAAAAACTAGAATCAAGAGGATCCATTGTGGCTGATGATGTTCATCCTCAGTTGCAGTAAGGCAATGCCCTTCCAATGAAGTAATTAGGGTTGTCTGAAGGGTTCCAATTATTGGATTGAAAGATCAATTATTGGATTGACAGATTAATTATTGGATTGGCAGATTCATTATTGGATTGAATGATTAACTATTGGATTGAAAGATTAATTATTTGATTGACAGATTAATTATTAGATTGAAAGATTAAATATTGGATTGACAGATTGATTATTGGATTGACAGATTGATAATTACTTTGTTTTTGAAAGTTTGAAGGAGATGCAGGGCTTCATGAAGAATCTCAAATTTTAAACAAGTGGAATCAAATGTATAGGGAACAACCTAAAAAAGTTAGTTTGGAGGTTCTGAGGTCAACTCTCAGCTGCTTTAATTGCAAAGCCAATGCTTGAGCCAAAGTTGCTAAATTCAATTGGCGGTCAAC
The DNA here is from genome assembly GCA_025617555.3 of Puccinia polysora. NCBI lineage: Eukaryota > Fungi > Basidiomycota > Pucciniomycetes > Pucciniales > Pucciniaceae > Puccinia > Puccinia polysora. Next base: position 8,706,752 of record CM062622.1, on the reverse strand, counting down.
CAAAATTGAAAGCAAACCATTGTGAAATTTTAAAATTTGAGCATGTGGAAAGTTGAATTAAGAGGGAAAAAAGGGTTAAAATGGGAACCAAAAGACCAAAGACAGGAAGTCTTTTATTTTGAGAAAATTTCATTTTTAAGGTTTAATGAACTGATGGGAAATTGATCTGGTTAGGCAATGAGGGCTCTTCATCTGAATCTCATAGTTCAGAGGACAAGACTGAAAAGAGGATTAAAAGGGGATCAAAGATACCAAAGATGGTAAGTATTTTTTTTGAGAAGTTTTCATTGATATTGGCTAACTGATGGGAAATGATAATTATATTAATAGTATTTAGGCTCAGGATCCATATTTCATAGTTCAGTCAAAGAAACTAATAGTTAATTGGGGTTGGTGGTGTTGGAATCAGATTCCTTTTCAAAGGGTAAAGCATAAAAAATTGAGGAGTCAAAAATAAGCTCATCTTTGTGAGTTTTGATTCTTTAAATGAGATTGTAATTTTGGTTAACTACTTTTTTTTGCTATGAAGTGAATTACCTCAATCAAATACCTGATAACTTACATAAGTTCTTGGTTGAGGTTTGGGATCCAGTTGGTGATGAAAATTGTGGATTTAAAGTCATTGCTAAATCACTTGGGTATGACAAGAATGGATGGTTTAATTTTCTAAAAGAATAACTTGGAACATTGAGGAAAAATAAGTGGTTCTATTCTAAGATCCTTGGGGGCATTAAAGACATTGAAAAGATAGAAAAAATACTTGATGTTAATGAAATAAATTAAAATATTCCATCATCAAAATGGCTTTTAAATTTGGACATGGTTCAAATTATAGCAGATACTTATGGAAGAACAATATGTTTCATGTCATTGGATTCATGTTGTACTTATACACCTATGAAAATGGGTGTAAAAGAACAATGAGATAATATGTTCATTTTCTTTGTTAACAATAACCATTGGTTACAGCTTGTCCTTAAGGAAGATGTCAGCTTGCTAATATTGCAGAGAAATCTGCAAAAGTAACAAAAACAAAATAAAAATAAGAATATTAAAATTCACTTAAGAAGGAGTAAAAAAATCCTTGAATATTATTGCAGAAATGGATTCTCCACCCAAAATTAGGTAGGGTAACTCACTGACCTCACCATTGAAATCCAAATTCTGATAATTTTAATAATTAAAGAAAGAAAAGACCAAAATACCACGACACCATTATGTGACTTTTTGGCCAATTAAATATTTCACATTTTTTGTCACGTATAGGTTTCACACCTAAAATTCAGTCAGAATTGAGGTGTTGTGTATATTTTAGGAGTTAAAAACGGAAATGTGTTTTGTCACAAGTCCCGCACGCGGCTGCCGCAACCAATACACCCGCGCGCGGCTAAGCAGCAGCACTGCCACCCTGTCAGCGTACCCTGACAAGCTGTGTATTCAGACCCGGGCCTCTGACAAGTAAGCAGCTGCTGGACTATGGGCTGGCAGAGTGACAGGAGGCCTGAGAAGCCAGGTACCAGGTTAACATGCTACAAACTACACGGGAACATTCTACATATGTAATAAATGTTCCTGTGGATAGTAGATAATCTAAAAATACATAAAAAAATATAAAGATACCTAAATAACCTTTAAACCTAATTTTTTATTAATATAATTAAAAATACCAAAAATGTCGAAAATAAAATAAGATTACTAATATTTGTAAAAATTAATTGAAATACTTAAATATACAATTGTGAGAAATTTAAGCCTCAATATTTTTTTTACATAATAAGAAAAATAATGATGTAAAAATATTACATGAATTCTCATAAATTATATTTTTAAGTAATTATTTTAAGTAAATCAACTGAATTTCAGAAATAAGGAGTAAAATCAATAACACAATTTTACACCAATCAGTTAATACAAAATTAGAACCCACCTGCAATCAGATTATCCTTAGGAATTTCTATCAATAGAATTATTACCATACTGGGAACATTTACTAAGGATAATTTATTAATAATGAATAATATGGACAGATTAGTGTTATTCACACGTCCAAAACATCAATTAAAAGGTAGAATAATTCCCATACCCAGTATAATTATTTATTAACCGTGCTAAAGCACCTAGAACAGGTGACGGGCTACCACTGATTACCCCGCTAGCCTTAGTGTCAGTCTCTTTGAGCCCCTGTATCCCTCAGAAGGACAATATTGGGACTCAAAGAGCTATAAATAAGGGGCTCTTTTGAGGATATTGATACCCAGAGACCCAGTTATATTTACATCCAGACACCGTGCCAAGGTAATCAAATACTTATAAGAGATAAGTAAGTGATTTATGGCTTTATTCTGATCAATAATATCTCTCCCCAACCCTTTTTATCAATTTAAACTGCTGAACAACCTTTTAACCACAGTAACAGGTTAAACCCATCAGTGCATGTCCCAAACAGATACCCAAAGGATTAAATAATATACCACTGAATCATATTATCCTTTTTCCTTCGTGGAAGCTTGGTTAAAAAGCCTTGCCACTCCCCCGTGTATTTCATATAAATATTATCTTTGGGCAATATATCCTTTAAGAAAATAAATTAAAGGTTCCAAAGTAACAAGGTCTTCATTTTTTCAAAGTGAATTCCCTGAAGAGAGGTGTTGAAGATCCCCAATATTATTGTGGCCCCTCTATTAATTTATTTCATAATCTATTTGTTTAATAATCAATTTATTAATATTGATTTATAATATCAAACCATAAACCAAACCAATTAACCTTGAAATAGCTTTATCCAAATATTTTAAGGATTTTTGCTGCATTTATTGAATCATATATTTATCATTTATTCAATCACCTCTGGTAGCTAAACAACAGAAAGGGTCTTGGCATCCAGGAGGCTGAAAGTAGATTTGATTCCAATCCATCCCATAGTTTCCAAACCACATTCCATGATTTCTAAAAAGCAGCCTGTTGTCTTGATAACCTCAAAGATCAAATTGAGTTGTATTCCAACTTATAGATTGATTTCATCATTTGGGTTTTGTTTCTGATTCTGAAGTTGAAATTCTATTAATATAAAGGGTTATCAAATTTTCAAAATCATAATATAAAGGGGCACCAGATTTTGAAAATCATTATGTTAAGTTTTTTCAGTTAGCACCATGAGGGCATATCAAAGTTAAGCATAAAAACCAATTTTTAATGGCGGTTTTCAACCCAAATACACCATTTCAAACCCTTGGTCAAAAAACAAAAAAAACCACTTATTTCACATGAGACATGTCCATGTTACCTGAAAATAAATGGTTTTTTTCAAATAAAGTATTTAAAGGATTTCAATGCCCCAACCAATCATTACACATCATCACCCCTGGTTTCAACCTCCCACCTCATTGGAAAAATTCTAACTCCAAACTCATCCAAAAATTTGATTCATTACTCTTCATCTCTTCATTGCTATCCCCATTACTTCATCAATCTCATTGCTTCACCACTCTCATCACTTCATCAACCTCATTGCTTAATCACTCTCATCACTTCATCACTCACATCACTTTCTCACAAATTCTTGCTTTCATCACATCCATCCTCTCATGACTTCATTGCTTCATCCCTTACTCTTTTTAAATGGCCCCTCATTAATCCTCCCCCCAAAAGTCCACAAAACAATTGAATGGACCAAAGCAAACATCCCCCAGGAACTCAAAATCTAAAAATCCTCCCCCATCAGCTTCCAAAGGCTCAATTCAGCTCACAAGAGCTTATCACATCATCCTGGTAAACAGTCTCAAAATTATTTACAACTACAATGCTTGCTTTGGATCCAAAAATGAAACACAACTTGGGCAAAATCCTTCCTCTAGGTTTGATGGGTATCTCCTTATTGCCAATGAATTGAAGAATGAAACCAAAGGTAGGCTGGATCTTTCATCCAAAAAGATGCGGGAGCAATTCAAGAATATCAAACCAAGTACAAAAAATCCCACTCAATGTCAATCTCCACTGGCTTTGGTATCACCAACTCCAATGAAGCAAAGGGTATCAACTTGGGTGTTGATAAGTTGGACTCCATTTGTCCTCTTTATGTTGGCATGGATGATATATTTGGAAAGAAGGCCAATATAACCCTTTTAGCCAATTTTGATGCCCAAAAATAAGATTCAGTTGATGCTGAGGACCTGGCTGTGGATGCTGAGCCTAGCAATTATGATCCTGATGAAGACTATGAGTGGCTCCAATCTGATGTGGAGGAGGATATTCCAACAGAACCAGCTCAAATCATGTCTACATCAGCATTGATCAATTATTCCAACCCTTCCTTGGAACACTCAATTTCTTCTTTGGATCGCTCTCTTCCTGGGTTGGAAGAACTTAATTAACTGTGCCAATGAGAAGCAAGTTATTCCTGTATTGCCACTACCATCAACATCTGCTCAAGTAAGGGACCATGGCATTTTCTCTTCTGTCTGGTTTATCCTGACTGATTTAGATTGTAAAAAACACAATCACCTGTTCCTGAATGACCAAATAATCAAGCCAATGGGGTCTCCAACATTCCCTTCAAATTGGAGCAATGACTTTCCCACACAAACCTCCTCTGCACAGGGAAAGCTAAAGGCCTCCAATTCCATCAACATCAACCCCAATAGATGTCAAAAGAGGAGAAACAATTCACATTCATCTGGCTTTGAGGATATCATGGAGAAGCAAGATTCAAGTAAGTGAATTAATTGACTCTCCTTGATTTCAAAATGAATCTCATTTCTATTCCCCTCCAAAAAACAGTGAAATCAAAAATTGAATCTGAAAAACTTCAATTTGAAAAGGAAAAGTGGGATTTTCAAATGGCTATGGATTGTCAAGAGCAGAAAGCTGATATTTTGGCCCATCAACAAAACTTGGATGCTGAGTGGCAAATGAAATAGGATGAGCTGGAGTTTCAAAAGAGGAAAAGGAGAAGGATCAAGAGGAAGACCAAATCCAAAACGAGAGGGAAAGGCTAGCCACAGAAAAAAAGTTAGTTTATTGGTAGCAATGGCATGTATTGTTAGAAGTAGAAATGTTGATGAAATAAAGGAAATTAATTGATTGCTTGGCTTGTAAAATACCTGCTTTGATAAATATTTTAAAAATCAAAAGAAAAAAATTATTTTCAAATAAAACAATGTTTGAGCCTATTTTTAACCCCACCAAAGAAAAAAAAAATTAATTTTGATTTAGATTTTTTGGTCAAGAATATATTGGACTGCTTTTCCAGTCTATTTAAGTGTTGAAAATTTTCTTAATAATTTTCAAACACAGAGCCATCCAAGTATGGGTGGCAGTATCTATGGCAGGAAAAGTACAATGCTTCTAATTTTTTGCTGACCAAACCATTTCTAATATACCTTTTTCTTGAAAATTTCTTCCAAATCCCAAGTCAGGGAAGACAAATCAGCCATTGGATATTTGATATTGCTCCTTGTTTTTGATTATTTGTCCATTCAATTTTTTGGTTAGGACAACCAGTAAAAAGGAATAGGAGGAGACATCACCTTTTTCAATATGGGGAGAGTTGCAGAAGGGGTCTGAGGTGAATGTGGGGTGAGGGGAGCAGTTGAAATGAGTTAGGACAGATCCAAATTTCAATGAATACAAAGAGAATATATTTTTTTCCGGCATGGTTTCTTGGTTGGAATTGTGTGCCAGTCTGGCTACTTTTCTGAATATTTGGCCTAAAATTTGTGATAACTTTTCAGAACCAAGCTTCAAAAATTTAAAATCCCGGGGGCAAGATTGAATAGCTGATTTGTTCAAATAGCATCCAAACATTTCAGAAAGGTGTATTAATTTTGCCATCCAATTGCCCACATTTTTCCACCCCAAGATCTTGAGGGACCAACTGTGTGAAAAACTTTTTCAATTGGTGAAGGAACTATGCGACCAAGTTGAGGTCTTTCTTTTCTTGCTGGGATAGTTTATTCAATGGGAAAAATTTTATTATTGAAGCAAGAGAGTGTAAACTAGAAAAATCAAGATCATCAACTTTTCCAGAGCTGAATAAATGGAGTTGTTCCATCTTCTGTATGGCTTGTTGAAAATCTTCAGGGGTGGGTTTTGTAGTCTTATCTTTGCAATCAATAGCAGGGTATGAATCCAAATGTTGTAGTTTTTTTCAAGAACAAACCACCTTTTTGTTAAAACAATCTTTATTTACTTCAAAAAATATTACCAAATCTCTCATTTGAGCCCTCTGCTTGCCACCTCTCTTTATGTTTTTCAATACATCTCCTTCCATCTACATCACTCCCATGCACCTGCTGCACTTGGGGTGAGGATCAAGAATGAAAAGATCTGGTTTTATAACATTTTGAGTGGGTTGGGAGAAGCATTGGCTGTCAGCCACAAGACAATTAGGTGTGTCCAAATGACTGCACAGCTCAGAAGTCTTGCTTGTATAGTGGTTAATGACTAACATGAACTTCCATTATCTGACACCAAGCTCACTGGTTTAAACCACCATGGATACAAGAAGGATTAACGATCAGGAGTTTCATAATTATATAATAATTCTTATAATATTTATATAATTTTATGAGTATGTTTTTATGAGGATTTATTATTGAATTAAAACCTTGATAATGTATATTTCCAAGATGGGGATCCTATATAACTTTGAATTAAGTTATGAGGACTCCGATGCATCCCAACTATGTATAAATAACTTTCCAATAATTCCCTTTCCTTTGGGGACAAGGTATATTAATTAATTTAAGCTATACTCTTCACTCTGTAGAAACCAATCACATAATCTTAATACTATCCCCCTTGGGGATGTGATTATACTTTGATAAACTCTCCTGAGCCTTGAGAGCGTCCACTCAGAAGGCTCTGATCTTAGTTGTAAAGTATATAACTTCTGGGGTATGCAAATAGGACCCTTTTACATTGAAAATCCCCCCCAATGAGTACTATTACCTTATTTCCCATAGGGCAGGATGTGATGGGGTTCTTAGCCCTTGAGGAAAAAATCAGAGAGAGCCTAGCTCTCCCCTGATGATTCCTTGAGTCCCCTGAGGGCTCCTGTTACCTTAAAAGAGGAGGGTCTTCACCCTATAGCCCCTTCCTCACCAGATATATATGATTATTTATTTTCGAAAGAATACAGAAAGAGTTAACAAGCCCACCAAACTTGGTCCCAAGAAGGGATTGACTGGGGCTATCCACTTAGTATTATACTCAACTAATAATCTTATTGAAAACTTCAGTTTTGAGTGGAAGGTCCGAATTAGAGTAGTGACCCTTGTGTGTTTCTAACATAAAGGGTGTGAGATTATTTATAAGCAAAGCTCCTTTGAGCTTCATTTATTTGGAGCCAGGCCCCTTACCTTCTATAAAGGTTTAAGGTGTGACTTTTTCCTCACAATACCTAGTTATTTTTTGATCCTGTTAGATTTTCAGCTTTTGTTTGAAATGTTTGAGCCAGAAACTGACTTTAACATTGGTTTTTGACTTAGTTTTTCAGGTATAATCACGGCCCAGTTTAGCAGTGGGGGTTATATCCCTGACAATTGGGGGCCTCATTTAATTTTAGAACTTGAAGGGTGTTTTGTACACCTAGAGTACGCCTTTTAGTGGCATTTGATCCACTTTTTGACCAATTTATATCCTTCTTTGAAAAGAAAATATCAAATAAGAAAAAAAATTAATTTTCGAAATTTTTTGTTTTTTAGATTTAGGTTTTAATATCCTTGGGTTTTGAAAATTGCAGTCGAGTTCCTGACACAGGCAGTAATCTGGAATATTCTGGAAAAAATATTTTCTTAAGTAATCAGGATAAAAGAGATTTTTCTTGTGAAGGAAATAAATCAAAAAACTTAAAAAAAAGCTGTTTTTTTTTCTTGACATTTTCAGAAACTCTCGCCGTTTGTCCAGGCACAACGCACATAGTTGACCGTTAAAAGATTTGGATTCACAGACTATTATATCATCCGGAACTCCGACCTAACCCATTGGGATTCTCTGGTTAAAGCGACAGCTACACAAGCTGTCGGTCTATTGGCTCAGCGTTGGGAACAGCTTTGAATTTAAATTGAGTGATAAGCTAGAAAATAAATATATATTAATTGGAAAAAAAGTCAGAGCAAAATATCAAACCAGAAGAAGACAAGGCAGAGAAGGAAACACCCCCGTTTCATTGGCCAAGAATACCGTCCCTACCCCAGTGTGCAAAGATTAATCATTCATCTAGTAAGCCATCAGCCAATATTGTTGCAACAGCAGGAACAATCAGCTAACTTTGCTTTTTCATTTGCACAAAGTTTCTAAACAACTATTGATTGATTCTTTACTAGCCACCAACCGAGGGAAAGCAAGGATTTTTGTTTCAGAACCAAGCTCATTACCACGTAGCAAGGCCGGCGGTGTCAGTCTCATAAGCGTTGAACCAACGGAAGGGGTGAGATCACCTATGACTGATATAGTAACATGAAGTGAGAATTGACAAGGAACATTGCGCAGAAGACATATCCGTCCTAAACTTTTGAAACAAAGGCATTTTTTTATATCTATTGAATTCTTAACATTTTTGCTTTAACTAAAAATTATGAATACTAGGAGCAAGGGGGTTGAGCTTGTGCCCCCCAGAGAATTCAACCAGAGAAGACAACAACCTACCTCCAGGCATGGAAAATCTTCTGAACTTCCACAGCAAAAACCAGATCAACTACCCGTAGGCAGTAGAAGAAAACAACGCCAACAACCAGGCAAAGTTCTTGAATCAGGCCCTGGAAACATATAGGTCCCTCATCAAGCTTTTGGGGAGGGACAGGTTGATGAAGAAGACAGAGAGCTGGGACCCAACCCAGATCAAGAGACAGGTAGTTCCCAAGCCAAAGACAAAGAGGAACTTACAAGAAGAGAGGGCCCCACAACAAACAGCTTCAGCCTCCAAGGAGCCTTTAAGGAACAGGGAACCATCCCCTCCCCTGAGTCAGGGAGCAAGGATGAGGAAGAGGAGAGAGCACTGGCACTCCATTTATGGAGAAAAGATGACGGCGGCCCTGTCTCTCCAAGGAGGCTTCCAATTCTTCAAAGAAGGGAGAGCCAAAAAAACCAAGAGGGGCTGAGGTTGTCCTTAGAATGCAAAATTTTGCTTGAAAAATTTTGAGAGATTGACTTCAATGAAACACTTTATATTAAAAAAGCAGTAGTCCACACAAACAATTACTGTATAGAAGGCTTTTCAGCCATAAATAAAATTATTCGTGTATTTTTTCAGATATTTTGACGTTGAAATAAATTTTTTCCAGCTCTGTGAAAGAGATAGAAGACTTGACCAATAAAACAATAGAACTATACTTGAAGAAAGACCAAGCAGGAGATTAGAGTAATCTGAATGACAAGTTGACAAACATTGATAAAACCTTGAAACAATCATGCAGAGAATCTATAAGTATCAAGAGGGATGTCAGCTCATTGAACTCAATGGTTTTACAACCAGTTAATTCATTAGAAGTTTTTGAAGATCAGTTTGATAAAAAACTTAGTTCTGTCAAAGAAGATATATTAAAACACCAAGTTATGTCAGAAGAGAATCAAGAAAAATTGAGTACCAAAATTGATAAAGTACATGAAAAATGAGGAAAGAAACATGAGGAGCTTGTTGACAGATTTTTATCCTTGTCCCAAAATAACCACAGTCAGGTTATAGAATCCAGGGCCCCAGAAGTGAAAAGAAAAAGTAAGAATTTATCAGAAGACAATGATTTGGTGCAGGATTCTGGTAAAGGAGAGGTTTTTAAGCAGATATTACAGGTATTGCCAAAAATAAATGAATGGCCTGATTTCTCTGGGGAGGGTGAATACAATCATACTGAATTTATTTCATGGATTGAAACCCTGAAAGAAGATACTGGATTGCCTGATACCTTGAATATTAGTAGATTAAGTATTCTATTTAAGGGCATAGAATCAGATTGGTATAGAGACAGAAGGAGTGCAGTAGGTGTACAGGACTGGGAATTTTGGAAAAGAGAAATTAACTTCAAATTTGGAACGTCAAATTGGAAAAAAAATGCTTTAGTGCATTCAACAATGATAAATTTTTGCCAGGAGTGGTACACCAGTGTGGAGACTCCTTTTGGATTGGGTTAAGTTTAGCAAATAGCTTGCTGGCAGTCACTTGAGGGGGAATTTAGTACTACAACTACAAATAAGATAGAGAAATACTAAGGGTGGTTTTGAATTGCCTGCCCCGCTGAGTACTCTAGTAGTCTCACAAAAATAAAAAAAAAGAGATTTGGTGGCTGATTTTCAGATAGAGTTGCTACTATAGTAGTCTCTATCAGACCTAGGATCAATGTATTCAAGCTTGATAAAGAAGGAATGGTGGAACAGATGGGTGACCTGGTGGATAGAAGCTGAGTAATCCTTTCTCTAGTCTTATCCTTTATATATTCTTTATTTTGTTTTATTGGTTACTGATGAATACTACCTTGATGTTACAGGTGATTTTTGATAAAGTTGAAATGTTTGAGCCTATACTTGACAACTGATGATGATGGTTGATGATGACTGATGATGATGATTATGGATAGGTGATGATGATGATGGCTCATGACAATGACTGATGATGATGATGGTAGGTGATGATGATGATGGATGATGATGATGACTGATGGTGATGATGGTAGGTGATGATGATGACTGATGATGATGACTGATGATGATGGTAGGTGATGATGTTGAATGATGATGGTGACTGATGATGATGATGGTAGGTGATGATGATGGATGGTGATGATGGATGGTGATGATGGATGATGTTCAGGTTATGGTTAAATGGTGGTAATGTTCAAAGCTATGGGGTATTGAGTGAATAATGGTGGTGGTGGATGGTCAAAAGTATGGGTTATTGGGCTGGGTCATGGTCAAAAGTATGTGTTGATGATGGTGGATGGCCAAGGGTAATGGTGGTGGTTGATGGTTGATGGTGATGATTGATGTTGATGATGATGGTTATGGTGATGTTTGTTGGTATGGGATATGGGATTGGTGATGGTTACAGTATGGGTTATGGGATAATGGTTGAGGATGGCAAAAGTATGGTTTAAGGGTGCCTAGGAGGCATGGTGATCCCTGGAGGGGAGGATGGGGGGAACTGATGGGTCCTGGATGGGGGGAGAGAGGCCCTCTATTTATAGAAAATCCTGCCCTCAGGGCTGCCCCTGAGGGTCTCCCTGGTACAGTGAATACAGTTCATGAGGCATTTTTGCTGGTCAGAGGAGGAGGCTGTGCAGGATCTAAATGCATGTACACCCTTGCATGCATTGCTGTGCTGCATTGATACAGGTGCCCCCTGCATAGATTACTTCTGTATAGTGGTGGTTGGTCATTTGTTTGGTACTTCATGCATTGACTTGCATATATTTCTTCTGTATACAGCCTTTTGTCTGGTGCTGCATGCAGGATCTTGCATTTATTAATTGTGTAAGGTTTGGCAGTGCTGCATGCAGGGTCTTGCATATATTAATTATGTATACTGCTGCAGTTTTGTTTGGTGCTGCATGCAGGGTATTGCATATATTAATTGTGTATATTGCTGCAGGTTTGATTGGTGCTGCATGCAGAGTATTGCATATATTAATTATTTATGGTTGTGCTGTATGTGTTATGTACTTGGAGGCATCCAAGGTATGTCGATGACTTTCACTGGTTGGTGACACCTGGTAGGGGTATGGGTAGGCCAGGGTTGACTTGGGCTGTATCTTCTAAACCATGAGAGATAGAGGGGTACTTTGGTTGAGTGACTAGGGGTTAGTTTTGATTTATAATCCATTTTTGAGGTCTGTTTGATGATTGGAGCCATCCTTATACTAGAAAAGTGAGTGTGATGGCTATAGATTAGGTTTTGGAGCACCACACAGGCAACTTGGGTAACCAGGAAAAGAAAAAGACTTAGAGCATGCAACCCATACTTGGATCAGGATAGTATCAATTTCAAATTGATATCCATAATTGACAGTGAAGTTTTGTTTGCAGTAAAGACAAGACTAAAGACAATTTCTCAAGCGTAATCAACATACTTGAAGATATAGTAGAAGACACCTCTCTAGGTAGAAAAAGATCATATGTTCCCAAAGATGTTCCCATCAACAAATCAAGCAAAGGTAAACTCCCTTTGAGGAAGAGTCTTCCAACTCATTATCTTTCTTGCTATACTTGTGGTAAGACGGTAAATACCTCTAGAACTTGTCCCCAGAAGGCTAATGAGGTCAATAACATAGAGACTAAGAAAAGTGACAAAGAAGAAGTTGCCTATGAGTCCTACAATGACCATAGTGAGGCAGAAGATGATAAGCTGATTATAGGTTGCATTAATTCTGTTGAGGCATCAAATGACTTATTAAACATGTCATTCTGTGATAAATCTCGTAAAGTGCTTCTAGATTCTGGTGCTTGTAAATCTGTAGTAGGAAAAAGGTACTTATAAAAGTTATGTCCACAGTGGGAAAAGCACTTAATTGAGATACCAAAGATAAACCTGCAAAGCTGTTCTGGTACTTTGGTTCCCTTAGGGTCAGTGAAGGTTAGATTGGTCCTTGAGAAATTGGATTTAGTAATAAATTTTATTGTGATTGAAAATATTGAAACAATATATCTCATAATTGGCAGTGACTATATGAAATGATTTTAAATCAGTTTGTTTCATGAGAAAAGTTTTTCATACTTTAATATTGGAAATAGCACATAATTTTGTTTCAGTAACTCTGGTGAAAATTATGTGAGTAAAATTTCAAAGGATAGTTTTGAAAAGGAGCTCATCAAAGATTCAAAAATTAACAGCTCCTTGACAGAGAAACAAAGGAATGATCTAGTATCTCTGCTATTTGACCATCAAAAAGCAGGAATGATCTAGTATCTCTGCTATTTGACCATCAAAAATCCTTTTCAACGTTAAATGAACCTTTTGGATCTATAATAGGACATGAAGTGAAAATCAATTTGACAATAGATAGACCATATCCCCCAGCTCTCACAAAACATCCTTTCCCTGCTAGCCCTAGGAGTAAAGAGGCATTAAAAGAAAATATAGATACATTGTTAAAATTGAATGTAATCCGGAAGGTAGGTGCTAATGAGGATGTAGATATCACCACACCTGTTATTATAGCCTGGCACAATGGTTAATTAAGAATGGTTGGAGAATTCAGGGCATTAAATTGCTACACAGCGCCAAATAGATATTACATGCCAAAGATGGTTGAATCCTTAAGTAAATTGCACCAAGCTAAGTACATTTCTTGTATGAATGTTCTCAAATGCTTTCATCAGAATGTGGTAAAACCAGAGAGAAGGAAGTTCCTAAGGATAGTGTGCCACTTAGGAGTGTTTGAATACCTGAGAATGCCTCTTGGTATTAAAAATGCTCCATCCCACTTTCAGAGGATGATGGATTCAGAGTTCCATGAAGAATTGATGCAGAACTGGTTAATAGTTTATATAGTTGATATAATTATATTTTTGGAAACATGGGATGAACACAAAGTAAGAATGTCTATAATACTAGAAAAGGTAATCAAGATGAATATGAAGATATCTTTGACTAAGTGCTTGTTTGGATTTGATGAATTGAAAGTTTTAGGTCATATTGTGAGTTGTTTATCACTTAGTACAGATCAGGCCAGAGTAGCTGCTGTCTTTCTAAAACCTATACCCAGTAGTGTTAAGGAAATGCAAAGTTTTTTAGGTTTTGCCAGTTATTACAGACTGGAAATTAAGGATTTTGGGATTATAGCTTACAGTATTTATAAAATATGGAGTCAAAATGTTTCATTTTAAATGACTAAAGAATGGTTACAGGCCTACAAATTAATTAAGACAAAACTGACAAGTGCACCTTTACTTTTTCATCCAGACCCTAAGGAACAATTCAAGCTGTACATAGATGCATGTATGGAATGACTTGGAGCTGCATTGCACCAAGTACAAATATTTGATGACAAACAAGTTGAAGGACCAATTTATTTTATATCCAGAAAACTTAAAGATAGTGAAAAAAGATATGGTGCTTCTCATTTATAGTGTCTGTGGTTAGTATGGGCCTTGGAAAAATTTTATTATTACTTGGATGGATGTTAATTTGATGTTATTACTGACTGAACAGCGCTTAAATCATTGCTGAACTTGAAGACACCCAACAGGCACATGCTGAGGTGGCAAATTGCCATCCAAGAATGGAGAGGCTCCATGACAATAGTTCACATAGAAGGATTGATACAGAAGAATGCAGATGGTTTGTCATGTTGGGCACTACCTAATGACATCAATAACCCTGCCTATGACCCTGAGGACACTGTGGATACATTGCCTATCATGGCCATATCAATGAAAATTTTGGTACAGAGCTTCTGGGATTCTGTGTTTGACTCCTATTCTGAAAATAAAAAATAATTCATTAATAGTAGAAATTCTAAAATCAAAGACTAATAGGCAAAAATTAGTTGAAGGACTAGACAAAGAATGGAAAAAAGAACTACTTCATGGTAGATTGGTGCTTTTGGATGGTTTTTTGTACCATAAATCTGCCCATTGACTTTCTGTAGTATTTACCAAAGGTGAAAATGTAGAATTATAGATGAATGAATTCAATGAAAACATCTGTGCAGGACATCTTTCTAAAGAAAGAAAAACAGAAAGAATTAAGAAAATAGCTTGGTGGCGTGATTGGAGAAACACTGTAATAGAATACTGTGATTCTTGTGAGAGGTTCCAAAAGGCCAAAAGACCTATAGGAAAGAGATATGGACTGTTGGAATCCATAGAGTAACCAAAGGAAAGGTGGTCCACTATCAATATGGACTTTTTATCTGGACTACCACCTGGAGGGAAAGAAAATCATAATTTTGTACTAGTGATAGTTGATAGATTCTCAAATAAAGCTAGTTTTATACCGTGTTACAGGGATAGTTCTGCAATGGATATATCTCTATTATTCTGGAACAGGATTGTTAGTGACGTAGGTTTCCCACAGAACATAATTAGTGACAGAGACCCTAAATTTACTTCTGAATTCTGGAAAATTTTGTTTGACCTGGTAGGAACAAAATTATCTTTCTCAACAGCTTACCACCCGCAGACTGATGGTCTAGCTGAAAGAATGGTACAGACCTTGGAATAAATGATAAGGAGGTATTGTGCCTATGGAATTGATCCCCAAGGACAAACATGGCTATACACATGATTGGGTATCAATATTGCTAACTTTGGACTTTGCATATAACTCTAGCAAGCATTCTACAACCAACATGCCACCTTTTGAACTGGAAAGGGGTTTGATTTGACATATTACTGGGGACATGCTCCTGAGCAAGAGCATTGGACTTCACCCCTCTTCTGATGTTTTAGAGAAATGATTGTTAAGGCTGAGAAGTTTTCAAGCAAATGTGTTAAAGAAGCAGTGGAGTACAACAAAAGTAGATGGGATAAAACTCAAAAAGACCATGAAATCAAAATTGGAGATATGGTCTTAATTTCAACAGTGAACTTTTCTAACATAGCAGTTCATAGAAAAATTAAGGACTCATTTGTTGGGCCATTTGTTGTAAAGGCTTTACATGGAAAGAATGCAGTGGAAGTCATTCTGAAAAAAGAATTCGACAGAAAACATCCAAAGTTCCCAATCAGTCTGGTGAAGAAGTTCATAAAACCTACGGAAAGGTTTCCATTGAGAAATAAACCTGTAGTTAAAATCCCACCTATGGAACAGGTTGAGGATGAACTAACTCACAAGATATTGAACCATAAAATCATAAGGAAAGATGGTAAAGGTGTGAGACTCTATCTGGTGAGGTTTAAGAACAAATTAGCTGATAGAAATTTATGGCTGGAGGCTAAAGACATTAAAAATCTGATATAGTATTAAGGAAATATAGAGAATCTAAGAGAGGTAAAAATTCCTCTGAAGGGTAATTTTGCTTTTGGTGGTAGGGAATGTCAGCCACAAGACAATTATATGTGTCCAAATGACTACACAACTCATATGTCTTGCTGGTATAGTGGTTGATTACTAACCTCACCTTCCATTACCTGACACCAAGGTCACTGATTCAAACCACCATGGAGACAAGAATGATTATTGATCAGGAGTTTCAGAATTATATAATAATTCTTATAATATTTATATTTTTTTATAAGTATATTTTTATGATTATTTATTATCAAATTAAAACCTTGATAAAGTATATTATAAAGATGGGGATCCAATATAACTTTGAATTAAGTTATGAGGACTCAGATGTGTTGAGAGGAAATCTCCTGAACCCCATACCGCGCTCATTCTCACCTACAACCTTTCCCCAACCTGTCACAAGTGATCTTTTGCGCTTTTCTTTCATCATCACTTTTCTGTTTCATCCTCCCTGCTCCCTCTCTTGGCTCGATCCTCATCCTTCCATTCCTCGACTCATCCATTCTTCATCCGCTCCATATTCTCCATCTTCATCCGCTCAATATTCTCCATTGCTTCTTTTCCACCCGCTATCTTCCATCCGCTCCATATTCCTTCCTCTCATTCGCCCCAGTATATTATCCACTTCTCCACCTCACTCCACATCCACACTCACTCCGTCACTAACTTCCTTCTTTCTTCTTCTCAACCCAACTCCATCTCTCTCATCCTCTCAAGACTCTCCCCAACTCAATCTTCAAAGCCAACAAAGATTCTCCCATCTTACAATCCATTAACCCGACATCAACCATCTAACCCAACTCACTCAATTTCCTCTTCTTGTTCACATGTGAGGTTGCATCAATCAAGGATCCTAAGCACCCTGCTGATTAAAATTGATTACTTTCATGTTTTTTTGTCTAGACACTTGTCTCGTCCTATGATCTTGTCATCCTCTTCTTTTCATTCCTATTATTTGAGCGCCCTACCTTGTCTGTGACCGCACTGAGTGAGACTTTACCCAACTTGTCTTCATTCTTTTCTTTATGTCTTTGATTATTGTTAATCTTTCCTCTTCAGTCTGTTGGTTCAGGTAATCAAGAATTCTATAGCTCTTCACGGTTAAAATCCAAAATTGCTACAACTTCACCAACAATCTCAAGCGATAACATGGATTTGACCTCCTCACCTGGACCAACGGATCTAAACTCCCCTCTTCTAAAAACCCTCACAGATTCCATTCCCACCCTCTCGGAGTCAAATTTCTCACTCTGGCGCTCAAAACTCATGACTATTTTCGCTCTCAAAGGTATCGCTAAATGGATCCAATCCCCTGAATCCAAAAAATGTCCCCCGGAAATCAATCTCGAACTCGTTGGATACATCTTAGCGAAGCTCAATAATTGGAAGTACAACAACTGCGTTAAGGACCACCATCTGACCAATGGAATCAAACTTTGGAAATCAATCAACGAGTTTTATGCGTCATCCAAAACAGCTAACAGGTCTCGAGTGTTCTTCAATTTCCTCAATCTTCAGTTCGACACAAAGCATGTGGACAAATTTATCACCAAAGTCAAGGCCTGTCTCATTCAAATTTTGGAAATTGGAATCAAAATGGACAAGGATATAGTCGCGTATCTTATACTCTATAAGTTTCCTCCAGAGCTCGAGCATCTCAAAACAACGATCACCCATTTGCTTGGAGAATCCAAAATAGATGGCGACCTTGTCCTTTGACATTTGAATCAGATAAAGAACAAAATTGTGGCAGGTACCTATGCTTCTGCTATGATGAATAAGGGTGCGAAGCAGGAATTCATCAAATGCTGATCCACCTGGCATACCCAATGGCATCTCATCCCAAAAACGCCTTCTGGTGGCTGTATCCTCACCTCCGCCCAAACTTCAGCAATAGCTCCAAACCTAACAAAACCAAATCAGCTTCCGCCAACTTATCCTGCACTTCCTATAACTTTGCTATGACCAACTCCAAACTTCTCACCAAAAACGCCATCATTCTGGACTCTGGTGCATCTCAATCTATGTTCAACTCGCCCAACTTTTTTGAAACCATGGCAGAAGACCACACTCCAATTCAAACAGAAAACTCCTCACTGTACGCGGAAGGGGCTGGAATTGCAAAGCTCATATCAGAAAACTGCAACGTTCATCTCAGTCAATCACTCTATTTCCCTCAACTAGCAGAGAACCTGGTCTCCTTGGGACAACTGCTGAACAAAGGCTGCTCTCTTCACCTGTCGAGTCCTAGCAACTTTTTTGTAAAGTTCAAGAAAGAAGAAATCCTTTTTGGGTTGATCAAAGACAACCTCTTGGTCATTAAGGACTCTCCCTCTCTCAGTCCAAATCGTCCCATGTGTTTGTCAATCTCACCACCCTACACAAGCGCTTTGGCCACCCTCACCTGGATCAAACCCGACTTCTGTCCAGGGACTTTCCAAAGATCAGGTGGTCCGATCTACCATGTGAATCCTGCGCCCTAGGTAAAATCCATAGATCATCCTTCAAGAGTCACATGCCCCGCTGCTCCAAACCAATCGTCAGAATACATGCCAATGTTTGTGGACCAATCAACCCCGTCTCCAAGACTGGCAATTGATACTTTCTCCTGCTCACCGACTAATTCTCCCGCTTCAAGGTCTGTCTTCCAATTAAGCTCAAATCCGACGTCACGGATGAAATCATCAAATTTATCAAAATACACTTGAATCAATTCGGGTATCAACTCAAGTTATTCCACTCCGATAACGGCGGGGAATTCATCAACTCCAAACTCTCAAGTTTTTTTTTTGGATTTGGGTATCATTCACACCACGTCCAAACCTCATACGCCACAACACAATCCTATTGCCAAGCAAGGAAACCAAACGTTAGTTGAAGCTGCTAGAACAACCCTCATCGACATGTCCATCCCCACCTACCTATGGGATCAAATCCTAGTGGGATGCTGCGAGATACTCAACCTCCTGCCAGCTAAGGAATCAAAATTGAGCCCTTCGGAAATGTGGAACGGGATCAAGCCCAAACTTAACCTGATTCAAACCCTTGGATCCAAAGACGTTGTCCTGAATCTCCAGCACAACATGGGATAATTTGACCAGAAGGGCTGGGAAGGAATCCTTGTGGGTCATGACCTGCAATTCAATTCCTATTGAATCTTCATTCCAGAGCTTGGAGAAACAATTCGCTCCAAACATGTAAAAATCTTTGAGAATTTAAAGCTAAATGAACTTTCTTCACCATGCGAACCTCCTTTGGACCCCCTACTCCAAACCAATTCCAATCTCCTGGACGCTTTGCTCTCCAACAATCAAAATAAGTCTTCATCTGACTCTGCAAGCGCTGGCGGCTTGGAAACCTTGGATTCATTGCAATCCAACAAGACCCCTACCAATACTGAAAACCCTGAAGAATCTCCTCCAGCTCATCCGTCAAGCTCTGAGTCCTCTGACGATGAAGACCTAACCAACCAACTCATTCCCTCCGGAATAAACCTCAGAGATCGCTCCAACCTTCAACATCCTCAACGCTATGGATTCCTTACCAGAACAGTCCCTCAAAATTATGAAGAGGCAAGACGCTCACCCAAATGTCAAAATTGGTCCATGGGCATGAAAAAGGAACTTGATGGAATCAAATCCATGGGTGTTTGGACTGGCTGTCATGTACTGCCTGAAGTTAAAAGAGCGCTGTCGACTGTGTGGGTTTATCGGCTCAAATTCGACCCAGACAACAACAGTCTTGTCTTCAAGGCCAGATTATGCGTCCAAGGATTCAGATAACTGGAGTTCTTTGACTACGGAGAAACTTATGCACCCACAGGGCAAATCACAACACTTCAAACAATACTGGTCTATGCATTCCACCACGAATTACCCATCACCCAGATGGACATCAAGTCTGCATTTCTACATGCTAAATTAGACAAGGATATATGCATCAAAGCCCCTCCTGGACACAAAACCCCCTTTCCCTACTTCAAATTGAATAAAGCCTTTTACGGCCTAAAAAAAGCACCCAAAAGCTGGTACAATACCCTTAAGCAGTGGATCCTCGACCAAAATTTTGTTACATCTTCTGCCAACCCATGTCTTTTCATAAATCAGTCCAGTCAGATCTTCATTTTTTGCTACATTGACAATCTAGTCATCATTGGAAACTCGGAAGACTTTTGGGCAAAACTGAAGTCCAAATTTGCCATCTCACATAAAGGTCCTCTCCTCAAAATCCTCGGCAACTATATTCTCAACTCTCCGAATGGACCCTGCCTACATCAACCTGACCACGTCAAAACGGCACTAACAGAACTTGGACTTTCTGAATCGAAGCCCATCAACACACCCATAACCCCTGGCATTGCTCTCAAACTCGCGACTGACGCTGACGCATCCGAATTCTCCACCCTAAACATCAACTACCGATTGGCAACGGGTTATCTCAATTTCATAGCCACCCAAACTCGACCGGATCTCTCCTACACAGTCTCCTCTTTATCCAGGTTCAACGCAAAACCCGGTCTTTCTCACTGGAAGGAAGCCAAGCATTCCTGGCAATACGTCAAAATAAATCAGAATCTCGCTCTTCGCTTGAAGAACAACTCTTTCAGCTTTGACCTCGAATCCTGGAGTGACTCTGACGGAGGCAATGATCCCATTTCAAGGAGGAGCCATACTGGATACCTGATATTACTCTACGGCTGCGCCGTATCGTGGCATAGCAAGCTCCAGCCCACAGTCTCTCTCTCCTCAACCAAAGGCAAACTCAAGTCACTGGTCTTAGCAACACAAGAAAAGATCTGGATCCTAAACCTACTAAAGGAGTTAAATCCATCTCTCTCTCTCTCTCTCACTGCTAAAATATTGACAACAAGGCCCTGAAAGACCTTGTTAATTCCAAGTCCCATCACAGTGCGCTTAAACACGTGGACACTCAAATCAAGTGGCTTTGAGAACAAAAGGATGCTAAACTTCTTATTACCAATCTTGTTCCTTTGGAATCAATGTTGGCAGACTCCCTAACAAAATCTGCCATTAAACCCTCAGTCAAGCATCTCACCAATACACTAATGCAACCTCTCATTTGAACACAGCGGCGTGTTGAGAGGAAATCTCCTGAACCCCATACCGCGCTCATTCTCACCTACAACCTTTCCCCAACCTGGCACAAGTGATCTTTTGCGCTTTTCTTTCATCATCACTTTTCCATTTCATCCTCCCTGCTCCCTCTCTTGGCTCAATCCTCATCCTTCCATTCCTCGACTCATCCATTCTTCATCCGCTCCATATTCTCCATCTTCATCTGCTCCATATTCTCCATCGCTTCTTTTCCACCTGCTATCTTCCATCCGCTCCATATTCCTTTGTCTCATTTGCCCCAGTATATTATCCACTTCTCCACCTCACTCCACATCCACACTCACTCCGTCACCCACTTCCTTCTTTCTTCTTCTCAACCCAACTCCATCTCTCTCATCCTCTCAAGACTCTCCCCAACTCAATCTTCAAAGCCAACAAAGATTCTACCATCTTACAATCCATTAACCCGACATTGACCATCTAACCCAACTCACTCAATTTCCTCTTCTTGTTCACATGTGAGGTTGCATCAAACAAGGATCCTAAGCACCCTGCTGATTAAAATTGATTACTTTCATATTTTATTGTCTAGAAACTTGTCTTTTCCTATGATCTTGTCATCCTCTTCTTTTCATTCCTATTATTTGAGCGCCCTACCTTGTCTGTGACCGCACTGAGTGAGACTTTACCCAACTTTTCTTCATTCTTTTCTTTATGTCTTTGATTATTGTTAATCTTTCCTCTTCAGTCTGTTGGTTCAGGTAATCAAGAATTCTATAGCTCTTCAAGATGCATCCCAACTATGTATAAGTAACTTCACAATAAGTTCCTTTTCCTTGGGGAAAAGCTATAGTAATGAATTTAAGCTATAATCTTCACTCTGTATAAACCAATCAAATCATCTTAATACTATCCCCCTTGGGGATGTGATTATACTTTGATAAAATCTCCTGAGCCTTGAGAGCTCCACTCAGAAGGCCCTGAGCTTAGTTGTAAAGTATATAACTTCTGGGTTATGCAAATAGGACCCTGTATATTGAAAATCCCTCCCAATGAGTATTAGTACCCTATTTCCCATTGAGCAGGATGTGATGGGGTTCTGAGCCCTTGAGGAAGAAATCAGAGAGAGGCTAGCTCTGCCTTGATGATTCCTCGAGTCCCCTGAGGGCTCCTGTTACCTTTAAAGAGGAGGGTCTTCACCCTATAGCCCCTTCCTCACCACATATATATGATTATTTATTTTTGAAAGAATACAGAAAGAGTTAACAAGACCACCAAACTTAGTCCCAAGAATGGATTGACTGGGGTTATCCAACTTAGTATTATACTTAACTAATAATCTTATTGAAAACTTCAGTTTTGAGTGGAAGTTCCAATTGGAGTAGTGATCCTTGTGTGTTACTAACATAAAGGGTGTGAGCTTATTTATAAGCAAAGCTCCTTTGAGCTTCATTTATTTGGAGCCCAGCCCCTTACCTTCTATAAAGGCTTAAGGTTTGGCTTTTTCCTCTCAATAACTAGTTATTTTTTGAGTCTGTGAGCTTTTCAGCTTTTGTTTGAAGTGTTTGAGTCAGAAACTGACTTTAACATTGGTTTTTGACTTATTTTTCAGGTATAACCACATCCCAGTTTAGAAGTAGAGCTTATATCCCTGGTATTGGCGGTCTAGAAAGTGGGCAGGGGTTAACAGAACAAGGGGTCAAAAGGTGTTTGCATTTCATTGAATCCAAAAAAAAAAAGAAAAAAAACAATGATTAGTATGATATAATCAAGGTAGATGATCAACAAACAAAAAAAAAACTATAATGAAGATGGGGGGGCCTTGGTTGGCTGGGCTTGAGGGAGGGGGGGGCAGCGGGGATTCTCATTGGCTGCGTTCAAGGTGGGGGGGCTTGTTTTGCCGGGCTGGAGAAAGTGGGGGGGCGGTGGGGTGGCTTGGTTGGCAGGGCAGGAGGTGGGGGGGGCTTATTTGGCTGGGCTGGTGGTGGGGTGGGCTTGGTTTGCCAGGCTGGTGGTTGGGGAGCTTGGTTGGCTGGGCAGGAGGGAGTGGGGGGGCTGTGTGGGGGCTTGGTTTCAAGGTTGGCAGGGAAGTGGGGGGGCTTGGTTGGCCAGGAAGGAGGGAGAGGGGGGGCAGTGGGGGGTCTTGGTTGGCCGGGAAAGAGGTGGGGGGGCTTGGTTGCTTGGTTTCTGGGGTGAAGAGCTTGGTTGACCAGGAAGGAGGGAGTGGATGGTTTGCTTTGTTGGCCGGGCAGGAGGGAGAGGGGGTGGCAGGTAGAAACCAAGAGTCTGGGGGGGCATTTACCAAGTGAGATGGGGGGGCCTACAGCAAGAAAATGGGGGGAGGGGAAGGGAGCAAGCAAGGGAAGTGAGGGGGGAAAACAAGAGGAGGGAGGGGCCAAGTCAGCAAGAGCCAAGCCAGCAAGAGAGGTAAGGAAAAGGAAGATGAGGAGGAGGAGGGGGAGATTACCTCGCGTACCAACCAAGGGAGGAGGGGAGTTGGTGGGTGAGGTGGAGGTGGAGGGTGAGGAGGAGGAAGGAATGGGTGGTGGGTGAGGTGGAGAACTTAGCAAGAGTGGGTGAGAGGGAGGGAAAGGAGGATGAGGAGGAAGGGGGGGAGCTTACCTGGGGTGCCAACCAAAGGAGGAGGGGAGGTGATTGGTGAGGTGGAGGTGGGGGGTGAGGAGGAGGAGGGGAGGTGGGTGGGTGGTTTGAGAGTTTTGATTTGGTTTTGTCTAATTCCAAAAAAAAAAAAAAAAAGAAAAAAAGGAAAGTCAGCATAGGATTCTTGGTTGAAAAACCAGAACTAAAAAAGAATGATGTGATTTTTTACCTATTTTCAAAGCAAAGGCTACTCATTGAAGTAAGCAAGTGTGAGGGGTAGAATCCACTCTCTAATGAAAGAAGATGAGGGAAAAGATGATACTGGAATGAATTGAGGAGGATTGGGAATATCTTCTTAAAATATTTCCTTCCATTCATCTGTGATGTCAGCCAGAAGTTTGTGAAGGATTACACAAATTAATTCTGATACAGCTAACTTTAAATTCTATTAATAGAAAGGGCTATCACAATTTGAACATCATTATTTTCAGTGTTTTGATTTAACATCATTATGATGAGTTTTTTGAATAATATTTAAATTTTAAGTCAGTTCAACTTGTATTGTACTGATCCCATCATAAGCATTATTTTTAATTCTTGTGATGGGATGAGCTTAACACAAATTGAATTTTTTTCTTTACTAAAGGGCTGGAAAAAAACTTGTATTTTTTGGCACTTTTCATTTGGGGCTAATCAAAAGTTTAACTTTTATTTTGTGGCCCTTTTACTTTAAGGCTAGTCAAGTTTAGCTAACTTGTAATTTTTCAGGTGCTAGTCAAGTTGAACTTGTATTTTTTCAAGACTTTTTCATTCTTTTTCCTTTTTTGGTACTGGTATTTTTTATTTTTTTGTTCTTTTTTGTTCTTTTTTTTTTAATAAATGAAAGGCCGGCCTAAATGAAAAAATTTATTTCTTTTTATTTCTTTGTATTTTTTTACTTCTTTTTATTTATTTTTATTTAATTTTATTTATTTTTATCGATTTTTATTCCAGTTTATTTATTATTATTTATTTTCATTGGTTTTTATTTATTTTTAATCATATTTATTTATTTTTTGTTTGTCATTATTTTGTATTTAATTTTTTTAAATTTTAATTTAATTGTTTTTTTTTGCAAATCGCTAGATAACAGCTGTTTGCAACACCAAATTAATTTCTGAGTGGCTGCTTGCAACCAGTCTAGGTTTCAACAGGCCGTTCACAACTGTATTAGTTAGCATGCGGCTGTTTCCAACCCAAAATTGGTTACAAGTTGCGCAACACAACCCCTTTTGGGTGGAGAATAGGGGTTGCAAAGTAGAAAATTTAACATTGGCCAATTTAATAATATTTGTTTTGTCTTTTTTTTCTCTTTTCATTTTTCATTTTTCTGTTTTTTTTCTTTTCTTTTTCTGTTCTTATTCTTTCTGTTTTTTGTTTTTTCATGTTTTTTCATGTTTTTTTATGTTTTGTTGTGTTTTTTTGTGTTTTTTTATGTTTATTTTATTTTTTCTTATGAATATTTATGATTTTTAATTTTTTTTATTTGCTTTGTCCTTTTTATTCTATTTAATGTTATTTTATGTTTTTTATGATTTTTGACACTTTTTTTCTTTCTTTTTGGTACAAAGGTAGTTGTTCCATGAATATTCCATTTTGCACAAAAAAATTAATTTTGATCATTTTTATTAATTTTCTCATACTACATGAGTTTATTTTTTATTTTTTTGAATACTTTGTCAGATTTGAATTTCTTGCAAAAAAAACAATTTCACGTTACGCAATGTTAAATTTGCAACCCTGTGGTTGCAAACAGGCGCGAAATGCCGTTCAAGACCAATGTGAGTTGCAAATTGATGTTTTCAACCCATTTGAGTTTCAAAAAGTCATTTGCAATCTTTTCTTATTTTATATATGGGCCATTTATATATATATATATTTTCTTAATTTATTATCTATTCTTTCTTTGATTGATTTTTATAAAAAAATAAAAAATAAATTAATCAATTAAATCAAAATTATAAATATATGAAAAATACAAATAAATGAAATTAAATAAATAAATAAATATGTAAGTAAATAAATGAATAACTAATTAATCAATTTATTCAATTAAAAATATAAATATAAAAAAATGGGGCGTATCAGAGTTAAGAAAAAAAGGCTATTTTTTAATGGCCGGTTTCAAAGAAAATCTGCCATTTCAAACCTGCCATCAAAAATCAAAAAAACACACTTATTTTGCATCAGACGTGTCAGAGTTACCTGGAAATAAGTGTGTTTTGTTTGTCAGCCTCCTAGATGCCAAGACCCTTGCTATACTTTAGCTACCAGAGGTGATAGAACAAATAATAAATATATTATTCAATAAATGCAGAAATAATCCGTAAAATATTTGGATAAAGCTTATTTCAAGGTTATTTGGTTTGGATATGGATTATTGTTATAAGTCAATGTAGATAAATTGATTATTAAATATCTTTATAGAGGGGCCATAATTATTTTGGGGATCTTTAACACCCCTCTTCATGGAATTCAGTACGAAAACACGTCGGCCTGGTTACTTTGGAACCTTTATTTTAAAGGATATTTTTCCCAAAGATAATATGTATATAAAACACACAGTGGAGTTTCAGGAATTTTTAAACAAGATGAAACAACAGAGAAAGGATAATAAGACTCACTGGTATATTATTAAATCCTTTGGGTACCTTTTTGGGACGTGCACTGATGGGTTAAACCTGTATACTGGGGTTATAAGGTTGTTCAGAAGTTTAATTTGATAAAAAAGGTTGAGAACAAATATTATTAATCAGAATAAAGCCATAAATCACTCAATTATCTCTCATTAGTATTTGATTAACTTGGAAAAGTTTCTGGATGTAAATATGACTGTGTCTCTGTGTATCAATATTCTCAAAAGAGCTCTTTATTTATAGCTTTTGGATTCCCAATATTTTCCTTCTGAGGGGTACAGGGGCTCAAACGGAAAGACCCTGAGGCTACCAGGGTAAGAATTGGTAGCCTTCCACGTGTTCTTGGTGCTGTAAAACGGGTAGAATCTAATTCCACAGGGCATGGGAATTATTTTACTTTATAATTGATGTTTGGACGTGTGAATAACACCAATCTGCCCTTTTTATTTATTATTTAATTAATTATCCTTAATAAATTTTCCCACAAAGTTAAAACTTATTTGAATAAACATTCCTACGGATATCCTGAGGTGAGGTGAGTTCTCATTATTTATTAAATAATTTTAGTAAAGTCATGATATTTATTTTACTCCTTATCTTGTTGATTTGCTTAAATAATTATATAAAAATGTAATTCATGGTTATTCATGTAATATTTTTACATCATAAGTTTTCTTAGTATGTCAAGAAAATGTTTATGTCTTGAAATTTTCATAATATTATATGAAAGTATTTTAATGTATTATTAGAAGTAGTCATTATCTTATTTTCGAGATTTTTTGTACTTTGAATTATATTTAATAAAAAATAAATATAAAGGTTATTTAAGTATTTTTATATAATTTTATGTATTTTTAGACTATCTACTATCCACGGGAACATTTATTACATATGTAGAATGTTCCTGTATTGGTTGTAGCATGTTTATGCAGTACCCAGGCTTCTCAGGTTGCCTGTCACTTTTTCAACCCGTAGTCCTGCGGCTGCATACTTGTCAGAGGCCCAGGGCTGCGTACACAGCTTTGACAGAGTGACAGAGCTGTAGCTCAGCCGCGCGCGGGTGTATTGGCTGCCGCGGCTGCGTGTGGGAATTGTGACAGAAAAAGTTTCTGTCTTTAACTCCTAAAATATACACAAAACCTCAATTCTGACTGAATTTTAGGTGTGAAACCTTTACCTGACGATACATGTGAGATATTTGATTGGCCAAAATGTTCAATAGTGGTGCCATGGTATTTTGGTTTTTCTTTCTTTAATTATTTAAAAATATAAGGAGTTGGATTTCAAGGTTGGGGTCAGTGAGTGACCCTACCTAATTTTGGGTGGAGAATCTATTTCTGCAATAATTTTTTGGTTTTCCTCCTCCTTCTTACGTTAATTCTATTATTTTTATTTTTTGTTATTTCTGTTACTTTTTCAGCTTGCTCTGCAATAGTAGAAAGCTGACATTCCCTCACTCCAAGATATGGCCATATCTGAAGAACATCTGGAGCATGTTGTGAAAAAATTAATTCCATGTGTGTTTCAGTTCCTTTTGCTGGCTCTGTAGTTTCTAAGATGTATTGGTCCATCAGGTATTTTATTCTCTGGTAACCATTCATCTTTGTCTCTAGATTTTCCTTTTTATGTTACTAAGTGTAGTCTTACATCTTTCCCTTGCTCTCTCTCTTTTTTGTCTCTCAATATCCTTCTGACTTTCCCTTTTTCTTTCACAGCGTCAGGTTCTGTTGAATTGATTTCTGGTGGGAGGTTGCTACCTTCTCTTGATTGAAAATTTTTTGCTAGCCCAACAGGAAATACTGGGTGTTTTCTTGATGATTCTTCACTCAAGATTACTTCTAAAGCATTTTTGCCATTCATATTTCTGATAACAAATGGTACAACAAAGACTGGTTTCTTTTAGCTTGCTACTATGTACAGAGCAACCTTTCATAGCAACACAAAACTATAAAAAAAATTAAAAAAGAATATCTAAATTAAAAAAAAGAAGCAGTGAGAATTCATAAATATTATTGAAGAGATGTATTCCTCACCAAAAATTAGGTACGGTCACTCACTGACCCCACCCTTGAAATCTGAGTCCTTACATTTTTAAAATAATTAAAAATAAAATTACTCAAAATTACAAAACCAGTATGGCACCTTTTTTCCATTCTAAAATTTCACATGTGTTTTCACGTATAGGGTTTACACCTAAAATTAACTCAGAATTGAGGTGTTGTGTATATTTTAGGAGTTACACGCGGAAATGTGTTATTTCACAATTCCTGCGCGCAGCTCTGCATCCTTACATATCCCTACGTACTTGTAGTAGAAAATGCCTGCTTACTAGAGACCCGCGCGCAGCTAATTCTTCCATGCATGCAGCGGATCCTACCCCGCGCGCATCTGTACTAACTGATCCCCGCGTCTGGATCCGTCGTGACTAATCTGACAACCAGGTACCGCTCAGAAAAGCAACAACCTAGTTAGGGTTGCCTGGAATATGTAAAAAGTTGATATATGCATTAGTAATAGTCTAAAAAGATCAAGACATAAATAAAATTAATAAAAATTAAGTTTAAAACTTTTTTTAATAATAAATCCAAGATCAAGGATTACCACATAAATAATTGACTCTCATCTTTGAAGACCATAAAACACTACAAGGAGTGTTCATAAAAATTATTAAAAACTATCTACGTAATCAGCAGATGATGGAAAATCCGGAAATCTCCACATCTGTTCACTTAAAAGCAATAATAATAGTAAAAATGAAGGATGAGTATAGAATGATCAAATTTACGCCATAATAGATTAACAGATCCTGTGGCTAAAATAGTATAGAAATCCAGAAGATCTAAATTCAGCTGATTGAAAGCACCAAGTGGACGTGCTAATGTTGCCCTGATTAGCTTTTCAGCCTCAGAACATGAGCAGAACCCTCTCTAAATGCCCTGAGAAGCTCAAAATCACCCCAAAAAGGTATTTATACAGACCTGTTTGGATAAATTATTCAGAGATTATCAGTTTACCTGGAATTATTATTATCAATAAGACTCCGTGTCATTGTTATTCAAGTGCTTATGAAGATTCTAAGCAAGTGATTTATGACTTAGTCTGTAGTATTATTTATTTCTTAAACCAATCAAACCATTGAAGTTAGTCAAGCAAATACACCCCAACTGCTCTGAAACCCTTCTTATTATTGCAGGATTTCCGTGGTAAAGTTCTCAGAGTGAGTTTTTCCCTTCCTGTCTTTGCCATTGTGCTGTTATGCCCAGTCATTAGTGGAATAAGCCCTTTCTAAGGCACCCATCTTCATTCCAAGGTTCATAAACTGCCTAAGGAGGCCCCTTGAAGAGAGGTTGCTTGCCTGCAAAGATTCCCAGTATTATAATACTGTGGCCCCTCTTTTATATACATATTGAAAACCTTTTATTACCAAAACAATTAAACCTTGCAAATGCTCTTATTATATAATTGATTTGAGCCTCTAAGCGTTTATTTTTGGAATAATAATAATTATTATTATTCCAGTAGATTTATCACTCTCTGTAGCTAAAGGACTGCAAGGTTCTTGGTATCAGAGAGCTGAAAGTTTCAGCTTTCTGTTACCTGATAGATTGTGGAAGTTTTTAGTACATATCAAGATGTGATCTCGTATTTTAAAGTCAGGTTCCCTATGTGATTTTTCCCATCTTTGTTTGTTGCATTCTACTGCTTCTACACATTTTTGAGCATGATTATTTGCCAGATCTATCATTTTCTTAAATTCAAGAGATGTTGGATGAATGGTGGCTAAGTTATAGTTTAAGTTAATCCTAGGGAGTTTTGGAATCCATCCTCTTTCTAGTATGTAAGTGGCTTCTTTGGTAGTAGAATGTTTACTGCTGTTATAAACTATCTCTAGAGCTGGAAGTAGGCTTACCAAATCATGGCAATAACCATCTGAGTTTTTGTGTTGTAGACCAAAGCTACAGAACCTTCTTAACATATTGCCTAGGGTCTGTATCATTCTTTCAGCTACTCCATCAGTTTGGGGATGGTATTCTGTAGAAAATTCTAGAGTATTACCCAGTATATCATGTAGATTCCTTCAAAAATCAGAGGTGACTTTGGGTTCTCTGTCACTGATTATAATATTGGGTATACCAAAATCAGCTATGATCCTATTCCAAAATAGTAGAGCTAAATAAATAGCACTATCTTCTTTGTGGTTAGGTAAGAACTTTGCCTTCTTACATTATCTGTCAACTCTAACCAGGACAGAGTTATATGAATGAGTACCTCCAGTGGGGAGGCCTGTGAAAAAATCCATATTAATGATTTCCCATCTAGTTTTGGGTTCAGAGATCTTCTTTAGGAGTCCAAACCTTTTGCCAGGAGTTTTATTAGATTTTTTGCAAGTCTCACAGCTAGTAACATACTTAATAGTGATTTCTTTCCAGTCTATCCACCAAGCAGTTTTTTTTACTTTCTCCAAGGTTATTTCAGTTGGTAGATGTCCTGATGAACAGTTTTCATGACATTTCTGGAGTATGTGTTGCATATGTTCTTTGTTGCTTAGTACTAATACACTGGAATTTTGGTGTTTGTAGTAAAGGAGACCAACCCAAAAAGTAAACCTTCCTGCTTTATATGGTTTAAGTAATGAAGCAGGTAAACTATTTATCAGAGCTGCTTCTGGGGATTCAAATTTCATAATGGTAATCACCAGCTTGATTTCAGGGAGTAGTTGTCCCTCACTAGATTGAAGAAAGCAGTATCTAATTCACATAAGTGGATCCCCATGATTGGAGCATTTAATGCAAAAAGATTGATTTTCAAGATAGGAAAGATATCTTGATTCTCAGGGTCATATGCTGGATTTCTAGAGTCATTAGGAAAAGCATTCCTACTTGGACTATCAGCATTCTGATTTTTAGCTCCAGATTTATGCACTATATTCATCTGACCTCTATACTGTTTTATAGCAATTTCCCACCTGAGCATATGTCTTCTGGGGGTTTTCATGTTCATGAGAGTTCTTAAAGCATTACAGTCTGTAATCACTTGGAAAGTGGTGCCTTCTAAGTAATAGTGTGGCTATTCTGAAGCCTATACTAGAGCCAAGGATTACATCTGACTTGCTCCATATCTCTTTTCTGTATCTTTGATCTGTCTAGATATGAAGAGTACTGGTTTCTCCACTGTTTTGTCTTCTTCTATTCTTTCTTGATGTAGAGCAGCTCCTAACCCTTCCATACAGGCGTAAATGTACAGTTTAAAGGGCTTGGAGTAATCTGGTTGAATGAGTAAAGGAGTAGAGGTCATAGCTATCTTTAGTTCCTCATAGTTTTTCAATCTTTCATGTTTCATTTCAAAGGGAGTGTTATTGTTGCATATTGAATACAGACTTTTAGTTAGCATAGCAAAAATTGGTATGTATTGTCTGTAGTAACTGCAAAAACTAATGAAAGACAGTAACTCTGTTTTATTTTGAGGCATGTGTCTTTTTATGACAGCAGCTATCTTATTTTGATCAGCAGCTAGAGTTAGACCAGAGACTGTATGCCCTAGGGCTTTCAATTCTCCATATCCAAAGTTGCATTTCTTCATGGATACTTTTAATCCTGCTTTGGAGATATTTTGGAGTACTCATATTATTTGGTTGATATGAGTATCCCAATCATCAGAATATATGATAACATCATCTATATATGACATCATCCATCCTTGTCTAATGTATGTACATAGAACTGTATCCATTGTGCTCTGGAAGTTTGATGGGGCATTCTTACACCAAAGGGCATCCTAAGATATTCATATATTCCCAAATGACAGATTATTCTCATAAAACTTCTTCTTTCAGGGCTTATAGGTATCTGGTGGAAAACTTAAAGCATATCCATAGTAGTGATATATTTGGCCTTGGACAAGTTATTTAGAGCATGATCAATCCGGGGTATAGTATAGTAATCTGCCTGAGTATAATTATTGAGCATTCTGAAGTCTCTTACCATTCTTGAATTGTCATTATGCCAAGCTATGATTACAGGTGTGGTCACATCTCCCTGCTCATTGTGCCCTACTTTCCTTAATACTTGTAAATTTTTCAGTTCTTGGATATGTTCCTCAAGAGATATTCTAGACTTAGGACTAGAGGGATAAGCTGGTATTCTTCAGTTTGGAGGATAAGGAGGCTTAATAGTCAATTTTAATACCATTTCATGTCCTTTGATATCACCAATGGGGTGATCTTTAGTACAAAAAGCATTGAGGTTCTCAAAGTAGACTGTCAAAATATATGTTTCTTCTGTTCCTTAGAAAGTTTCATATTTAGAGCTTCTTGAGAGAAGTATTCTTGATTAAAGTCTTCTAAATGCTTTTGATAATTGGAAGAGGAGAAGTTATATTTAATTGTGCATATCTTAAGCTTCTTTTCCCAATTACCACCCACTGTAAAGTATCTCCCTTTACTCTGGAACACATCTATACCATATAGACATAAAGCATCTTTACCTATTATCAGGTAGTCACATAATCTGTTAAGCAATACCACAAATTCCACTTGTATTCTCAAAGATCCTTTAGTATGGGGTAATATTATAAGAGCAGTCCATACTCCAATAGCATTCATGGTAGATTTGCAAGAGCTAAACTTGGATTTTGGGACGTGCAGAAGGTGTTCTTTCCAATTGGGGTACCATTTGTTTAAGAATTCAGTACAGAAACATGAGCAGAAAGATCCACTATCCAGTAATAACCTTATATGTCTGTCTCTATAAAATCCTTTTGCATAGCAAGTTTGACCAGTAGTATGACTCTTACCACTCATATTTTTAACTGTTAATGTTTCAACATCCGTGATATGTCTAGGGGTTATGGTAGGATCCCATTTTTGGGGCACACTAGAGTCCCCATGGATGTTATTGCTTTCTATACAAGTGCCTATATCTCCTTCTATAACGTTAAAAGGGTTGGTCAGGATCAATTCACATTCAGAAAGGGATCCTTAATTATCAGCTATATTTTCATAGTTCTGATTTGCTTCAACCTTCTGCTCTCCTTCCAAGAATGATATCTTTCTTTTTGGTAATGGGCAGTATTGTCTCATATGACCTGTCTTGTTACAATTCCAACAAGTTCCAGGCATTCTCTCTTTTTCCCTGTTCTCATTAGGTTTCTTATTATCAGGGGTATTTATCACAGGGGCTTTTTCTCTGGTTTTGTTAATGTTTAAGTTTTCTTTAGGTCTAGAAGGAACCTTTTT
The DNA here is from genome assembly GCA_025617555.3 of Puccinia polysora. Taxonomy (NCBI): domain Eukaryota; kingdom Fungi; phylum Basidiomycota; class Pucciniomycetes; order Pucciniales; family Pucciniaceae; genus Puccinia; species Puccinia polysora. Next base: position 8,673,227 of record CM062622.1, on the reverse strand, counting down.
TTCTAACCCATTCATATCTATGAATTCTTCTAACACTTTGATTAGAGTTGGTAAGTCAGCATCCATACTTAACCGGCATCTTACACTATGGTTATGATTTCCAGGACACAAGGTGAGGATTCTTTCATTTACTTCCTCTTTATCAGCATCTGGATAGAAGAAATCTAGTATTCTCTTCTGTTCCAAGCACCACTTGTGAGGCTTATTGTTGGAGGGATCAAATGAGGAATTTTCGAAATTTTTCATCATTTTTCTTTTCCACATTCTAGAACCAAATTCTTAATTTTCCAAGAATTCCAAGGTAATGATCCCTTTTCTTCTCTTTTACTGATAAACCAGTCTAAAGCTACTCATTCAAATATTCTGGGCAGCCTGACTACAGCTATAGCTTCTGGTAAGTCATAAGAGTTAATAGTATAGTCAATAAATTCAATGAAATTTATATGATTGTGTTCTCCTTCACCAGAGAACTTAGGACATTCAGAAATCGGGGGTAAATGTTTGAGGCCTTGTTCCATTTTAGGAGTAGGACTAGGCCTGAAGGGATCACTCCTATGCATTCCTAGTAAGGGTGGTGCATAAGTTGTAGTTGTTTGTCTGGGAGGTTTTGGTTCCTCTGTGGTACTCCCCAAGGGGTTGGTCAGATGTACTTTTAAGTCTCTAAGATCATCCTTGATCAGATTAAGTTTCAGGTCCAATTTATTATTAAGAAGATCTAATTTATCACTAAGGGAAAGAATGAAGCTATTAGTAGTATTTAGCAATTCTTCTTTTAAAGTTTTAAAAGACATAATTAAATCTTCTTGGATAAATGATAATACATTCTAAATTGTTTGAGTCTGTCTGATTTTACCTTGATTAATTGTATCCAATAATTGTTCTGTATGTTCTTTGATATCTTCCACTCCTACATTTTTTTGGTTATTAATTCATTTGGCTTCTACTGAGAGTAATTTATCCATTTGTGTATAAAAATTGTCCAAAGTTCCACAAAAAATTATGAAATTATGATGCATATCATTAGAAAATGAAGTAATTTCATCAGAGGTTGATTTAGACAAGTTACTGGGTTCATATTTAGAGGCTAATTTTTGTATAAATTTTTCCACTTTTGAGCTAAGGAGATGATCTGATCCCAATCCTTCTTTGCCTTTGGCTTTGGATGGGAAGAAGATCTCTTCTTTCATGATCCTTTTCCTTTCAGTTGGGCTAATTGATCCCAAGGATTACACTTTTCTATGTAGGATTTTAGCTCTTTCCTTGGAATCATTTTCTGAAGAGCTATCTGGGTAGCTTTTTCCTGGTAGATTATATTTTTCATAGATACCATGTCCTCCTTGGCTTGGTCTTCTTTGAACTCTTCCCAATATTTCATGTGCTCTCTGACTAAGTCTTTGATCCTTGCTTTGTTGGCCGGATTCTGCTGGGGTGGCTGCAGGGAATCTTATTGTAATGGAGGGGGGCTTAATTCTACTAACTTCTCCGGCTCTAGGTTGGGGGAGGGCAGAAGTACTTGGGGCTGTTCCTTTCCCATCAACATTTGATTCACGGGTTCCATTCCCCTCATGGTTGTCATTATTGGTGGTCTTACGGTTACTGGGGGCTCCTGGAAAAGATTCATAGGAGGGTATTATCCCTGAGGCTCTTGTTTTACCTCTATTGATATTGAATAAAATTTTTATAAGTATTTTTCTACAGAAAAAAATCCGTAAAAATAAGTTTTATTTAAAACTCACTTAGTTTGATATTCAAAGGTACCAGGCCTTTATTGGGATTAAAATAGTTAATCCTACATGGTCTTGGTGTGTCCCAATGAGGTCTTCACCTGTCCAATCAATATTTTCAGGGCGTCCAGAGATTTATGGGACTTCTTGATCCAATAAATCAGTTTCAGTGGTGGTGGTTTCTGGTATAGGAGGGTTCACTGATGGTAAAAGGTTATTTTATTGTTCAATACAATATATTAATATCATTTTAATAAAAATAATATGGTAATTTTTATATTTAATTTCATATTTTAAAAAGTAATTTATATGGTATTTCTTCCAAGCTTTATGTTTCCTTAAAAGGGCCTGGAAGTTGATACGCCTCTCAAGACATTCTTGTTTAATGATTTTATCTAAGTATTTACGTGCAGAAGAGATATTAAGTTGCTCAGCTTGAGTTAAAGCTTTCCAACCAGTTGGTTTACAATTTTTAATAAATTCTTATTTTTTTGTCTTTAAAAGATTTAAATAATAGATTATGAATTCTGCATTGGTTTTTAAATCCACTGCAAAAGAATTTAATGCTGAATCATGGTTAAAAAGTCAGATAAATTTATCCTTTATTTGATTTTACATGAAATGTCTGGTCCAAGGTATTAAATACAATGGAATAGAATATTTCCCAGCCAGACCCCCAATTTTCAGCCTCCTGGATGCCAAGACCCTTGCTATACTTTAGCTACCAGAGGTGATAGAATAAACAATAAATATATTATTCAATAAATGCAGCAAAAAACTCATAAATGTTTTGGATAAAGCTTATTGCAAGGTTAATTGGTTTGGATATGCTTTTTTGTTATAAATCAATATAGATAAATTGATTATTGAATATTTTTATAGAGGGGCCACAATTATATTGGGGATCATTAACACCTGTTTTCAGGGATTTCAGTATGAAAACACGTAGGCCTGGTTACTTTGGAACCTTTATTTTAAAGGATATTTTGCCCAAATATAATATGTATGTAAAATACACAGTGGAGTGGCAGGGATTTTTAACCAAAATGCCAAAACAGATGAAGGATAATAAGACTCAATGGTATATTATTAAATCCTTTGGGTACCTGTTTGGGACATGCACTGATGGGTTAAACCTGTATACTGGGGTTATAAGGTTGTTCAGCAGTTTAATTTGATAAGAAGGGTTGAGAATGCATATTATCATTCAGAAAAAAGCCATAAATCACTTCATTATCTCTTATAATTATTTGATTACCTTTGCACGGTGTCTGGATATAAATATAACTGGGTCTCTGGGTATCAATATCCTCTAAAGAGCTCTTTATTTATAGCTTTTGGACTCCCAATATTGTCCTTCTGAGGGGTACAGGGCTCAAAGGGATGGACACTGAGGCTAGCAGGGTAACCGGTGGTAGCCTGTCACATGTTTTTGGTGCTATAACATGGGTAGAATCTAATTCCACCAGGCATGGGAATTACTCAATTTTATAATTGATTTTTGGAAGTGTGAACAACACTAATCTGTCCTTTTTATTTATTATTAAATTAATTATCCTTAGTAAATGTTCCCAGTAAGTTAATAATTATTTTAATAGAAATTTCTATGGATATTCTGATGTCAGGTGATTTCTCATTATTTATTAAATAATTGGAGTAAATTCATGATTTTTATTTCACTCCTTATTTTCAAAATTCAGTTGATTTACTGAAATAATTACTTAAAAATGTAAGTCATGGGTATTCATGTAATATTTTTACATAATTAGTTTTTTTAGTATGTCACAAAAATATTGACGTCTAGAAATTCTCATAATATTATATCAAAGTATTTTAATATATTTTTAGAAGTTGTCATTATCTTATTTTTGAAATGTTTGGTACTTTTAATTATATTTAATTAAACATACGTATAAAGGTTATTTAGGTATTTTTATGTAAGTTTATGTTTTTTGATACTATCTACTATCCACAGGAACATTTATTACATATTTAGAATGTTCCTGTGTAGTTTGAAGGATGTTTACGCAGTACCTAGTTTTCTCAGGCCGCCTGTCACTTTGTCAACCTGTAGTCCCGCGGCTGTGTACTTGTCAGAGGCCCAGGGCTGCGTACATGGCTTTGACAGAGTGACAGAGCTGTAGCTCATCCACGCGCGGGTGTATTGGCTGCCGCGGGTGCGTGTGGGAATTGTGACAGAACATGTTTCCATCTGTAACTCCTAAAATATACACAATACCTCAATTCTGGCTGAATTTTAGGTGTGAAACCCATGCGTGAAAATACATGTGAAATATTTAATTGGCCAAAATTTTCAATAGTGGTGCCATGGTATTTTGGTCTTTGTTTCTTTAATTATTCAAAGATATAAGGATTTGGATTTCAAGGGTGGGGTCAGTGCATGACCCTACCTAATTTTGAGTGAAAAATCCACGTTTGCAATAATATTTATGGTTTTCCTACTCCTTCTTAGGTTAAATTTCTTATTATTACTTTTATGTTATTTCTTTTACTTTTGCAGCTTTCTCTGCAATAACAGCAGGCTGGCATTTTTGAAATAAAATATTTAAAGGCTTCAACCACCTTTCCATGTCATCCACCCCTGGTTTCCCACCTCCTTCTAACTCAGAACTCATTGGAAAAAAATTTGATTCATTTCTCTTTGTCTCTTCATCACTATCCTCATCACTTCATCAATCTCATCACTTTATTGCTTTCATCACGTCCAGCTAAATCTCATTGGATCACCATCATGATCAGTTCATCACTCTCATGTGTTTATTGATTTAATCACATCCAGATCACTCTCATTGGATCACTATCCTTATCACTTCAATTCCCTCATCTGTTTATTGCTTTCATGACATCTGGCTAACTCTTATTGGATCACTATCATCATCACTTCATCACTCTCATCACTATATTGCTTTAATCACATCCTAAATCTCATTGCTTTATCCCTCTTGTCACTTCATAACTCCCATCTCTTCCTATTTTCTTTGCTTCATCACTTTCATCTTCTTATCACATCATCACTCTTACCACTTTAACACTCTCATAGCCATTCATCCCCTCATCCCTCCTACTATTTTTAAAATGACCCTCAGCTTTCCTCCCCCCCCCAAGTCCACCAAAGAATCCAATGGACCAAAGCAAACATCCCCCAGGAACTCAAAAACCAACAATTCTCCCCCATCAGCTTCCAAAAGCTCAAGTCAGCTCAAGAGATCTGATCACATCATCCTGGTAAACTGTCTCAAAATTCTGTCCAACTACAATTCTTGCTTTTGATTGAACAATGAAACACACGTTGGCCAACCTCCATTATCCAAGGTCAATGCTGATCTCCTGATGGCCAATGAACCCAAGAATAAAACAAAAGTTAGGCTAGATCTGTCATCCAAACAGATGATGGAACTATTCAAGAATGATTGAGCCAAGTCAAAGAAGGCCCACTCCATGTCAATCTCCACTGGCCTTGGTATCACTGAATCTGACAAAGCCAAGGGAATCAACTTGGTGATTGATAAGTTGGACTCCATTTGTCCTTTTTATTTTAAAATGGATGATATCTTTGGAAAGAAGGCCAACATCAACCCCCTAGCTGCTTTTGATGCCAAACAATCCAATTTAGTTGACGCTGAGGACTTGGCTGTGGATGCTGAGCCTAGCAATGGTGATCCCAAAGAAATCTTTGAGTGGCCCCCTTCCAATGCAGAGGAGGATATTAAAATGCAATCAGCTCCAATCATGTCTACTTCCGTGTTGATTGAGGAGTAAAAACCAACCTTTGACCCCTCCCCTCCTTTTTTGGATTGTTCTCATCCTGGGGTGAAAGAACTGGAGAAATTTGCGAATGAGGAGGATTTAATTCTGGTATCACCATTGCCATCAACATCTGCTCAAGTAAGGAACCAAGTTTTTTCTCTCTTTTCCAGTTAATTCTGACTGATTTGGATTTTAATGTATTATTTATTGAAGCATGAGTTTAATTTCTGACCAGCAGGCTAAAATGAAATGACAACAAGGAAGATGAGATTCAGGAGGAAAATGACAGTCCTACAAAACATAACTAGTGTGAGAAGAGATTACCAACACAGATATATATATATATATATAGTTCTGACTCTCAAATATGGCAATGAACAGGTGTAGTGACAGGACACAGAGATTCAAACCGAGAGAAGGAAGAAGACCAGGTTGAGTGAGGTGCGTATGGGGTTTTTGAAGTGATCTGGACTGATCTCACCAGTTATAGACAAGCAGACTTAGAGTTTGATCTGAGAACTTGAGTTCGACAAGGGACTTGAGTTAGAGTTTGATTGAAGGTTTTATCTGAAGGATGGTTGACTTGGATTTTATTGAAGAATTCATAGACAAAGGAAGGAAGAAAATAAATGAAGAGCAATGAGAGGGAAACATGAAAATACAAAAATGAAAAGAAATAAATGAGAATCAGAACCCAGAAAAGAGTCAAGAACCCTGTTTTCAGGAAGAAAACCAACAGAGGTCTGGAATTTCCTGTCCTCCAATTGGAGTCTTCACAGTGCAAGTGAAAGCAGACGCACTCCCTGGGTTACACACAAGAGCCTTCACACTATTGCGTTAAACTTCCCTTAACTGGAGATCAGTACAGGTTGTCCTTAAACACCACGGATGTGAACTTCTTCAGTTGATTTAGACTGACTGAATTGGTGAGGGGATTGGCAAGCATGTTGGACTTTCTGATTAAATAAATTATGAGCGCTCCAGTGTTGATTTTGTCTTGGATACATTTTTTTTTGAGATCCATGTGTCTTGTTTTAGTGTTGGATCCAAATTTTTTTAGTTTATCATCAAGGCCTTTGTTTTTGATAAAGTGTTTGGAGGAGGAGATATTGTTGTGGAAGACTTCGCCTAACAAGTTTCAAATCCACTTTCCTTTGAGGCAGGAATCAAGTAATGGATTGAGTTCAGCCTCTGTTGAAGAGTATTTCTTATTGAATTGCTTGTAGCTGTTCCATGAGAGTGGTGAACCAAAAGACAGACAGACATACCCAGATTGAGACTTGCGTCTGGTGTGATCCTTGCGCCATGAAGCATCACTAAAAAATTCAAGTGGGTCTTTTGATTTGTTGTGGGTGAGTGTAAATTTGATATTTTCGGTGGAGTTGAGGTATTTCCATGTACGCTTGAGTTTCTTCCAGTGTGTCAGCCCAGGCTTGTTCTGAAAGAAAGCCAAGCTTGACACAGAGTAGCTTAGATCTGGTTGTGTTTGACTGGAAATGTAGTTCAAAAGTCCTATGGCAGACTTTTAGTTGATTTTGAGTCTGTTGAACTTCTCAAATTCTTCATCATAGGCCTCTTTCAGCTGACTGTGAGGAGTCAGCGGGGTTGAGCATGGTCTTGATTCTAGCTGTCCCAGTTCTTCTAGACCATGTGTGATATGTTTGGGTTTGCTGAAAAGAATACTGCTAGGTGTTTGCTTGAACTTCATGCCAAGAATGGTTTCAAGTTTGTTTGCCTGTGAGTCTTTAAATTGAGAATTAAATTTCTCATTGAATTTTTCTCCGTCTCCCACTTGAATGAGGTTTTTGATGTGATAAACAAGAAACAATTGATTGTCTTTTGATTTTTACAAGCATGGGTTTCTGTTGGATTCTTTGAAGCCAATTTATTTAATCAAGTCAGTGAGAGTGCCATACCAGTTCTTAGGTGATTTCTTGAGTCCATACAAGCTCTTCTTGAGTCTACAATACTTTCAGGACCACTGGCAGCCTTGAGGAGTTCTAATGATCACTTCTTCTTCTATAGGAGCGTGTAGGAATGCAGCCTTTAAATTGTATTGACGGATGTTGAGTTTTTGTTTCAAGGCGTACAGTAGAATTGCTCTTAACAATGCAACCTTGCCAGTTGGAGAAAACGTCTCAAAAAAGTCTAGGCCGTACACTTCATTGAAGCTTTTAACACAGATGCAAGCCTTGTGGATGAAAAGATTGTTGTGGGAATTGTCTTTGATTTTGAAGACCCAGGTGGTGTCCAGTGGATTCAGCGGTTCATCCCCTTTGTAATCTTCCCAGACTTCCTGCGCTTCACACTGATCAATCTCCTTCTTTATTGCTCCTCCCAACTTGACACCTTCCGCACATTGAGCTGCTTGATCAAAAATCTTGGGTTTGAAATACTTATGAAGCCCATAAATTTGCGGAGGTCTGATGGAAGACCAGTTGCAAAGACTTGGGTTTGAAATAGTTATGAAGCCCATAACTTTGCGGAGGTCTGATGGAAGACTGGTTGCAAGGAATCCTGACAGGTTCTTCAGCCTCCCTAGTTATTCTGGAACTGACCTCTGGAGAAATTGGTTGAGTAGAAGGGATTTTCGCGTCTTCTCCTGAGTTTGATTCAGACTTGGAGGTAGGTGACTCTTCATCAGAAAAGTCCACTTTGGGGGGCTGGTGTTGATAGTTCATACAAGCTGCTGGGATTCCTATCAAGTTTGGTTTGGATTCACTATTGCCAGATTTGGCCAGACTGAAGTCAATGTCCATGGATGATATGATGCCAAGATTTTTGACAGTTTGCTTCAGGAATAAAACGTGTTTCAATAGTACAATATGACGGTGAGGCAGGAGTATCCGGTCTGAAAGAAAGTCAGGTTTGTATCCTATCAGTTTTCCTTCTATTCCCTTTGGGTCAATTTTTTTCCCTTTCCTTTTCTTTTGATTTAAAAAAATTGCAGAGACTCCAAGTGGTTGTAGGTAATTAGGTGGGAATGATCTCTCCTTGATGAGTTCCCAAGGGTATTGTTTGAGGTTGTCCTTTGGGATTGGAGTGAGACTAATGCAACATGACTTGTGTCAGCCTCCTGGATTCCAAGACCCATGCTATCCTTTAGCTACCAGAGGTGATAGAATAAATAATAAATATATTATTTAATAAATGCAGCAAAAATCTGTAAAATATTTGGATTAAGCTTATCACAAGGTTAAGTGGTTTGGTTATGGTTTATTGTTTTTAATCAATATGAATAAATTGATTATGAAATATTTTTATAGAGGGGCCACAATTATATTGGGGATCTTGAACACCTCTCTTCAGGGATTTCAGTATGAAAACACATAATCCTGGTTACTTTGGGCTCTTGAGTTTAAAGGATATTTTACCCAAAGATAATATTTATATAAAATACATGGTGGAGTGGCAGGGCCTTGTAACCAAGCTGCCACAACAGAGAAAGGATAATAAAACTCACTGGTATATTATTAAATCCTTTGGGTATCTGTTTGAGACCTGCACTGATGGGTTAAACCTGTATACTGGGGTTATAAGGTTGTTCAGCAGTTTTAATTGATAAAAAAGAGGTTGAGGATGGATATTATTGATCAGATTTAGCCATAAATCACTTAATTATCTCTTATAAGTACTTGATTACCTTGGCACAGTGTCTGGATATAAATATAACTGGGTCTCTGCCCATCAATATCCTCAAAAGAGCTCTTCATTTATAGCTTTTGGAGTCCTGATACTATTCTTCTGAGGGGTACAGGAGCTCAAAGGGACAGACAATAAGGCTATCAGGGTAACCAGTGGTAGCCTGTCACGTTTTCTTGGTGCTATAGCACGGGTAGCATCCAAATTCTTAGTGTATGGGAATTATTTTACTTTATAATGGATATTACGACAAGTGAATAACACTAATCTGTCCCATTTATGTATTATTTAATTAATTATCCTTAGTAAATGTTCCCAGTATTTAATAATTATTTAAATAGAAATTTCTACGGACATCCTGATGTCAGGTAAGTTCTCATTATGTATTAAATAACTGGAGTAAAGTCATGATATTGATTTTACTCCTTATTTTCGAGTTCCAGTTGATTTAATAAAATAATTACTTAAAAATATAATCCATGGAAATTCATGTAATATTGTTACATCATTAGTTTTCTTAGTATTTCACGAAGATATTGACGTCCAGGAATTCTCATAAAAGTATATTAAAGTATTTTAATATATTTTTAGAAGTTGTCATTGTCTTATTTTCGACATTCTTGGTACTTTGAACTATATTTAATAAAAAATACGTATAAGGGTTATTTTTAGATAATATTATGTACTTTTAGACTATCTCCTATCCACAGGAACATTTATTACATATGTAGAATGTTCCTGTTTGGGTTGTAGCATGTTTACACGGTACCTAAGCCTCTCAGGCCGCCTGTCACTCTGTCAACCCGTAGTCCCGCCACTGCGTACTTTTCAGAGGCCCGGGGCTGCGTACACAACCTTGAGGGAGTGACAGGGCTGTATCTCAGCTGTGCGCGGGTGCATTGGCTGCCGCGGCTGCGTGCAGGAATTGTGACAAAACACATTTCCGTCTGTAAATCCTAAAATATACACAACACCTCAATTCTTACTGAATTTTAGGTGTGAAACCTATACGTGACAATACGTGCCAAATATTTAATTGACCAAAAGCTCAATAGTGGAGCCGTGGTATTTTGGTTTTTCTTTCCTTAATTATTTAAAAATATAAGGAGTTGGATTTCAAGGGTGGGGTCAGTGAGTGACCCTACCTAATTTTGGTTGAAGAATCCATTTCTGTAATAATATTCATGGTTTTTATACTCCTTCTTAGGTTAATTATATTATTATTTTCCTTATGTAATTTTTGTTACTTTTGCAGATTTCTTTGCAATAGTAGCAAGCTGACAACTGGAGGACCTCCAACCAGTATTTCTTGGGGAACTTTTTTGGGCTGAGGGATGATCTCACACTTTCAACAATGGTTCAATTAGCCCTTTCAGCTTTACCATTATGTTTGGGATGATACGGTTCAGTAACAAGATGGTTAATAAATCTCTCTTTGAGATATTGTACTAACCTGTTTTTTTTGAATTCCCTGCCACCATCCAAGCATACAGAAGATGGATAGTAGGCACACTTATTTTTCTGTTTCTCAATTACTTCTATGATTACAGAAATGGTGTTGTCTTTGCCAGTCAAAGGAATTCCTGAGATTTACCCTGAGTAGCTGTCTACCACAGTCAAGACGTATTTTTTGTTTATGTAAAATTCTTGTGTTATTGGTACAATCAAGTACAGATGTATCTTCTCAAACGGTTTGGTGGCTGAGGTGGAAATGGCTTTGAACTGATTCTTAGTGATTTTGTAGAGGTGTCAGTCCTTGCATTCAAAGGTATCCTTCTTGGAGGGGTTGAATTGAATTCCTTTGATCTTGGACAGCCAACTAATAGATGCGTGACCGCAGGTAAAATGGAGGTCTTTCAGGGTCCTTGATTCTTCCAGTTGTGTCCAGAGGCACCCTTCTTTCCCAACTTTGAGCAGTGCGTCTAGAAAAAAGAGGTTGTTGATTATAGAACCACAACGGAAATCTTCTCCTTCCTTTCTAATTTTAAAACTTCGCGCCTCTGCCTTCAGTATTCAGACCTGTTGAAGCAGCTTCCCGGGACTAATGAGATTGACCACTATGTCGGGTACATACAGGCAGTTGAAACAAGTGATTGTTTGACCTTTCCATTCAAGTCTGACCGTCCACATCCCTTGGATTGGCAGTTTAGCCTGGCCTTGCCCGTTGTGATGTGTTCTCCGGTGCATGGTTTGAGAGTAGTGAAGACACTCGCTCTGTTGAAGCTGTGTGAAGTGGCTCCACTGTCAATTACAATTTTCTGTTTCACCTTGATTTTGGAGTCTATCCATCTTGTCACAAAAGCACAAAAGTGTAGGGATTCTTGAGACTTTTTTTGTTTTTCTTTCCACTTGCTTCGGTTCTCTCTTCACCACTCAGGAGCTTTATTGGGATGGAGATGGAAACATTCTGACTTGGATTGATTCTTATCTTGTTTGGGGTTGTGGTACCCTTTGATGCAGCGGTTAGCAAGGTGATTTTTGGTTTTAGTTTGCATGGTAGCTAGCACAGTTTCAGAAGCGCCTTGCAATGGTCCCCTTTTGGTGAGTTCTTCCTTTTTCTTAGTATGGTATTGAATGAGATGATTGCAAACAATTTTGACAGAAATTTGCTTGTTGGAATGCATGAGTTGTTGCTTGAGGTCTTGGAGATTTGCTGGAAATTTTAACATTGTCAGATACACCAGAATTTCATTAGGAATCTCAATGCCAATTTCTATTGTCTTTTTTATGATGGTTTTGATGTTGGTGATGAAGCTTGTGATCTCATCCTCTTTCAAGGTTATGTGAAAAAAGTTGTTGAAAATCCTCTCTTGGTTTGGTTCTTGCAAAGAGGAGAAGCGTTCTTTTATTTCCTGCAATATCCGTTTTGCTGAATTGATGTTGGACACACTGACAACCTTTTTGTGGGTAGATGAGTCCACTTTTGATATGAGAAGCAATTGAATTTATTTGTTGTGATGACTTTCAAGGATTCTAGTTTCCAATTTGAGTTTGTCTAGTACTCCCATGAGCTTGAGTAATGCCATCATCTTGTCCTTCCAGATCTGTAGTTATCTTCAATCAGCAGTGGAGTAGTTTCCAGGGCCTTCTTGAGCATAGGCTTCCAGAAGGATTCAGACAAAAAACCCAATCCTGAAGCCATAGTCCTTTGTCTTGCGGGCCAAGTTGAAGAGAGGTTTTGCTTTGGCTTTTAACCATATTATTTATTGAAGCATGAGTTGGATTTCTGACCAGCAGGCTAAGATGAAATGACAACAAGGAAAATGAGATTCAGGAGGAAAATGACAGTCCACCACAAGATAAATAGTGAGAGAAGAGAGTAACTACACAGAGATATATATATATAGTCCTGGAGATTGACTATGGCAATGAACAGGCATAGTGACAAGACACAGAGAAATCAACTGAGAGAAGGAAGAAGACCAGGTTTAGTGAGATACATATTGGGTTGTTGAAGTGATCTGGACTGATCTCACCTGTGATAGATGAGCAGACTTAGAGCTTGATCTGAGACCTTGAGTTTGATGAGGGAATTGAGTTAGAGTTTGATTGGTAGTTTGATCTGAAGGATGGTCACCTTGCATTGTACTGAAGAATTTATAGACAAAGGAAGGAAGAAAAGAAATGAAGATCAATGAGAGGGAAGCATGAAAATACCTAAATGACAAGAAATAAATGAGAATCAGAACCCAGAAAAGAGTCAAGACACCTGGATCCATGAAGACAACCAAAAGTGGTCTGGAATTGCCTGTCCTCCAATTGGAGTCTTCACAGTGCAAGTGAAAGGAGATGCACTCCCTGGGTTACACACATGAGCCTTCACCCTATTGCTTTACAGAATGAAACAGGCTCATCCATTCCTGAATTGCCAAAAAGGCAAGACAACGGGGCCTCCAACATTCTCTTCAAATGAGAGCCATGATGTTCCCACACAAACCTCCTCTGCAAAGGGAAAGCAAAAGGCCTCCAATTCCATCAACATTAACCCCAAAAGAATTCAAAAGAGGACAAACACTTCAAATTTTTCAGGCTTTGAGGAGATCATGGAGAAGCAAGATTAAAGTAGCCCCATTGGATTCTCCTTGCTTTCAAAATCAATCTCATTCTTATTCCCCTCTGAAAAACAGTGAAATCAAAATTTAATCTGAAAAACTTCAGTTTGAAAAGGAGAACTGTGATTTTCAACTGGCAATTGATTTTCAAAAGCAGAAATCCAAGAGTTTGGCTCATCAGAAAAAATGGGATGCTGAGTGGAAGTTGAAACAGGTTGAGCTAGAATTTCAAAAAGATGAAAAGGAGAAAGATCAACAGCAAGAACAACTGCAAATGGAGAGGGGAAAATTGGAAACAGAAAAAAAGGATAAATGGACAATGGCTGCAGAATAAATTGGTAGCAGCAGAACAGTAGATGAATCAAAGCAGATTACTCAAATGCTGGGCTTGTAAATATATTTGCTTTGATGAAAAATTTAAAAAAAAATTTGTCCTGAGATTTGAGAGACTTTTTCTGTCTTAAGATTGACAAAAGGAAACTCTTGAGGAAAAGATTGAACAGATGATTTCTTCACATAGCTTCCAAATAACTCAAAGGGGTCCATCAATTTTTTCCATCCAATCGCCCACATTTTTTCACCTCAAGCTCTTGAAGGACCAACTGGGTTGAAAATTTTTTTTTGAACAGTGAAGGAAATTGGTGAAAAAGTTGATTTCCTTCTTATCTTGATCTGAGATTTCATCCAAGGGCACAAATTTGATTATTGCAACCAGGGCTTGGTGATCAGATTGATCAAGGACAATTACTTTTCCATGGTGGAAGAAATGGAAGAGTTTGATTGTTTTTTTGGCTTTTTCAAACTCTTCCTGGGTGGTTTTTTGACTATTCTTTTTGTTTTTGGAAACAATTGAAGGGTACAGATCCAAAATAGGTGGTTTTTGACCAGAACAGACAGCTTTTTTGTTAACAGCTTCCTCAGCAACTTCCAAAGACATTTCTGAATCCCAAGATTGAAGCCTCTTTTGGCCAGCAGCCCTACTCTTCCCCCCCTCTCTGTGTCGTTTCAAGCCATCTTGTTCAATCTTGTTCCCTCCCAATTGTATACTGCAATTGGGCTGAGGAACAAGATGGGATTTGATTTTTTGTGTAACAATTTTGAGGGGGGTTGGAGAAGAATTGGACATTCACCAATAGCGGTTGAGGGATTGAAAAAAAAAAAGAAAAAAAAGTCAGTCAAATGGAAATCATTGGTGAAAAATGATTGGATCAAAAAAAATGAAACCAAACGTGGACTTGATGCCAAGTTCACCAGAAACGTGATCACCAAAAAAAAAACTTTACCCAAAAAAAAAATCACATCAGCAACCCCAAAAAAAAACTTACCAGGGGTGAGGGAATAGGGCCTTTGGTTCAGGTTGGAGTCGGGCCTGGGGCCAGATATGGGGGGGAGGTTGGTTGGCTGGGCAGGCAGGCATTGGGGGGGGGGTGGGGCCAATGCAAGGCGGAGGGGGGTAAGCCGGGGGCTGGCAAGCAAGGAGGGGGGGCCAGCGGGGGTGGTGGACCCAGCAAGCAAGGTGGGGGGGCGGTGGTGGGCCCAGAAAGCAAGGTGGTGCAGCCAGCGGGGGTGGTTGGCCTGGCAACCAAGGTGGGGGGGGCGGTGCTGGAGGGCGGTGGTGGGGGGAAGTGGTGGGGCTGGCAAGCAAGCAAGGAGGGGGAGGTGAAGGAGAAATCAAGCAAGGAGGGGGGGCGGTGGTGGGGCCGGCAAGCAAGGAGGGGGGGAAGTGGTGGGCCCAACAAGCAAGGTGGTGGGAGCCAGTGGTGGGGCCGCAAGCAAGCAAGGAGGAGGGGGTGGTGAAGGAGCAAGAAAGAGGGAGGAGTCAGCTAGGATGGAGGGAAGAGGAGGATGAGGAGGAGGGGGGAGCTTACCTAAGGACCTGAAGGTGCCTGGAGGGGGATGGAACAATTAGTCAGCTTCTGATGATGGGGAGGATGAAGAGGAGGATGAGGGGAGCTTACCAGTGGTTCCAAAGGTGGTGGCTGAGGTGGAGGTGGTGGCTGAGGTGGAGGTGGTGGGTGAGGAGGTGGTGGTGGGTGAGGAGGTGGTGGTGGGTGAGGAGGAGGTGTTGGGTGAGGAGGTGGTGGTGGGTGAGGAGGAGAGTAAACCGGTGGTCTGGCGGGGTGAGTTGGGTGGTGTGGTGGGGTGAGGAGTTGGGTCAGTTTTGTCGAAGAACAAAAAGAAAAAAAAAAAAACGGAGTGAGTCAGCCTAGTATTCTTGGTTGAACAACCAAAAAAAACAAACATTTACCTATTTCAAAACAAAATTGGGTTGTGGAGAGTTTTTCTTCTCGGAAACATGTATTGCTTTTGTAATAGATCATTCAAAGCCAACCAAGTTGATTCCAAATCAGAGTCTGAACGGGAGTCCAAATTGGAGCAAAAAACTGACAAAAGTTCAGTCCGCTTTTTTGCATTTTCAACTTGCTGGCAGGAAGTTTGATTGGAAATTTTGAGAATGATGTTTATTTGGTGTGGGGTGATGAGATGATGGTGGGGTTTGTGTTAAGATGGAGATGTGAAGCAATAGATATGAGAAGCAATAGAGATGTGAAGCAATGGAGATGTGAATCAATTGAGATGTGAAGGGATAGAGATGTGAAGCAATGGAGATGATATTTGCCTGAAGCAATGGAGATGGGATTGGTATTTATTTTCTGATCTGGATGAGTGTGTTAGATGTGATGGATGCTGGACAAATGATGATGCATAGATGGCAGGTTTAATGGCGGGTTTGATGTTTGAAATCCACCAATTTCATGCAACCGGCCATTTTGAAATACCCCAATTAGGGGGTATGTGTACTTCAGAAACCCACCATTAAAAATGGGGGGTTTGGTCAGAAATAGACTAAAACAAAATCAAATAAATAAATAAATATATATATATATATAATAAATCAAATAATTAAAACAAAAATATTTTTTTGATTATTTGCCATACAAAACCCAAAATGGATTGTTTGGCGCTTTTTGCGACCCAAAAAGGGTCAAAAACTGCCATTCACAACCAAGAAAGGGTTGAAAACTGCGTTTTATAGCCCACCTGTGTTGCAAATGGCCGTTTTCAACTCAAATGGGCCGCAAATGGCCATTTGCAACCCATTCTGCGTTGAGAGTTGAGCCAAGCAACCCCTTTTAGGTACTGAACGGGGGTTGCAAGGTTGAAAATTTAATATTATGCATTCACATTTATTTTATTTTTAAAAGTAACATGAACTCAAGTGATATCCATCATTTAATTTTCCAAAGGATTATATTCAGAAATAACTCATAGGGTATCCTAGGGCGTTATTTTGGCCCCCAATGGCCTCCATTAATTTCAAAAGCATTGGGGGGCCCAAACATTTCTAAAAAGGGGGATTTTCCCATCCCAGGAACTTTTTAAAAATTGAAACTGTGTGCCACAATTTCATTGTCTAAAATCACAACTTTTTTCTGTAAGGAAAACTTTTTAAGCCTTAAAGGCACTCTTGGGGTAGGAAAATGAGCAAGAAGGCATGAATTTGGTTAGAAATTAGTATAATAAAGTATTTCCTTGAAAAAGGTGTGAATTTATAAAATAATAAAAAAATAAAATCATTCCTTTCTTCAATTTTGGCCATTTATTGTGTAATTTTGAAGGGATGTATTTAGCCTGGGCCATTTTTGAGAAAGTTGAAATTGAAAAATTGTGCAGAATATTTTGAAAATATTTTGTTCAGAAATTATTCTGATTGTGACTTTCAATTGAAATACTGATTATTTTTTTGCCTGGAAATTCCTATTCCAAATATATTCATCTTCAAAATTTGATAGGATATGGAAATACTTGTTTTGGAGCAGCAGATTTCTTTTTGGAGAGTATATCTGAAGATTGGACTGAACTACATGAAGAAATTATCAAAAAAACTGCATTCCCAGGCAATCTTCAAGGAATGAAAATGATTTCATGGAATTTCATGTGAAAAATTTGAAGAAGCAAGGAGGCAGCTCAACCAAAATCCTGACCCAGATACATTTTATTTATGGATAAAATTCCAATTCTATGGTTTCCTTATTTCTGAAAAATACAAGTGTGAACTTTTTCTATTTTTTTTCCTGATGCCTTGAACCTTCCTTGTAATCAACTCCCCACCCACTCCAATTTCCCTATCTTCTTGTATCCTAATCATCATTTTAGACGACTCAAAATTTCTAGTTTAATTCATGTTTAAGTCTGATATTTTTCCAGACCTTGAATTAGGTCTTGAATGGAACATAATTTTGAGGTAGGATCCAAACTTGAAAGACAGTTTTTTAGGAAGAATTTGGGTCTTGGTAATGATCATTTTTTTGACTTAAATCAAATCCAGAAGAAAGATAAAACAAACAGAATTTGTTGAATTCTTTTAATCATAGGGAGATGATAAATTTGCAACTCCCAGTCATGTGGGAGTTGTGTAGGGCCTTACATGGCCCGTTTGACCCATGGAGGCCCATAAACAATTCCACGTGGCCCTGGTTGCAACCAGCCAGCAAAGAAGACTGGATCAATACAAACAGCGGGGGGGACCTGACCACCCTCCCACCAACAAAAAGGGGTGCTCTCCACCCCCCTTTGCCAAGGGGGAGGAGCAATAATCTGAGGGGGATCTGAACACCTCCCATCCCATCTTTTGTTAATGAATCCCTAGGGGCATCAATCTCCAGTTCCCTGGTGGGGGGATTTGACAGCACCCTGCAGGGAATTAACATAAAGGAGGGGGGGCGGCATGTCTACCAGTTACACCCCCTCCATTTGAGGATGAGACTGTACCCAGGTGGGTTGTGGGTCCCAGCATTTTTGATTGGTTTTTTTTTTATTTTTTTATTCTTTTATCCTTTTATTTATTTTTGGCCTTTTTTTATTTTTGGCCCACAACAATTTCTGGTTGTGTGGCACACTAAACGACTACATTCAACCCGTGTACAACCCCACACAACTCAATGGGACGTGTGGCACCCTACAAGACTCAATGAGCCCTGTGGCATTCTACAAAACTGAAATGGGCTGTGTGGCATGCTAAACAACTAAAATCAAGTTGTGTAGCCTACACTAAATAATAAATAATAAATAATAAATAATAAATAATAAATAATAAATAATAAATAATAAATAATAAATAATAAATAATAAATAATAAATAATAAATAATAAATAATAAATAATAAATAATAAATAATAAATAATAAATAATAAATAATAAATAATAAATAATAAATAATAAATAATAAATAATAAATAATAAATAATAAATAATAAATAATAAATAATAAATAATAAATAATAAATAATAAATAATAAATAATAAATAATAAATAATAAATAATAAATAATAAATAATAAATAATAAATAATAAATAATAAATAATAAATAATAAATAATAAATAATAAATAATAAATAATGAATAATATGTTTGTGTACAGGGGTACACAAAAATCAAAAATTCCCTTTATGGGGGTTATATTCCTCCCCAGGGGTTGCGTGTGTTTAGAACACCCTTTGGAGGATTGTATGGGCCCCCACGCGTTGAGGGGCCCTAACCAACTCCCACAGGTCATTTGGGGTCCTACACAACTCCCACAGGTCGTGTGGGGCCCTAGAAAACTCCCACACAGCTGGAGCCGTGAATTTAACATTACCCTCAAAAATGTATACCACCCCTATTGTTTTCAACTATTTTCATTGTGAAATATATTTTGGGGGCAGGTGCAAAAAATCCCATCAAAATTCACAACAATTTTTATTACAATCTCTTAATTCTTTGAAAAATGCCTAAAAATTTCAATTGTAAGAAAATTTGAAACCTGATGTTAAAAATAATTGTGGAAAGGTTGTGTTATCTATATAAATGTATTTTTGCATTGTTTCTAATTAGGGCATATCATATTTAAGATATTCAAAATATTGAATGGCTGATTTCAGGCTAATTCATTTTTTTTTGAAAATTCAATTTTTTTCAGATAATCTTATTGGTTCATTGTTTTTTTTAATATTTTTTTTTTCAAAAATTGATATTTTTCCAGAAATAAAAATTTTAAATTATTCAAATTTTAATTCTGATAAATCCTGTTTTTGGCAGCCAAAATTCATTCAAAAATTTCCCCAAAAATATTTCTGAGATCTGAAATGGATAGCAGAAATTTTTTTGAATTCAAAATACCAAAACAAAAAAAACAACCAATTATCAAAAAAGCAAAAGAACTGGTCTGAAAATGTATTGTGATCTGTTTTCTTTTTTCATCTATTTAATGCTTTGGAAGATTTTAAAAGGCCTTGAAAAACTCCAAAAAATTCTGAAGAAACATTCCTGGGTTTTAAGGAACAAGGATACACAGCCGTGGCATTGGATTTTCCAAAATGAAAAATGAAAAAATGAAATAAAAAGTGAAAAGGATGTGAGCTTAATTAAATGCACATTCAATCCACATGTTGTGTCAAGGAAAAAATGGAAAAAGAATAATGGCTGAGTGTGCAAAAAAAATTCCCTCAAAAATACATCAAAAATAATAAAGAAAAATTGCTAAAAAAAGAAACAATAACAACAATAATCTTTAAAAAACCATAAGTACAAAAATATTGAAAAAGATTCCAACCACCAATCCAGAATTGAATTTATTCACAAAAATTTTATTATTCACCTCTTTCATCCATGCATTCCTACACCTGGAAATGTGCATGATTGAACTGGGAAGGATATTTCCCCCTCCCATTTTTTTTGAATAGCACACAAGGAACAAATATAAACAAAGATAATAAGTATTTCATATGGAATATTTTTATCACCCCCACTTGATATTTCAACTAATCTATGTTTTTGATGTTGCAGGTATGTCTCCTGCACATGCACAAATACTCAAACAAATTAAGTTTTTGTATTTTTGATTTTTGACACCCCATTTTTGTTTATTGAATTTCAAGGGAAATCAAAAATATTCATACAAATATTTTAGGTTCCAAGCCCCTAAAAAATCCATTTGAACACAAAAGTAAAAAATAAAAGAAAGTAGTTTTTACTGCATTCTCACATTCAATTGAAAGGTGTTGGATTGAATATAAAGGTAAATTTTATTCTGCATTTATTCTAAATTATCCTCAAGAGCTTCAAGAATATTTATTGGAAATTTTACAAGGAATTTTTCCATCTATCCCAATTGAGATACCTTGGAGTAATTTTTCAAGGCAGAAACATGCGCAACTAAACGTCTGTCCAATCCCAGCCAAATCAACAATTGAGGGAACCTCCTCAACTCAGTCCGGCCAAGCTTCAACAGGCCATCCCAGCCCAGAATGGCTAGCCCAGAATGGAATGGAAAGCCAGTCTATATCAGGATAGCCAGACCAGAATGGGCCACCCAGACAGCCATCCAGCCATTCAGAAAGCTAGCAAGCCATTCAGCAAGTCAGCAAGCCAGCCAGCCCATCAGCCAGACAGCATCTCAGTCAGCCAGCCAGCCAGTCAGCCAAGCCAGTCAGACCAGCCATCTGGGACCAGACCACCACATATTAGACAAGCCAGCTGGGTTGAGGACCACCCCAGCTCAGAAAAGTCAGCCAGGACCAGACCACTCCAGCTCAGACCAGCCAGCTTGGACCAGATCACCCAAGCTCAGGCCAGCCAGCTAGGACCAGACCACCCCATCTCAGACCCAATGGCTGGGAAAAGACCACTTCAGCTCAGAAAAATCAGTTGGTATAAGAACACCCCAGCTCAAGACCATCAACAGAATAAAAAACAGCTAGAAAAAAAATTAAGAGGAAGACCAGGCCTTCCAAAAGGATCATGTGAAAAGAGGCAAACCACCAAACAGACCCCAAGAACATATCAAGAGAAATAAGTAAAATCTGAAGAACCCCTTCCAGGCCTTCTGGTCAGAATTCATCTACTTTTTCATCCTGCTTTGACCTGAAGACCTGTATCTCACACCATCACACTTATCCTACAGTTTTTTCATTGTCCTGTGTTCTATTTTTCTCTCAATTTGTAATTATAACATTCCACACCAGAATTTTGGGTTTTAGAAAGAGTGATAAAATTAAAATTGAGGATCAGGAGCCCATATTTCATCATAAATTATAAATTAAAATAATTCATAACAATAGCTCAATATTCAATCATAAATATAAATTATTTGAGAAAAAAATCCTCAAGTTCTGGGAATAATGAAATTGAATCTTTTTTTTGCTTTTTTAATTCTCCAGAATATATGATGGAACACCAATTGATGGATTCAACCCCTAAATTCCAAAAAATATGGCCTGTGGTTTTTCATGTCAAATTTTTGGTGTGTTCTACCATGCAAACCAAATCAAGGCACCATTTATTTTGGAAAAAGGGGGAAATGGGTGCCACATTGGCATGTGAAAATCTCCTTGCCAGATTTTTTCATGTATAAAATATTGCATTCCAGGTTGCATTTAATGTCTTGGAAGAAAGTCCAAGCCATTTCTGTTGAGTTTTCATCTGTGTACCTGTCGTAGTCACGGAGCTTCACGCAACATGCCTCCCCGCGACAAACTGTCACAGGAATCTCTTGCCACCATCATCATCATCTCACTCTTCCTTCCTCAAATGACCCATCGTACTCATCCTCCATCTCTCTCTCCCGACTCTACGCTTCTCTTCTCGCCGTCCCTTCTCATTACCTCTCTCGACCTCACATTCAAACTCATTACCCCGGCCGACAAACTCTCTCAACTTCAACTGCCACTCCGCCTACCAAAGTACCTTAACCTCCTCCAGTATTCAGTTTGGTATGATTAACTGCTTGAACACCCTCATTCCTCTTCTCTTTCTGTTCTTTGTTTCCTATCATCTCTGTCCATTTTGTTTCTCTGGTCCTATATACTCACTTTACTTCCTTTCCGACGCGTTTCTCAAGGGGAATACTGGATCATATCATTCTGTCACCTACAACTTTTATCTTGCGATCTTTCTCATACATACCATTTTCTTATTGTTCTGTCTGGGTCTATAATCTAATCTCTGGCTCTGTTCTGGTGGTGAGTGTGAAAGACGAAGAGATCCAGGAACTTCTCTTTATAACTCAATCATTCCTTTGACATATTTTTTTAATCTTTTCTTTGTTATTAGTTTTTTGCCATAAAGAAATTATCCGTTATCCCATCAATTTCTCCTACAAGGGAATTTTTTGTGTGCACCCCACAGCATGCTAGTATGCCCTGGTTTGCATTGTCAGAAGATACCATTTTTGTTGTGGATAAAAATTTGGCAACTTTAATTTTTTTCAGTCTGATTTCAAATATTTGAGCTATTTTTGGGGCCAAAAATAAATATTTTGAATGAACCATTTTAGAATTTCACAAGATTCCCTGTGAGAACCCCAAAGAAATTTCAATAACTGTTTTTCCAGTGTCTAGGCCTTTTATACACAGATTTCAGAAATTTGGCCCTTCAGATGCATGCATCCAACCTCAGGGGAGTTCTTGCTCCCACAATTCCATTTTTTATCATATAGGGAGTGAAAGAACTGAAACATATATAAATAGGCTACCATCCTCACCAATACAGCCAAAATTCCCCCAAGAAGGTTGAACTAATTCAAAGTACCAATCAAACACCACATCCCAAAGCCATTCAAACCAACCCTTCCTCACAACTTGATAAGATTTAAGTGAATTACTTCAGGACCAAGAACCAGCGGACTAAAGATAAAAGTTAGAGTCATGAGGAACAAAAAGAAATTGAAATGAGGAAGAATGAGAATACCAACAGCGTGAGTTATTTAGGAAAGAAAAGAGAGATCAGACAAGACGTAGAGAGACTAGACGAGATATTCGCAGCGAGCAAGTTGATGGAGCTCAGG
This sequence comes from Puccinia polysora, assembly GCA_025617555.3. Taxonomy (NCBI): domain Eukaryota; kingdom Fungi; phylum Basidiomycota; class Pucciniomycetes; order Pucciniales; family Pucciniaceae; genus Puccinia; species Puccinia polysora. Next base: position 8,650,215 of record CM062622.1, on the reverse strand, counting down.
CAATGGAGACAGTAACTACAAGGTTGAGTTGATATGTCAGAAGATAATGTGAACACGATCTTGAGGATAAGTTTCTTACCAGGCATAGATTGGATGACGTAGAGACTTCAGACCAGGGCAGAAGGATCAAGTTGAGAAGTATTCAGATTGAGAGTAAGAAAAAAATAAGAAATAAGAAAAGAAATAAGAAAAATAAGAATAATAGAGAAGATAAACGTAGAGAGTGAACACAAGAAGAGAATGCAAGAGGCAATTCCACAGAGGGAGGTTACCCCAGAGGTTCACCTGGGTCGTCTCAAGTGTTGGAAGACAGGGATGATGCAGACATGTCACGAAGACTTGTCTCAGTTTTTCCGCAGAGCAGTTGGGACAGAGACTGAGTGAGAATCAGAGCATAGGGAAAAGAGGGATAATGTTAACACAACTCAAAACACCCCTATAGAAATATTCAAAAAAATCCAAGTAATTATTTAAATGTTTTCCCTGTTTGTTTTTAAAGTTTTTATCACCATTTTTTCCAACTTTTTTTCCTCAAACTTTCTAAAGTTTTTCCCAACTTCCTTTTTTGATTTATTTCCAACTTTTTTTTTCAAATTTTCTCAATTTTCTTTTTGAATTTTTTTCAAATTTTGATTTGGCTTTTTTTCATCTTTGCAATTTTCCCCGGTTGATGAAAATCATTTTTGTTTTGATTTATTTGATTTTCCTACATGATAAAAGGTTTGAAAAAAAAACAGCTTGAACAACATCAAAGAGATCACTGCCCCTTATGACATGGACACAGAAATGGTTTTCAACTTCCATGAATAATTGCCTTTGTGATCAGATTCAATTCTTCTCAAAACTCAGCTCCCAAGCCAACAAAAAATTTAGCCATGCCTACTTCAATGGTCAGACCACCCTCAGAAATAACCAAGTTTCCCACTCACCCCAATGATACAACATCCTGGGGAAGCAAAAAAAATTCAAGAAAACCACTATACCCCTCTCTTCCTTGAGGGATTTTCTGAATCTTACTGTTTCTTTTTTGAGTACTTTGCTGCAGAGGAACCTGCCAAAAAATAATTCTAATAAATGCTCCTACAAACAAAAAAGACACTGCAATGGTATCTAGACCCCCTGGTCCTGTGTTCACTGGCTTATTTGACCCTGAAAGTGAGTAAATGTGCTGGAAAATTCAATATTGTGATAAAAATCAAAGTACTATGCTATTTTATTTTTTATTTTATATTGGGAAATATTTTTTCCACGCCTCCAACCCCTATTTTTGCGCGTTTTGAATTTCAACTCAATGTCCTACACCTTCCCCCATTGACACAGTTTTCCATCAATTTGGGTGGTTTGGAAGACTTTAAAAATGAAAAATCAAAATAGTAGCGCGGATAGAGGAATATAAAAACTCTCTGAGAGAAATTTGAGATTTTTTGGCCCATTTAAAGGCCTTCAAAATTACAATTCAAAAATAAAAAAAACCATTAAGTCTCAAATCTTTTCACATTTTTTTGAAGGTTTTTTTCCTAGTTTGTTTGGGAAAACAGGATAGGCAGAATGATTTTAAATATAACAGGCAGTTCAAATATGATTTTTCTAGATTTTTAATACTTCATTTTCTGGCCAGGAAATGGGATTAACATACACCAAAAAACATTTTTTTTGAAATTTTCTTCTACCTATATTCTCAAAAGATTTTCAAAATTTTGAGCTTCAATGACAATCAAAAAATTGAAAGAAAAAACACCATCAAGTCTCAAATTTTTTCACACTTTGTAATTTTTTTTTGTATTTTTTTTGGGAAATTTGAAGAAAAAAATCTTTTGAAATATTAAATGTTAAATAATTTTCTACTCCTCTACTACCGCTACGCCTTTCCTAACTGTCACATTCACAATGGCGCGGGCTACAGCACTGTCACAAATCCACTCTCCTCTCACACGACTCAGTCTTTGGTTCCCGGCTCTGGTTTGGCACTGGTTCTAGGTACAATTGACATGAACCTCAATTCTCCACAAAACTCCGAACTACAACAACCTTCAACTCACGCCACTCACCTGTCAGCTTCCAAACGTCTTCTCATCATCTGAACAAATCCTATCTAGTCTTTTATCTTTTCTTCTTCTTCTTTTATCTTTTCTTCTTCTTCTTTTATCTTTTCTTTTCTTATTTTATACTCCTTCTCCTCAATTCAAATCTTATACTCTTCAACTCCATCGCTATCATACTCTTACTGGTAAGATTTTCATCTGTTGCCAAATCCTCAATTCCTGTCGACCTGATTATTGATATTCTTTTCTTTGAAGTTCCTCTTACCGTGTTCCTCAAATATCTTCATTGTGCCTGATCCAGCTTGCTTCACCACCGCTCATCTCAGCCGTCTTTTGCCTGATGTTTGTTTCTTTATCTTTTTCTTCTTTAACTTCTTATGTTTCTTTCACCATTTTTTTACTGATGATTCTGCTGGCCTAGCCCTCTTTGTTCAATATCAATCAAAACAATTTGTCAGCCAATCAACACGGTTAAAAGCCAAAGCCAACCCGACGAATCTAACCTACTCAATGGAGGGATCCAGCAACAATGGCTTTCGACAGATTATTCTCAAAGCTGCGCTCGAAGCCGTGCCTATGTTATCTGAAGAAAACTACCCTATCTGGAAGGACAAGATGATCATGCTACTCGAACTCAAAGGTATCAAGGAAGCTCTTGAAGATGATTCTAAGACCCTCAGCTTGATCAAAGATATGGAAACTAGAGTAATTCTCCTCTCTTGAATCAATTCTATTACTCATAATAATGTCGTCACTCCATCAAACATCTCCTTGGCCCGACTCCTCTGGCAAACAATCAAAGAAAGATTTGCTTCTTTCCAAACGGCCAATTGAGCTCGAGTATTCAACGAGTTCCTTTATCATCAATTCAAACCTGATTCCATCAATCTCTTCATTACCGAAACCAAGATATCTGTCAAGAAAATGATAGATGTTGGAATTGATCTCCCTGATGATATTCTATCCTACCTCATTCTCTTTAAATTTCCTCCTCCTCTTCATTCTCTTCGCCAACAAATCATGCACTCAGATAAAGCGGTTACAATGGATCTTGTCTTAAATCACCTCACTCAACTCAACAACAAATCAAGAGTCAAATCCAAGGAAACAAAATTTAATGACACAGCTCTTGTCTCGTGACGTATTCCAAAGAAGCCTGTTCCTGCCGAGCAAAGATGTAGGAAAGGATTCCACAATCCAGCGTCACCTGATCACCCAGCAGAAAAGTGCTGGCATCTTCATGAACATCTAGCTCCTGAATGGTGGAAGGAATCGCAAGCCCGCTGGAGAGCCTCACTTAACACAAACTCAAAAACCAAAGAAGTAGCTCATTACATGGCGCTTCTTTCCACTTGGATTAAGGACGTCAATCCTCAAAATTGTATAATCCTGGACTCAGGCGCTTCTTGTCACATGTTCAACTCCCCCAATTTCTTCTGTCAGCTTGAGAATAATCCCGGTGAAAAATTCATCAGCACTGGAAAGGAAGGCGCGAAACTCCCAATCAAAGGAAAAGGAACCGTCAAACTATCTTGGAAGAATTTGGTGGTTACTCTTTCAAATTGCCTCTTTGTCCCAGATTTAGTGGTCAATCTCATCAGTCCCGGAGAGTTGATTAAGACGAAAAATTGCTTTCTTACCTCTGCTCAAAACCAGTTTCATCTTTCCACTAACTCGCAACGGGCTTTCTCTGGATACATCCGAGAGAATCTGTTCATTCTTAAATCCCCCTCTCGCATTGGTAACAATCTCAAATTCTGTCACCTCACTCTGAAAAATGCGAATCCCAACAACATCGATCACCTTCACCAATCGTTTGGACATGCGAGTCCTCACCGCCTCAAAAATCTTTTTCCCACTCTTTCAACCAAGACTATTTCTAACTACCAATGCAAAGATTGCGTATTTTCAAAGATTTCCAAATCTCCCTTCAACAGAACGTCTACTTCCGCTTCCAAACCTTTCAAACAACTCCATATCGATTTGATTGGTCCAATCAATCCATCCTCTAGAAACAATATGAACTATATTATGACTATTATCGACAACTTCTCTGGTTATATTTCCGCAATACCTCTCCAAAACAAATCCGACACGTTTCAACAGCTCAAAATAATCCTAAATCATGAAAAAGAAAAACAAAACTGCTTCCCTGCTACTATCTGCACTGATGGAGGCGGTGAATTCACTTCTTCCAATCTCAAAGACTTCCTGAAAACTAACGCAATCCAACACTTGATTTCAGAACCCTATCACCACGAACACAACAGAAAAGTCGAGAGGGCAAACCATACTCTTACCGAATCCATCAGAGCGACCCTCCGAAGCTCTAAGCTACCACTAAATTTATGGGCTGAAGTTGCCAAGTCCGCATGTCTTGCCTTGAATCACATTCCTAAGGCTCCTAACCCTCTCTCTCCCTATCATCTCTTCATTGGCAAAACTCTTCCTGTCAGCTTCTTCCATCCCATAGGATCCAAGGTAGTATACCTTGACAATAGAATTAATTGTGGAGAAAAATTCAAAGATCGAGGACTACCGGGTACCCTGGTGGGATACAACCCCAATTTTTTATCTTATCAAATAATGAAACCTGACAGTTCCATTATTTCCACAAAGCACGTCAAAATACTAAAAATCAACTCACAATCAGAGAATGCAGTAATCTCGAAACCCTCCGATGAATCCTTGCAAATAAAAATCAATGATTATTTACCAATCCTTACTTCAAATCCTTCTGTCAACGTCAACAATCAGGATCCAATATCTGAAGATTCTCTTTCCTCTAATAATCTTTCTCCGAGTACCTCTCTGTCCTATTCTTCAACGAAACACCTAATACTCGCTCCTCTGACTCTGAATCAGACATGTCCAAAGACTTGACGCATCAACTCATTCCTGGTTATTCTCTTTGAGATCAATCAGCGTTGAATCCTCCTCAACAGTATGGATATCATCACTACTACGTACCTAAATCCTTCAAACAAGCCAAAAGGTGTGCCAACGCTCTCAAGTGGGAAACATCCATGGACAACAAACTCAATGGGATTGAAACACTTGAGGTCTGGGAAGATTATACTGGTCCAGCTCCCGAAAATCCTCTGAATACAACCTGGGTGTATCGCCTCAAAGACAACTGCCATGGAGACCCTCTTATCTACAAAAGCCAACTCTGCGTCCAAGGTTTTGATCAAATTTACGGACTGGACTATCAAGACACTTTCTCACCAACTGGCAAGGCTGCATCCTTACAAATAGCCTTACTGTTTGGTCTTTTTCACAATCATCCTATTACGCAATTCAACGTGAAAAGTGCTTTTCTCCATGCTCCTCTGTCCGACAAGGTTATTATTTGAAGACCCAAAGGCTGTAAATGTAAATCGGAGTTTCTTATCTTGCAAAAATCACTCTATGGCTTAAAACAAGCCCCCGCTAACTGGTTCCATACTCTAACTGCTTGGATTCGAGAACAAGGATTCCACAAATCAATCTCTGATCCCTGCTTATACATCCACTCTAACTCAAACTCGGTCCTCTTTTTTCATGTTGACAATCTGATCCTGGTCGGTTGCGGGGACAATTTCTAAAATAAATTCCTCAAAAGATTTCCAAATTCAAGTCACCACAACCCAAATACAATCTTGGGCATGAAATTCGAACGTGTCAATAACAAAATACTCTTGTCTCAGCCAAAACACATCAAGCACGGATTGGATGAATTAAAGATGACAGAATGCAAACCGTTGTCCGTTCCTCTTTCAGCTAATATCAACTTAACTCCGGCCTCTGACGATGATCACAAAGAATTCAATTCTCTGAATGTTAATTACAGATCTGCTGTATTCCTTATCAACTACATCGCGTGTCTCACCCGTCCGGACCTCAGTTTTGCGGTTTCCAGTCTTGCCCGATTTTGTGAAAAACCAGGCATTAGCCATTGGAGGGAAGTTAAGAGGTGTTGGAAATATCTCAACGCTACAAAAAATTTGAAATTGACCTTACAAGTCAACCACGACAGCACTCAAATTGAATGCTACAGCGACGCCACTTGGAGTGACAATTTGGAAACAAGACGCTCACCATCCGGCCATCTTTCTCTCCTTTTCAATTCTCTCATTTCTTGGAGCAGCTACAGACAGCGCAATGTAACTCATTCCACTACTGAAGCAGAACTCAACCCTCTCGCTGACTCCTTTCTAGAAGCCATTTGGATGAGAAATCTGGTGGCTGAACTCTGGAAAAAGGATACTGCTCCCAGTGTTCATTACATAGACAATAAAGGTTTGGATGACAAACTCAAAAAGTTTGGATGTAACTCCAAAACTCGCCATATTGAAATCAAAACTAAAGCCCTTCGTGAAGAACTCAGTCTTGGAAATTTAATCATCAAGCTCACTCCAGCTACAGACATGAAAGCTGATGGACTTACAAAGGCGCTTCCTCTTTCATCTCTCTCCACTCTTCTTCAGTTAATAGATCCATCATTTACAGCTCCAACTCCAATCTCACAAGTCACGGGGGGTGTTAAATAATTTTCTACTCCTCTATTGCCGCTACGCCTTTCCTAACTGTCACATTCACAATGGCGCGGGATACAGCACTGTCACAAATCCACTCTCCTCTCACACGACTCAGTCTTTGGTTCCCGGCTCTGGTTTGGCACTGGTTCTGGGTACAATTGACATGAACCTCAATTCTCCACAAAACTCCGAACTACAACAACCTTCAACTCACGCCACTCACCTGTCAGCTTCCGAACGTCTTCTCATCATCTGAACGAATCCTATCTAGTCTTTTATCTTTTCTTCTTCTTCTTTTTTCTTTTCTTGTCTTATGTTATACTCCTTCTCCTCAATTTGAATCTTATACTCTTCAACTCCATCGCTATCATACTCTGACTGGTAAGATTGTCATCTGTCGCCAAATCCTCAATTCCTGTCGACCTGATTATTGATATTCTTTTCTTTGAAGTTCCTCTTACCGTGTTCCTCAAATATCTTCATCATGCCTGATCCAGCTTGCTTCACCACCGCTCATCTCAGCCGTCTTTTGCCTGATGTTTGTTTCTTTATCTTTTTCTTCTTTAACTTCTTATGTTTCTTTCACCATTTTTTTACTGATGATTCTGCTGGCCTAGCCCTCTTTGTTCAATATCAATCAAAACAATTTGTCATCCAATCAACATTAAAGGCAATTCAAATAGGATTTTTCTAGATTTTGAGTACTTTATTTTCCCGCCAAAAAATGGGTATAACATAGACAATAAGAAATAGTTTTCAAATTTGGTTTCTAATTAAATTTTCAAAAAGTTTTCCACATTTTGAGCTTGCAGTCTTTTATTTGGAATTGAGAAGTGCAAAAAAAGGATTATTTAGGTATTTTTAGGTTGAATAATTTACTTAAAAATAACCAATACATCTAAAACAATAACATAAAATGTGTGTTTTGGGGTGTGTTTTGGGGCCATTTCTGATACCTTCTGAATTTTTTTTATTTAAAAATCAGGTTTTATATTTTTCAAGCTCACTTCAAAGGACACAAAAATATTTTTTAATATTGTTTGCACCTTGCTTTATCCCTCACATGTCTTACCTCAAATCACCATGTTTATACCCCTTTTTGGAGTGTGGCCGCATTTTTGGGCTCTTCTATATGAATAATCTAATATTAAATATGATTTTTAATGATTTCCTGCCTCATCCTCAACTCTTAGGGTGGTTCAATTCTCTCCTCCACCATAAAATAACCTTAAAAAGTCCATCATCCACTCAACACCACATTAATCATCTCCCATCATTTCCAATAAACAAATCAAAAAATCCAATTAAAAAATCCACACTGACTAAACTAACATCCCTTAATGCAAAAGTTTCTGGAAGATGAATACAGAAGACCAGTGGTACTTTTATTTAAGCTGATGCCATCAACTTATTTTCCCCTCAATTCCCCTCCAACCACCAATTTTCAAACATCTATGATGTTTTTAATTGTTTTGGAAGATTTTAAGAACATACTTTCTTTTGGGTATAATTCTGAACTTTGGCTAGTTCCCCAATTAGAAGCCATTTATAGGATCTTTCTAATATGGAATCAAAAAAAAAGGGAGGCTTTGATTCACAATAAATTGGAACTTGGTTTAAAGACTGTTTTCCCTCCTGAAAAATCTCCACATCCAAGAAAGAAAGTAGTATCAATTGATTTCATTGAATTATTATTATTATTATTATTATTATTATTTGCTGAATTTCAAGAATTTTTGTTTCCTATTGATTTTTTGATCAATGATTCAGAGAAAAAAAATCCAACTTTTTGTTTTTAATTATGAAATTTTTGGGAAAAAAACCTACAAAAAATGCAAGATCAAAATTTGCAAAATTTTTTGGAAATATATGGGGAAAAAAATTTGAAAACAATTCCTTATTTTCATGCTAATCCCATTTTATGGAGGAAAAAGGAATTACTAAAAATCTAAGAAAATAAGGTGTAAATTTCCTGTTATATTTCTGAAATTTATGTCTGTTCATATTTTTCAAGATAATCAGAAAAATTTTTTTTGAAAAAATGTGAAAGGATTTTCAATATAATGGTTTTTTTCAATTTTTTATTGAAGTTTTGAAGGCCTTTAAATTGGCAAAAATACCTCAGACTGTTTATAGAGAGGTATTAGAGGCCTTCCTACATGCTAATTTTTTTTGCAACTATGCAGAACCGCACAAATCTAAGGAAACCCATGTGGATGGGGGATGTTGTTGGAAATTGTGGTGATGTTATTACCGTGCAAAAATAAGGGTTACATGCATGAAAAAAACAATTAACTTTTATTTTTTATTTTTTTTATTTTTTATTTTTTATTTTTTATTTTTTATTTTTTATTTTTTATTTTTTATTTTTTATTTTTTATTTTTTATTTTTTATTTTTTATTTTTTATTTTTTATTTTTTATTTTTTATTTTTTATTTTTTATTTTTTATTTTTTATTTTTTATTTTTTATTTTTTATTTTTTATTTTTTATTTTTTATTTTTTATTTTTTATTTTTTATTTTTTATTTTTTATTTTTTATTTTTTATTTTTTATTTTTTATTTTTTATTTTTTATTTTTTATTTTTTATTTTTTATTTTTTATTTTTTATTTTTTATTTTTTATTTTTTATTTTTTATTTTTTATTTTTTATTTTTTATTTTTTATTTTTTATTTTTTATTTTTTATTTTTTATTTTTTATTTTTTATTTTTTATTTTTTATTTTTTATTTTTTATTTTTTATTTTTTATTTTTTATTTTTTATTTTTTATTTTTTATTTTTTATTTTTTATTTTTTATTTTTTATTTTTTATTTTTTATTTTTTATTTTTTTTTTTATTTTTTATTTTTAATTTTTAATTTTTAATTTTTTATTTTTAATTTTTTATTTTTTGTTTTTTATTTTTTATTTTTTATTTTTTATTTTTTATTTTTTATTTTTTATTTTTTATTTTTTATTTTTTATTTTTTATTTTTTATTTTTTATTTTTTATTTTTTATTTTTTATTTTTTATTTTTTATTTTTTATTTTTTATTTTTTATTTTTTATTTTTTATTTTTTATTTTTTATTTTTTATTTTTTATTTTTTATTTTTTATTTTTTATTTTTTATTTTTTATTTTTTATTTTTTATTTTTTATTTTTTATTTTTTATTTTTTATTTTTTATTTTTTATTCTTTATTTTTTATTTTTTATTTTTTATTTTTTATTTTTTATTTTTTATTTTTTATTTTTTATTTTTTATTTTTTATTTTTTATTTTTTATTTTTTATTTTTTATTTTTTATTTTTTATTTTTTATTTTTTATTTTTTATTTTTTATTTTTTAGTTTTATTTTTTAATTTTTAATTTTTAATTTTCAATTTTTAATTGTTAATTTTTAATATTTTATGTTTGTTTTTCAATCCAATTACTTTGAATTTCTTATCTCCCACCAAAATAAAAAGACTTAGTATGCTGACTTGTTTTCCCTGAACGTCTTAATAGCTCCTTTGGAAACACCTCAAAACCTGAAATTAAATTCATGTCAAGATTTGGTAAATTTTTCTAAGAATTGGTCTAATCACCAAGGATATGCACACTCTCACAACCTCAAGCTCACAAAATGGTAAAAATGTCCATTCAAGATTTCACCACCATGGCTTCTATTCTGAAAATCTCAGAACTACACAATTCTGGCACTCCTCAACCCAGACAATTGGATGCCCCTTCAAGATCAAAGGCTCAAATTTAAAATAAATTAAACAATCCAAATCCAGGAGTTGGCCAGTCTATTCAAGCAACCCATCCCAAAATTACCTCCACTCAGACCAACCATCAGCTCACCCCTCCCATTGTAGATTTGGTCAAAATTAGCAGGAAGAAGTCAGAAGGCTGGGTAAGGGAAACATTAGCCCTTCTCAGATTATAAGGTAACTATGGAATCCTGAAAACATAAATCTTTCAACCACAAAAACTATTTAATATGCACTAGAAAAATTCAATAAGAATATTTGGATTTTCGAACTCCAATAGAGGCCTTTTTTCACATTTTAAAGACCAGCAATTTGACCAATCATTCCAATTTCAATGGCTCAGGAAATCCCACTTTCCTTTTTTTGCTCATCCTGGATCAATCCAACTTTTCAAAAACAATCACCATATCTACCTTATCAAGTGAACCTACAGGACCAAAAAATTCAACCATCCACTCCTTCACTGCCACTCTCAATCTGAATTCAATAAGATTTTCCCTGTTTCCTTCTGCTTTATTTTCATCAAAATCAGGAATCCTAACTCTGGGCACTTCAACATTTCAAGAATTTCTGCATCAAGATCCAACTCCAAAGTCTTTCTCATGAACCATGAGCCTGTTCTTCAAATAATAATTCATGAAATATTCCCAGATTATCAAATGAAAGTCTTTGGCTGGGATATTTCAAAATATATAAGCACCAATTGAAAGAAATATTTTCCCAAAAAGAATCAAGATAAAGATAGGTGCAACTCTTTGAAGAAAAATTGGTACATATTCATCAATGAAAAAACCCCTAGAAAAATTTGAACACAATTGGGAAGAATATTTTAGTTTTGTGAAGGATTTCTCTTCTTCATTGAAAAATCAACTTGAAAGCAAAATCCTCCCCTCAAAAGAGAAATTCATCCTGGATTGAACTGGTTACCATCCCCATCTTGGTGACCTAAATAAATCCAGGGTTCAATCCAGCCACACCCATTTCAGTTCCAAATTTGCAAACCCTTCAGGTGATTTGTTGACATGATTTCAGAAACTGGAAAATGATATAGTTAAGATTCACCAGAAAATTGATTGCTCTCATAATCTGAGGTAAATGATTGAAAAAAATGGCATAGTTGAACCAAAAGACTTTCATCTTGAGTTCCATTTGAAGTAAAACCGCAGGTAAACTTAGGATAAGAGGCAATATCAGAGTCAAAAACCAAGATATTTAAATTGCTTATTTCGGCAAAAATGTGAATTTTTCAAAATAATTCTTTATATGTAAGATTAAAAAATTAACCAATGGGCTTAAAGGAAAAAAATATAATTTTGAAAAAAATGGATAAGCCTCAACTTAGCCATGAAATTTTTTGAAAATTCTAACTCTTATAATTCCTCATGTAATTTTATCAATTTTTTACTTCAATTTTTTGGTTTTTGAGGGATTTTTCCAAATTTATTTAATTGTTGATTTACAGGAGGAGGAAAAAGAATTTTAACTTGATTTTGAAGGCGGGAATTACAATTCATAATTATATAATTTAAAAACTCAACAGCTCCCATGAAACTTTGAAAAATTCCACAAAATTCTTGAAAGAACCCACAATTTCCAAATGTCAGAAATTCATGAGTTGAAGGGGAAAGAAGAAGACCAAACCTGTATATATTCCAATTTCCAACCCAAATTCTGCCTTCAGATTTTGAAATTTTCAAGAGGGATTTGGAACAATTTACCAGTGAATCAAGAATAAAGATGCTATCAAAATCTTTGATTACCAAACCCATGAAGAAATTCAGGGTAGACCTAGGAGTCTTCAAAGATTTGTAGGATGAATAGCACCAAAAGGTCAATAAGTCAGATCAGGAAAAAATTGAAAAACTAAAAAAAAAAATCATTAAGCTTATCTTTCTATATGTTCCTTGATATAATAATGAAAATTCTTATTATTTTATGAATCTGAAAGGCTTTCTATTTTTGAGAATTAAAGAATTCCCTGGCTGGTTCTATCTATTATCAAAATTTTGATGGAAATTTTGACTTTAGGTGTGTTGAAAAATTTCTAGGAACTTGAAGAATATGACTGTTTCCAGGTCAGACAAGTGATTTTTAAAGAAATTGAAAGAAAAAAACTTTTAATGCAAAATTCTTGGAGGAAAACAAGGATATTCCAAAATTTTTCAGCTTGAATTTTTTCAAAAGGAAGGTGTTAATTTCAGTTTCATAATGTCTCATTTCCAGAAAACATGGCCAAGGCATTGAAAAAAATTAAAAGAAGCTTTTTTTATTTATTTCTTCTATTAATTATGAGTGCTATTTCTTCATCCCTCTCCTCTCTGCACCATCTGAATACTTGTTTAATTAGCCCATCTATCTCCACATAAGAAAGTCCAATTGTTATTTGATTAATATGAAGACAGTTGATGGGGTCAGAAGAATTCCTCCCTATATAACCTTCCAAAAATTTACCCTTAAAAAGGACCTTACCTGGAGTTTCTATATTAAAAAATAATGTACTGCTTATGATGGTTTTATCATAGGGAAAGAAAAGAATTAATCTTTATTTTATAGCTTTAAACCTCTTTGTCTTCTAATTCACTTTTTTTTGCTTTATTATTTGTTTTAATGTGTTTAGATTTAAAATGATTGTATATTTCAGAGCCTTCTTTCTGCTTTAGTTATATTATTTTTTTCTTTTTCTCTCTTTTTTTTTGTGATATATATGCAAGACTTTTTCCTGATTTTTTTCAAGAAAGAAAAATACTAATATATCAAATTTTTCCTTTTTTTTATTAAGGGAAGTAGTCAATTCAAAAACCTACACAAACCTTACACAAATCAAAATGGTTTTTGTGTATAGTTTTAAAATCATTTTGAGTTGTTTATGGCCTCCCAAAACCCACAGAGTTTTGAAAATTTTAGAATTATGGCCAGCAATTAGCTTAGGCAAATGAGCACTATTTAAAGCAAAAGAAATGATGGACACTGGGTGTCAATATTGGCTAATGGGGCTCTCATAATGGGGCAATATGTTTGATGAATTTTATTGAAATGATGAATGAATGGATGGAAAAAAGCAGGGAGGAGAGCTCCTTAAGTACAAAAGATTCGCCTCTTTTGAGCCCATGATACAACAAGCCAAAAGGCAAATTTTCCGCCCCAAAAGAGCTCTACAGGCTCTACTGGCCTTTTTACTTGGTTTGGACTACATCAGCCCACATGGCATCAGTCCCTGTACCCTTACAACCAACCTATTCCGGTTATTTCTGGTTTTTCCACCGTTAAGGGGTGAACCAGCCCCTTGCTGTTCAATCCCCTGGGCTGGTTGTCCGTTACAACCAGCCATGATGACCTCATTACCTTGTTTACGGGCTGGTTGCCTCATGCAGCCAGCCCCTGGCCCCTCAAATGGGCCAGGTGGAACCCAGGGCACACCTGGGTCTGGTCTCAGACTCACATGGGGGGGGTGTGACCAGCGGACATGCTGTCCCCCCCCTCTTTCTCTCAAATCCCTGGTGGGGGTGGTCAAATACCTTCACCAGGGGCCCTGGGGGTTGATACCCCCAGGGCGTTGTCAAGAAGGTTGGCCTGGGAGGTGATCAGGTCCCCCCAGGCCCATTTCTCCTCCCCCTTGCTAAAGGGGGGGGAGAGCGCCCCTTTGCTTGGTTGCTTCAAGCAATTGATGGTGGGGGGGTGATGAATTCCCCCCCACCTGCCGGCTGCTTCGCTTGCGGCCGGCGCCGCCACCTCCTTGGGCAAGGGGGTGGTCAGGTCCCCCCTTCCCTGACCAACAGCACTGTTGCGGTCGGTCGCTGGCTGGTTCAACCCAGCCAGCTCGCCCCCATCCCCCTTGCGACGGCAAGCAAGGGGAGGGGGAGCGAGCCGGGGCTGTAAGCCCCAGCTCCGCGGCGCTGGTTGCCGGGTGCGACCAGCCGGGCCCGCGTGGCAAACCACCGCGCGGGATCCCTTGGCCGCCCAACAGCCCTGCGCAGGCCTTTGGGCCCCACGTGGGCCGTACCAAGGAACACAGGCGGCCCTGAACGGGCGGCGGCCCCAAGCAGGCCGCGACACGGGCGGAGGCCCCAATGGGCCGCCCCAAGCCCGAATCGTGAGAATTACATACTTTGGCAGGCCAGCCCGTCTGGCCAAGTATGTCCATAATAAAGCTTGGGCCCTTTCATGCCCAAATAAGCCCATCTGGCTTGGGTGGCCCATCCACCCTGGTGGGCCCGTGAGAGCCTGTGTCCCAAAAGACCATAAAAACGTGTTTTGGCGCCCAAATGCCCAAAAACCAATAACACCCACATAGGCCCACGTGGCCCATGTGATGTCCAATGGGCCGTTGAGGCACATTTTTGCAACCCATTTGGATTACACACTCCTATGCACATTACCTGAGTGCATCCGCATTTTAACAGAACAGTCATTCACAACTCAGATGGGTTGTGATCCATGCCCCCAACCCATTATGAGTTGTGAAAGGCTGTTTGAAACTTGCTCTAATCTCCTGGGTTGTGAGAAAAAATAAATCAAATCAAATCAAATCAAATCAAATCAAAAAAAAATAAAAGAAGTTGGAAAAAATACAAGAAAATTGGGAAAAAATAACACAAAATTAAAAAAAGGGTGATGATAAATTCACAACTCATCTGAGTCATGTACACAACTCAAATGAGCAGGGTGGCAGGAAAAACAAATAAAATTGATTTTTTCAGCCTCCACTCAACTTTACTGTAGTTGTGTAGCCCCCACACAATGGTTTTGTTAGTTCAACTTATTTGGAAGAAAAAGATTCAAATTGGAGAATGAACTTATTACCAGTACCTCAGGCTAAGTTCAGAAGTTTTAACTCTTCCCTTAATGCTATTGGGGTATGGTCCTCCAATATCATTCTCCCCCACTCAAAAGGGTCACTCAAACTTAAAATTGGATTTGTAGTGCTCCAGAATGGAGTGTGTGATTACTTTATTCTAGGGAATGATTCTCTTTGGTTATATGGTATTGATGTATTCCAATGTAAGGGTGGATATTTCACTTTAGGAGGAGACTGGAAAAAGAAGTTCCAACTATGCCACATCAATGCTCAAACTTCTGATTCAACTTAAAAAAAACACTTAGAGAAATTCAACCAGGAGTACCTCTCCCAGGCAGCCCTGAACCCCCTTCTGAGTGAAGATCAAAAATAGAAATTCCTCCAAGTTTTCTTTGATAATCAGAATGCCTTCTGAACCCACAATCATCAAATTGGTAAAATCAAAGGACATGAAAAGATTCTAACTTTAAACATTAAACCTCCTTACCCTCCCAATCTGTTGAGATCCACCTCAATTCCTCAATGAGCCCTCCTAGCTACCACGTTCCTATTCTTCAATATTCTTCAAACCCCTCCGGACTACCCCCTGCTTTGAGTTCCCGCCTGGGGGTCCAAATACTCTCCCCTGCTCAGCCCCCGAACTTCCTGGAGCCCTGTGGACCTTCCAATCATGACTCTGACTTCTACTTGTTCTTGGAAGAGGAAGGACTTCTTGACTGGTCCCGGGATCTCATTCTCCTTCCTTCTCTCGATCTTCTATCCTTCTGTCTGCCCTTTTCTTTAATTCTTAATTCTTTCTTCCTCCTTTCATCCTTAATACTTTCTTTCTCCCATCAACAATCTCTCCTTTGCTCCATCTCTGATCTCAACCATTGTCTCCGCTCAGCTGGCCTCTTCTTCAAAGCTCCTCTGATCATCTCTTCCTGGTAAGATGCCTCAACTCTCATCATAAGACTCAAACCAACCTAACAATACTTGTTTGACCTCCTATTAGCCTCTCCAAACAACCTTTTTCTCTTCTCTCTCTTGTCTTGTCTTCTCGCCTAACCGCCTGTCTATCTTTAGACACTCTTTACTTTCTGTCCAAGTTGTTGGTGCTCTGTTTCTCATTTCTTTCCTCCTTCTCTCCTCGTTGCTTCCTTGTCTGACCCCTAAATCTAGCTTTTTGGTTCTAGTTCTCAGCCTCTTCTACACAATATCAATACGGTTAAAATCCGAAGGGAAGCTCCCCGCCAAATCCAACGCAATGAACAAACCAACAGGAGCCGCCGACTTTTTCATCAAGTTGCTTTTAAGGCTGCCGTTGACACCATTCCTCTATTTAATGAAGAAAACTACTACATGTGGGGCGACAAGGTTCTCATGATTTTTGATCTCAAATATATTAAAGATACCATTACAAGAAACTCTGGACAACTATCCATGGAACAGGACCGGGAAATCAGGGAGATTATACTATCCAATTTAGACAGCACGACCCACGCCAATGTGGTTAATTCCTCAAACATAAATTCCTCAAAACTCCTCTGGGATGAAATAACTCTCCAATTTGCATCCTCCAAAACCGCAAACAGAGCCAGGGTGTTTAACCAATTTCTCCACTTCATCTTCAATGAACACTCTATAGAAGGGTTTGTCACGGACACAAGGCAAGATCTCACCAAAATGGCAGACCTTGGAATAGAACTCCCCAGTGATATCCTCGCATATTTAGTACTTTTTAAATTCCCCTCTAGTCTTGAGAATCTCAAACAACAGATCATGCATGTAGAGAAGAATCTAACCATTGAGGTTGTATTCAATCAACTTTTCCAATTCAATAACAAGCGCAAGGCCCAACAAAAATCCATCAAATCCTCCGCTGAAGTTTCCCTGGTGGCCACCAAAAATAAAACTGAGAAAGACAACAGACAAGTGAAGATGCGCTGCCATGAGGGATATCATGACCCAAATGCCCCTCATGCCAAATCATCTTGTTTTCATCTTCATCCACAAATTGCCCCCAGCTGGTGGATTGAACAACAAAATTAATGGAAGAACAAGATCAAAAAACAACCTACAATTAACTACCAGGCTCTCCTAACTCTATGGATTAACGCGGACAATAACCCAAATCTTCTCCTGGATTCTGGTGCCAACATTCACATCTTTAACGACATCAAATATTTCTCCAAAATTGAGATGCAGGAAGAGAAAGAGGAAATCAAGACAGGCAAACTTGAAGCTAACCTCAAAATTCATGGGATGGGCACCGTACAACTCGACTGGAATGACTCTGTAATCACCCTCAAAGATTGTGCGTGCTTCCCAGACATTGTGGTCAACCTAATCAGTCCTGGCCAACTCGCTAAAAGAGGATGTAGTCTTACCCAACTCCAAAACTGATTCTTGATCACCAAAAATGGTCTCATCTTCCTGAAGGGACTCATCCGAGACAACCTGTTTGTAATTGAGAAGCCCAGATCAATCGGTCAAGAGAATAAGGTCTTCCACCTCAACCATGATTCAAATCCCGCGACAGAAGAAAAACCATCTCTAACTGACCTCCATCAAATGTATGGACACGCCTCCGTGTTGACCCTCAAGCCAATTCTTAAGAATTCTTTTACTAAAGAAGAACTCAATAGTTTCCAGTGTGATGGATGCTTCAAGAGCAAGATCACCCAATCTCCCTTCTCCGTCACATCAACTCCATCCAACAAACCTCTCAAACGCATTCATCTTGATCTAATTGGTCCAATCACACCACAATCAAAGTCCGGACACCAATACATACTCACCCTGGTGGACAACTTCACCGGGTACCTCGTGGCCTTTCCTCTGACATCCAAGGATGAAACACCGCAGACAATCATCAACATCCTCAAAGTCAAATTCAAGAGATTGAACTACTACCCTTCTGAAATCTATTTGGATAAAGGGACTGAATTCATCAACTCGACTCTCAAACGTTTTGCTCAATCCAAACACATCAAACTTCTCACATCAGAACCATATCACCCTCAACAAAATGGTCGCGTCGAGAGGGAAAATTGAACTATAATAGAATGAGCTTGGGCCATGTTGTCATCTTCGCAATTGCCAAAGAATTACTGGCACATGGTCACGGGAAGTTGTTGTTTCATGCTTAATCAGATACCCAAGGAAGGTAATGACCTGTCCCCCTGGGAACTAATGTTTAAGAAGAAACTCCCCACTAACTATTTGAGACCTGTAGGTTGTCCTGCGGTCTTTCTTACCAATCGCGTTCAGAAAGGGAGGAAATTTGACAAGAAGGGAACTGAAGGGGTTCTAGTTGGGTTGAATCCCGTTTTCCACTCCTATCTTATTCTTAACTTATTTGGTTCTCTCATTGAAAAAAAGCACTTCAGATTCCTCAAGAGCCATTCAAACAGCTTTCCCTTTCTTGAACCTGAAGGACTGGATATCTTCTCTCAAACTTCTCACGAATCTAATCAATCTGACTTCTCTGGCGTGGACAAACAGTTTGTGTCAAGGGATTCTGGAATGGAGGACTCTGAAACGGACTCTGATCAAAACCCAGCTGATTCTCTCAAATCCGGAACTCATGAATCCTGTCCCTCATCACCTCAAGTATCTACACTTCCGGAGCCTGTTGCTCAGGAAGTGAATCAATGTCTGCGATGTGAAACTTGGAAACCACAACAATACGGCTTCCACCACTATTATGAACCACCCTTGTATAAGGCGGTGCGCGATTCCAGAGAGTGGCCCAAGTGGCAGGAGGCATCCGAAGAAGAATTATACTCAAGCAAAAATCAAGAAGTCTGGGAGGAATACTATGGTACTCCTGAAAACGTTCTAAATACAACCTGGGTTTTCAAAGTCAAGCAGAATTGCCATGGTGAGCCGGTCAAATACAAAGCAAGACTGTGTGTAAAAGGATTTGATCAGGTGCATGGTATTGACTATAACAAGACGTGGGCCCCAACGGGTCAGCTTGGGTCTTTGCGCATTGCACTATTATACGGTCTGAAAGAGAGGATGAAGTTTACCCAGTTTGACGTGAAAGGCGCTTTCTTACATGCTCCTCTGGACGAAACGGTCATAATCAAAAATCCTGAAGGCTCCCACCAAAAGTCCCCTTATCTAAAGTTGAAAAAATTGCTGTATGGTCTCAAACAGTCTCCCAAAAACTGGTATGAAACTCTCACGGCGTGGATTAAATTGCAAGGGTTTCACGAGTCATCAAGTGATCCCTGTCTCTATATCAACTCCAACTCCAAAGAATTTCTCTACTTCCATGTGGATGATTTGATCCATGTAGGGAAGAGAGACTACTTTCAATCTAAATTCTTAACGCGCTTCAAGAATTCCTCTTTTCATCCGCCCAACACAATCCTTGGTATGCTCATGGAGGTAGAAGACAACACAATCTTTTTGAGCCAACCTAATAACATCAAACGCGGACTGGAAGAACTGGGCTTAGCTGAATGTAAAGCGACTTACTCTCCTCTAACCCAAAATTTGAATCTTGAACCTGCCTCAGACAAAGACCATGCAGAATTTATAGGAATGAATGTCAACTACCGGTCTGTCATTGGGCTACTGAATCACCTGGCCCAATACACCCAGCCTGACATAGCATTTGCGGTCTCCAGCTTGGCTCAATTCAACACAAAACCAGGCATGACCCACTGGCGGGAGGCTCGCAAGGTGTGGAAATATCTCAAGGCAACAAAGAATCTCAAACTTTTCCTAAGGGCCGACGCAAATGCGGAAGCAATCTCTGCGTACAGCGATGCAACTTGGGGAGACAACCCCATACTCCGGAAATCTCAAAGCGGATTTATTATCCTCCACTACAGAAGCGCGGTGGTCTGGAACTTGTTCAGGCAGAAGAACATCACGTACTCATCCACCAAATCTGAGCTCAATGCTCTGTTGGACTGCTTTCTTGAATTGAAGTGGATGTCTCACCTGATCAGAGAGATCCACTGTTCTCCAAAGCTCAAACCCACCATATACATCAATAATAAAGGGTTGGACGACAAGATTAAGAAATTTGGGTTGCATTCCAAATCCCGTCATATTGACATCAAAACAAAGGGCCTTAGAGAAGAGTTCAACATCTCTGAATTCAAACTCTCCTTAATCTCAAAAAACAGTATGTTAGCTGACCCGCTGACAAAAGCATCATTGATCAACTCCTTAAACCTTCTGCTCAAAGCCATCTCCAATTTCCAAGTTAACAGACACGTTGACTCTTGACATCTTACCAGTCAGGGGGGGTGTTGAGATCTACCTCAATTCCTCAATGAGCCCTCCTGGCTTCCATTTTCCTATTCTTCAATATTCTTCAAACCCCTCTGGAATACCCCCTGCTTTGAGTTCCCGCCCGGGGGTCCAAATAATCTCCCCTGCTCAGCCCCCAAACTTCCTGGGACCCCGTGGACCTTCCAATAATGACTCTGACTTCTACTTGTTCTCGGAAGAGGAAGGACTTCTTGACTGGTCCCGGGATCTCATTCTCCTTCCTTCTCTCAATCTTCTATCCTTCTGTATGCCCCTTTCTTTCATTCTTAATTCTTTCTTTCTCCTTTCATCCTTAATCCCTTCTTTCTCCCATCAACAATCTCTCCTTTGCTCCATCTCCAATCTTGACCGTCGTCTCCGCTCAGCTGGCCTCTTCTTCAAAGCTCCTCTGATCATCTCTTCCTGGTAAGATGCCTCAACTCTCATCATAAGACTCAAACCAAACTAACAATACTTGTTCAACCTCCTATTAGCCTCTCCAAAAAACCTCTATCTCTTCTCTCTCTCGTCTTGTCTTCTCGCCTAACCGCCGTCTATCTTTAGATACTCTTGACTTTCTGTCCAAGTTGTTGGTGCTCTGTTTCTCCTTTCTATTCCTCCTTCTCTCCTTGTTGATTCCTTGTCTTACCCCGAAATATAGCTTGTTGGTTCTAGTTCTCAGCCTCTTCTACGCAATATCAATAAAATCTCAGGAGACCTGCTTACCCTTCTAGTCCAAAATCTATAACTGCTCTGGAAACTCATATCCAAGAATTTATTGACTTACAAGTCTTAAGCAAAAGTAGGAAAAAATGAAAAAGTGGACATTACTACTCCAGTAATCATAGCTTGGCACAATGATAAGTCAAGGATGGTTGGAGACTTGAGAATGTTGAAAAACTATACTCAAGCTGATTATTAGCCTATTCCACAAATTGATCATGCTCTACATAACCTCTCCAAGGCCAAGTTCATCACTGCTATGGATATGATGAAAGGTTTTCACCAGATAGCTATCAGTCCTGATAGACAGAAATTTATGAGGATTATATGTAACTTGGGAATTTATGATTACCTTAGAATGCTGTTTGGTATCAAAAATGCTCCTTCTCACTTCCAATGGATGATGGATACAGTTTGAGGATAATTCATCAGACAAGGATGGATGATGGTATACATTGATGATTTTATCATTTATTCTGATGATTGGAATACACACATGGAAAAAGTAAGGCTAGTCCTCAAAACCCTCTCTCTGCTTTTGGATTAAAAGTATCAATGAAAAAATGTAACTTTGGTTATGGAGAACTGAAAGCTTTAGGGCACATTGTTTCAGGACTAATCTTAACTGCTGACCAGAGTAAAATAGCAGCTGTGATGAATAGGCCCATGCCTCAGAATAAAACTTAAATCTTATTCTTTATCATATTTTGAAGCTATTGCAGGAATTATCTACCTAAGTTTGCCCTTCTCACCAAATGTTTGCATGAAATCTGCAACAACAATGCATTGTTTGAAATGGCTCATGAAAGGGTTAATAACTATGAAGAAGTCAAGCTAGATATGAGCCCAGCTCCAGTATTGATTCAACCTTACTATTCTAAAACTTTTAATCTCTATATAGATGCTATCATGGAAGGACTGGGAGCTGCTTTACACCAAGAAGTCATAGAAAATGATAAACCAATGGAAAAGCCCATAATCTTCTTATCCTGAAAAGTAAAGGATACTGAAAAATGGTATGATGCAAGCCAAATGGAATGCATTACCTTTGTTTGGGCTCTAGATAAAATCCATTATTACTTGAAAGGTATCAAGTTCACAGTAAATACTGACTGCAATGCTGTCAGGACTTTAATGAACATGAAAACTCCTAGTAGGCATATGTTGAGGTGGCAAATAGCCATTCAACAGTACATAGTTCAGATGACTATAGTCTTTCAAGCTGGTGCTAAGCACAAGAATGCTGATAGTTTGAGTAGGAATGCTCTGCGCAATGATCCAAGTAACCCTGCTTATGACCCAGAGGATCATGAAATATTTCCAATACTGAATATTAACATGCTGAATATTGAGGCTCCTATTCTAGGAATCAAAATCTGTGAACTGGATGAATCCTTGTTCAACTCCATCAAGGAGGCTTACAGCCCTGGTATGAAGACTCTAATCACCATTATGGAAAGTACCTCTCCACAATCTGAACTGGTTAACAGTCTATCTGAACCTCTCCTAAAAGCTTACAAAGCTGAGGGGTTCACCATGTGGGATTGTCAATTATACTCTAGGCACCAACATTCCAGTGTCATAGTCTTAACCAAGGAATACCATATCACACATATTCTAGCTGAGTGCCACAATAACTGCTCATCTGGTCACTTATCTACTGATAGAACCCTAGACAAGGTCAAACAAACTGCTTGATGGATCAACTGGAGATTCCACATTCCAGTATTTCACCAGCTGTGAAACTTTTCAGAAGTCTAATAGGATCACTGGAAAAAGTTTTGGTCTACTCCAGAAAATTACTGAACCTAGGAGAAGATGACAAATCATCAACCTGGACTTTGTAACTGGATTACCCCCAGGAAGAGCCTATTCCTACAACTCATTACTAGTCATAGTAGACAGGTTTTCCAAGAAAGCAAAGTTCCTACGTAACCACAAGGAGGAAACTGCCATGGAAGTAGCATTACTGTTTTGGAATAGACTCATAGCTGACGTGGGATTCCCTAAGATCATCATCAGTGATAGGGATCCCAAGTTCACTTCTGAATTTTGGAGGAATTTCCACAACATTTTTGGCACTAATTTAGCCTTCTCCACAGCCTATCACCCCCAGACAGATGGATTAGCTGAAAGAATGATCCAGACCTTAGAAGAAATTCTCAGAAGGTTCTTTTTCTTTGGTCTAGAATACAAGAATACTGATGGATATTGCCATGATTGGGTCAGCCTTTTACCTCCTCTAGAGATGGCCTACAACAGTAGCAAGAATTCTATCACTAAAGAAGCACCCTATCTACTGGAAAGTGGATGGATTCCTAAACTACCCAAGGATAGCCTGAACCAGAAGCTAACCAATATTCACCCCATATCACTTCACTTTAAGAACATTATAGATGTAGCCAACAAAAATGCTGCTAAATGTGTTCAAGAAGCTTTTGAATACAACCAAAAAAGATGGGATAAAAGCCACAAAGAACCCCATTTCAAGATTGGTGAACAAGTCCTAGTTTCTACAACCAAATTTACCAACTTATCTGGGAATAGGAAACTCAGACCTGCATTTCTTGGACCATTCACCATCAATAAAATCCATGTGAAGAATGTAGTGGAAGTGATTCTCAGTGATGAACTTTCCAGAAAGCACCCTGTGTTTTATTTATGTCTTATCAAACACTTCCATACCAGAGAAGGAGAAAAAACTCTGTCACCAGAAATACCTGTTTCAGAAGAAACTGGAAAAAACAAAGGAAAAATAGGCAAAATTCTTAAAGAAAAGAAAGAAAGGATAAATGGAAAAGACATCAGACTCCATCTAGTCAGATAAAAAGGAGAATCTGATGACAAGGATGAATGGTTACCTGAAAACAACATCCCTGATGGACCTATCCACTGAAGAAATTACAGGGCCAATAAAAGACACTGAGACCCAAATTTTTTCAGACATAGACATATATTGGAGTGGGGGAATGTCAGCTTGCTAGTTGAAAAGAGCAACCTGTCAAAGCAGATTAAAAACAGAAAACAAATAATAAGATTAGAATGAGTGGGAAATACATATATATTATTTTAGAAATGCATTCCCCACCCAAAAATAGGTAGGGTCACTCACTGACCCCACCCTTGAATTCCAACTCCTTATATTATTAAATAATTTTAGAAGAAAAGACCAATAAACCACAGCACCGCTATGGCACATTCTGGCCATTCTAATATTGCACACATAATGCCACATATATTTTTCACACCTAAAATTCAGTCAGAATTGAGGTGTTGTGTATATTTTAGGAGTGACAGGCAGATTTGTGGTATGTCACAATTCCTGAACAAGGCCCGGCATTCATATAGAAAGAGTACACAGGCCTGACACCCAGCATGTAGGCGCATGTAAATAAACTCGTATGCAAAATGACTGATGATGGATCCCCGCATGCAGCTGTCAAGCCTGCACGCATCAACATCAGTTGTACTAATTTCACCAGCCAGGTACTGCAGGAACATGCTACAACTTGCATGCATACATCATGCATATGTAATAAGTTGACTGATTGAGAGGGGAATGTTTGAAACCTAAGAAAATTGAATAAAAATATTAAAATCAAAACATTAAAGCAAATAAATTGTGAGAAACAACAATGAAGTTTGTCACTTAAATGGGATTTACAAATCTTTATGAGCCACAAAACACATCAAAAAGTCTACCAAAAAATTATTAAAAATTACCAACATGTGCAGAGATGGGGTAGAATCTACAAATACCCACTTTTAAACATGCCACTTCAAGGAAAGTAATACAAAATAAGGAAGTATGTCTGAACCATAAAGATAACAAATTAATATCTAAATACCTTCTGACAATTATTTCACATGGAATTATGACAAAGGCAAGGCTATCCAGCTGACAGCACCAAGGCTACATGCCAAACTAGCCCTTGCTAGCGTGCCAGCCTCAGAACACAAACACAACCCTCTCTGCGTGCCCTGAGGAGGTCTTATTACCTTAGAAAATTATATAAACAGCCCCTTTTAGATGGTTTAAACCCCAGTAATTTTTTATTAATAAATCCAGACCCTTTGCCATCCTTTATCAAGTGTTTATTTAAGATAAACAAGTGATTTATGGCCTCAGTGTGATAGTATAATCATTAATTCTAAACCAATTTTCAATTCTGTTGAAGAATATCAGAAATAACCCCATCAATTGTCCTGAGAGCCTTTCAACCATGAATTTCTGCAATTTTCTTGGATTTTCTGCTTAAATTAGTAATTTATCTCCTCCTTGCCTCCAGGCGTAAGTTCTTTGAGTCAGAAATTCCACCCAATCCCCTTGAGTAAACCCCTTTTGAGTAATCAATTAGGACCTCATTGTCCCAAGGTCTTTATAAGGTTCAAAAGAGCCCCTTGAAGAGAGGTTTTTATCCAATAAAGATCCCCTGTTTTCATAAACTGTGGTCCCTCTTGAAAAATATATTTAAATCAATTTAATCCAACCAAACCACTTAAACTTTGCACTTGCTCCTAAATCAACCATTTCAGCATTTTACGTAATTTTCTTGGAATTATTATTATTCCAACACCAATATCTCCTTCTGTAGCTAAAAGATGGAAAATTTCATGGTATCAGTAATCTGAAATTTTCAGGTTTTGAATAAACCAATCAACAAGGAAATTATCCACACCCTTCTTGAAAGGAATCCTTGTAATCACCACCAGCACCAAAATTGCTCCTGTATGTCCTAAAAAAACATATAACTTTGTTCCCAAGGGCTCAAAAACTCCAATAATGTCTTGGCCCCTCCATTTTTATTTATTTTTATAAATATATAAATAAATTTACTTCATTTGGTCAAACCATATATCTGGCATTTCTACCTATTTTTGCTCCAATATTTTTATCACCACTAGTATCTAGAATGATTTAGGTTCTTGTCATCTAGTAGACTGACATCCTCATATTACAAATTTCGGAAGCCATCTCCAAACCATACTTTGTTTGCTTTGAAGAAGTTGATTCCTCCTCGAGATGTGTACATATGTAATTTTTTGGCCCAATCCGTGCCAGCTCTGTTTTGGGGTATGAATATTTTTTGATTTTATTCAAGTAATAAAGTTTTTTTTTATCAAAATAAGTTTATCAGTTTTTCAACATGAAAAACCTGGTAAAAAATTCTTCAGAAATGTTCAATTCATGGCTCATTGAGCCATGCACATGGTTCAAAAGGGGCTGTGTGGCACACCACATGGTTCAATCCAAGCAGCGCACAACCCCCCATGGCTCAAAGAGTTGTGCAGCCAACCCAGCCTGGTCCCCCAGCGTTTTGGATTCCACCTGCCACCGGACCGCGTTGAGCCAAAAAAAAATGGAATGAAAGGGCACTAACATAACTCATGAATCAAATAAACTTTCCAAAAAACAGGAATCAACAAAAAATTCAAAGAAATCAAAAAATTTTGATTTTTTTGTTAAAGAAACAAAATAAATAAAAAGATAAATAAAAAACAAAAAAAATTGGGAATATCCAATTGAATAGCCCTAAGGTAAAAAGACCCAAAAAAAAACACAACTAACTGGACTAGCCCTAAACTAAAAACACCAAAAAAAATACAAGTAACTTGACAAGCCCTAAAGTAAAAACACCAAAAAAGAAGACAAGTAAAATGACAATCCCCAAGGTAAAAACACCTGAAAAAATACAAGTAACTTGACAAGCCCTAAAGTAAGTTCAACTTGACTAGCCCTAAAGTAAAAGGGCCCAAAAATTAAAGAAGTCTTTTGACCAGTCCTAAAGTGAGAGTGCCAAAAAAATACCAGTGCTTTGACCAGGAAAAAAAACAAGAAGTTATTTTACCAGCCTTCAAGTAAAAGTGCCAAAAAAATACAATTCTTTTGACCAGCCCTAAAGTAAAACACCAAAAAACAAGTTCAACTTGTGCTAAGCTGATCCCATCCCAAGCTTAGAATAAGTTAAGCTTGTGATGGAATCAGCCCAACACAAGTTGAACTGACTTACCATTAAACTCTCATTCAAAACACTAAATTTAATAATGTTAACTCAAAACAATCAACATAATGATGTTCAAAATGTGATAACCATTTACATTGATAGAACTGGTTAGCTGAATTCAAATTAAAATTTATATGAAAACCAATTATGAAATGAGTTCAAATTCTATTACAATCTAGAATAAATTTGCAGTTGCTCTTTGAGATGATCATCCCAACCAGAGGCTTTTTTAGAAATCAAGGAACATGGTTTTGCTACAATGGGTGGGATTGGAATAATTTCTCCCTTAATTACTAATAGAAACCAGTGGTTATTGCTTAAAAAAGAATTGAAAATTTGATATGATCAATCATTAACACCATTTTTCATTGGAGTATAAGTATCATATGAATTCAATGAAATGAAAAATATACGTCTGGAATGTGTGTCTGCTATGATTTGAACCGTATCTAATTTAGCCAGCCATTTTGAGGAGGGAATCTTTTAATTGATTTCTTCAACATCAAGTCTTTGTTCAATCTTTTCAACCAACTTTGCACCACCAAGCATCTTAATGTAGCATGCCTTATGTTTCTCTAATGTTTCAATCATTTCCTTCCAAACTTTAAACCAACCATGTCCTTCATAACCAAGAGATTTAGCAATGACTCTAAATCTGCAATTCAAATCTCCAATTGGATCCCAAATCTCACTTAAGAACTTATGGAACTTCTTGGGTATTTGATTGAGGTATTTCAAGTTTGGTTCCTATCATGAAAATTAACTTAGTATTCATTTCTTCAATCAGATCAATTAAATGAATACTCACCAAAGATGATCTTCTGGTTGAGCTTTGCTGCACATTCTCTTCCTCTGAAGAGGATTCTGATTCCAAATTAAGTGATCCCAATTCAATTTCAGTCTCTTCCTCTGAACTATGAAATTCAGATTCAGATTATGCCAACATTGACTAAAAATTCTTTATTAGTTAGTAACTAAGCTCATTAAACCAAAAAAATGAACATATCCCCAAAGAAAAGACTTACAATCTTTTTTCTTTTCTTTTTTGGAGCCCTTCTAGTCCTTTTTTCCCCCTTGAGTTTTTTTTCAACATGCTCAAACCAAGATGGTTCTTGCCCCATATCTGTAAATTTTGGCCTTCCCCTACTTGATTGTAAGACTTTAGCTTCAAGTATTTGCTTCAATTGATATTTTGTAATCTTCTGAATGATATACTTCAATAGGCAGCTTTGCTCATGATCTGGAGATTCAAAAATAATTGAATTCACTTTTTCATGTAACTGAGGAATCCTTAGCATTTCATCAAAATTGCACTTGAAAAATTCAAAAGGATCAACCATTAGTGAATTAGGAATCATTAATCAAAAAGCATTAATCAAAAATCATTAATAAAAAATCATTAATCAAAAATCATTAATCAAAAATCATTAATCAAAAATCATTAATCAAAAAGCATTAATCACATAGTGATTTGAAAAATCCAACTTGAACAATCCAACCTAAGCCAACTTACAGAACAAGAACTGCAAGGGTCATAGTCCAACCTCCACTGAGGATGAACATCTTTGGGTACAGCTGATCCTCTGAATGCTAGAGGTTCACCTATTTGGTGGGAACAGGGCAAACTTGTAGTCTTGGAATATGACTTGGTGCACACTTTGCCATAATGATCATGTTTCAATTTCTTGAATTGTTCCCTAATACAATGAATTGCCTACAAAGAAAATTTTTAAACCAATGGTAACAGTTCAGGTGGAAGAACTGTCCCTAAAATAATTCCAGAGCTATAAAGTGATGCATGAACAGATTTAGTTTGATTCAAAACTGTTATGTCAAGGCTTTTCCAAAAATCCAACAGGTTTACCAAAGAGTTTGCAAGGAATTTTTTGAGAGTTACATGGGCCCCTTCAACCCAAGATGTTTTTTTTTCCAAAATGTGGTTTTATACAAGTGCGCAATGTTACCAATGTCTCTTTGATAGGTAAAATGTTATTTTCCATAGACTCAAGTAAATCCTCATAGTCTTTCAAGAAACACTTTTCAAGTCAAAAGGTCAGAGCCCAAAACTAGGAAGAATAAGAAGCAGTGATTTGGACCTACTCTGAGTTCTGCATCATTGAGCTCTGCCTCCTCCTTGGTCTTTGAGGCCCCAGACTTTTCCCACAGATTCATGAAGCTTTTCCATCCTTCAACTTCACGAACAAAGCGCACTTTACAGTTTGCTTGTATGTTTTTAGACAAGTTCCAAGTGCAACATTGTCTTGATGACTCAGGGAAACTAGATTCAATAGCACAAATCAGAGCTTTTTCATGGTCCATCACAAAGACTTTTGGAATTCTCTCAGGATCATAAGTCAACTACTTTAATGCATTTACAGACCAACTTTAGAACTCAAATGTTTCTTTTGTTATAAAAAAAAATTTTTTTTTGAAAGCTCTCTGATTGGCTTTCATTCTTAAAACATGCAATAGCAGGGTTTTTTACTTATTTGTCTTATAAGTACAATCAAACATAGCAATATGATGGAATTTTTTTGAGAGCTCTACTGCCTCAGGATGTGCTAAGTACAGGGACTCCAAGTGACCCTCTCCACTGAACTTTGACCGGTGAATCCAGCTTTTTTCTTCAAGTTTTTCATAGAGTACCTCCATAAAACGTTTACCCTTTATTTCTGCAAGCGTTACCTTCTGCTTAGTGTTATAGATTGTTTGGTCATCACCATAATCCCGCCCATCAATCTTTCTCAATTTTCTCTTAAGTTGTAATGTATTGAGCCCATCTTTCATGCCTTCCTTAAGTAGATCCAAGGCTTGCCCAGAGATTCCCCTCAGTTGAGGATGCACCGATGGATTTTCAGATGGTTTATTGTTATGTTGGGTTTCTTTATAGGAGATTTGCCACAAGGGGTCAGCCTTTGTGCAACTTGAATGGAATAAAAACTTGCACCCAACCTTCCTTGTGTGATTTTGTCTAGACATTTTGGTAAGAAGTTGTCTTGAATAGGGACCATGGCAATCACAACCAAATCCACATATTTATCTTTCTTTGAGTTAAAAACCTTCAGAGCGTAACCATGCTTCATAGCCCATGTTTGAAAATAGTTTTTTCCCTCTTACCTAGTAGGAAAATATCTCACAGGATGTGTGTCAAGTGGATCTGTCATAGTTACATAGTTAAATTGATGGCATGCACTCCATCAGTTACAATCAAATTAAATATGACAAAGACCAGTACATAAAATTTTACTCACAACCAGAGGTCAAATCCCACTGTGAAACATTTTGTTCCTCAATTGTCACCCTTGATAAGGATGCAATTGGAGCTTCCAATGTTTCATTACCCAAATCCTTTATTTTTCCTTTTTCCAAAGCTTTGTTGATTGCACTATCAATGTAGAACTTCCATGCAGCCATGTCAGAAGAAGTAGATATTCCCACTGATTGTAGGAATTTGAGGCTAATAAGGATTGAATTCAGTAGGAAGCAAAACAGAGCAGACCACAACCTTGACGCACAAAGCTTGGAAAGTACCTAATAAGGACCAGGCAGGCACAAGAGAGAGTTGAGGGATGAGAACAAAGAAACAGAAAAGGAGTGGAAAAGAAGAAAAGATGTGGTGGTTGATTGAGGGTGGTGAGGAGAAGAGCAGTTGGTTGAGCTTAGTGAAATTGTGAGCAGTTGGTTCAGCTTGAGAGGAGAGAAGGGTTGGCGTCTGGAGGTGATGGTTGAAAGTGTTTGAGGATTGGGAGCGGTTGATGAATGAGAACCAGGAAACAGAAGAGGAGTGGCGCTAAAAGTTTTGCGGTAGGTTGAATCAATAGGTGTTCCCAGTTTGGAGTTTTGCCAGTGTGAGCTGAAGTCAAGAGGTGAGCTGTAGAGACTCATAAGGGATCATATGAATAAAGTAGCAAATAGCTTTCTGACAGTCCTTAAAGGGGAATTTAGTATTACTTCTACTCCTTTAGAGCATTAGTAAGACTAAGAGTGGTTTTGAATTGCCTGCCCTTCTAGTACTATAGTAAGTCTGAACAATAATTTATTTAAATTAATGGCTGGTTTTCTTTGAGACTTAATATAGGTCTCAGATCAGGCCTAGATTAGTTATTAATTGTTATTGGTAGGTTTTTGTAGAATAATGGACCAGATGTATTGTGTTATTGGTTATTTATTGATCAGATATGTTTGATTTTAACCAATATCCCAATATTAAAGGTTTCAAGGGTTTATCAAAGGGATGGTTCAGGAGAGGACCCAAGGATGGGTTGAACCACAGGGGGCTGGGTAGAGGAAAGGTTGGTAGTTTCTTTTTTTTGTGCTCTCTTTCTTTGTGAGGGTTACTTATTGAATAAGGGGTGGTTTTTCTTTAATCTGGTGCTGAATATTTAGGTCACAGAAGAACTCTTATTCAAGCACCTGGTGGGTGTTTTAATTGGCTAAAGATGGGTAATAAGTTTGTTTCTGATTTTGTTTTTACTTTTATAACTGATTCACTGATACTATTTTTTTATCTGGGCAAAGAGGGCCTGGTATGTGGGTGATGGATGGTAGGTGGCAAGATGGCATCTGATGGCATGGATGTGGGCAATGATACAACCTGGATAGGGCAGAGAGGCCCTCCTTAAATAGAAAATCTGGTCCTCAGGGGATGCTCAGGGATGCCCCTGAGGGTGCCCTGGGTCTTCCTTTGTTACAGTGGGATACAGGTACATGAGACATTTTAGCTGGTTGGAATAAGGCACTGCATGAAACAGAGGCAATTCTTCCGGTTAGAAAAAAGAAACTGCATGAAACTGAGGAAATTCTGCTGGTTGGGAAAATATTGAACATGGTTTTCATGCCTGCAAATACTCGCATAAACTGCTGTGAAGTGCAGCTACAATATATTCCTGTGCAGTACTGGTCGTTGGTCTGGTGCTACTTGATTCTTCCTACATGTGTTGCTGTGCATTCACTTGTGGTTTGTTTAGTGCTACTTGCTTCTACCTTCATGTATTTCTGTGAATTACTGGTGGTTGTTTTGGTGCTACTGCTTCTTCGTTTTTTTTTTCTGTGCATTACTTGGTGGTTTGTTTGTTGCTGCATGGACTTGCCTTTCTGCATGTACTGCTGGGTAGCCCTGTGGTACTTGTACTGGTGGGTTGTTGGGTATCATATGCTTCTGACTACATAAGTTTGTGTGTGGTGCTGGGATTGGTTGATACTACATGGTTCTGGCTTCCTGCATGTATTGCTGGGTAGCCCTGTATACTTCTTCATAGCCTTGTGTAGGTTTAGTTGCTTGTTTGTTTGGATCTGGTTGAGACTGGTTTCACTTCCTCCTGCCTATACTGTCCTGTATACTTCTGCATAGTCTTGTGTATGTTTATTTTTGCTTGTTTTGTTTGGAACTGGTTGATACTGGTTCCACTTCCTCTTCCTATACTGTCCTCTATACTTCTGCATAGCCTTGTGTAGGTTTATTTGCATGTTTGTTTGGATCTGGTTTAGAATGGTTTCATTTCCTCCTGCCTATACTTTCCTGTATACTTGTGCATAGCCTTGTGTAGGTGTATTTAAATGCATCCTGGGTGAGGTGACAGGAGCTGAACCAGTTGAACTACCTCCTGTATCTGTAAAGCTGTATTCTGGCCAAGGTGAAAGGGTTGGTGTATGTTTCTGGTGTTTAGGGTAAGCTGTTACTGGTATGTACTTGAGGTTTTGCAAGGTATGTCTTTATGCCTTCCACAGAGATGTGACACCTGGTTGAGCATGATTTTGCCACAGTTGGAGGTTTGTTGGACTGTATCTTCTAATCCATGAGGGATAGAGGGGTACTTTGGCTGAGTAAATATAGGTTATTTTTAATTTATAATCCATTTCTGATGTTAATTTGAGGGTTTGAGCTGTTTTTATAGCGAAAAAGTGAGTCTGATGGCTATACAACAGGTTTCAACTACCACAGCACGGCAATGAAGTATGCAGAAAAGGTGGAAGTGATGGGCGGAAGGAAATGGAAACATTGGGTGGATGGAAGCTGAACACTGGGCAAGAAAAGAAGAAGAAAGAAAGAAAGAAATAACATCAAGAAAGAAATAACAGCAAGAAAAAAATAACAGAATAAGAAGAGGGGCACAAAACAACCAAGAGTAAAGCGCATTTGGAGTGTAAGTTTGGAATTTATTTAGCAGCTTCTTGAGTAAATCCAACAGCCTCCCTTTCTAAATCATTCTATTATCTTGAGTTGATTCAGAGCGCAATTCAGATGTATGCGGGCAAAAGGCTTTGGTAGGAAGTTGGCTACGTTCATTTTTGACAACACCTTCTGGAGCTGAATAGAGTTTTTCAGAATTTTTCTTCTGACGTAGTGGAACCGCAGTTCCATGTGCTTGGTGTGTAATCCAGAGTGGTTTGCCTGATTCATAGCAAGTTTGATACATCTTTCATTGTCTTCATAGACAATTGCAGGTTTCCCGGAGCCAGAGGGAATAAATTCCAGCATCAGTGATCAAATCCAATTTACCTCCTTGACAGCATCACCAATTGCTTTATATTCAGCCTTGGTGGTTGAGAGAGACAGCATAGGATGCTTTTTGTACTTCCAGGTGATGACGTTGCCATGCCATAGGATCAGCAGGACGGATATGGACTGCTGGGTACTGGGACAGGTGGCCCAGTTGGCATCTACATAGGCGTGGATTTGATAATTTTCTTCCAATTTGGTGAACATGAGGCCTCTTTTTTCAGAGTGATTGAGATATTTGAGCACATGGAGGGCAGCCTTGTAGTGAAATAGATTGGGCTTGCACAAGAACTGTGCCAGGTAGTTCAACGCAAAGAAGATATGCAGTTGGGTGCAGGTTCTGATGTGGTTTAAATCACCCACAATCTTCTGGTAGTTCACCCCTGAAGCTTAGAAGTTGGCGTGGTCTTCCTCACTGGATGGAAAGAGTTTTCCTTGAGGTCTGAAAGGAGTGGATTACGTTCTGTGCAATGGAAGCAAATATTGAGAGAAAATGTATTGGATTTAGGACTGCTAATACAGCTTGAAGCCGCCGTAATGATGGGCAACGTTCATACCTAGTAGGAGAGACGCCCTCCCCAGGTCTTTTTAGCCAGTTGCTGAGGGTGTCATACCAGGCCAGCGGCGCTTGCTTCAGGCCATAAATAGCCTTTTTCAGGCGCAGGATTTTCCCGGAGGAGACTGCAATGTTTGACAGAGGCATGATCAAAATTTGTTTGGTCAGAGGGGCGTTGAGGAAGGTGGACTTGACGTCCACTTGGTGAAAGAGTAGTTTTTCCTGCTCCACAATTGAGATGAGCATTTGAAGTGAAGTCTTGTTTCTGTTTGGCAAGAAGGTGGTAATGAAGTTGCAATTGTATTCATGGTTGAAGCCTTGCATGCAGATCCGGGCCTTGAATTCCATTATTTGGTTTTGGTTGTCCCATTTAGTTCAAAAAAACCAGAAACAGCAAAGAAGCCGTTCCATTGGTTTTTTTCTCAGAACTTGTACGAGAGAAGGTTCAGTTCTTCAGTCTTCATTGCCTCAATCCATTCATCACAGTATTTAGAGTTGAGAGCTTCTTGCAGGTTTTTGAGGTCCTTGTACAAGTGGTCCACTATGAGGTAGGGGGAAGGAGTCCCAATTTCGGAATTGGGTCAACAAGGAAAAGAGAGAATGTTGTCTGTAAACAGCCTATCATGGGGAAGCAAGGAAATTTTAGTGGAAGGGCCATCACCTTCACCAGGGGGAACAGCGGGGGAGAGATTAGGGAGAACAGAGGAAGGTGGGGGCTCACAGGTAGCAGTTACCAGGAAAGAAGGGAGAGAAGGAAAAGGAAAAGCTGTAGAGGAAGGAGCGGCGGCAAAGGACGGGTTAGGGGGGATTGAGGATTGGTAGATGGGACAAGCAGAGGAATAGAAAGATTGTCAAAGGTGAAATTGGCAGAGGTAGTAATCTTGGATAGCTCCAAGTCCAGTAGTCAAAATGAAAAGAAGTCATTCACGTACACAAGGAAAATGTTTCTCTTGCTAGTTGGGTTTTGCTTGAAAGACCAAAGCTGTTTGGGAATGATCAAGAAGGCAGCACAGTCAACAAGGGTGAAGGCAGCCGTAGTTGAACTTCCAGTTTTTCCAGGTTTCATATGGAATCTTATTGTTCCAATTTTGAGGAGTTAGAATGTTGAGGAGATGTGTGGCAGTGTTGACAGCCTCATCCCAGAATTTGGCCGGTAGATTTAATTGAGAGAGCAGGCAGAGGGCATTTTTCAGAAAAGTTTGGTTGTATTTCTCAGCCAGCCCATTTTGTTGGGGTGAGTATGGAGGGGAGAAGTGGTGGACAATGCCCTTTTTGGCGCAGTACCCAAAAAGCTTGGTTGAGAGAAACTTTCTACAATTTTCTGAGATCAGTTGCTTGACAGAGTGGCCAGTGATTACTTTAGACAAATTCACGTAGTCCTTGATGCTGGAGTAGGCATTGCTCTTGTTCTTGAGGAGGGTGATTTACCAAACACCAGAGTGTTGGTTGCTGAAGGAAATGAAGTAATTGAAGCCAGAGAAGGAGTTAATGCCAAAGGGACCCACCAAGTCCAGTTGGACAGCATCCATCAGTTTCTAAGCAGGATTGACGTGATGGGAGAAGGGGGTGGCGGAGCCTTTGAAAGTTTTTCAGACAGTGCATGAGGTGGACGAAACAGGAGCGGGAGTCAGATTCAGGAGTTTGAGGAATTGGTCACCAGGGTTGCCTAGCTTTTGGTGCCAGAGGTTATAGGGGGTAGTGAGCAGGACAGAGCTTGCGGGGAAGGGACAAAATGATCTCCGCAGACTTTGGTGAGTTTTTTCCTAGTGGTGCCAATGAGAGAGAAGTTGTCAAAGATTACTTCAAAGCCTGAGTGTCCCATGGATTGGAAGTGGGCCTTGCTGGACTTCAGTTGGGTAAGTGAAAGCAGGCAGTGGTTAAGGTTGGGGATGAGGAGGATTTTTTTCAGGGTTAATGATCCTCCTTTGTGGTTGGTCAGCTTGGCCATCCCCACATGGGTGGCCTCAAGGGAATCTTTTGGGGAGCCAGTGCCCACAGTAATTTGGGTGGGGGTTGGGTTTTGGAGCAGCCCGGGATGGTTGATGATGTTGTGACTAGTACCAGAGTCCAGGAAAGGAAGCAGAATCATGGGAAGTGACAGCAGGGCAGGGTAGAGCTGAGTGTTGAAGTGTAGCTTGGAATTAGGGGTGGGGTCAGGTGGGACGGCTTTGGCAGGAGACTCTCCGGATGAGTGGAGGAGGGAGCCAAGTTTACTTTTATTCCAGTCGGGGCGCAGGTGAGGGTACAAAAACCAGAACTTGCTTTCAGGGTGCTTGGCAAAATTATTGTGCTTTCCTTTTGAGCAAGTGTATTTAGGCTTGCAGCGTGCAGAACTCTTGTGCAGTACCATGTAGGGGTCTGTTCTGGACTCAGGGGAAGGATTAGGGTGGAGAGACCAAGAAGATCCCAAGTGAGTGAATTTGCAGAGTTTGTTGAGAATCCCTGTGGGATTGAGCAGCAGTTTGTAGTTGAGGCTAAGGTACTTCACCATGTGATAGAGTGAGCTTGGCAGTTTGGACAGAATGGAGTAGCTAAGGATATCAGGTGGAACCTCAAGTCAAACCACAAAAAGCTTTTTCATGAGCTTTTAGAAGTTGTTGATGTAAAGATTGAGGTCCCTTCTGAACTGGGATTGGATGAAGTTCAGCCAGATCCTACCATGGTTTTTGGAAAACTGGGAGGCATAGAAATCCAGAATGGCAGTCAAGATGGCAAAGGGATCACCTTTTTTATTGCTGTTGACCACGGCTTCAAAGGCAGAGTCCCCAAGATGTTGAATCAGAATGTTGGAAGCTTTGTAGCATTTTTTCTTCTGGGTGGGAGTGAGGGGATGGGGCAGAGCTCCAGTGACCAATTTGAGCAAGACCTTGCAATGGAGATGGCTCTTGATTCAAAGGAACCACAAGGGAAAGTTTGAGTCTCAGAGGATGGGAATGTTGAGCTTGGATGAGTTTGCATCTTCTGATTCCAACATTAATGATACGAAGCTCCCGTCTATTCCTGAGAGATTGTACTGGGGCTTTAAATATTTAGGAATTTGAGGCAAATAAGGATTGAATTCAGTAGGAAGCAAAACAGAGCAGACAAAAACCTTGAGGCAGGAAGCTTGGACAGTACCTAATAAGGACCAGGCAGGCACAAGAAAGAGTTGAGGGATGAGAACAAAGAAACATAAAGGGAGTTGAAAAGAAGAAAAGGTGTGGTGGTCGATTGAGAGTGGCCAGGAGAAGAGCAGTTGGTTCAGCTTGAGAGGAGAGAAGCAGTTGGCTTCTGGAGGTAATGGTTTGAATTATTTGAGGATTTGGAGTGGTTGATGAATGAGAACGGGGAAACAGAAGAGGAGTGGCGCTTAAAGTGTTGCTGGTAGGGTGAATCAATAGGTGTTCCTGGTTTGGATTGATTCCAGTGCAAGCTGAAGTCAAGAGGTGCGCGGCAATGAAGTATGTGGGAAAGGTTGGAAGTGATGAGCGGAAGGAAATGGAAACATTGGGTGGATGGAAGCTGATCACTAGTCAAGGAAAGGAGAAGAAAGAAATAAAAAAAGAAATAACAGCAAGAAAGAAATAAAAGCGTAAGAAGAGGGGAAGAAAAGAACCAAGAGTACAGTGCATTTTGAGTGTAAGTTTGTAATGTATTTAGAAGCTTCTTGAGTAACTCCAACACTGATCCCATGCAAAAAAATGCAATGGTATACTTCAGTATTCAATCCAACTTTCAATTGAACAAACAAAGTTTGCTCACTTTTGAGTTGAGAAAGAATTGTTTGCAGATTTTTATATGATTTCAATTTTAAATTTACTTTCACTTTGCTTTCACTTTGAAGTCACTTTGTTTTCACTTTAAAGTCACTTTGGAATTGCTAGTTGTGGAAAAAAATTCCCACAAAGTATGCATTGATCCCAAATATGGGTTGACAGAACCCAAGTGTGGTCCAGGGGGTGCCCAAAATTCAGGCACAACTTCTGGGGGGTTTTGCACCCCCAAACACACCATTTTTGAGCCTTGTAAAGGGGTACACGGCTTGAAATTGCTTTGTTTGGGTGTAAAACGGCTCCTAAACAACCCCCAGGGGATTGAGTGTGCTTGAAACCGCCCTTTGTAGTCATCCATGGGCGCACAAGGGTTATTTGAGCTGTGTAGGGCCCTACACATCTACCACACGGTTGGAGATGTGAATTTGAAATCACCAAAAATATTCATGACAAAAGAACCAAAAATATTTTGTCAGGCCAAGGGGGTAGATTTGTGACCCATCAATTTCAAGAAATTTCTTATAGGTGTGAATTCATCCACATTCTGTAACTTTCAGCTCTCTGATACAAGACACCTTGCAGTCCTTTAGCTACATAGAGTGATAAAATGCTGGAATAATAATATTCCAAAGATAGAAACTTGAAAAGCTCAAATAAAAGATATTTTAACAGCTGGTGCAAGGTTTACATGGTTTGCTTAAAAATGGTTTCAATATTTTATAAAAAGAGGGGCCACAGTATTATACTACTGGGGATCCTTACAGAAAAACAAACTCTCTTCAAGGGGCCTCCTTAGGCAGTGTAAAGACCTTGGTATAAAGATGGGTGCCTTCTAAGGACTTATCCACTAGAATGGCTGGGAAAAGCAGCAGAAAAGCCTAGGCAGGAAGGGAAAAAATTAATTTCAGCAATAATCCACAGGAAGCCTTGAATCATTCCGGTAAAGGGTTTCAGAGAAGATGGGGTTGATTTTTAGACTAAAATTTAATTAATCAGGTTGATGGGTTTTGGGAAGCAATAAAAATACTGAAGAAGAATTCATACATCACTTGCTTATCTCTTTAAAGCACTTGATTAAAAATGAAAAAGTTTCTGAT
The DNA here is from genome assembly GCA_025617555.3 of Puccinia polysora. Lineage (NCBI taxonomy): Eukaryota > Fungi > Basidiomycota > Pucciniomycetes > Pucciniales > Pucciniaceae > Puccinia > Puccinia polysora. The sequence continues at coordinate 8,611,233 of CM062622.1, read as the reverse complement.
TTATAATAATAAATTCCTGTTAAAACTGATGGGGAACAATAGTTCCTAAGAGGTCTGTATAAATACCTTTTTGGGGTGATAAAATCTTCTCAGGGCATCTAGAGGGGGTTCTACTCATGTGCTGAGGCTAGCAAGCCAGCCAGGGCAGGTTTTCACGTCTACCTGGTGCTTTCAATCAGCTGATCTCAGACCTGCTTTATTTCTGTACTATTTTATCTAAAGGATCTGTTATTATGTTAATTGTTTTATTTTGATCATTCTGAACTTTTCCTTGATTTGTACTACCAATATTGAGCTAAAGTGGTCAGATTTGGATATTTATTAATTACCCATCATCTGCTAATCACGTAGCCAGTTTTTATGGCCACTCCTTGTTGTATTTTGTGTTCTTCAAAGATTAGGATCCTCCTTTGTTGTGGTGATTCTTGATATTTGATTTCTAATTTAAAATAATTTAAAATTAGTTATTAGCTAATTTTATTTAATTTTCAAGTTTTTTAGAGCATCATTCATGTTTGTGTAATGGTATTACATATAGCAGGTTTATCTTACTATATTTTAGCTCTTGTAAGTGGTACCTGTTGTAAGATTAGTCATGATGTATCCTGACATGGAGATCAGTTCATTCAAATGTGCATTGTGGGGTTGTATTTATAACCTTGGATTGGGAACTGCATTGCAGGCTGCACGCTTAGAATTTGGGTAGTCCAGGCTCAGAATTTGGTGCGGTTGGGCCCACCCCAGGCGGGGAGGGCTTGCAACCTGCTTGGATGAAGCGGACCAAGTAATTGCGCCAACCCAGCCAAATTTGCAGGCGGCTAGTTTGGAAAGCAGAAGCAGGGAAACCAAGGGTTTATACGTGTTGGGGAGTTCTGCGCAAGCATAGGCGCCAACCAATCTGGGGATTCAAGTATCTCCAGACGCACGTGGACAGATAAACATGGTGGGGCTCCAAGTAAAGCATGGTGGAGGGCCGCACCATGAGAAGGACAAACCAGACCTATGTAATGGCGGAAGGGTTGGGAGGGATTGGACAGTACAGGTTAAGGTTGGGCTAGGGTTCCCAATTTTAGGGGTTCTTTCTTAATTTTTGTTTGTTAGGCTTTCAGTTGCGCTTTTGCTTAGGTTAGGGTTGAGAGGGAGGACTTAAAAACTCACTCTCAACTCTGTGTTGTAGGATATATCATATTATCATACCTTATCACAGAAGGATGAGGGAAGGATTGAAGGGAAGGAACATACAACATCATTTTTGTTATTCATTTTTTTCTTATAAATCTCTCTCCTTCTCAAAACCCACCAACACTCAACCCCCTTACAGACGCTTGGAAAAATAACTTCTGAACTTGAGGAAAACTTAGGGTAGTATTGCTCTCTTTTTTTCACATAATGGGGTAGGATCTGCTATGTGCATGGCAAGATTAGCTTTGCGCAGGGATATAATGCTACAGATGTGCAGGGTTTGTGTAGGGAAACTGGACTGTGCGTGTAAATTGTGAAACAACACATTTCTGCGTGTAACTCCAAAAATATACACAACAGCTCAGTTTGAATGAATTTTTGGTGTGAAACCTATATATTACATGAAGATGTGTTGGAAATATCAAATTTTCCAAAAAGTGCCATAGTGGTGCCTTGACATTTTGGTCAATTTTTAGTTGGTAATTTAAAATAATAATCAGTTATAATTCTAGGGTGAGGAATCTATTTTGGTAATAGTATTTATGGATTTCTTGCTCCTTCTTTGGTTACATTAATGTTTTCATTTTTTTTGTTGCTTTGATAGGCTTCCCTGTAAAAAGGAGCAAGCTGACAGTCACCACCTGAAATTACCAAGAAGGATTATTTTCCCGAAAGTACAATTGGACCATCCTAGACAAGGATCAATGCCTACTGCAGGGCTCCAGGCTTCCAAAAACTAACTTGGGGAAAGCAGCCAACATTCCAGTATTCCTGTGTAATTTGATACCCTCAGGCTTGCATAAAGAATTCTTTGAATAATTCCTTTGTACTAGCAAGGAACCCACCATGCTTCAAAAACCTTCACATATTTGGATGCAATGCATAAATTTAAATCCCAAAACATTAAAGATCCTGGAAGATTTTCCATATGGGAGATGAGTGTATTCTTCTGGTATACAAGAAAAAATCCTCATCCTGAAGGATCCTTGAACTCAAAAGTAATAAATTATTGATTACTAGGAATGTGAATTTTGCCAAAGGCACTTTACCATTATTTCAAGGAAATGAAAACAACTATTCCATAGACAGTTGGAATGCCTTTAAACTGGAAGATGATTATTTGTTTTTTGATTGCAAAAAAAACACAAACATTGGTGGCTCTAAGTGGGGATCAGGTGAGAATTCCCAATGTAAATTACTTAATAAACTCAAGTGAAAGGGACTCCAATCTGCATGAATAAACCAAAAGGATTCCTTGTTCAGCACAAATAAATCTGATGCTGTCACCTTCCAAAATGAAATTAAGTTAATTGGACCAGGGCATCTGACCCTGATAAAAAGCAACATGCATACATTCAAAATCCTCCATTAATCACAAAGAGTCACCACAAATACCACCTTGGTCAAATATCAGTATAATCCTTTAAATTGAAAGGAAGTGTTTGAATTGCAGGAGAAGGAACACTTGATGACAAAAATCAAGAAGCAAATACAATCCAGGGTGATTTTGAAAGTTTGGGAACTTGAAGATCATACTATTCAGAAATCTGTAGAAACCACATGGGTATTTTGGAACAAGTGATAAAATAAAGTTTTTTAACTAGAAAATGTCACCTTATTTCAAATGACAAAGGAACTCAAAAACTGAAACAATGACCATTGCAATGGCATAAAAGACTGTCAACCTGGCTCCAACAAAATTGATTAAAATTTTCAGTGTTGGACACTTTCATTGTCAAAAAAGGAGGGGCACTGTCAACCTAGCTCCAAAAAAATTCATTTACATGTTCACTGTTGGAAACTTTCATCTTCCTCAAAGGAGGGGCACTTCCAATCTGGCTTTTGGTCTATATTTGAAATACTGCCATCTTTATGATACATTTTGGGATTATTTATAAAAATATCAAGGTTTAATTTGAAATGAAGGATTCAGGATAAGCTTACCCTATATTGCCAAATAGAGTAAGCTAAAAGAATTAAAAAAATGAGCTCTCAAAAGAGCATTGATTCACGTTGGTTTTACCCAACCATATATGGTACATCAGATTTTCAAATGGTTTTAATTACAATAACTTCAAACAATCACCTGGAAAAAGCCTTCAGAAAAGATGCAGATAATTTGAAAAAACATTTCAATTAAAAGAGAACTTTTGGATCTCTTAGCTAACTCAACAGGGCCACCAAACCTGCCCTGGAATTTTTTGTATTTTCCTTTCCCAAAGGTTTTAGAAACCAGGTATTTGGAATTGGAATGCTTTATAAAATTTGTTGAATTATATTTAAGGAATTCTTCATATATCCTTAATTTTAAAAAATAATTTATCTCCTCCAGTGATGTTATGCTCACATTCACATTGGGAAGACTTGAAAATTACTTGGAAATTGGTTACTGGGTACCTGGCCTTGTACCCTCATAGTTTGATTTTCTTAAAAGCATCCTTTTGTCTCTTTAAAAATTCAAATAGTAATACAAAGCTCTTATGGAACTAACCGGTGAAATACTATGGCTAAAGGCTTTCTGACAAAGAAAAAGCCAAAGTTTCCAGATCCTGCTCCACTCACCATATTTCAGGAAAAATCAATTTTTTGTTGACACTAACAAAACAACTGCAATTCTAACCATTAGATGATGAAGCATGTCAAATACAACGCCAATCAAGGGAAGGGAAATGAAGTAACATTCTAGCATTTTAAATGATATAAATTTGTTTTTACTTCAGTAAATAACTCTGGTGTAACTGAGATTCATCAAACCATATCTCAACCATGAATAAAATGTAACTCTTTTGTTAAAAATTTATATGTGACTCCAATTTAGAAAATAATTTAATTCATATCAGGTGTTACTAAATTTCAACTCATTTTTACCTTAATTTACAATAAATCTTGTGGATTATTTGTTTTTAAATTGATTTATAATTTTTGAAACCATTTTCATCAAGTCCATCTTTGATTCTATGTCATTGAATTTTCAAAATAGTGAATCTGAATTTTTGACAAGAAATGAATTTGATGAACATTCCCATCAAAAATAATGAAATGAAAAAATTTAAATGGTATTTTTCTATTTCAATAAAAGAATATTTTTCCCTGATTTTCATTTTTTATCAGAAAAATATCCTTGACACCAAGAAAAGAAACTTTCTTCAATTGTCATTCATGCTTCTGGAAATAAGCATTATCTTTAGTTGTGTATCAATGAATAAGGGAAAGGCTGTTTGAATCATAAATTGATCATGAAATTGATCAAAGTTTCAAAAAAGTTCTAATTAATACCCACAAATCAATGAAATTAATATTTGATTGAACCCAAGATTTACCTGAAATTTGTTTGAAATCACCTTTGAAAATCATATTATGAAACAAATTCAATTCAAATTAAATTTTGGAATTAAGATGACTGGAGAGATAAAACTCAAAAAACTAAATTTTCCATGGCTCTAAATAATTAGCTTGATTGAAACTTGCAAAAAAATCTATCAAAACATCCAATAAATAAATCCAAATACCCCATTTCCTCTGTCTGAGTTGAGGAGTGGAGAGGATATATTATCATATACTCTCCCCCATTAGGTGGTGCATCCAGGATCAAAAGGGAAAGAAATGGAAAATTTTTCAGCTTGATAAATCTTAAACCATGAAAAAGCAATTATCACCTGATTTTAAGTGACATACCAAGGCACAAAGGGCCCTTTTTTCCTCAGGTATGTGACTTTTAATCAAGTGATGATTTTTTTTTCATGGTGTTAGTGGCCCCAAAAATTTCTTTGGAAAAAAGCTTCAGAAAAATATATGAAGATAATTTGGTGAGTGGGAGGAGAAGGTTAGCATCCTTTTATACTTTTATTTTTTTGATTCAGCACAAAAAACCTTCAATGAGAAATAATTTATGTTCTTTAATTTTTGAAAGAAGTTCCAAAGGTGTTGATGAGACTTTAATTACACTTTTGATTATCTCAAATATTTTTTTTATGAAGCAAAATGGTTATTTGTCCTCCAGTTTTAAATTTCACCAGCTTTCCCCATCCCAATACTTAATTACTTATGTAATTTTTTTGTTACTGAAGGCATATAATTTCCCCCAGCCCTTTGCCCAAAGTTTTGGGGCACAAAAATGTGCATTTTTTAATTTTTTGAGCACATATACATTTCATTATTTTTAAACTGATCAGCAAGAACCAAAGCCCATACTGTCAGCATGTATAAATCCATTGAAACCAGGTTTCTGCCAAAATTTGAAGCATATTAAAATCAATCAACCCAATTTTAAATAAGTTTTAACTGTGAAAGCCTGTTTCTTTTAGCAAGACTGGCATTTTTTTCTTTTCATCATCTAAAAATGTTAATCAGTTAAGGGACCATTCAAGAGATATTCTAGGTTCAAAATAAACCAAATATCTTTCATTAATTAAATCTTCTACAACAATCATAATTTCCAAAATCATTCCCTGAGGCTTTCTTTACGTTTAGGATCAACAGTTTCAAAAGTATTTAAGAGTGAGATGTGCTCTATGAGGTATTTGGAAATTCTGGTTTTAAAACCAATTTTCAAAAGATATTTAAAAATTTATCCATTTGAAAGAAAATGGGCAGTTTTCTGTATACAAAATCAAGATCAGATTTCACTCTAAAATAGCCAAATACCCACCTAGGGAGCTCTTGGTAAATGATGCCGTAGATTGAATATTTCAATCATTCAAAATTATCATAATTTATGAATATTCTTGAATAGTATGAGCACACTGGAATATCATGAACAAAAATATAAAATTTATAATATTTTTGGTTGGTTTTGACTTAATGAATCCTTGATAAAATTATTTTGCAGAAATTCTTTTTCTTTTTTCTGTGATTCTCATTATTCTGCTCCTTTTATTAAGGTAAAAAAAGTGAACAATGGCAAAATTATTTTGGGTAGTATCACAAAACTCTGCTCTTTTAACAAGTATTCCCAAAAATAAAATTTGGTAGTTCCTTTAATCTATGGCTTTTATGGGCCAATCTTTCAGATTTTTTTATGACCATTCGTTGAAATTATATTATATTAGAATCAACAGACATGGATTAATTCAATCTTGCAGAAAAATATCCTCTAAAGCTACTTGAAATTTCCTAACATTTGATGAATCCTCTTTCATTCAAAAATGATGGTTGATTCATCTCTGTATATCATTTTTTCAATTTTGAAATATACTCCAACATGTTCTTTGCTTTTTACACTTCAGCTGATCAAATTTATAATCATCTACTCAAATTTACAAAGTTTTCTTATCATAAACACAAACTGAATATGGTGCATGTCACTTGTATTTCATTCTCTTTATCTTCTCATGTCTCTTTAATAACTCTCAATTCTTCCTGTGTGTGCATCACTCCACTTATTTTAATTGCATAGCATCAAAATCAATTACTGCTGAAGATACTCTGAAACATTCACCACGAGAGATCTTCACCCAGAAAATCCATCAACATCTCATCCAGAACCTCAAGCCATTCTTCCATCAATTCTCTTTGTGACTCATTTGTCACTTCACTGGCCACTCAAAAAACCTACCCTCATAACCACTACATCAAACCTCAAAAAAAGAAGAACAGCAGCCAGCTCAATCTATGTGAGGAAATCAACTCAAAACTTGCCAATCATTCAATACACTTCCTTTCCTTTCTCAAATCCTTCAAGGTTCTTTTCCTTCCACCAATCAATTCCAAGTCAGCTTTTTTGCTCTCCACTCTGGCTACCCTCACTTGAGTTTTGTCACAATTGTCTGCAGTTTATTCAATTATACTCATAGTAATCAGCCAGGTACTCCTCTGTTGTGTTCATTCATGTTATTTCTTACCTTCAATTTTTTTACTTCATTCTCACTCACTCAACATTGGAATGAAATAAAAGCTTGTTCTTGATTACCAATTCAACCTTTCACAATTTATTATTGCAAATTATAATGATGATAAACTACCTTAAAACTTGAATTCATTCAATGATAACATGGGAAATCTGTGTTTTTCATGAAATAATTTAGGTAATACTTTCCAGTCTAAATTATTGAAGTTTTTAAGTTTTGAAAATGGTTTATTTCCCAATTTTAAGCACTCTGACTCTCCCAAGATGGATCAGTTGACCAAAATTTCCATTTTTCTTGGATTATTTGTAAGGTTTCTTTTTTTGCTCAAAATGGTAAAAGAATTTTTAAAAAAATGTGTTTAATAGTACATATCTGTCACACTTCAAGGTTAAGGGTTATTTTCTTCTTCACTTCAACATATCTTTTTCCTCAGTAACATCTACCTCATTCCATAAATGTGACACAAACAAAGCACAACATAAATGGTGCCTTCTGCTTACCACCTCTGGCTTGCGCAACAACCTTCAAATCTTGGTGACTGACTCAGTATATACTTGAAAATCTTGCAGTCAACTCTACACCAGTGTGGCGTCAATTTATAGACACGGATTGGGAACTGCGTTGCGGCTGCGCGCTCAGCATTGGGGGAAAGCGGGCTCAGCATTAGAATATGCAGAGTGCTCAGAAGCGGCAGCTGCTGGATCAGCAGCAGCCGCTGTTTGGCTCCCCACCTGGTGGACGGGTTGGGCTCAGCATCAAATGCGGCGTTGTGGTGCCCCATCCTGGACACCCGGACCGCCTTAAGACCTCAATTCATAAACTGTTGCAAACGTACCGCCCGGCTGGACAACTTATCCTCAGGCTCATCCAACTATTGTTTATCTGCGTCGCGCTCCGCGTCGCGCTCCGCTCCGCGCCGCGCCGCGTCCGCGCCGCGCTGCGCTTCCATTATCCGCGTCGCGCTCCGCGCCGCGCCGCGCCGCGCCGCGCGCGTCGCGCGTTCTTTATCCGTGTTGCTTCTCATCTCCGCCGTTGTTATAGAATGTCCGCATCTTTGTTGGTTGCGTGTCTTCATCTTCGTCGTTGCGCCTCCCTTCTCCTCTTTGCTACCGTCGCGCGACGCTCATCCATGATCTACTGAATCCATCCCGACCGCTCCGCAAGCATTTGGCAGATCCTTGACCAACGCGAGCGACCGCATGGTTGCCTTCCCGTTTCCGCTCTATTTGTAGAATCCGTTGTATATAGTCTAACAGGGCCTCCTGCCCATATAAGGAGGGGCTCTCCCCTGCTTTTTCGACGATATTCCATCAGGCCATCATCCATCATCCTAGTACCTCAGATCCTAGCAAATCATCGCATCATCATTGCCTCAGCATCGCATCATCATAAGCAATTTATCCGTGGGCATCCTTCCCCACTTATCTGAGCAAATTATCCGGGTATATCTATGATTGCCCCTTGATCCTTTGAGCCCCCATACTCAAAACTCTGTCCTTTGTGACCTTGATCCTTATCACCAACCAATAGCCTTGCTGGTTGAAGAAGAATTCCTGTCTGCCTGAATTCTTGAGTGTGTTATACCACGCTGATCCCTTTTTCCGACCATACTGGTCTTGATCTCCCTTGATCATCTTTCTGGAGCCAATCACGTTTGATTGAAGAGGTTTTATTAAGCTTAAAACCTGGAGTGTTATACCTCCCTTCTTCTTCGAGGTTGAATTTCGCCACGCTATTCTTGAGTTCCTTGAGAAGTGTTGGGATATCCTTGCTCAAATTCGTTATTGATTTGCTTCTAGAGCTTCATAAACAAATTGCTTTTGTTTTGTTCAGCCTCCCACAGTTATCTGGTACCCTTCAAGCGCTTGATTGCGGAGAGTTGGGCAGGTTCATTGAGAACCTGGAGGTTGGTTGGGATTGAGTTGATCTTTCCTAATCAGCTGCTGACGACCAGAGTTATTAGCTTGTGGGCGTTGTTACTTACAACTGCCTTGTTCTATTAAACTCTGAACAAACTTTGACTTATTTGTTCAAGTCTTGCCCTGCACCATCTTGTCTCAGATAGTGTTGTTTCCATCGCTACCGACAACTCTTATCCTCTTCTCTTAGTTTGATTTCTCATCCATAAGGTTCTGGACCTTGATTCCGGTTACATTAAAATATTATTGTAACTCCTAGGAGGGCAGCCTAAACAGCACCTTTCCCCTCCACAGAACTGCCACGGCTTAGCACCGTTTGGAGTCTTACATTTGGTCCCCCGGGCCGGGATCGAACCAGCAACCTTGGGATTTACAGTCCCAACTTGAAGAATCAACTCCGAAATCCTATCCAATTTCTTTCTTTTTTTTTCTGTTTGTTCTTTTTTCCGATCCGTGGAGGCAGCTTGGTCTAGAAGTAAGTCCTCCCAATTTGGCACCGCTCGGGCAAGATACTTGTCGTTTTTGGCGAAACCCTACTCTTGCCACACTCGTGAGCCACTTTGGAAATCTGCTCTTTGGATCCCCTAGGAACTCTGTTATTCGATATGGCATCTCCCGCTACTCCAACCACCTCTGTTTGACCTAAGATGGTAAAGATCAAACCCCAGAACAAGAACTTAGGCTTCAACGGTACAAATGTCGAGCGATTCTTGGACTCCTACGAAATGGCTGCTGAAGTGGACGGAGCTAGTGAATTCGATATGGCTTATCAGTTACGATTCTTTATCTCCTCTGATGAAGTTATGGAGGTAATCGAGTCTTTTGAGGGATTCGAATCCCATAACTGGACGCTTCTCAGGGAGGCTATGTTGGCATACTGGGGTAAAATAGATGTGGCTAGGTTTACTCTGCAGGATTTGGATGCTCTGGTTTCTCAGTGGATCTCAAATGGTGGTATTTCTTCAGCCTCTGACTATCAGACCTTTAGGAAGTCTTGGGACCCCATTCAAAACTATCTTATCCGAAACGATCACATTGACACAGTGGACGAAATTCGAGCAAAGTTCTTCCAATCTTTTTCGTCGGCTGTGCAGGAAAGGATTAAAGAAGAACTGGTCAAATCTGGATCCATGATTACTACCAGGGATAATCGATTCAAGCTCCCTGTTTTTCTTACCCTTAGGAGTACTGTGGATAAAGTCATGAAAGGTCAAACTGCTCTTACCTTTGAAAAGCCTAGAACTACTGAACCAGTCCATGCTCCTTCTTTTAAAGAGTCGAACGATATTATGATTAAAATGGAGGCAGATCGTAGGCCTAAAGCAGATCCTAATTCTAATCGAGAACCTACTACTATAGATGAAATCACCAAGTTACTTAGAGCCTTTGAGAACAAAATAGATCAAAAGATTTCTTTGCTAGCTACTCCTAAGACTCCTTCTTCTGTCCCCAAATCAACTCTGGTCTGTTACTACTGTCATAGGGAAGGCCATGGAACCGGACGATGTCAAGAACTTCAGAAGGACTTAAAGGAAAAGTTGGTAGAGCAGAGGGGAAACAATTACTTCCTCCCTAATGGTGCCCTAATCCCTTTTGACTCATCTCGTCCTATCCGACATGTGGTGGCCTCTTACCAGCCATCACCTCCTGTGAAAGCATCTCTTGCTTCCTTTGAATTTCGATCATCCTGTGGTACCCTCCAACCTTGGTATCCTCCAGCCATTTCTTCCTCTAGTCTGGCTGGGACTACTTATCAATCCGATCCAGCCAGGAAACGACATGAGGAACCTAAACCTCATAAGGCTCCTTCCTTGCCAACTTCGATCCTTCGAAAACCCGTTAAACGTCGATCAACACTTGAGCCTCCTTCCTCTGATGTAGAAGACATGGAGGTGGAAAAGGAACCACTCATGGAAAGGTTCCCAGATCACCCTGATCCTTCTCCCTCACCTCAACCTTCTAATCCAATCTTAGATCCTGCGTCACCTGAACTTCCTCCCCCCACCCAGCCAAAAGTTCGATTTGAAAGAGGCATCTCCAAGGATCACCCTAATGCTGTGGAGGGAGTATTAAAGAAAATTTCTGATCTCAAAATTCCTGATCTATCTGTGGCTGAACTTCTATCGATCTCTCCATCTGTTGCTGAAGGAATGAAGAAATGGGTCTCTCGTCGACGTGTGGAAATTGGCCCTGAAGAACTCAAAGTCTCCTCTGGCACTTTAATGGAGGACTCTGGTGGAACCAGTCCTTCTATAGAATCCAATCTTTATTCCTGTCCCCTTGGCTTTCTTCCTTGTTATCTTGGTGACTCAGCTAAAACTGTTTCTCCTCTTGTGGATTCTGGATCTCAGCTTAACTTAATCTCGGATGCTATGGCCTGCAAGCTCAAACTTAGTCCTAGGGTCAGCTTCAACTCTGCAGTGTATGGGATAGGAAATCAAGCTTGTGAACTGGTTGGTATTGCTGAAGATGTACCAGTCAGGATTGGTCGAAATATCGTTGGAACCTGCCATTTTTGGATTACTCGTTTGGACAGTCCTATGATCTTGGGACGACCCTTCTTAATGGACTTTGGTGCAACCCTGATGTTTTCTGATCAAGTTGGGGAGAGAATTCTTCTCCCTGATGCTGATGGCAGGAAAATTGAAGTCCCTCTTTGCTCTTTGGATTCTGGTCGTTGGGAAAGAGATTTTCCTGGTTATTCTCCCAAATCATCTTTTAAGGGAAAGCAGAAGGATAACTCTAGTTCCTCTCATTTTTTAGGGGAATAGTTGATCCTACTAATGATTGTAGTTCTTTTCAGCCTCAGACTGCAACTCAAGGGTCAACTCCCCTCCCTCAGGCTTATTTTTCATTCCATTCATCATTCTTTTCTGAGCTCAAGAATATTAAAAAACAAAAACATATCAAAATAGAAAAATCAAAAAATATTTCTCCTCCATCTCCTTCTCTCTCTGGATCTGTTGTGTCTTCTTTTCCTTCTACTTTTCCTGATCAATCTTCTCTCAGTTCCGGTTCGAATCTCCGCGATGAGTCTAAACTAGATCCTAATTTCAATTCCGTTTTTGGCGATTTTGGTATGAAGGAATATGGGCTGCAGTGGAGGCAATTTGGGGTACAAGTAAGTCCTCCCAATTGTGCACTGCCAGGGCAATCTTCTACCGTCATTTTCGAAACTCTACCTTGTGCCACACATGTGAGCAACGTATTATCTTCTGGTTCTCCTTTTATGGAAAAGGCACCCTTCAAGGATATTGCAGAACATCGGACTTGGAAGATGTTGGAACTTGGACTCAGCTTTCGTAATCAAGTCTCTCTGGTCAACTCTTGGAGGAAACAAGAAATTCTCTCTTTTGCCACTAAGTATAAACCAGTTGCTAAGAAGGTCCAACCAGTCAACCAGCCTATGCCTCTCAACCTCAATCCCCCCCTTATGCGTCCTCCTCTATCTCGCGATCCTTACTGTGGTCTTCTTCAATCTCTTACTGGTCCCTTTGTGCCTAATGGAAGGGTCACTGAAGAACGTCTGAAGGTGGTCAACTTTGGTCCAGATGGATGGCTTCTTCCTGATGAGTTAAATTTAATTAAAAATGTCTTATCTCTAAGAGAAAAATCTATTGCTTTCTGTGAAGAAGAGAGAGGTCTCTTGCGAGAATCCTATGGCCTCCCTTATATCATCCCTGTAGTTGAACATGATCCTTGGCAAAAGAAAAAGATCCCTATCCCTGCTGCTAAAGTTGACGAATTCATCAAGTTGGTCCGGGAACGAGTTCGAACTGGCCTGTATGAACAGTCAACTTCTAGTTACTCCAGCCCCGTCTTCTGTGTCCTCAAGAGTAATGGTAAACTTAGAATAGTTCATGATCTTCAACCTCTTAATAAAGTTACTATTAAAGACTCTGGTATCCCTCCTGCTACTGAAGAATTTGTTGAATCCTTTGCGGGAAGAGCTTGCTATGGTCTAGGGGATATTATGGGTGGCTATGACGAACGATCCTTACATCCTATTTCTCGTCCTCTCACTACTTTTGACACTCCTCTTGGTCGATTTCAACTTACTCGATTGCCTCAAGGAGCCACCAACTCGGTCGCAGTCTATCAGGCTCAGATGATGTGGATCCTCCAGGATGAAATCCCTGATCATGCTGGTATCTTTATTGACGATGGCGGAATTAAAGGTCCAGTATCTGACTATGATAATGAGCTCTTGCCTTGGCATTCAGGAGTTCGTCGTTTTATCTGGGAATATGCTACTACCTTGGAGAGGATTCTGTTTCGAATCGAGGAATCTGGCCTTACTGTCTCTGGATCCAAACTGGCGGCTTGTGTCCCTGCTCTGGAAATTGTTGGTCATGTGGTCTGCAAGGAAGGAAGAAGGATGGCACCAGCCAAAGTCAACAAGATCATCTCTTGGCCTACCCCAATCAATCCAACTGAAGTTAGGGGCTTTCTAGGTGTTGTCACTTATGTTAGAATCTTTATCCCATCTTTATCCAAAATCTGTGCACCCTTGCGTCGTCTAACCAGAAAAGATGCTGAATGGATTTGGACCCAAGATTGTGAATGTGCTTTCCAGCTACTCAAAAGGATAGTTGGTGAAGACATAGTTTTGAAAAAGATCTCTTACGGACCTGGAGCTGGCAAGATCAAGCTGGCTGTCGATTCTAGTTATCAATCTGTTGGGGCCGTCCTTACTCAGGAAGATGAAAATGGTTGGGACCGTCCTGTTCTTTATGAATCTTTGTTGTTTTCAGATGTAGAATCCAGATACTCCCAGCCCAAACTGGAACTCTGTGGTGTGGCTCGAATGATGAAGAAACTTCAAACCGTTCTCTGGGGCCAACATTTCGAATTGCAAGTTGATGCCCAATCCATCATTGAAATGATCAACGCTCCCAGTCTTCCCAATGCTCCTATGACTCGTTGGGTGGCCTTTATCCAGCTTTTCTCTTTTGATATTGTTCACAGGCCTGGAAAATCTTTCACCATGCCTGACGGTTTATCTCGACGACCTCTTGGGGACAACGAATCTGATGTTGGAACCAATTTCAATGAAGAGGAACCTTTAATTCGACCTGTTTTCTCTTTTTCTTCACAAAATTATTCTGGCTTTCAACAAGGCTTCTGGTTTAAATTAGAGCAGTACCTTTCAACTCTTCAAAAACCTCCTGATCTCTCTGCTAAGGAATTTCGATCTCTCAAACGAAAGTCTTCTAATTTTTTTGTTCAAGGCTCTAGACTTATGAAGAGGGGCAATCCTTGTGCTCTTATTGTCGTTACTATTCCCTCTAAACAAGATTCCATCCTTGAAAGTCTCCATGAAGGCCTTGGTCATCGTGGGGAAACTGAAACTTATCGACGATTATCCGAACGATTCTGGTGGCCATCTTTGAAGAAATCCGTCTCCCAATGGTGCAAGAGTTGTGAAGTTTGCCAAAAACGCGATCTTAGGCGCCCAGCCGAAATTCGTTATCCTACTGGGGAGTCCACTGTCTTTGGAAGGATTGCTATGGATGTGGTTCATATTAAGGCAGGTGGTGCTAAGTACCTCATTGTGGCTAGGGATGATTTTTCCGGATGGGTTGAAGCAAAATTTCTTAAGAACCTTAGCTCTGAATCAGTGGCAGCTTTCCTCTACGAGACCTGGACAATGCGTTATGGCCTGGCTCGATCTTACTCTACTGATGGTGGCTCTGAATTTGGGGGCAAGCTTGCTGAAATGATCCGATCCCTTCCTGGACAACATAGAGTTACTACTCCTTATTATCCTGAAGGACAAGGCATGGTGGAACGAGGCCATGCCCCTTTGAAGGCTGCACTTGTTAAACTGGCTGGTGAAAGTGGCAAGAATTGTCGCAAATTCCTTCCTCTTGTTCTCTTTTCTGATCGAATCTCAACCAAAAGAACTACTGGCTACTCACCTTACGAAATCATCTTTGGTCAAAGAGCAGTCCTTCCTTTGGATCTGGAAATGGAATCTTTCTTGGGTATCTCTTGGGAAGAGGTGTCCTCAACCACTGATCTGTTAGTTGCTAGATCCAAGCAACTGGAGCGAAGTGAAGACGTTCGTGATGAAGCTTATCAAAAGATGATGGAGGCCAGAGCAAAATCCGTCCAGTATTGGGAGGACAAGCAATCTAATCGAATCAGGGAGCCCTTGAACCCTGGTGACCTAGTTTTAGCTTATAATCGATCTTTGGAAACCCAGTGGGGCAAGCTTTTCTCTAATCGTTGGAATGGCCCTTATCGAGTGGTTCATCAAGTTAGAGGTGGATCTTATGTTTTGGAGGAGCTGGATGGTACTCGGTTGGCCAGAAGGTTCTCTGCTGATCAAGTCAAGAAGTTCCATTGTCGTGGGGGCAACTTATCTCAGAAGTAAGTCCTCCCAATTGTGCACCACCAGGGTCATTTGCTGCGTTTTCGTTGTAAAACTCTACTGTATGCCACATATTTGAGCACCTGGGACGCCCTCCTTGTTCTATTCCTGCCGCTTCTAGGGTTCATTTGGAAGAATCAAGATATTTTCCTCAACTCTTCAACCACTCTCAAGATCAAAATGGCCATTCTTTGGTTTCAATCATCTGTCTTTCCTTTCTTTCTTTCTATGGCATCAAACTCGGGAGCAGACTAGGGACAGTCTGTAAGTTGGGGAGAGATGTGGTGCCCCATCCTGGACACCCGGACCGCCTTAAGACCTCAATTCATAAACTGTTGCAAACGTACCGCCCGGCTGGACAACTTATCCTCAGGCTCATCCAACTATTGTTTATCTGCGTCGCGCTCCGCGTCGCGCTCCGCTCCGCGCCGCGCCGCGTCCGCGCCGCGCTGCGCTTCCATTATCCGCGTCGCGCTCCGCGCCGCGCCGCGCCGCGCCGCGCGCGTCGCGCGTTCTTTATCCGTGTTGCTTCTCATCTCCGCCGTTGTTATAGAATGTCCGCATCTTTGTTGGTTGCGTGTCTTCATCTTCGTCGTTGCGCCTCCCTTCTCCTCTTTGCTACCGTCGCGCGACGCTCATCCATGATCTACTGAATCCATCCCGACCGCTCCGCAAGCATTTGGCAGATCCTTGACCAACGCGAGCGACCGCATGGTTGCCTTCCCGTTTCCGCTCTATTTGTAGAATCCGTTGTATATAGTCTAACAGGGCCTCCTGCCCATATAAGGAGGGGCTCTCCCCTGCTTTTTCGACGATATTCCATCAGGCCATCATCCATCATCCTAGTACCTCAGATCCTAGCAAATCATCGCATCATCATTGCCTCAGCATCGCATCATCATAAGCAATTTATCCGTGGGCATCCTTCCCCACTTATCTGAGCAAATTATCCGGGTATATCTATGATTGCCCCTTGATCCTTTGAGCCCCCATACTCAAAACTCTGTCCTTTGTGACCTTGATCCTTATCACCAACCAATAGCCTTGCTGGTTGAAGAAGAATTCCTGTCTGCCTGAATTCTTGAGTGTGTTATACCACGCTGATCCCTTTTTCCGACCATACTGGTCTTGATCTCCCTTGATCATCTTTCTGGAGCCAATCACGTTTGATTGAAGAGGTTTTATTAAGCTTAAAACCTGGAGTGTTATACCTCCCTTCTTCTTCGAGGTTGAATTTCGCCACGCTATTCTTGAGTTCCTTGAGAAGTGTTGGGATATCCTTGCTCAAATTCGTTATTGATTTGCTTCTAGAGCTTCATAAACAAATTGCTTTTGTTTTGTTCAGCCTCCCACAGTTATCTGGTACCCTTCAAGCGCTTGATTGCGGAGAGTTGGGCAGGTTCATTGAGAACCTGGAGGTTGGTTGGGATTGAGTTGATCTTTCCTAATCAGCTGCTGACGACCAGAGTTATTAGCTTGTGGGCGTTGTTACTTACAACTGCCTTGTTCTATTAAACTCTGAACAAACTTTGACTTATTTGTTCAAGTCTTGCCCTGCACCATCTTGTCTCAGATAGTGTTGTTTCCATCGCTACCGACAACTCTTATCCTCTTCTCTTAGTTTGATTTCTCATCCATAAGGTTCTGGACCTTGATTCCGGTTACATTAAAATATTATTGTAACTCCTAGGAGGGCAGCCTAAACAGCACCTTTCCCCTCCACAGAACTGCCACGGCTTAGCACCGTTTGGAGTCTTACAGCGTGGGCGGCGATCCGCCCCGGAGATTGGATTCCGAAGGTAGTGCGCTTGACTAGGTTTGCGGGCGCCCCGGTTTGGATACGTAGGGGCGGAGCAATCCGCGGGCTATGAAGGAACGGATGAGCGCGCGCTTGCGCGCGCGGATCATTCCGGATATTACCAAACACCCACAACGGGCGCGGACAAACAGATACAGACAGGCACGGGGGGCTCCGAGTAGGGCGCGGTGCAAGGACCGCGTCATGAGAAGGACGGAACGGCTTACGGGCAACGGGAAAGTTTGGTACGGGGGAGGTGGGGAGAGGAGGCTAGGGTTTCTGTTTTGGGATTGTTTTCTGTTTCTTTGTCATACTGTCATTTGCGCATGTACTTAGGTTAGGGTTGAGGGGGAGGAATTATCCTCACTCCCAACTCGGTGTTGGAGGAGAGGAGGCGTGTGTATAGATGCAGAGGAAGAAGAATCACATCATCAGGCTGAATCACTCATCTCACCAGGAGATTAAAGGAACTCATACCGGATACACATCCAGGTGGAAAGTTCTTAGGATTGAAGGATTGGCAATTTCTCTCTCCCTCTCCACTTTTCTTTATCTCTATTTCTTTTTTAAGTGTGACTTCAGACATCCTCACCTCCTTTCAAACGCAGGGAACCGTTAACTTCCAAACCTTGGGACAACTATAGGGGGATAACCTTTATTCTTTCCACATCTGGGGTTCTGGCCGGAAAGTAACCTTCCGTTTCTTGTCTTTCAAAGGTAACTGGGCGTGATGTCCTATTAATACCTCCCTACAGTTGCTCCTTCTTCTTCTTCTCCTTCTCCTTCTGTCTCCGGGTCCGCTACTCCAACCCCACTCTCGTCTTCCATCCCTCCTCCTCCCCCTCCCTCCGCTTGACCCAGGACGAGCTACCCCATTCCCCCATTGGTCTCCAGTGACCATGAACCCACTCGTCCGGTTCGCATCAGGCCGCGCGACTACCCTCACATCCGATTCAACACCGCGGATTTGGAGCAATTCATCTCAAGATACAAAGGTATTGCAGATGCGGAAGGTGCGTTGGACGTCGATAAGGCCCGGCTTGTCATCCTGTTCATTATGGACAAAAAGAAGCTCCGGGATGTGGAGGAAATGGAAGGCTACAAGAATCAAGATTGGCCAAAACTGAAGGCGGAGATCCTAACGCGGTGGGGTAGGCGCGAACCTCAATTCCGGGAAAGCGATTTTGACCGCATGGCCTCAGAGGCGAGCGCGCGCGGAGGGGTCAAAACGCGGGTGGAGCTGGCGGAGTACACCTCAACATTTGATCAGATCTATTGATACTTGTCAAAGAACAAGGTGGTGGCGGGACAGACAGGGGCTATGAAACCCGCGTTTCTGGGCGGTTTAGGTGCTCAACTCCGGGCAAGGGTGCAGCGGCATCTTTACGATCACAAATTGGTAAAGCGGTCATTGTGCGGGAGCATCGCACTCCTTCTGGATTTGGCTGTCATTCGCCGGGCTGTGGAGAGTGAGCTCAACTTTGAGGAGCTTATCAAGGACATTGCTAAGTCCTTCCCAGCGGGACCAAAGAAATTGGCCCCCCAGGTTCCGGCCCCAGTTCCACCTACTTCCATGCGTGTTCCGGTTCCTCAACCCGCGCCTGCCCCTCCGGTAAGCAAATTGACGGAACTAATGAAGGATCTGAAGATCTGCATGAGCCGTATGGGCCAGCAGCAGCCGCGAGGGCCTCCACCTCACATGGTGGAAGGGTTTTGGCCGCCTGGTACCTTTGTGCCAAGGGGGTGCTTGTACTGCGGGGCAAACGGTCATTGGCAATTGGCGTGCAAGGAGCTTACAAAGGATCTCAGCGCGGGATTGGTTCGAATGGCAGGGATGGGGTACATGTTTCCGACAGGTGAACAGATTCCGATGGAGCCAAGCCAGCCAACCGCAATGCAGCAAGTGCGCACACGGGGTCAGGAGGCGGGAACGACAGCGCAAGCGTCACTGGGCATTGTTACCGGTCCCGGATTGTGGCAAACACCTTGGGTGGAAGCTGAGGTAAGGGTAGTGGCAATGGAAGAAAAGGTGGCGGTCTCCAATAAAATGGAGGTGGACGCGAAGGAGCAACCCTCGTCGGCCATTCCAAAACCGGCCGCACGCATGCCTGGAGCCAAGGCGCCGGCAGCAAACCCTGTAGGGAAGAAGAAAGCGGCGGACATCGTGCGAAGGATGATGGGTAACAAGACTCCGGTTCCGCTGACCTTGCGGGAACTGGCGGCTGTGTCTCTGGTGGTGGTAGACGAGATGCTTCAGGCGTTGCGGGATTGCGGTCAGGGCCGGGTACCTCAGACGGTGCAGCGGGTTCACGTGGCGCAGAAGAAGGAGGGGCGCGGGGAGTTCAAGTCAAAATTGGTTTTGACTCCGCTTGCTTATGTTCCGATGGTCATAGCGGGAAGGAAGGTGTGGGCTATGGTGGACAGTGGTTCAATGGTAAACCTGCTGCCATCACAGATGGTGGATGATTTGGGGTTGGTTTGGCGGAAGTGCGCGATGGGTCTCCGCGCGCTTAACGGAGGGGAGTGTTGTGTGGATGGGGTAGTCGAGGAGGAGGAGGTCAAGGTCGCAAGGGTCTGTAGGCCCCTTTCTTTTCATTTGGTTGATTGTGGGGATGTTATTTTGGGAAGGCCGTTCATGTTTGGGTTTTGAGCTTGAATGGTTTTTGATCCGGGAAAGGGAACGGAGGCGTTGACGGTAGAGGATTTGTCTGTCGGGAGGTTCAAGACAACTATCTGCAATCACGGGCAGGGAAAGCAGAGGAGATTGTTGGAGTATGAGGAGGAACCGGACGCAGCGGCTGCGACCATCTGGGGACAGTGGCCAAGTGGGGGGGGAGGTAGAGGGGGAAACGCGGGCGCGGCACAAAGCTGGGTCCGTAAACGCGAGGACAAGCCCTGCCAAACTGGGACGCGTGGGCAATCCCGCGGATGGGGGAAGCGGGAAAAAGAGCAATTTGCGGGCGGTCTACGGGCGTCGCGCAAAAAAAAAAGTGTTCTTTTCTATTTTTCTTCTCTGTTGGTTTCTTTTTCTCTTTTTCTTTCTCTCAGGATATGTCAAGGATGGGTGGCTGGTATGGGGATAAGCTTGATTTGGTGAGGGGGGTGCTCTAGCCGGTTCACAGCCGGGACAACTAGACACCCCAGAATGTCCGTTCTCCTACTCTCTATCTCTCTCTTCCCTTACGGTGGCGCGCGCTGGTGTTTTGGTTGTTGTGTTTGTTACAGGAAGGGTACGGGGAACTGTGTGGAAGTTTGTCTGGAGAGGTCCAGGTGCCTCTTTTGGAACAGCTAGTCACTTACGGTTGCTCACAAAGCAAGCGCGCAGGCACGGACTCAATCTCAGACTCACTCTCTCAAAGCGCGGTTGCGCACTTTTTCTCAGAAGGTTGGGACCTTGCGCGGAGACATTTTTTTTTAGTGGAAAAGGGAAGCGTGGTACAAGCAACAAGAAGAGAAGAAGAAAGAGGAAAGGAAGAAGGGAAAAGATGGGGCAATGCGCCTAAGCCATCTTCATCATTTCCTCCATTTCCGCCCTTGAAGCCGCCAGTAAAGCCCTGAAAGACGCCAGGAGTTTGCGCCGGGATTCCAAGGATTGTGCGCCGGGGATTGCGAGGAAATTCCGGAGCATTGTGGTTTACCTTTCTGCGAAAGCTTTGAAGCCGGCCGCCGGGAGCACCATTAAAATTGGAATCTCCAGGATCTTGGGAGGGCTGGCTGGAGGAGCGGCCAGTGAAGATGGTGCCTCCGGGGAACCAACAGGGGGGCTTGGTCCAGCTGGAGGTGATGATGTTACAACAATCGGTGACGGAGGCGGAGGGGCGTCAGGGGTTGTAGGCCTCTTATCCAAGTCCGCTGGTGGCGCGGGCGGTGTCGGCGGCGGGATGGAGGTGAGCCGGGTGGTGTCCACAAGCCTTCCAAGATCAACTCGTCGTCCAAAACCAAGAACGGGTCAGGATGAGCCCTCTTGCGCGGCCTGGGGCCAGAGCTGGATTGGGGTGGAGCTCAAGGGATGCTGTCGCTAAGCAATCAGCAACGATGGCCGCGACGGCAAGCTACACAGGTGCGTCAACCGGGGATGATTGAACACGCGTGGCCGTTCTGGGCGCAGAACTTGCAAGGGAGAATGATGGCGATGGAGAGGAGGGGGGATGGGGAAGGTGGTAGTTGGAAGTGGTGGGGGTGGAGCGGTGTGGTGTCATTATATAGCCTCGGGTCGGGGACTGCGTCGCGGCCTGCGCGCTCAGCATCTGGTAGGTTAGGCTCAGCAGTTGGGGTGCGCCGGTTCTCAGCAGTAGCCGCTGCGGGTTCAGCAGTAGCCGCTGCGGGTTCAGCAGCAGCCGCTGCGGGCTCAGCAGTAGGCGCGGCGGGATCGAGCACGCGACTGCGGGCCGGGCCTGACTAAGGGAGGCGGGCCGCGACCCGCTTGGATGTCCGACTCATGGATGGAGCCGGGCCGATCGGGTTCTCGGAGCGGCTAGTCGGGGAAGGAAGAAGCGGGGCGACAGCGGGGCTATATGCGTGGCAGCCGCGCGCAAGCGCGGGCCGGCCACGGGACGGGAAATTCGCGACGGCGCGTCGGGTGGATGCGCGCAAGCGCGGTGGATCTTGGGTATCGCGCGGCGGAGGGCCGCGCCACGAAAAGACGAACCGGATGCGCGTAAGGACAGGCGAGCTGGCGGGGGTAGGGTATGGGTATGGATTTAGGGATAGGTTAGGGTTCTGGGTCTAGGTTTCCTTCTTCATGGTTGTCAGTCTGTCTTTGTGCTTGTGCTTAGGTTAGGGTTGAGGGGGAGGGCTCAAATACCCTACCCCTCGACTCCGGGTTGTAGGGGGGATTCCACATCTATCATTCTCGGATCGATCTCTACATCTCATTCTCTCTCTCTCTCTCTCGGAGTAAAGGAAAGGAAGCATTCTCGGTCTTACAGACGCTAGAACCATCGATCCCGTAACTAGGGACAACTTCGTGAGGATCAACCTCTAAAGTTTCCACATCTGGGGGTCTGGCCGGGAAACTCTCGATCCGTTCTCAGTCTCTTGAAGATTACGCAGAATGCTACCGACAACCACTCCGGGATCCAATGCTCCCCTTCCCTACCCTCCACGCCCGACTCCCGTCTCTGCTGTTCAACCCCCTCCGCCACCGTCCGCTCATGCTCCTAGAGTCAGCGGGTTCGCTCATCCCTCGGAAGGGTCGTCGGAGATGGCGGTAGAGGCCCCTCGCCGCGTTTGGTTGAGGCCGAGGGATTTCCCCCATCTTCGGTTCAGTACTTCGGATGTCGAGCGGTTCCTTTCTAGGTTCGAAGGGATCGCGGACTCGGAGGGCGCGTCGGGCGCAGATAAGGTTCGGACTATCGTGCTGTTCATTACTGAAGAGGAGAAGCTGCGGGACGTGGAAGAAATGGTTGGATACGAGAGGCAGGACTGGGGGAATTTGAAAAGCGAGATGTTGGCGGGGTGGGGAAGGCGTGAACCTCGGTTTCGGGAAAGCGACTTTGATCGAGCTGCGGAGGAGGCGATCGAGAAGGGCGGGGTGCGATCGCGCGAAGGATTAGTGGAATACATGTCAAGGTTCGAGCGAATCTACGGGTACCTTGCAAAGAACGAGGTCGTCGCGGGTCAGACGGGTGCCATGAAGCGGGCTTTCCTGGGGGGTCTCGCGCCCCAGCTTCGTTCCAGGGTGCAACGATACCTGTACGACCACGGCCTGGTTAAGAGGTCGTTGGATGGGAGCGTCGCGATTCTCCCCGATCTTTCGGTTATCCGTCAAGCCGCGGAAAGCGAAATCGATTTGGACGAGCTCATCGCGGATACGGCGCGAACGTACCCGTCTTCCTCCAAGAAATCGGTCACGATCTCGGCGCCGGCCCCCGACCAAACTTCGGCCGCGCGGCCGCCGACGCCCTCTCATGTCGGACTCCCCCAGCAGCCTCCGGGACCATCTGTCGGGGAGATAACGGAGATTCTGCGGGATATAAGGGTTTTCCTCAACCGGACACCGGCTCCTACGGCTCCGGCAGCCGCACCGATTCCGGCGGCTCCTTCTCAACCGCGCGCGGTGCCGCCTCACATGACGGAAGGGTTCCAGCCTCCTAGCGGATCATCCGGATCGTACGGGTCGCCGCGATGTTCATACTGCGGGGTGAGAGGGCACTGGAAGTCAGTTTGTGAGGACCTCACTCGGGACATGGACGAAGGACTTGTTCGCGCATCCGGGATGACGTACATATTTCCGACGGGTGAATCGGTGGATCTGACTAAGGACAAGCCGCCACCAATGGTGCAAGTGCGGGAAAGAGCGAAGGCTAAGACCGAGACTGCTCGGGTCTCGCTCGGGATTGTCACCGCGCCCGGAACATGGGTAGCTCCGAGAGTGGAGGCCGAAGTCAGGGCGTTGGCGGCGAATGAGCGCATTGCGATGGATGTCGACGAGCGATCAACGGCGTCGAAGCCAGTCGCGCGAGTGCCGATTTCGGACGGGCCGTCCTCTAATCCCGTGGGAAAGAAGAAGGCCGCGGACATCGTCCGGAGGGTAATGGGGAACGACTCACCAATACCCCTGACCCTACGAGAGCTAGCGGCGGTGTCCCCCGCGGTCGTCGACGAGATGGTCCAGGCCTTGAAAGATTGCGGTCAGGGTTGGGTGCCGACGACGGTTCAGCGGGTTAACGTGGCGGAGGAGGAAATGGATCCCGAGCCGTGCCGGTCAAAGTCGGTATCCGTCCCGCTCGCTTATGTCGCGATGACCATCGCCGGGCGGAAGGTGTGGGCGATGGTGGATAGCGGGTCGATGGTCAACCTGCTCCCATCAAGGTTAGTGGACGAGCTCGGTCTGGTGCGGAGGAAGTGTGCGATGGGTCTTCGGGCGTTAAATGGCGGGGAATGTCGCGTGGACGGGGTAGTAGAGGCGGAGGAGGTGGAAGTCGCCAAGGTCTGTAAGCCTCTGTCATTTCTCTCAGTGGAGTGCGGAGACGTGATTCTAGGACGGCCGTTCATGTTTGGGTTCCGAGCCCAAATGGCCTTCAACGCCGAGGAAGGAACGGAGGCGCTGACCGTCGAAGACTCGCTCGGAGCACGGTTCGAGACGACGATCTGCGATCACGGGAGAGGGAAATGGGTACAGGGCCCAATGTCTGGCGGCAACGAAGAGTCCGGCGCGGGGGTTGACCGTAAGGGTTACCCTGCGGAGGATTTTTCCTAGTTGGCCGCGGGAACCGTGCTGAGCAAGCTCCGGCTCCGCACGGGCGGCCGACAGATGAGGAGCAGGCGGGGGAGGACGCGCGCGTGGCGCAGGTGCCGGAAGTAAGTCCC
Organism: Puccinia polysora; assembly: GCA_025617555.3. Classification (NCBI taxonomy): domain Eukaryota; kingdom Fungi; phylum Basidiomycota; class Pucciniomycetes; order Pucciniales; family Pucciniaceae; genus Puccinia; species Puccinia polysora. The sequence continues at coordinate 8,586,801 of CM062622.1, read as the reverse complement.
ATTCCTCAGTATGCGTCGCCGGAAGGCTCTACGCTTCGAAAACCCTATCATCGTGCCACAGTCGTGAGCAAAGGCGAAAGCCCCGGTCTGGTCATTACTAGGACTTACGACGGCGACGATCGGGTCTGGATGGCGCGGTGCAATGCGGGCAAGTACAAACCGGTAGCGCGGAAAGTCCGGCCGCGGAACGAGCCAATGCCTCAGGGGCTTAACGGACCCTTACGACCGATTGCGTGGTCCCGCGACCCGTGGGAGACGCCCCTTAGGAAGAATGGATGGGTAACGCGGTCGGCGCGAATCACGGACGAGCTGGTGGACGCCCTTAACTTCGGACCGACGGGATGGCTGAGCGCGGAGGAGATGGATCTGCTGGTGTCGGTATTGGTAATAAGGGAGAAGGCACTTGCTTTTGGACCGGACGAGCGCGGGTTGTTGAGAAGTGAGATTGGGGACCCTTACGTTATTCCCACTGTCCCTCACGAACCGTGGCAAATCAAGCCGATTCCGATTCCCCGTACCGTTCGGGAGCCCTTTCTGGAGCTGGTACGGGAGCGCGTGAGGACGGGGCTTTACGAGCAATCCACGTCAAGCTACTCGAGTCCTATCTTCGCGGTCGTTAAGCAGGACGGGAAGTCGCTAAGGATTGTTCACGACCTTCAGAGGCTAAATTCGTTCACTATTCGCGACGCGGGGCTTCCCCCGCGTGTTGAAGAATTTCTGGAGTCGATGGCCGGGCGCGCTTGCTACGGGCTGGTGGACGTGATGGGGGGATACGACCAGCGAGAACTCCACCCTGACTCGCGGCCACTGACGGCGTTTGAAACCGGGCTAGGAAGGATGCAGCTGACGCGGCTACCGCAAGGTGCGACCAACTCAGTGGCGGTATACCAAGCCCAAATGACCTGGATACTACGCGACGACCTTCCGGAAGGCGTGCAGATCTTCATCGACGACGCTGGCATTAAAGGCCCCAGAACGGACTACGAGGGCGCGGTCTTAGAGGATGCACCCGCGATCCGGCGATTCATCTGGGAATACGCGGAAACTCTGGAACGAGTCCTCTTCCGAATTGAGGAGGCAGGCCTTACTGTGTCCGGGAAAAAGTTGGCGGTCTGCGTTCCGGCGCTCGAAGTACTGGGGCATGTCGTGGCCTACGACGGGAGGCGAATAGCGGAAAAGAAGCGGAATAAGGTTCTTGAATGGCCGACCCCTCGGACAGTGTCGCACGTCCTGCAGTTTCTGGGATTGTGTAGCTACGTCCGCATGTTCATCGAGCGGTTTGCGGAAGTAGCGAGCCCAATGCGGGCATTGACGCGTAAGGGGGCGGAGTGGAAGTGGACCGAGGGATGCGATGCCGCTTTCGCGAAGCTCAAGGAAATCGTGGGGCGCGACATCGTCCTTCGGAACCTCGATTACGACGCCGGAGGGATACGCCTGGCGGTCGACTCTAGCGAGCTCGGCGCGGGGGGGGTCTTGACACAGGAGGAAGACGGAAAAGATAGGCCGGTGCTCTACGAATCGGTCACCTTTACCGCGACAGAGAGTCGGTATTCGCAGCCGAAGCTGGAACTGTGCGGTGTCACCAAGATCGTACGGCGGTTGCAGCACCTTTTGTGGGGCGTGCACTTCGAGCTCTTGGTTGACGCGGAGGCCTTGGCGCGAATGATCAACTCACCGACGCTGCCGAACGCGCCCATGACCAGGTGGGTAGCGTTCCTCCAGTTATTCTCCTTTGACGTAGTGCACATCCCGGGAAAGGCGTTCACGATGCCGGACGCGCTGTCGCGGTACCCGCGGGACGACCCATACGAGGGGGCGGAACCTTTGGACGTGGAAGCTCCGGTCGTTCGGGTAGCAAAGACGGAGGCGTCGGTTTGTCTTCCGTTGCGTCAGTCGGGACGTTACGCGGTCTTGTGCTCTTATTTGCAGGATCTCCGGTTTCCCGAGGGCACGACGGAAACGGTCACCCGATGGGTGAGGCGAAACGTTCTGAACTTCTTCTTACAGGACGGACAGCTATGGCGGCGGAGCGGCTCCGTGCCTCTCGTTGTCGCGACTTCTAGGGCCGACCAGGAGGTGATTCTGGGAAGTCTGCACGATGACCTTGGTCATCGGGGTGAGGTCGAGACGCGGAGGAGGGTGAAAGCGAGGTTTTGGTGGCCGGGGGTCGTTCGCGCGGTGCGCGACTGGGTAAAGTCGTGCGAGGCCTGCCAACGGCGAAGCTCGAGGCTGCCCAAGGAGGTCGGCCACCCCACGGGCGAGGACGCGCTGTTCGGGCGCGTTTCGCTGGACGTGGTCCACATCAAGGCGGGTAAGTTTGCGTATTTGCTGGTTGCGCGCGACGATCTGTCTGGGTGGGTGGAAGCGAGGCCCCTGGCGAAACTATCGGCGGAAAAGGTGGCTCAGTTTCTGGAAGAGGACTGGTTCGCGCGCTACGGGTCGCTTCGCTTGGTCACCGTCGACGGCGGGGCGGAGTTTCGGGGACGCTTGATGACGCTGGTGCAGAATTGTGGAGCGAAGTTCGGCCGCGTGACGGAATACTACCCGGAGGGCGCGGGGATGATCGAGCGGGGACATCAACCAATCAAGGATGCCCTGGTGAAAATGTGCGGTGAGGACGGCAAAAGGTGGCAGATGGCACTCCCCGCGGTCCTTTTCGCCGACCGGATCTCCGTGAAGCGCTCGACGGGGTATTCGCCTTACGAGTTACTCTACGGGCAGCGGCCCGTGCTTCCCGTGGACATCGAGCTGAACACGTTTTTGGGCGTGGATTGGTGGAAGGTTAAGACTTCCGCGGATCTGATCGAGGCGCGCGCGGAACAGCTCCTTAGGCGTGAGGAGACCTTGGAAAAAGCCGCGGAGCGGTTGAAGAAAACCCGGACGGCGTCAGTCCGCTATTGGGACGAGCGTTGTTCCCATCGGCTCCGGGATCCGTTGCGGAAGGGGGACCTGGTCCTGTTGTATAATCGGAGTCTGGAATCCCAGTGGGGCCGGCTTTTCGCCAACCGGTGGAACGGGCCGTACCGCGTGGCCTCTAAGTTTTTGGGCGGCAGCTACGGGCTTGAGGAATTGGACGGGACGCCGCTTAAACGGAAGGCCGCGGCTTCGCACGTAAAACGCTTCTTTGCGCGCGGTTCCACTTCCTTCGACGAGACGGCGAGCGATGATTCGGGGCCCGGGGACGAGGCGGTCTCGGAGTCGGACGACGGCGCGGATCGTTCGGACAGCGAAGTAGCGACGCACGAGGCGCGACCCCGGAGAAGTAGGAGGTTGCAGACGGCTGGGGACAGCTGTCAAGCTGGGGGGGGGCGCTAGGTGGTTAAGGAATGATTTGGTAAGGGGGTGTTCTAGCCGGTTCACAGCCGGGACAACTAGACACCCCAGAATGTTCGTTTCCTTATGTTTTGGTTTGGTCTTGGCTTTGGATTGGTACTGGCTATGGGTTATTTATTGCAGGAACGCGGGCGCGGCGTGGTGTCGGGCCCGCAAACGCGAGGACGAGCCCCGCTCACGGATGGCGTGCGGATGGCGGGACAAAGAGCTAACTAACTGCAAAAAAAAAAAAAAAAAAAAAAAAAAAAAAAAAAAAAAAAAAAAAAAAAAAAAAAAAAAAAATGGAATGAATGGAATAATAAATATAGGATATTTTGTTTCCCTTCTTTGGATTCGGGCTGTTTCCTTTCTTTTTTTTTCTATTTCTCTCCTGTTTCTCTCTTCAGTGGTTGCGCGCGACGGTTGGGGACGGTATGGACGCGGATTTAAGCTTAGCTTGGTAAGGGGGTGCTCTAGCCGGTTCACAGCCGGAACGACTAGACACCCCAGAATGTTCGTTCCCATCGCCTCTCCCTTATACTCCCGGTTGTGGGCGCGCGCTGTCGGCGCGGTGTTTGTTTTGTTTTGTAGAACGGGTACGGGGAACTGTGTGGCAGTCCGTCTGGGGCGGTCCAGGTACCTCTTTTCGTTGGGATAACTGGTCACTTGCGGTCTCTCACAGAGGGAGCGCGCGGACGCGGATCTCAACCTCAACCTCACTCACACTCACTTCTCACGCGGACGCGGATCTCGGCACTCACACTCACTTTCCACCCGGACGCGCGGACGCGGGCCTTTCGTTTCCTCGCGCAGCAGAATATATTTCTCTAACGACCGCGGTACAACAATGGAACAAGAGAGTACACGAGGAAGGAGAAAAGGAAGGGGGTGAGGGCGTCTAAGCCATTCGCATCATCTCCTCCATGTCCGCCCTCGATGATGCTAGAAGGGCCCGGTAAGCCGCCAAGAATTCGCGCCGGGATTCGGAGGATTGGGCTCCGGGGGTCGCCAGGAAGTTGCGGAGCATCGCGGTCGACCGTTCCGCGAAGGCCTCGAAGCCAGCCGCCGGTAGTGCCATCACGACCGGGATCTCCGGGATTTCGGGGGAGTTGGAGGAAGGCGGTGCCGGTGCTGGGACGGGGCTTGATCCGAGTGGACGAGGAGGTGATGAGGGGGTCCCTGGGGCATCGCGCGGAGGGCTCGGTCCATCTGGGGGCGACGACGGAACAACGATCGGGGACGGCGGAGGAGGGACCTCGGGAGTAGTAGGCCTCCCGTCCGAGACCACTGGTGACGCGGGCGGCGGTGGAGTACCTTGCGGAGCCGGGGCGGAAGGAGCTGGTGTAGGGGCCGGAGGGGGAACCGGGGCTGCGGCAGCGCGACGTCGGAGAATCTCATCGAGTCGTGGGTCCCTCGCGCCTTCCCTCATCCAAACACGGTCCGACCAGAATCGTACGGCCCGCCGATAGTCGTCAACGGACGTGAAATCCTCCTTCCGCGGTGGTCCTGCGCGGCGAAAGGGGGAAGCCGAGTCGCGATCCTCGCTCGGCGGAGGGCGACGGGACGGGGAGCCAGGCGGAGTCCACGAGTCCTCCGAGATGGTGTCGTCATCCGAAACCACGAACGGGTCCGGACGAGCCCTTTTGCGCGGCCTGGGGCGGGAGCCGAAGTTGGGTGGAGCTCGGGGCATTCGATCGCTAAGTGAGCAACGATGATGGCCGCGACGGCAAGCGACACAGGCGCGTCGACCAGGAGCGATCGAGCACGCCTGCCCGGTCCGGGCGCAGAATTCGCAGGGGAGCATGACGGCGATGAGTGTGGAAGGGGAGTTGGTGGAGTGTGGTGGAGTGTGGAAAGAGCGGGGTGCGGGTAGTCGAGGTGGCAATGGGAAGGGATCTCTGGGGACAGAACTCAAGTTGGGGGGGGATGTGGTGTCATTATATAGCCTCGGGTCGGGGACTGCGTCGCGGCCTGCGCGCTCAGCATCTGGTAGGTTAGGCTCAGCAGTTGGGGTGCGCCGGTTCTCAGCAGTAGCCGCTGCGGGTTCAGCAGTAGCCGCTGCGGGTTCAGCAGCAGCCGCTGCGGGTTCAGCAGCAGCCGCTGCGGGCTCAGCAGTAGGCGCGGCGGGATCGAGCACGCGACTGCGGGCCGGGCCTGACTAAGGGAGGCGGGCCGCGACCCGCTTGGATGTCCGACTCATGGATGGAGCCGGGCCGATCGGGTTCTCGGAGCGGCTAGTCGGGGAAGGAAGAAGCGGGGCGACAGCGGGGCTATATGCGTGGCAGCCGCGCGCAAGCGCGGGCCGGCCACGGGACGGGAAATTCGCGACGGCGCGTCGGGTGGATGCGCGCAAGCGCGGTGGATCTTGGGTATCGCGCGGCGGAGGGCCGCGCCACGAAAAGACAAACCGGATGCGCGTAAGGACAGGCGAGCTGGCGGGGGTAGGGTATGGGTATGGATTTAGGGATAGGTTAGGGTTCTGGGTCTAGGTTTCCTTCTTCATGGTTGTCAGTCTGTCTTTGTGCTTGTGCTTAGGTTAGGGTTGAGGGGGAGGGCTCAAATACCCTACCCCTCGACTCCGGGTTGTAGGGGGGATTCCACATCTATCATTCTCGGATCGATCTCTACATCTCATTCTCTCTCTCTCTCTCTCGGAGTAAAGGAAAGGAAGCATTCTCGGTCTTACAGACGCTAGAACCATTGATCCCGTAACTAGGGACAACTTCGTGAGGATCAACCTCTAAAGTTTCCACAGCGGAAGTAGCGGAGGTGGTGGTATGGTGAAGCAATGGGAAACTTCTGGGGACAGAACTCAAGTTGGGGGGGATGTGGTGTCAATTTATAGACACGGATTGGGAACTGCGTCGCGGCTGCGCGCTTAGCATTGGGGGCAAGCAGGCTCAGCATTAAGGTATGCGGAGTGCTCAGCAGCGGCAGCTGCTGGATCAGCAGCAGCCGCTGTTTGGCTCCGCACCTGGTGGATGGGTTGGGCTCAGCATTGACTGCGGCGTGGGCGGCAATCTGCCCCGGAGATTGAATTTGGAAGGTAGTGCGCTTGACTAGGTTTGCGGGCACGCCGGTTTGGATACGTAGGGGCGGAGCAATCCACGGGCTATGAAGGAATGGATGAGCGCGCGCGCAAGGGCGCGGATCATGCAGGATATTACCAAACACCCATGAAGGGCCAGGACAAACGGATAAGGACAGGCGCGGGGGGCTCCGAGAAGGGTGCGGTTGTCATACTGTCATCTGCGCGTGTACTTAGGTTAGGGTTGAGGGGGAGGACTTATCCTTACTCCCAACTCCAGGTTGGAGGAGAGGAGGCGTGTGTATAGATGCAGAGGAAGAAGAATCACATCATCAGGCTGAATCACTCATCTCACCAGGAGATTAAAGGAACTCATACCGGATACACATCCAGGTGGAAAGTTCTTAGGATTGAAGGATTGGCAATTTCTCTCTCTCTCTCTACTTTTCTTTATCTATATTTCTTATTTAAGTGCAACTTTGGACATCCTCATCTCCTTTCAAATGCAGGGAACCGTTAACTTTCAAACCTTGGGACAACTATAGGGGGATAACCTCTATTCTTTCCACACCGCTCAACAATCCATTTGAGATTTTTTCTTCTACCCTGGTTATCACCAACCCCTTGACTTCAATTCTTGGTCACACACTCAAACTAGTTTGAACCCATGCATAGAAAGCCACATTAACTGTATAGTTTGCAAAAGACTAGTCCCTTACCCTGCATAAGCTACATCTTCACATTTGCATGGTCTTCACATGTCATTCATTCCTGTCTTATCCATTGCATCCTTGTAAATTTATATTCTATTGTCTTGCACCTATGCTTCAACCTTGGAAAAAACTGTAATTTTATTTCATTTCCCATTCCATTCCTTTCATTCATTGCCTCACCAATCTCTAGCTGTAGATTACCATCCATTGGGTTGTATCTAGTTACCTTTGGATTACCTTATAAAGGCTGTGTTGCCTGCCTGAAGATTGTCTCCTCAGTTATTTAATTTCATATTTTCTGGAATTTTTAAAATACAGTCATCACATTGGGCTTTGCTTTAGTTCCTTTCCATTGGAACACCTCCCTTTCCTTGCTGGTTGCTGAGCCACCCAATCATAAGTTTGCACTTCACAGTTAGCCTTGCTACCTTGCACTTGCCCCTTTCATTCAGCCTCTTAAGATTGCCCTATAAAACGTGGGGTGGTTGTGTGACAATATTGGAGTTAAAATGTTTGAAAAAATTCAAATTGCTTATTTCAGGCATCATATCATGTTTTCAAAAAATATTTTTTTATTAAAAGACATTTTAAACCAATATTTATACCTGGAAAAAATGAAGCTTTCAAAAAAAATCTTGATAAGCCTGAAATCAGCCATTCAAAATTTTATTTTTTATCTCTGATACACCCTCATTTATTTAATACTTATTTCCAATCATATATCACTAAAATATATCAAAGGTTTCCAAGAAGGTTTGGTTTATTCTTGGAATTCATTTCAAGCATGAATCCCATTTGATCAAAAATTGTTTGTAGAATATTTGAACAGAGGTTGTGGGTTGATTATTTTTTATTCATTGGGATGAATTACCTGTATTAGGACAAAGTTATAACCCAGTTTTAAACAATTTTAAAAATGTTTACAGTGAGGTACATGCTAGCATGTGTATCTATTTTCTCCCTGGTTAATTCATCCACAAATTCCTGAACAAATTCAATGAAAAAGCTGTAGTAAACTAACAGCACCAAAATTCTTACCAATTTCCTGGATAGAACAATATTCTGACCATCCATTCATCAAGAAAAACAACAGTTGGGACTCCTCAAACTCAATTCCAAGGGGTGTGTGATAATGTGACCAATTGGGATAAGTTGACACTGTGAGATTTTTGCTCTTCCAGTGTGTGTATTCTCACTGGCCTATTGTAGAATTCAATTCTCACAAGCTTTGAAATCAAAAATTAAACAACATAACACTAGTCACAGGCAATAAATTCAACTAACTCTCTAAGTTTTCATTATTTTCTCTCACATCTCCTTGTTCTCAGTTTGTTCCCTAGAGGAATTCTTTGTCCAATTTCCATACACTTTTGTGCCTTTCCTGCATCTTCAATCATCCTATCAATTTCTGATTGAGTCTTTCTCCCTGAAAACTACAAGCATTATATTAATCTATTCTTTTAAAATGCTAGTGGTGTGTACTTTCCTCAATTGTCTCTAGCTTTTGTTCAGCTTTTATGGATAATCAGAAAGTCTCCATTCATATTTCTAGGAGTTTTTTCTGATGAAATCTAAAATTTTGTAGTGTGCAAAGATTTACACAATCAATCTTCATTTGATGACAAAAGCATTTTCCCCAATTTGCACCATATTTATCTGAATTTAAATCAATAAAAGAAAACATCCTGGTCCCTCTTATCCTTTTTGATCACCTTCCTCTCTTCTTTGGTTGGCTTTCTTATTATTTTTTCTAATTTTATTTCTGAATCATCTGGGGTATGATTCATTTTTTTTGTGTATTGCATTGATCAACACTTTCAGAGATTGAAAAATTACTCCTCTAGTCTGTTTGTTTTTATCAAGAAATAACAATCTTTTTCAGAATTGCTGTCAAACATACAGAACAAAACATGATGGGTACTAGCTACATTTCAGCTGTATTTTCCCAGACTTATTCATTCAATAAAAACAGATACTGTAACCACTTTGATCACCTGAATATAATGGAAAAATTCACACATCTAGGGTAATTTCTAGATCTTAAGAAAATGTCTCTTTGTTTCATATTTCTCTTGAAATTCTTTCTTGCTGTGGAAGGCAACACCCTTATTTCCCAAAAAATCAAGCAATCCTCTCTGTTTCATCAAATCAATTTTCAATTCCTTGATACCCACAATGGAATCCCTTGTTTGCAATCTTTTAGAACTCTTCCAATTGAAACGTCATTCATGTCAATGAAGCCAGAAAATAGCACGATTAGAAAACCATGGTGATCTGTCGCCTCTGTAATAATTTTTTGTCGTGTTTTTTAGTATGATTCAATTGAGTCAGAGCTCTTCTGTCCTTGATTTTTGATATTTTCATATTTTTGAGGATTCATCTTGGATTCTAAGCCTAATTTTTTTCATTCTTCTTTCATCACCCCTTGTGGGCAAAAGGGAGAAAGGCCTTTGAATCTAGGGGGCTGAGATATACAAGGAAAACAACAAGAGGATGTATGAATATGTATATATAATGTACCCTATGGGGATCAACATATTACAATCAACCCATAGGGCACAGATAATATTATGGTGTTAAATTCAGTAATACTATTATTAACGGGGTTTAATAGGTCAGAAATGAGGAGAGGATAAATAATACTGAATAATGAATGAAGAAAATATAAACAAACATTCCAAGTCATCAAAGTAAAAAAAGAATTTTTTTGTTGGATAAATCTTCTGCATGGATGAAGATACAACCAAAAAAAGGGTTCAGATACACTTGAATCGGTTGAAAAGAAAAACCTACCAACGGCTTCAGTATTGCAAAAAAGATGCAATAGGAAAAATGCAAATTCAAAAAGAAAAAATATACATGAAATGACAAAATAGGCCTTTAGGCGTATTTTATTTTGATGGCAGTTCTTGTTGGAACGTCAATTTGGATCCTGCCCGTGAAAAATTTGAAAGGACCTTCGAAGGCAAGAGACACAAAAAAGCGCCCTTGTTGGTAAAAGTATTAGTGCATTGGAAACAAACCTTGTCAAATGCTTTGTACTACTCGCTCAAGAAGAAATATCTGTGACCGGTCTGTAAATGGACCACTACAAAATCATCTCGTACATCCCTTTTACATACACCATCACCTCATCATCGCATGACACAGTTTTTATTGTTTATTTTAATCATCCCTGTGTACTCCAACAGTCGTGAAGACATACGAGCGCAATAACTCATAATTGCTCGGCGTATTCACAAGGTTTGCTCTAATAGTCGACTGGGTCACATAGGGTATTTTATTGATGCGCGTCGGCAGCTAAGGTTCAATTTAATCATTGTGAAGGAGCACCAAGTACTTCATGAAGACTATTCAAAGGTTCATTTCCGGAAACGATAGAAGTTGAGATGAGAATAAATTCGGCGTCAAGTCCAAATCACGATAAGGCTCCTCGATGAACCCGGCTCGGTGGTTAGCTTCCAAGCTCCAGTCAACAGTCGCATTTTATGATCAAGCGGGCCCAATAGGCTACAATACATGTTCCCTCCATCAGCCCGCTGGGTTGCATGGAACAAAGTTGACCTCATCCCAGGAATTAGACAGCTCTGATCAACTCTTCTTTCGAAATTCATGTTTCAACTAATTTTCAGAATTCCCGCCTAGTTTCAATGAACCTCTCTCTCAACGTTACATACAGAGTCATCGCCTGGTAGCGTGGTTTTATCGAGTCACATAGGTATATATCTATTAAATATCTTAATCGCGGGCCGGAATTGAAATTTGGATAGTAGTGCTGTGTTTGAAAATCTGGCCGGTGAATTAAGCTCAGGATGACTATGTCATTCCTGCCCAGGATGACCACTCCGTTAGTGAAACATTTGTATATTTTCTTCGTCTTGGAAAAAGTTTGGGGAAAAGAAGAGTTGCGATTTGGAAATTGTACTTCAGCTGCGATCAAGTTCGATGGTATAAGTGGGCCCGTTTAGACGACTTTTAGGTTCAACAAATGACGACTGCTCATCAATCTATTTGGTTGCGGTATATTTTTATGTGCAGGGAACTTTTCAGCCACGTCAGAACCGCTCAAATCGGGCCTAATCCCCAGCGATGATGGTCAGGAATTCTTGTCAGTGAAATTTTGCTATCTGATTGAACGAGGATGGTAATACTCGAGTGACCGCTAATTGCTTTCAATCTGACCTGCGCCTGTTCGTTAAAATCTGGCTGCCTCAAGAATAACACTTTGTGATTCCCTGGAAGGAAATTGCGGAGCATCTGAAATAGAGGTTGATCGGTGTTTGAAAATTCAGCGCCAAAGTAAAGGATTCCAGGGCAAAGATTTGGCTGAGAATTGGAACTCTGGTTTGAAGCAAGCTCTGGAAGAATTAAGCTCGCAAGAAGAACTTGCCCCGAATGGCGCGAACCCGCTTGCCGGATTTGATGATGCCTTGCCATTACCACCGAATGGCCCTGCGACAAAAGATACAGCTAGCGCTTCTGCAGCGAATGTAGATGCTAACTCGGAGTCCTTAGCAGAAAATTCGGCAAAGGATAGCCGAGCTGACGGGGCAGAGATAAGCCTGAAGGAAGCTCGTCCTCCATCAATGTCCGGTGCTGCAGCTAGTCGCCCCAAAATCGATTTGACTTCAAGTGCCGGCCCAACCAGAGCCGACGGCCTCTCGGAATCTAGTTCCCAAATCATTGAGTCGGGCCCAGGCAAAACTGAAAACCCAGATTCTCACAAGACTGATCCCCCCAAACATAGGGCCGCGAAAGTTGAACATCCTGTTTCTAAAGCATCAAAGGCCGATGCACCGAAAGCGAACCCTTCCAAAATTGAGTCTCCAAGGAATGAAACTGAAGCAGAATCCCAACTTATTGATCCTAAAAGGGTGAATCCCCCTGAAGCGAACCCCAGCAAGGATGATACTTCTATAACAGGGTCATCACAGATTGAACCCCAAGAAGGGAATTCATCAAAGGTTGATCCACCGAAGGTTGAATCCCTCCAATCAGAGCCACCCAAGTTAGGCCAGCCAGCAGTAGTCCCACCAAGCGTAGGTACAACGAAAGTTGAAGGCCCGAAAACTGGAGAAATTCAACCGGAACCTGTCAAAGCTGAAACCTCCCCCGAAGAGCCACCAAAGTTAAATAGCCCTCTGGCGGAAGCACCCGGGGTGCATCCTCTTCCCCTCGGAACGCCCAAGGTTGATTCCCCTCAAGTGCGACAACCTAAACTAAACCCCCCTGCGATGGAATCACCCAAGATTGATCCTCCTGCAGTGCAAACATCGACGGTCGATACACCTGCAGTGAAAACAACCAAGGTGGACCCTGCGGGTCAAGAACCGAAAATGGATCCCGCTGCAGTACCACCGCCCATAGTTGGTCCACTCGAGGTGGAAGCACTCAAGGTTGATCCCACTTCATTGAAAACACCCAAGGTTGACCCCCCTCCATCAGAATCAGCTAAGATTGAATCGCCCAAGGTTAACCCCGTAGAGCCAGAGCCGTCAAAGGTTCAAACACCACCATCAGATCCCACCAAGGTTGAAACCCCAACACCAGTTCCTTCGATCGTTGAAATCTCGCCACTAAATCCTCCAAAGGTTGAAACTTCACCCACAGACAAACCGAAGGTTGAAACTGCACCACCTGATCCCCCAAACGTTGAAACTTCAGCTCGGGATCCCCCGAAAATTCAAAACCCATCACCAGACCCCCCAAAGCTTGGAACCGCACCACCAGATCCCCCCAAGGTTGAAACACCACCACCAGTTCCCCCAAAGGTTGAAACACCACCACAGGTTGCCGCAAAACTTGAAATACCACCACTGGACCCCCCAAAGGTTGAAATCTCACCACCAGATCCTCCTAGGGTTGAAAACCCTCCACCAAATTTGGATAAGCTTGAAATCACACCACCAAATCCCCCAAAGGTTGGAACCTCACCACCAGATCCCCCAAAGGTTGAAAACCCACCACCAGATCCTCCAAAGATTGAAATCCCACCACCAGATCCTCCAAAGGTTGAAATCCCCCCACCGGTTCCCCCAAAGGTTGAAATACCACCACCAGTTCCCCCAAAGCTTGAAATACCATCACCCAATCTTCCAAAGGTTGAAGCCCCACCACCATTAGAAGCAAAGCTTGATGCCATAACACCAGTTCCCCCAAGGGTAGAAGCCCCATCACCAGATCCCCTAAAGGTTGAAACCCCGCCACTGATTGCAGAAAAGTTTGAAAAAACACTGCCAGTTATTCCAAAGGTTGAAACCCCACCACCAAACCCCTTAAAGGTTGAGAAAACACCACCAGTTGTTGCAAAGGCTGAAATCACACCACCAGCTCCCCAAAAGGTTGAAAATCCACCACCAGATCCCCCAAACGCAGAATTACTAGTGACAACCATTTCAAAGCTTGAAACTACACCACCAGTTACCACAAAGGTTGAAACCCCAATACCTGATCCCCAAAAGGCTGAAAAGCCACAGCCAGATCCACCAAAGGTTGAAACCCCAAAACCAGATCCCCCAAAGGTTGAAACCCCACCACCAGCGTCAGCAAAAATTGAGAATGTACCACCAGATCCCGCAAAGGTTGAGCCCCCACCAGCAGTCTCTGCAAATCTTGAAGCCACACCACCAGTTACTCAAAAGCTTGAAACTGATCCAAAGGCTAATCAAAAGCCTGATCCAAAGAAGAAGAGCAAGGACCAAAAGGCTCCAAAATCAACAGAATCACTGGCTTCAAAAGAAAAGAAAGATGAGGAAAACCGGAGAGATAAAGAAAAAAAGGATCAACAGGCTAGGCGGGGTAAAGATGACAAGAAGGCAAGTACTACAGACACAGGAATTCCTTCAAAAACAGCAACATGGTCAACCATTTCAACATGGTCAGCAGTTGCAACAATTTTAAAATAGTAATAAGAGAACCTTTCTGAAAAAAATGAGAAGCATTTTGTATTTTAAACACCTCCCCTGACAGGAATTTTGATTGGTTTTTAATTTTAGATCATTTAAAATCATAGTGATAATTTCATATTGAATTTGGTTGATTTGATTCATGATTTCAAAAGGAAAACAGATTGAGTTTTTTGAAGATTTTCACCAATTATCTTTTGAAATAGCCAAAAAAAATGTTATTATTATTGAAACAATGCTTTTTAAACTGATTCTGCTTGAATTTAAAATAAATATATCAAAAGGTTTCCATACTGTTTTAATAATTTTAATGGAGAATAGGAAGCACAAATTTAATTGAAAAATGAGTTTAAATCTTCAAGTGGGACCCAAATATTCCATTCTAAAAGAAATTTGAACAGTATTTCAGGTTTTTTCTCTTGGAAAAAAAATAAAAGCTGTTTTAATATGTGTATTTCAAAAGAAAGACAATGAAACATGAATCAATATCAATTTTGTTCCATGTTTGATGTTTATGAAAAGTTGAGGTGAAAGAAACATTATTATCTATCTGAAGTAGTTAGTGTGGAGGATTTGAGAAGAAAATATTTGAGATTCATGAATGAAAATAAGAAAAGTAGCACTAAACCACAAAATTTAATTTAAATTATAAAAGGATTTCATAATTTTTTGCATAGATTACATTTGAATGCATTATTCACAATTAGATTCCTTGTTACGCACAATGTTTTTTGATACAAAAAATTTCAATCTTTTCATTTTGAATGAGAGTGAAATTGAATTGATAACTTTAAAATTTTCTAAAGCGGGTAAGAAAATCTTAGGAAATTTCTCTCATTAAAATATTTGATATGAAGCCTGCTTTTGGAAACCATTTCTTAGATATAAATTCTTCAAAAAAGATTATTTATATTTCAAGGGAAGTCTTTTTCAAATTTACATGTGTCTTATGATTATAATTATAATTATTTCATTGCTACTTTCTAGATTGATCCTCTTGGTGGTGGGAAATTTTCTAATTTTCTTTTTGATATCTCAATAAATAATTATACTATTGATTTCAATGCTTCCAATGACATATTCAAATCTTTCAAAGATTCATCTTTTCATTTTCAAGAAATTTATTGCTTATTTTTGAATTAAATTGAATAATTGGACACAATCAAAATACAAAATGTGCTGGATTTGCATGTTTCTAAGGTAATTTTCTCAAAATCTTTGGTGAATGCTTTCCAAGATGATTTAATTTTTTGTTTCATTTATTTTTTATACAAATTCAAGAATTTCAGGAAACACAAATAATAAACACTAGATGTACCTCAGGTAAAGAAAGGTTTATATTTTAGTATTCTCATACAACAGAGTAATTTTTTACTTTCCTTATTTTATTTTTTTTCAGTCAGATTTAAATTTTCAGGACTAAAAATTTGTGCCTTTGTTGAAATTGAACCTTGGAAATAACATTATTCCCCGTGTAAATATCCCTTCAATGAAAATCTCAGTAATTCAATCAATATGGATATTGAAATAATTCCATAATAACTATTGCATAATTTTCCCTGTTTGAAAGACTTTCAGGCCTAGCATTCCAAGGGCTAAGAAAATTTATTTACCTGCCCTCATAGAAGAGTTTTTGCTTTCAATTTTTTCATTCTTTCTTTGGCAATTTTCCACTTTAAACAATCAAAAAAATCTTATATATATAATAGATTATTTAACCCTAATTGAGGGAATGATTGGGATTTATAATTTGGATTTGGAATGCCAAATTCAGGTGCTGATTGGAAGATGATTTTGAATTTAATTTAGGGACTGGTTTGAATTTAATAATTTGGATTGGGAAGGCCATTAAATTTGGGGACTTAAGAGAGGATGATTTTTATTTTAAAATTAATTCAGGATTAAGTTAGAACATACATGAAATTTTTAATTTTCAATTAAATCAGGATTAAGCTACAAAATACATGTCAATTTATTGATAAAGGACTAACTCAAACACAATATAGATTTTAAATTAATCAATATCTGGGATATAGATCATTTAAAACCTTGTTGTGAAAAATTTTATCAGTTTCAAATGAAATTTGGTTGTCATTGATGTGTGTGACCACTACCCTTGTTGAGAAGCTGGACCTTCTCCTTGACATTTCCACATGTAACTAACCATGGCTGAAAACTTGAACTTGAAGATAAAGCCCCACATTGAAAATCTTTTGACATTGAGATTTTTTTATTTTCAATGAAAAAGCCAAATTTACTGGAAATTGTTTGTGAATCAACTTGAAAGGGAAGCCATTTTCATCAGGGTCAGTAAAAAAGGCAATACAGGGAATGGAAAACAGCATTCCTATTTAATCACCTGTTGCAATCTTGGAAACTATAACATTTTTTCCCAATGTGAAAAAAAATAAAGCAAGTTCCATTGAAAAGCCCAATTGTATGTTCCAAGGTCCTCAAAATAATTATAGGGGAACCAACCTTCAGAGTAAAGCTGTGAGGAGAAAATCTGGGAAGAAATGATGTGTTCAGGTTCTCTTGTTGTTATGGATTTTGAGTATCATCTCCAAAAGAGTAATGTTTGTAGTAAGTCTTCATACTTTTGTTTCCTTCATTTCCAGGGAGAGAATCCATTGGCAATTTATTTATGTTATAAAAAGCTGTATTTTTGCAACATAAAATAGCATGCACCATTTCTACCTTGCATGTGGTTATTTAAGGACCATAATCAAGAATTGTTTTCCAAACTTGCAGCATTTCTACCTCAAATGTGGTTATTTAAAGGACCAAGTTTTGAAAAGCATTCTTTATTAATCTATCCAAAGGTTGATCTTCACTATGGCCATGTATAACCATGTGATCAGTGTTAGAGTTTGGGTTTTCATATAGTTTACTTTGACTGGAGTTCAGAGGATAATTGATTGGAATTATTTGAGTTTAATTTTTGTTAATCTTAAAGTAATAAACTAACATCTAAAGAATAAATAGTCTGTGTTTTGGTATTTTGATTGTAAAACTGTCAAATCATAGTATTTCACTTACCATTTCACTTAAACTGCTTTTGCTAATTGTGCCTTATTCATCTTTTACTCAAGCACTTTTCAGCCTATTTTGTATTTAGTCTATATAAACACCAGTGCTCTCAAGTGGAATTCAACATCTGTTCAGTCAATCATATCAACTGGAGTGTCCTTTTCCTCCTCATCTTGCGTCCATTACCCTTGAGATTACAAGTGTAAGATCAATTTGGTAGGAAAGTGAGGTTGTAAAGCTCATGATAAATTTCATTGTTATAATCACTTGTGTTGAGTCTTATAAGGGTAGGGTATTGTGACTTAGTGTGATATACACATAAAATGTATGTTAAATTCTTGTATATGTGATAACACCCCCCTCCACAGCCATAATATCAGAAACTTGCCTTACCCCTTCAGGAATCTGTCTTGCGTAAATATCTCTCTCCCCATAGGCTTTTTCAAGAAATAATCTAGCTGCTCTTTTGAAGGTACCCACGTCAGATCTGTGTAACCATTATGAAGCTCATTATTAGTTATTAAAAAATATCTGTCAGTATTTCTGGTGCCCTTATTGGATCAATCTTGCAAGGCCACCTTGATGGTATGAAATAACTAGTGATTTCCATCAGCTGACAGAAGAATGATGGGATGGTGGAGAACAAGAGTGCTGAAGAATCACCTATGAAATAACCAGTGATTGCCGTGAGCTGACAGAAGAATTGTGGGATGGCAGAGAACAAGAGTGCTGAAGAATCACCTATTGAGGTGAGGGGAAAAATGAGAGGCAAAAAATGGATGAGTGAATTTCTTAGCAAGGAAGGAGATGCGAGCACAGAACAATAAAGATGAGAGCAGAGAGCAGAACTTTGAAATCACCAGTGATTTCCATGAGCTGACAGAAGAATGGTGGGATGGCGGAGAACAAGAGTGCTGAAGAATCACCTATTGAGGTGAGGGGAAAAATGAGAGGCAACAAATGGATGACTGAAGAAGGAGGATGTAAAACATGAGATGAAGTCTATCTACAAGAGTGTGGGTCTAAACCTAAACCTAGTAGATGAGAAATGAGACAAAAACCCCTAACAAGATCCTCCTCTCTGAACCTTATTTTCCTTTCATGACAGTCCCTGGACATCCTTTTACTGTGATTGCCACAGCCCCACTGCTTGCTAGGCAATACTCAAGTTGATGAAGTTCAAGGCCTGTCAAATCTTTATTGGGGTGAGCTGTTTAGTCAGGAAATCCGCGTGGTTATGGTCAGTCCAAACGTAGGATAGTTGAAAGTTTTTGGCGCGCTTGAGGTGGTAGCGCAGCCAGTAATGGCGGACATTGATGTGCCGGACGCGGTGGCTGTACTGGGGGTTTTGTAGGAGGGCTAGGGCCCCTTGGTTGTTGCAATAGAGGTGCGCAGAGGGTGGCGGCAGCTTAAGCGGGGGGTGAATGTCCAAGAGCAGCTGTTCAAGCCAGCGGATGTCTTTCCCTGTCTCCAAGAATGCGCAGTACTTGGCCTTGGTGGTGGAGAGAGCAGACCCGTTGTCCACTTGTTTCTGGGCGCGCCAGCCAATGATACAAAAGTAGTGGATTACACTTCCGGAGAAAAAATCCAACTCACAGGCACTTACATGGCTGGAGTCCACTTAGGTTGTGATTTCAGCCAGATAAGCAGGAGGTTTTCCAATGACAAGGCTGAGGCCAGAAATGTGTTTGATGTAGCAGAAGACATGCCAGACTTGATGCTTGTGGGTGAGAGAGGGTGAGTTGAGGAATTGGGAGAGGTAACTGCAGGCAAAGGCCAGGTTGGGCTGTGTGCATTGGACAAGGTAGTTGATCAAGCCTATGGCCCTCGGGTAGTTGAACAATGCCAAAACATGGAGGGGGTCTGCCGGCGCGGTAAGGCGGTTGAGCGGGAGAGGAGTGGATGCCTTTTTGCAGTCTGTCATGTGGAACTCCTCAAGAATTTTACCAATGTACCGGTCTTGGAAAAGGGAAATTTTCTTGCCAGCCCGGTTGCAAGAGACCCTCATTCCCAGGACAAACCGGCAGGGTCCAAGATCCTCCACTCAAAGTGGGACTTGATGGTGGTCTTGAGGAAATCCACAGCTTCTCCAACAATGAAAAGATTGTCCACTTGTACAAAGACAAAGGCTGGGCGGTCCTGGTCCTGATGAATGAAGAGGCAGGCATCGGATGTTTATGGATGGAATTTGACTGAGAGGAAGAAGTCTTTGAGCGCCTTATACCAGCATTGCGGGCTTTTTTTGAGGCCATACAGGGATTTCTCAAGCTTGAGACTGCAGCCCAGTGGGACATTGATGTTCACTCCTTCAGGGACTTTGATGAAGATTTCTTCATCTGGTACACCATTGAGGAAGGCACACCAAACTTCCATCTGTTTTATTTAATGTCCCAAGAGGCAGCAAGGCCCAGGAGTAGGCATAAGGTTGAGAGTCTGCTGGTGGGGGAAAATGTGTGATTGTAGTCAATTCCTTCTACTTGCCAAAAAACCCTGAAACAGAGGCGGGCCTTGTATTTTTGAAGCTCCCCATCCGCATTGTATTTTTGCTTGAATACCCAGACGGTGTCAAGTTGTCTTGTTCCCACATTCATTGGAGCAACAACCCCAACCTTGTGCCGCTTAATGTTTTCAATTTCCACCTCTACCGCCATCAGCCATTCATCTTGTCATAGAGTCTTATTGCCTCCGCATAGGTTTTAGGATCCTTAAAGGATGATGGCTCCCCAACAATGAAAAATGCCCTGTGGCGCCTTGATCCTTCAATGATGTTTTAGGGATCAATGTTGCTTGAGATGTCCTTTGGAGCGGTGACAAAGTAGGGCACATAGGCGTAGCCTTTGGTGGTGGGCATTGGTGGATCTGTTGGTGATTCCGGCTGATGTTTTTCTTTGGAAGGTGAGGGGGACTCATTGAGCTGGGTTTTGGCAAGTGGGTCAGGATCTCCCGCAGCTGGTTGAGGAGGTGATTGAGGCAACAGGATCTCTTCATCTCTGGGGGTACAAGACTCAACTTCACTGCAAGCGGAGGTGGAAGAGACAAGGAATGAAAATCAGTGGGAAGGAACTTGACATGGTGTGATGTCTTGATGGTATTGTGTGTTGGGACCCACAGTTTGTAGGAGTGGTGTCCTGGCGCATATCCAATGAGGATGGCTTTGATTCCGATTGGGGAAAACTTGGAGGGACAAGAGTGTTTCTCTTTGTAGACTATGGCACTGCAGCCAAAGGGATTGAGCCTGGAGAGGTCCGGTTTGTTGCCAGTCCAGAGTTCAAATGGTGAATTCATATTGATGGAGCTGTTGGGGGACCAATTCTCAAGATAGACGGCAGTGGTGACAGCCTTGCCCCACCAGTTCAGAGGTAGGCCCAAGGTCAGCAGCATTGCCCAGGCTTTCTCAATAGTGGTTCTGTTCCCTTGCTCGGCAAAGGGGTTCTGCTGGGGAGTGTAGGGTGAGGTGGTGTGGTGGATTATGCCTCTAGTTTTGAACAATTTGTTGAAGGCATGGTTAAAAAACTTGCCGCCATTGTTGGTGATGACGGCTTTGAGAGTGCAGCCCGACTGAGTTTCAGCTTGGTATAGGAAGAGAAGAAAAGTTTGGAAGGTGTCTGACTTACTCGGCATGGGGTAGATAAAGTGGTATTTGGAGTGACCTTCAGTTATCTTGAGGAAATATTTGTTTCCTCCCCTCAATGCCGGAGAAATGGGTCCGCACAGATCCATATGGATGCATTCCAGTCGCCCAGTAGCTGTGGGGAACTGCCCACTGAATGGTTGTTGGTGCATTTTGGTCATTTCACAGTTGGGGAAGTTGAAGGAGGTCAGAGCCAGCCCGGGGTATGCCAACTTCAGATAGGACAGGCAGGTATGACCAAGCGCGTTGTGGAGCACAAGAGGGTTGTGTTTTACCTCCAAAGCTTTAGGTTTGTTTAAAGGAATGACCAGGACATCCTCAACGGTGGTCCCTGAGCACAGGATGTGGGTTGGTGAGTGACATTTGAATCCCAATCCATTGTTCACTGGGGAAACGGAGTAGCCCATCTGAATGTACCTGGTGAGGGGAAGCAGGGTGTTTGAGAGGGTTGGAACGAAGTATGCAGGGGAAATTTTGATGGGACCTGATTCTGCCGGTATGATTGCTGGGCCTTCCCCGAGAATGGGGATGGTGGACCCGTTGGCGGCATAGACCTTGGAATCAATGGGGGAGAGCTTGGTGAAGTAGGACCGGTGCTGAAGATAGTGGCAGGTGGCTCCACTTTCAAGGATCACTGTTTCATGGACTCCCAAGTTTACCCTTAGCATTGCCTTCTTTCCAATCCAAGCTGTTGCTTTCTCCAGGGCAGCTTGGTAGAAAGCAGCGGCTTTTTCAGGATGGGCAGCATGGCATTCTTCTTCAGAGTGAAGAGTGGCGGGGTTGTGCACTCCATTTTCACATTGTTGGCGTGGAGGGCGCGAGTTGGATGGTGCTTCTGATTTGGGTTGAGGTGTGACAGAGAGAGCGGTTGCAGAGGTGGACCCAGGATTCACTACTTCTTTTTTTCTGCGCATTTCATTTTCAATGTCTGTGAGGAAGTTGGAGAGGGAGACCTCAGAGTGTTTGAGGTTGGAAAATTAGATGGATCAAAACATTGAGAATGATGCTGGAAGATGTTTTAGGAGAAAGAAAACCCAACATGTTTCCAACGTCTTCTTGTCAAGTTTTCCAGAGGTGACTTTGACCAGAAGTTGGAAAGTGGAGCAAAAAGAGTTTAGTGCCTCCTTGATTCTTCCTTCCGTGAATTGGATGTCATGGAGTTTATCCCATAGGCTGGCCGCATTTTCAAGGGATTTGGTCGCATAGAATTCTAATATTGAGTCCCATAGTTTCTTGGGCTCATAGCTGGTCAGGTCTGAGCCAACAAAGCAAGAAATGCTGTCTTTGTTTAGGTTCATCCTGATGAAGGTGGTTGTTAGCTTCTTGCAGGCGGCATATTCAGCTTTAGTTTTCATTTCGTCTGTGTCAGCTAGGATGTAATTCTCTAAATTTTGATAAGCCAAGGCATTTTGGATTTTGAAACGCCAGGTGGTGAAGTTGGTGTTGCTGAGAGGGTCAGTGACCAGTTTGATGGTGTTGATGTTATTGTTGGGGGCCATGTTGGCAAAGGTCAAGGGATGGTTTGCAAGGGCCTTAGGTTTCCTTTTTGACGAGACGACGAGTTGTTTGATGTTGAACTTGTCAGATTCTTCTTCCTGGGAGCTGTGTTGGGCGCTACCGGATGAAACAATTGAGTGTGGTTGGTCTGCCGAGGTCCAGTGATTGATTCTTCAAGCTGGCTGAACTTGGCCAAACCTATCTTAACTGATGGCTCTTAAACACACTGGGCTCATAACCTATGAAATAACCAGTGATCGCCGTGAGCTGACAGAAGAATGGTGGGATGGTGGAGAACAAGATTTCTGAAGAATCACCTATGGAATAACCAGTGATCGCCATGAGCTGAAAGAAGAATGGTGGGATGGCGGAGAACAAGAGTGCTGAAGAATCACCTATCGAGGTGAGGGGAAAAATGAGAGGCAACAAATGGATCAGTGAAGAAGGAGGATGTACAACGTGAGGTGAAGTCTATCTACAAGAGTGTGGGTCTAAACTTAAAAATAGTAGACAATAAATGAGACAAAAACCCTAACAAGATCCTCCTCTCTGAACCCTATTTTCCTGTCATGACGTACCTGGACATCCTGTTACTGTGATTGCCACAGATGGCTGACTCATTTTCACAAATTATGTGACAAATCTCTTGTACCTAGAGGCAATTGTTGAGTAGGTTAATTATTCACAGGCAGTTCTCCATGCCTACCCCCAGGGCCATAAATTTTGCATGGAATGTCAATGTGACAACCGTGGTCTGTTGTCTTGCAATCCACAGAATGGGGCATGAAATGTAAGTGATCAGCATGCCTTACAAGGCTCTTGAGAACTCACCACCCCAGGAGGCTTTGCAATAGCATCTTAGGGGCCTACCGCCGGTCTCTGGGTAGAGGTTAAGCCTGAGGCTCTTTGAACCTGCAAGGTACGCTAGGAGGTTCCAGAGGCCCTTCCAGTGGGCTACACCCTGATTTGCCAAGAACCACAACAAGTAGTTGACTGCAAAGGCCAAGTCTGGGCGGGTACCCACTGCCAGGTAACTGAGCAAGCCTACAAGAAAGAGGTACTTACCCTCATCAACACTATTACCGGTGTTGTTGGTGCCGTTGAAGTTGACGGGGAGAGGTGTGGAGGTGGTTGGGCCGCCACTCCAAAATGCATCAAGTATGTGCTCAATGAGTTTGGAATGGCTTAAAGAGAACCCTTGAAAGTTCCTTTCCACTTCCACACCTATAATCAATGACACACCTTTGGTCCACTTGATGCGCAGCTTGTCTTTCAGATCATTTTCCAATTGTTTTAGGATGTCATCAGAGGATCCAGTCACTACTCCATTGTCAACGTGCACCCATATGACCCCCATCACCCCTGGTTGTCTCAGGATATACAGATACAAGTTGTATTTTGACGGTTCATAGCCAAAGCCACTAAGTACAGACCGTAGGTGTTGCCACCAACACTGAGCAGCCTGAAGTGTCCTGTACAAGGACTTCTTCAGTTGCAGGGCATAGCCGGCGGGGAGCATTAGGCCGGGAGGAGGCTTGAACCAGACCTCTTTGTCAATCTTGGAATTCAGGTAGGCGGTCACAAAATAAAAGCTATAAACTGGCCATTCAATTTGTGCTGTCAGTGTAAGTAGTAGGAATAGGGATGCAAAGGGGGCGGTTGTGGAAGAATTTTCTTCAAAATCCACCCCCTTTGTTTGGGTGTATCCTTTTGCCACGCAGCAAGCCTTGTAAAGCTGATCTTCCAACCCAAAAACCCACTTGATGGCAAAAAGACATCTGAAGTCCAGTGAAACTCTACTCTTTGTTAGAGAAAGAGCTTCCCACAATCCCATGTCATCCAGCGCTTTGAGCTCCCGCTCAATTGCCTCCTGGCATCTCTTCCAGTCCAAGGCTTTCATTGCTTGCTTGAATTTTTTTGGTACCGCAATGTTGTACGCTGTAAGACTCCAAACGGTGCTAAGCCGTGGCAGTTCTGTGGAGGACAAAGGTGCTGTTTAGGCTGCCCTCCTGAGTGTTACAAAAATATTTAAATTTAACCAAGATCAAAGTCCACAACCTGGTAAATGGGGGACCAAATGTAAGGGGATAAAGATTATAGTGGTCGGTAGCTGGGAAACAACACTATCTGAGGCAAGATGGTTCCAGGGGAAACTTGAATAGAAGAAGTAAAGGTTTGTTCAGAGTTCAACAAGACAAGGAAATTGTAAGTAACAACACCCAAAAGCTAATAGCTCTGGTCGTGAGCAGAAGCTTAGGAAAGATCAACTCAATCCCAAACAACCTCCAGGTTCTCAATGAACCTGCCCAACTCTCCGCAATCAAGTGCTTGAAGGGTACCAGATAACTGTGGGTGGGTGCACAAGACAAAGCTAATTGTTTGAAGAAGCTCTAGAAGCAAAAAAATAACTGATTCAAACAAGGATAACCCAACACTTCTCAAGGGACTCAAGAGTAGCGTGGCAGAATTCAACTTCAAAAGAAATCAAGGGAGGTTTAACACTCCAGGTTTTAAGCTTAATAAAACTTCTTCAGTCAAACTTGACTTGTTCCAGAAAGATAATCAAAGGATGATCAGGAACAGTATGGTTGGATAAAGGGATCAGGAGTGGTGTAACACATTCAAGAATTCAATTATTCAAATTCTCCTTCAACTAGCAAAGCTATTGGTTGGTGATAAGGATCAAGGATCAAGGGTTTGAGTATGGAGGCTCAAGGATCAAGGGGAAATAATAGATATACCCAAATTTTTGTCTCAGATAAAGGGGAATGAAGACCCCATGGATGATGTATTGCAAGGTGAAAATGATGATGATCCTCCCTGGTATGGTAGGATGTGATGATAATGGTGTGATCTGATCTGATGATAAGGTAGAATGTGCTGATAGGATCAGCTGATGTTCCTCCAAAAGGCAGGGGATAGCCCCTCCTTCAATGGGCAGGAGGCCATGTTAGACTATGTACAAGGGATACTAAAAATGGAGCGGAAAAAGAAAGAATTTTTTTTTTGATTTTCAGATTTTTAGTTGATCAGAAAAATTTGATCACGCAGGCCGGTGGAAATATGGCCTACATGACAGAGGTGGGATCCTTTCATCCCTTCAACAGTTCCTGCGTCCGTCTGTGGATGGGCGCGTGCAACAACACCGGAATCACCCACCCCTTGCCCAAAGGCAGAAGGGGCAGGAAAGGAAAACGGATCAGACTGCCCACGGGTGGCAGCAGGCGTTAGGCAACATTTTCCCACCCCCACCCAAAGATGGAGGGGGGGTGGGAGAGTTCCAGGAGCAATGGTGGGCAACGGATTGATGATGATGGGGGCGGGTGGAGAGGTCTGGAGAGGAGGATGGCATGGCTGAGTTTGAGGGGGGCATGTTTGGAGCAAGGATAGCTAGGAAGACTAAGGGATCGGAGGGTGATGATAGGATGGCTTGAGATGGCAATCAAGTCAATCAACGGTGGTCAAGGTTCCAAGCAAGTGGAGATAGTTCTTTGGCTCGATCCCTGTGAGAGATGATTTTATACGTATTTAGATACATACAAGAGACAGGAAGGCCGGGAGAGGAGTGAGAGATGAGCGTTCCAGGGAAAATGTCACCCAAGACCAGGAAGGATAACTGGGGCCAAGAGGTTTGTTTTGATTGGGAATACTGTCCACAAAGAGGAATGGTGAGACTGATGAAACAAGCTTGTTGGACAATCAAATTTTTTTCCATACACCAGCTACTTGCTTTTAAGTCCTCAGCATACCAAAGCGGAACTCAAGCTTGATGAGTTCAAGCCGTTTGCGCATCCCATAGAGTTGTTGCTGCTGATGGTGATGAGAGGGTTGATGAGACAAACGGAGGCATAAGGGTGAGGAGGAGCAAGGAGGATGATGATGATGATGACAATGTGGGATATCTTGGGCCAAGCAGGTCTCGGCCCGCGCGTTTGGCCAAAAGGAAGGGGGGGAACAATGAGAGAAGGGATCAAACGCAATGCCTAGGGGATGGGACCAAGAGAGGCCTGTCCTAGACTACTGGGACAGGGGAACGCTTGGAAGGTTGATTGAATTGGAGGAGTGATACTGATACAAAAAAATTCTGATTTTTTTTTTGATGAATAACACATAAATAAAAGAATTGTAAAAAATTTTGAATTTTTCCCCATCTGGTCCAGGGTGTCCAAATTTGGTCACCACATCTCTCCCCAACTTACAGACTGTCCCTAGTCTGCATCTGCGCTTTTTGTCATTAAAAAAAGAAAGGAAAGATGATTGAACACAAGAAATGGCCATTTGATCTTGAGGGTGATTTGAAAAGAATATATTTATCCATCCAAAGAAAATCCTCAAGTTGACTGTAACAAAATGAAGAAGGCGTCCCAGGTGCTCATGTATGTGGCATAAATTAGAGTTCACAAAAAAAACGCAGCTGATGACCCTGGTGGTGCACAATTGGGAGGACTTACTTCTGATTGAAGTTGCCTCTAATACAATGAAATTTCTTGACCTGATCAGCAGAGAACCTCCTGGCCATCTGAGTACTATCCAGTTCCTCCAAAAGATATGAACCACCTCTGACTTGACGGACCACTTGATAAGGACCATTCCAGCAATTGGAAAAAAGCTTTCCCCACTGAGTTTCCAAGTATTGGTTGTAAGCTAAAACTAGATCACCAGGATTAAAGGAATCCCTGAATTGATTGGAATGCTTATCCTCCCAATACTGGACTGATTTTTCCCTTGACTCCATCATTTTCTGATAAGCTTTGTCACAAACATCTTCACTTCTCTCCAGTTTCTGGGATCTGGCAACTAATAGATCAGTGGTGGAAGAAACCTTTTCCCAAGAAATACCTAAGAAGGATTCCATTTCCAGATCAAGAGGAAGGACAGCCCTCTGTCCAAACATAATTTTGTTAGGTGAGTAGCCAGTGGTTTGCTTAGTTGAAATTTGATCAGAGAAGAGGACCAGCAGAAGAAATTTGCAACAATTCTTTCCACTTTCACCAGCCAACTTGACAAGAGCAGCCTTCAAAGGGGAATGGCCTCTTTCCACCATGCCTTGTCCTTCAGGATAATAAGGAGTGGTCACCCTATGTTGACAAGAAGGCAATTGGATCATTTTGGCCATTTTGCCACCAAACTCAGAGCCACCATTGGTTGAATAATATTTAGCCAAGCCATAACGCATTGTCCAAGTCTTTTAAAGAAAAGCTGCTACTGATTCAGATCTGAGGTTTTTAAAAAATTTTGCTTCAACCCATCCAGAAAAATCATCTCTACCACAATGAGGTACTTAGCTCCACCAGCCTTAATGTGAACCACATCCATAGCAATCCTTCCAAAGACAGTGGACTCTCCAGAAGGATAAAAAATTTCAGCCGGGCGCCTAAGATCACTTTTCTGACATACTTCGCAACTCTTGCACCATTGAGAGACTGATTTCTTCAAAGATGGCCACCAGAATTGTTTGGATATACGCCAATAGGTCTTGGTTTTTCCGCAATGTCCAAGGCCTTCATGGAGACTTTCAAGGATTGAATCTTGCTTAGCGGGGATTGTGACAACAATTAGAGCACAAGTATTGCCTCTTTCCATAAGCCTAGTACCTTGGACAAAGAAATTGGAGAACTTCCTTTTGAGTGCTCACAAATCTTTAGCAGAGAGATCAAAAGGCCTTTGGAGAGTGGAAAGGTACTGCTCTAATTTTATCCAGAAACCTTGTTGAAAGCTAGAATAATTTTGAGAGGAAAAGCTGAAGGCTGGACAAATTAAAGTCTCCTCCTCGTCAAACTCCGCTCCAAAATCCAATTCTTTGTCTCCAAGGGGGCATCAAGATAAATCATCGGGCATGGTGAAGGATTTTCCAGGCCTATGAACAATATCAAACAAGAAAAGCTGGATAAAGGCCACCCAACGGGTCATAGGAGCATTTGGGAGGCTGGGGGCATTGATCATTTCAATGATGGATTGTGCATCAACTTGTAACTCAAAGTTTTGGCCCCAGAGGACAGCTTTGAGGTTCTTCAACATTTGAGCCAAGCCACAGAGTTCCAGTTTTGGTTGGGAGTACCTGGATTCTACATCTGAAAATAAAAGGGATTCATAGAGAGCAGGACGGTCCCAACCATTTTCATCTTCCTGGGTGAGGACAGCCCCAACAGATTGATAACTTGAATCAACAGCCAATTTGATCTTGCCAGCTCCCGGTCCATAAGCAATATTCCTCAAGACTATGTCTTTTCCAACCATTATTTTAAGCTGCTAAAAAGAATGTTCAAACTCTTGGGTCCAGATCCACTCAGCATCTTTTCTGGTCAGGCAACCTAGGGGAGCAGAGATTTTGGATAGAGATGGGATGAAAATTTGAACATAAGTGAAAACTCCTAGAAAACCCCTGACTTCAGTTGGGTTGATGGGAGTAGGCCAAGAGAGGATTTTGTTGATCTTGGATGGAGCCATCCTTCTTCCTTCCTTGCAGACCACATGACCAACAATTTCCAGAGCAGGGACACAGGCAGCTAACTTGAATCCGGAGAAAGTGAGGCCAGATTCTTCAATTTGGAACAGGACCCTTTCCAAAGTGGTTGCATATTCCCAGATAAATCAACAGATTCCTGAATTCCAAGGTAAGAGCTCATTTTTATAGTCAAAAACTGGTCCTTTAATTCCGCCATTGTCAATGAAGATACCAGCATGATTGGGAATTTCATCCTGGAGGATCCAAACCATCTGAGCCTGATAGACCGCAACTGAGTTGATGGCGCCTTGAGGCAATCAAGTAAGCTGGAAGCAACCAAGAGGAGTATTGAATGTGGTGAGAGGGCAAGAAATGTGATGTGAGGACCGTTTGTCATAGCCACCCATAATGTCACCTAGACCATAGAAAGCTCTCCCAGAAAAGGATTCAACAAACTCTTCAGTAGCAGTGGGAATACCAGAGTCTTTAATAGTAACCTTATGTAGCGGCTGGAGATCATGAACTATTCTAAGTTTACCATTACTTTTAAGGACACAGAAAACAGGACTGGAATAGCTAGAAGTTGACTTTTCATATAAACGGGTTCGGACTTGTTCCTGGACCAACCTGATGAACTCGTTGACTATTGCAGCAGGGATTGGGATCTTTTTATTTTTCCAGGGATCATGTTCTACTACAGGAATGATATAAGGCAGACCATAGGACTCTTTCAAGAGACCTCTCTATTCTTCACAGGAAGCAATAGCTTTTTCCCTAAAAGCCAAGACATTTTTGATCAAATACAACTCATCAGGTAGAAGCCATCCATCTGGTCCAAAGTTGACTACTCTCAGACTTTCTTCAGTGACACGGCCAGAGGGGATGAATGGACCAGAAAGAGATTGAGGTAAACCACAGTAAGGATCACGGGATAGAGGAGGACGCCTCAGAGGAGGATTGAGATTGAGAGGCATTGGTTGGTTTACTAGTTGGATTTTCCTGGCAAGTGGTTTAAATTTGGAAGAAAAAGAGAGCGGTTCTTGTTTTTGCCAAGAGTTGACCAGAGAGATCTGACTACGGGGATTGAGACAAAGTTCTAACGCCTTCCAAGTTTGATGTCCCGCAATGTTTTCAAAAGGTGCCTTTTCCATAAAAGAAGTCCCAGGGGATAATGCATTGCTCACATTTGTGGAACAAGGTAGGGTTTCAAAAATGATAGTAGGATACCCCAGTGGTGCACAATTGGAAGGACTTACTTCTCCCCCAATTTGAATCCACTGAAGCCCATATTCTCCCATACAAAAGCCACCAAGAATAGGATCAACATTGGGATCTAGTTTAGACTCATTGCGGAGATTTGAATCAGAACTGAAAGGAGGTTGATTAGGAATAAGAGTACAAGGAAAAGAAGGGACAACAGATGAAGAAGAAATATTTTTGAGTTTTTCCATTTTGTTTTGTTTTTTATTTTTGATACTTTTGAGATTGGAGGGAATCGTTCAAAATAAAGTGAAATAGGCCTTGGGGATGAGGGTTGACCCTTGAGTAAAATTTTGATGCTGAAAAGAACTACAACTTTTAGTAGGATTAACTACTCCCATAAAAAATTGAAGGAACTGGAATTATCCTTCTGTTTAGGAAAATGACTGGGGAAATCTCTTTCCCAGCAACCAGAATCTAAAGAACAAAGAGGAAACTCAATTTTTCTACCATCTGAATCAGGGAGGAGGATTCCCTCCCCAACTTGATTGGAAAACATCAGAGTTGCTCCAAAATCAATTAGGAAAGGTCAACCCAAGATCATGAGTCCACCCAAGCGTGTGATCCAGAAATGACAAGTTCCCACAATGTTTTGAGCAATCCCTACTGGAACCTCTTCAACAATTCCAACCAATTTGCAAGACTGATTCCCTATTCCATAAACTGAAGAGGTGAAGCTGACCCTAGTGCTGAGTTTAAGTTTTCAGGCCATAGCATCTGAGATCAAGTTGAGCTGAGAGCCAGAGTCAACAAGGAGTGAGACCTTTTTTGCTGATTCACCAAAATAGCTGGGAAGAAAACCAAGAGGACAAGAGTAAAGACTAGAATCAGGAGAGGGGTCCTTCCCACCAGAATCCTCCATCAAAGTTCCAGGGGAGACCATGAGTTCTTCAGGACCAATTTCCACACTTCAACAAGAAACCCATTTCTTCATTCCTTCAGCAACAGATGGAGAGATTGACAGGAGTTCAGCCACAGATAGATCAGGAATTTTAAGATCAGAAATTTTCTTTAATAACCCTCCCACATCATTGGGGTGATCTTTAGAAATTTCCCTCTCAAACCAAACTTTGGGCTTGGTGGAGGGAGGGAGATTGGGTGAAGCAGGAACAGGATTGGGGGATTGAGGAGGTTTAATAGAAGAGGGAGGAGGATCAGGGTGATCTTGAGACCTTTCCAAGAGTGGTTCTTTTTCCACCTCCATGTCTTCTACGTCAGAAGAGGGCTCAGGTGAGGATTGTTGTTTGGGTAGTTTTTGGAGGATTGAGGTTGGCAGGGAAGGAGCTTTATGAGGTTTGGTCTCCTGATGTTGCTTCCTTGCTGGGTTGGATTGGTAAGTACCAACCAGAGAGGAGGAGGAAATAGCTGGAGGATACCAGGGTTGAAGAGTACCACAAGAAGATTGGAAATCCACAGAAGCCAAGGATGCCTTCATAGGAGGAGGTGGCTGGTAAGAGGCCACCACGTGACCAATGGGGCAAGATGAATCAAAGGGGATTAGGGCACCATTAGGAAGAAAAAATTTATTCCCTTTTTGCTCTACTAATTTCTTTTCTTTGTCCTTCTGGAGCTTGAGAAATTGACCGGTTCCATGGCCTTCCCTGTGGCAATAATAGCAGACTATAGCATTTTTAGGAACAGCACTAGAAGGTTTAGGAACAGCAAGAAAGGAAATATTTTGATCCATTTTGTTTTCAAAGGCTTTGAGAAGTTTAGTTATCTTGTCCATTGTAGCGGTTTCTTGGTTAGGCTGGGGGTTCTTGGGCCTGCAATCAGATTCCATTTTATTCATTATCTCCTTTGACTCTTTGAAAGAGGGGGCATGGAATGGTTCAGCGGTTTTAGACTTTTCAAAAGTGAGTGTCAAAACTGCCCCTGGCGTGCAAGGGGCTGAAGGCACAGGCACTACTGCTCACAGAACTCAGGATAAAGATAAAGAGATTGATTGCATATGAAGAGGAGATGTAGAGTAAGGACAATGATGAGGAGAAGAATCCAGGAGTAAGGCTCTGAAGGATTGTGATGAGGGAATCCTGTAAGAGTAAAAAAAGAGGGATAGGTTAGATGAGTAAGGTAGGCTGGTTGGCTTTCTTGTGCTGAGATGACACCTATTGGATGAGGGACTAACCAATAAGAAGTAGCATACTAATTCCTTGGGGTGAATTAGTCCAGGAGGAGAGGAGAGGTCAGTATATGTGAGAACTGGGAGGAGGCCTTGAGGAGGGATGACTGTTTCTGGGCTGAGAGTCCCATGGCATTACATGTTGAACAATGGGGCTGGAGGTTGTAGCTTGACAGATTGAGTATGGGCTTGTCCAGGAAGGTCATGTACTGAACTGGGTTTTGGGTTGTCCAGCCAGGAGTATGTACTATTGGTTGAATGTATGTCCTCCTCATGCCAGATAGTGTTGAAGAGAGATAGGGATGAAACAAGCCATAGAGAGGTGGAGAGTATGCCTGGGAGATTACCTAGGGGACATGCAGTATGTAGATCCAGGGGTGGAAAGTAGATTGTACTGGAATGTGAATGGCTGAGGGTTGAGTATGGCTGAGTCCAGTTGTGGTTATGACAGTACCCCCCAGAAGAGGAAGGGGTAGCTCCTGATACCCATAAGAGGAGGTGAGAACAGGTTGAGGTCTTCAACATGCCTATACTGCCCTTTGCATCACCATATCCATTGCCATCACCACCTGATACTTGTACATCACTTTCCTCCTATAATAGATCATCCACCCCCTCATTCAGTATTGAAATCACCAATGGCTATCACCCTGTCAACCAGGACTTTCCTCCTTTTTCCTGGTGCGCAGAAACTGACAAGATTTGCATCACCAGCATCACTCCCAAGTCTGGGAAGTGTGAGTATTGTAAAAGATACAAAAGGCCTTGTTCTGGAGCCCACAACGCCCAAAGAAAGGTACTAGGGCCTGTTTTTTGGGTGAGGGACGAGTCTTGCCCCAAGTTTGATGTGAAGGAGGCGCCAGACAATTTGAGCATGTTGTTAGGCCTGGAGAGCAGGGTAGGGGCTTTGGATGGTGAGTGTTTTTGGGGTTGAGGATGTCCAGGAAGGCTGATTCCCGCCCGTGGTTGTCCTATTGCAGTGGAGGTGTTGAAATAGAAGATGAAAATGCTGGAGAAATGTCAATTAGAGTTGAGGAGGAAGGAGCAGCTGGCGTTGGACGGCACTTCAAAGAAGGAGGCAGCCAGTTTGAACGGAATGGATGTGCGTTGGGGGACCCCATATTTGTCTTCAATAAGTTTGCTGGAGGGCTCTGAGGGCGTAGGAGGTCACTCAAACCCTTGTCAAAGCCAAGTTGGCCCGGTCAAAGCCAATTGGACCGTTGTCAAAGCGGACAAAGCAAGTGGAAGCACTGTTGAACCGGTCAAAGTTCAAAAATGTTGGATTGAATCCGTTGAAGCTTGACTTTTGAATGTCAAACCTGTCAAAGTTTGACGGTTGAAGGTTGGTGCTGTCAAAGCTCAACAATTGAGGGTCAAAGCAGCCAAAGTTCAAAGGTCTGGGGTTGAGCCTGTCAAAGTTTGACGCAATGTGGTCAAAGTGGTTGAGCCACATAGAAGGACCATTGAAGCAGTGGTGATCCAATCAAAGCACGTTCAAAGTAGCGGAGAGGGGGTGGAAGAGGCATCAAAGCTTCAAAGGGACGTCAAAGTTCAAAGTTTGAAAGTGGTTTGAATTGCCTGGGAACGGCCCACCGGAGCCGCCGCCGCCTCTGTCAAAGTCAAAGTCAAACATTTCAAAGTTGAAGTCAAAGAGGGTGTTGAAGCGGAGAGAGAGGAGGGTGAGGGCAAGGATGAAGATGCCCCTGGAGAGCCTGATGATGAGGAAGAAGAGGAAGAGGAAGAGGAAGAAGAAGAAGAAGAAGAAGAAAGAGAGGAGGAAACAGAAGACATGGAAAGGGAAAAAGGTGGAGCAGAGCAGGAAAAAGGAAAGGATAAGGAAGTTAAAGAATTGGAGGATGATTCCCCTGGCCCTCAGTCTGTTGGAGAGTTGTTTGGGAGATTACTGGCTGAGGATGGAGTGATAGGTGAATGTAGGAAGGTGACCCAGGGGGATATTGGTTTTTATGCTTGCTCTGGAGGAAAAGTAGTTGGACCCATGGATGCTATTGAAGATAATCCAGTGGGGGACTTGAAGGAGATTGAAAGGCGTCTGGGGAGGTTTTCAAAGGATTCCAGGAGCAATGCCATTTTTGGATGGAGTTTGAATGGTGGGGAAGAAGTGGAGAAGAAGAAGGGAAAGAAGGAGGGAAAAAAAGGAAGTGTTGGCAGAGCTAGAGGATCTTTTATCTTTTTCTGGTGTAACATATGAGTTGGGAGCTACTGCTAAGGATAAGGAGGAATATGAAGAAGGAAGATAAAATTGGCTCGTGTTTGGGTAGCTAAGACTACTGATTTGATTGATAAGATTGAAAGGGAGTGGTAGATAGAAATTTTGTTTTGTTTTCTTTTACTTTTCTGTATGTAGATGGATGAAATGGAGATAGGTTTGATTTGGTTTATTGTTTTGGGAGAGTGAGAGTGAATTTAAGAATTATGGAGAAAAAAAAAGGAAAAGATGGAGTTGATTGGGGAAACAGAGTGGCAATTATGAGGGTTTGGGTTTGGAAGGATAGAGTGAGTGGAAGTTGTGGAGAAGGGCTGAAAAGTTGGTGAGATTGGTTACTGGTTCCCATGAGTTTCTTTCAGAGTCTTCTAAAAAACCTTTCCATTTGACTAAATAGAGGAGTTTGCCACGTCTAATCTTGGAATCCAGGATTTGAGACACTTCCCACTCTTCCTGGCCCTCAATTTCCACTGGTTCTGGGGGTGGATGATGGTTAGGAGAATCTGGGTCTGAGGAGTAGGGTTTGAGAAGGGAAGCGTGGAAGACAGGGTGGATGGAAGAGCATTGATCAGGGAGTTGGAGTTTGAAAGCATGAGATCCTATACATTCAATAATGAGAAAAGGACCCAACCAACGCTCAGAGAGCTTCTTGGAAGGTCTGCTAGTATTGATATTCTTTGCAGATAACCAAACTTTATTCCCAGGAGCCATACCCTTCAGAATGTCTTTTCTATTAAGGTCAGCATAGTACTTATACTTATCTATAGACTCTTTTAATTCTTTCTTTAGTTGAATCTGGTTCTTCCAAATCTGGTCCAGGTAGTGAATGGCAGGTTGGTTGTCCAACACATGCAGGAAGTCAAAACTTGGGTGCCTTCCACAGAGGTTAAAGAAGGGTGATTGCTGGGTAGAAGTATGGACACTGTTGTTGTAAGAGAATTCTGCCAAGGGGAGCCAAGTATCCCAGTTGTCCTGATGATAACTGATATACATTCTGAGTTATTGTTCTAGTACTTTGTTGACTCTTTCAGTTTGACCATCTGTTTCAGGGTGGTAGGCTGTGGAGAGATTCCTTTGGATCTGTAATTTTTCACAAAGTGTTTTCCAGAAAGAAGAAATTAATAATGAGCCTTGGTCACTTATGATGTCAGCAGGTAGGCCATTTTTGGAGAAGACATGACTGATAAAAAGTTTAGCAAGTTCTACTGCAGTCAGTTTACCGGTTGTTTTAATGAAGAGGGCCATCTTGGAGAAACAGTCAATCACAACAAGGATAGAATCAAATCCATTGGAGAGAGGGAGTTGAGAGATGAAGTACATAGAGAGTGAGGTCCAAGGACCATCAGGGATTGGAAGAGGTTTGAGAAGTCCTAGTTTCTTTTCATGCCTTGCCTTGTTCCTGTTGCAAAGATAGCAGGCTGAAACATAGTTCTTGAAATCCTTTGACATTCCATTCCAGGAGAAAGATCTATTGATGAGGTTGAGAGTCTTCTGTTGGCCAGGTTGACCTTCAAGAGGAGAATCATGTCTTTGATAGAGTATTTTTTGTTTAAGATGGTTATCTTGGTCAGGTATGACCACTTTACCCTGAAACAGGAGTAAGCCACTAAAGGGGTCTAAGGAGTAATCAGTTACTTCTTCATTCTTATTCAATCTTTTAATGATTCCCTGAAATAACTTGTCAGCTTGTTGACCAGAAGTCAATTCACTCAGTTGATTTTCAAGTTTATTAGCAGAAAGGAAAAAGATTTTGGAAGTTTCAACTTCATTTTGTTTCAGAAGCTTTTGAAAATTTCCAGGATTCTTTTCAGAATATGGTGTTCCCCCCACTGGATACACGTCGTCCCAACGTGACAGGATATCTGGGATGGTGTAGGACTCCAAACGGTGCTAAGCCGTGGCAGTTCTGTGGAGGGGAAAGGTGCTGTTTAGGCTGCCCTCCTAGGAGTTACAATAATATTTAAATGTAACCGTAATCAAGGTCCAGAACCTTATGGATGAGAAATCAAACTAAGAGAAGAGGATAAGAGTTGTTGGTAGCGATGGAAACAACGCTATCTGAGACAAGTTGGTGCAGGGAAAGACTTGAACAAATAAGTCAAGGTTTGTTCAGAGTTCAAAAGAGCAAGGCAGTTGTAAGTAACAAAGCCCACAAGCTAATAACTCTGGTCGTCAGCAGCTGATTAGGAAAGATCAACTCAATCCCAACCAACCTCCAGGTTCTCAATGAACCTGCCCAACTCTCCGCAATCAAGCGCTTGAAGGGTACCAGATAACTGTGGGAGGCTGAACAAAACAAAAGCAATTTGTTTATGAATCTCTAGAAGCAAATCAATAACGAATTTGAGCAAGAATATCCCAACACTTCTCAAGGAACTCAAGAATAGCGTGGCAAAATTCAACCTCAAAGAAGAAGGGAGGTATAACACTCCAGGTTTTAAGCTTAATAAAACCTCTTCAATCAAACGTGATTGGCTCCAGAAAGATGATCAAGGGGAGATCAAGACCAGTATGGTCGGAAAAAGGGATCAGAGTGGTATAACACACTCAAGAATTCAGGCAGACAGGAATTCTTCTTCAACCAGCAAGGCTATTGGTTGGTGATAAGGATCAAGGTCACAAAGGACTGAGTTTGAGTATGGAGGCTCAAAGGATCAAGGGGCAATCATAGATATACCCGGATAATTTGCTCAGATAAGTGGGGAAGGATGCCCACGGATAAATTGCTTATGATGATGGTCTCATAGAATGATGGGATTCTCTGATGCTCCGATGATGGGATGCTGGGATGCTGGGATGCTGGGATGCTGGGATGCTGGGATGCTGGGATAAAAGGTAGGGGAGAGCCCCTCCTTATATGGGCAGGAGGCCCTGTTAGACTATATACAACAGATTCTACAAATAGAGCGGAAAAGGGAAGGCAACCATGTGGTCACTCGCGTTGGTCAAGGATCTGCCAAATGCTTGCGGGTGCGGTCGGGATGGATTCAGTAGATCATGGATGAGCGCCGCGCGACGGTAGCAATGAGGAGATTGGGAGGCGCAACGACAAAGACAAAGACACGCAACAACAAAGATGAGGACGTGCTATAACAACGGTGGAGATGACAAGCAACACGGATAAAGGATGCGCGACGCGCGCGGATGAAAGGAGCGCGGCGCGGCGCGGCGCGGCGCGCGACGCGGATAATGGAAGCGCAGCGCGCGCGGCGCGGCGCGCGTGCGCGGGTAAATAATGGTTTGGATGAGCCTGAGGATAAGTTGTTTGGCCGGGCGGTACGTTTGCGCAACAGTTTATGGATTGAGGTCTTAAGGCAGCCAGGGTGTCCAGGATGGGGCACAATAATGGGTGAATGTTTTCCAGACCTGTAAGTGATCAGAAAATTGAATTCACAGAGGAATTCTGCCCAACGGGCCTGTCTTCTATTAAGGACCTTGGAAGAAATAATATACTTCAAAGAGGAATGATCAGTTAGCACTTCAAAAGGGTTGGTAACGCTCAAGAGGTTGGACCTCCATTTCTGGAGGGCAAAAACAATAGCAAGGAGCTCTTTGTCATGGATTTCATAGTTGAGTTCAGCACTGGAAATTTTTCTGCTGTCAAAGGCAAATAGGGTGTTTGGTGTTATCAGCAGTAACCTGGTGCAGGACTGCACCCAGGGCATAGTCACTGGCATCAGTCTCAACATAGGTTCTCAGGAGGTGATCAAAATGGCAAAGGACTGCAGCTTGGGTAAAAGCTTGCTTGATGTTTTCAAATTGTTGCAAGGCTTCAGGAGTGATGTTGAAAGGGGAGCTGTTTCCAGCGACAGGGGTGAGGTGGGAGACCTGTTTGGAGTATTTCTTTATGAACCTGCAATAGAAGTTAGCAAACCCAAGGAAATTTTGCAAATCCTTTCTGTTTGTAGGAGTAGGCCAGGTAAGGATGGTCTTGACTTTTTTTTGTCCATAAAGATACCATCCCCTGAGACCACGTAGCCCAGATAGTCCACAGAAGGTGCATGGAAGTCACATTTGGAGGCTGTTGCACATAACTTGTGTTTTCTGAGTCTGGTCAGTACTTCACACACATGAGGGATGTGTTCCTTTAAGTTTTTTGAGAAAATGAGGATATTTTCAAGGTAAACCACCACATAAATTGTGAGGAGATCAGCAAGGATGTCATTTATAAGATTTTGGAAAGAAGCTGGGGCATTGGTCAGCCCAAAGGGAATGACCAGGTATTCATAGCTTCCAAACTGAGATCTGAATGCTGTTAGGTGTTCATCTCCTTCCTTGATCCACAATAGATGGTAGGCACCTCTGAGTTTGATTTTGGTGAAGATGGAAGAACCTGAGAAGAAATTCAGTAAGAAAGTCATTGGAGGAACGGTTCTTCCTGGTGATAGTGTTAAGCTTGCGGTAGTCAACACACAACAGGAAACTCCCATCCTTCTTTTTAACAAAAAGAACAGGTGCCCCAGTGCTTGAAGTGCTGGAACGGATGAAACATTTCTCTACGTTCTCTGCTATGTAGGCTCGTAGGGTTGCCTTTTCACCTTGGGATAGGGAATAGATGGGCCCAACTGGAGGGATTGGGCCTTCCAGTTTGATGTGATGATTGTAAGCGAGGTTAGGAGGGAGTTGATCTGCTTTAAACTTGGAGAAAAAAACTAGAAAATAATGGTAATCAGCAGGAACTTTCTCCAACACAGTTTCTATTTCTTCAGGGTCTTTGTCAATGTCAAACTTGTCCCAGTCAGCTGAAGCGTTCTTATGGGGAGTAACAGAAATGTTAGAAGAGTTAACCAATTGCATGATATGCAAGGATGAATCCCTAGGTTCCTCCTCCAGAGGAATGGTCAAGGGATCAGTGAATATCCAAGCAAGATGGGAAATTGTTGAACTCAATGGAAATTGGATGGGGTGTTGAGGATGCAAGGGTTCTGAAGTGAAGGGGAGTGCAATG
The DNA here is from genome assembly GCA_025617555.3 of Puccinia polysora. Taxonomy (NCBI): domain Eukaryota; kingdom Fungi; phylum Basidiomycota; class Pucciniomycetes; order Pucciniales; family Pucciniaceae; genus Puccinia; species Puccinia polysora. The sequence continues at coordinate 8,547,686 of CM062622.1, read as the reverse complement.
GACTTCAGTGCCAGAGGCAGAGTGGGAGAGGAACCAGTTGAAGGTAGGTTGGCCATGTTGAGTTCAACGGATTGGGGGGAAAAATCATCAGCAGGCTGGTGTCTTGGGGTGATCAGCCCCATTCTCCAGTTTACTTCAGGATTCCAGTGGTGAAGGAAGTCAGTTCCCAGGATGAGGTCTGCTGAGAATGGTGCGTCAACAAGGAGGAATTCCCTTTCAAAGCTAGGAAAAGAAGGAGAGAGACCACCCAAGTTGCCTTGTGGGAGATTAGTTGAGAGGGTGACTCATTTGGACTGAAATTGAAAAGAGGAATAGGTTTTCCCAGAGTTATGGGCTGCAATGAAAACTTTAGAACCATGGTATTAGCCGTTGCATATTGAGTAGCACCTGAATCAATCAAAACACTATAACTCAAGTCCTGGTGAAAAAGAATAAAACGTAAGCCTTTTGAAAGTTGGTCAGAGTAGTCTTTTTGTATCTTTTGTACCCTAACGTCAGTAGGGTGATAATCCTGGATTACAGCAGGAAAACCACCTAATTTTTTTTTGTCTTGGAGGTAGAGGAAGATTTGGTGTTGGAGGCAGGCTTCTTTTTGCAGTTTTCCGTCTTGTGCTTCCCTGCACAATACATACATAGTCCCTCCTTTTCCCTTCTTGCGTTTTCTTCAGCCTTGAGCTTGCCATCAGGACCTAAGTCCAAGGTGGGTTTGTTTTTAGAGGATTGTTTGTTTGCAGATTTGTCTTCCTTCTTGGCCTCACCCTTGCCCTGGTCAGACTGGGAAAAATTGGCTTGGGATTGAGAGGAATTTTGCTGTTTAGAGTGGCTTGGATGGGAAGACTTCTCCTTGAGTCGTTTGTGGTACCTGGTATTTTAATCCAACACTACATCCATAAGATCTTGAAGGGTGTCTACAGAACCATCATAGCTGGCTAATTGATCCAGAAGTTGGGCAGGGAGGTTTTGGCAAAAGTGGAAGTATAAGGCTCTATCCCCCCATCCAGAGACTTTTGTCATAAGGGAACAAAATTCTGTGATGTGGGTTGAGGCATATCCAGAGTCCTTCATCTTCAAATTCACAAGTTCCTTCTCTGCCTTGGCCGTTTCCAGAAGATCACCAAAGAGAGTATGAAGTTTTTCCGTGAAGTGTTGCCAGGAGTTGAGCAGGAATGAGGGCTCTTGATTGGTGAGATGAGCCAAGTAGGGTTGAATCCAACAGTTTGCGTTCCCTGTGAGAGGAGACAGCAAAAAGAACTTTCCTTTGATCCACACAGAAGGTCCCTTTTTTGTTTGCAAAGATGATTTCACAAGCTTGTAGAAAGGGTCTGAGCTTGGTAGGGTTATTTCCGTTGAATTTTTCTGGCAGATTCATTGATGGGGCTTTGAAGGTTCCTGAGTGGGAAGTACTAGTTGTTGGGGTTTGAGAGATTTTTTCCACTGCTGAAGTCATGGTTTGAAGCAAGGCTAGGAGAGTAGGGTCCACAGTTGTAGGTTGAGGAGGTTAACTTGGAGGAGCTGGGGTTGCAGTTGAAGCGGAAGGTTGGGAAGCTTCTTCCTGAGGTCCAGAGGTTGGTGAGTTAAGGTTGCTAAGGATCCTTGAGTCAAAACCTGAGTCCTCCCTTTCTTCCTCCTCTTCCACATCCTCAGGGAGAGGAATTAGACTAGGATTGTACAATGGGGAGTCCAATCCATAACCTGCTTGGGGATATTGACCAGTTACTCAATTAATAAATGGTCTGACAACAGAAGGAGCAGGGGACAGAGAAGCTCTTGGAGGAGCTGGAGGAAGGATACCAGTGTCCATGGTGTTGGAAGCTGGTGCAGGGAGGTTGGAAAAGGTCCTCCCTTGTCCACAGGCTTGAGGAGTAGATTGATTGTGGTCTTGTATTTCTATGGTAGCGCCACGTCCTCAGGCGGCCCTAGTAAGAGGTGGACTGGTGATGATGGAAGGTTGTGCACTTTGAGGAGGCATTGTTTCCAAGTATGCCGTAGGGGAGTGACCCAAGAAAGTACCCAGAGAAGATGAGGGAGATAATTTGGCCGCAAGAAAAAGTCTTGAACTTTTAAAACGTTCTGTCAAAGTCAAAGTGTTGAATTTGAAGGTCAAAGTTGAAGTGTCAAAGTCAAAGTTCAAAGTCAAAAGTGAACTCAAAGGTCAAAGTTGAAGGTCAAAGTCAAAGTCAAAGTTCAAAGTCAAAGGTGAAGTCAAAGGTCAAAGTCAAAGGTTGAAGTTGAAGTCAAAGTCAAAGATTGAAGTCCCTGTTGAAACGTTGTTTAAGGGCCAATTCCAGGAGAGGGTTTGAGCCAGACAAATTCCGCAGGATGTACCTTTGGAAACGTGGAGGCCACACACTGTTTAGCTCTATACCACGCACGCCCACAAATATTGTAGGTACTGTTATCCAGGAGATGAAATGGTTTGCGGATGGATGGAATGGGTCTATTGGGATATAGAGGTGGATAGTAACCAAGGTGATGGAATTAGTATAATGTCACAACTGCCCCTGGCATGCAAGGGGATGAAGGCACAGGCACTACTGCTCACAGAACTCAGGATAGAGATAAAGAGATTGATTGCATATGAAGAGGAGATTTAGAGTAAGGACAATGATGAGGAGAAGAATCCAGGAGTAAGGCTCTGAAGGATTGTGATGAGGGAATCCTGTAAGAGTAAAAACAGAGGGATAGTTTAGATGAGTAAGGTAGGCTGGTTGGCTTTCTTGTTCTGAGATGACACCTATTTTATGAGTGACTAACCAATAAGAAGTAGTATACTAATTCCTTGGGGGGAATTAGTCCAGGAGGAGAGGAGAGGTCAGTATATGTGAGAACTGGGAGGAGGCCTTGAGGAGGGATTACTGTTGCTGGGCTGAGAGGCCCATGGCATTACATGTTGACCAATGGGGCTGGAGGTTGTAGCTTGACAGATTGAGTATGGGCTTGTCCAGGAAGGTCATGTACTGAACTGGGTTATGGGTTGTCCAGCCGGGAGTATGTACTATGGGTTGGCTGTATGTACTCATCATGCCAGATAGGGTTGAAGAGAGATAGGGATGAACCAAGCCATAGAGAGGTGGAGAGTATGCCTGGGAGATTACCTAGGGGACATGCAGTATGTAGATCCAGGGGTGGAAAGTAGATTGTACTGGACTGTGAATGGCTGAGGGTTGAGTATGGCTGAGTTGAGTTGTGGTTATGAAATTGAGGGCTGTTTGAAATTTCATGAATTTATCCACCACTCCCCTAAGGATAAGGAAACCAGGGAGCTTGAATTGATTATCCCTGGTAGTGATCATGGATCCAGACTCAACCATTTTTTCCTTGATCCTTTCCTGTACTCCAAGAGAAAAAGATTGGAAAAATTGGACTCAAATTTTGTCCACTGTGTCAATGTGATTGTTCCGGACAAGGTAGAATTGGATGGGATCCCAAGATTTCCTAAAGGACTGATAATTGGAAACTGAAGCCACACCGCCATTGGAGATCCACTGGGAGACAAGGTTATCTGGATCCTGCAAAGTAAATTTTGCTTCATCTATTTTCCCCAATAAGCAAACATTGCTCCCCGCAGCAGGGTCAATTTATGCCATTCAAAACCTTCAAACAACTCGATTATTTCCATAACTTCATCAGAGGAGATAAAAAACCGTAACTTGTAGGCCATATTGAATTTGCTAGCCCCGTCCACCAAAGCAGCCATCTTGTACAAGTCCAAGAAGCCTTCCACCTTTGTCCCATTGAATCCTAAGTTCTTGTTCTGGGGCTTGATCTTAACCATCTTATTACGAGTAGAAGAGTGGCTGGTGGATTCCATTTTGACAAGGTTTCCTAAAAGATCCAAGGAGAAGATTTCCAAAGTGGCTCACAAATGTGGCAAGAGTAGGGTTTCTCAAAAAACAACAAGTATCTTGCCCTGGTGGTGCACCATTGGGAGGACTGACATTTAGAACAAGTTGCCTCCACGGATCTAGATGATGACAGAAAAAAGAAAGAAATCGTATTACAAAGTTTTTGATTATTGGGACTGTAAATCCCAAGGTTGCTGGTTCACTCCCGGCCTGGGGGACCAAATGTAAGACTCCAAACGGTGCTAGGCCGTGGCAGTTCTGTGGAGGGGAAAGTTGCTGTTTAGGCTGCCCTCCTGAGTGTTACAAAAATATTTAAATGTAACCAAGATCAAAGTCCACAACCTGGTAAATGGGGGACCAAATGTAAGGGGATAAAGATTATAGTGGTTGGTAGCTGGGAAACAACACTATCTGAGGCAAGATGGTTCCAGGGAAAACTTGAATAGAAGAAGTAAAGGTTTGTACAGAGTTCAACCAGACAAGGCAATTGTAAGTAACAACACCCACAAGCTAATAGCTCTGGTCGTCAGCAGAAGCTTAGGAAAGATCAACTCAATCCCAAACAACCTCCAGGTTCTCAATGAACCTGCCCAACTCTCCGCAATCAAGTGCTGGAAGGGTACCAGATAACTGTGGGTGGCTGCACAAGGATAAGCTAATTGTTTGAAGAAGCTCTAGAAGCAAAAAAATAACTGATTCAAACAAGGATAACCCAACACTTCTCAAGGGACTCAAGAGTAGTGTGGCGGAATTCAACTTCAAAAGAAAACAAGGGAGGTTTAACACTCCAGGTTTTAAGCTTAATAAAAACTCTTCAGTCAATGGTGACTGGTTCCAGAAATATAATCAAAGGATGATCAGGACCAGTATGGTTGGATAAAGGGATCAGGAGTGGTGTAACACACTCAAGAATTCAATTAGTCAAATTCTCCTTCAACTAGCAAAGCTATTGGTTGGTGATAAGGATCAAGGATCAAGGGTTTGAGTATGAAGGCTCAAGGATCAAGTGGAAATCATAGATATACCCAAATTTTTGTCTCAGATAAAGGGGAATGAAGACCCCATGGATGATGTATTGCAAGGTGAAAATGATGATGATCCTCCCTGGTATGGTAGGATGTGATGATAATGGTGTGATCTGATCTGATGATAAGGTAGCATGTGCTGATAGGATCAGCTGATGTTCCTCCAAAAGGCAGGGGATAGCCCCTCCTTCAATGGGCAGGAGGCCCTGTTAGAATATGTACAAGGGATACTACAAATGGAGCGGAAAAAGAAAGAAAAATGTTTTTTAATTTTCAGATTTTTAGGTGATAAGAAAAATTTTATCACGCAGGCCGGTGGAAATCAGGCCTGCCTGACCAAGGTGGGATCCTTTCATCCCTTCACCAGCTCCTGCGTCCTTCTGTAGAATGGCGTGCGCAAAAACACCGGAATCACCCACCCCTTGCCCAAAGGCAGAAGGGGCGGGAAAGGAAAACGGATCAGACCGCCCGCGGGTGTCCGCGGGCGGTAGGCAACATTTTCCCACCCCCATTCAAAGATGGAGGGGGGTTGGGAGAGTTCCAGGAGCAATGGTGGGCAATTGATTGATGATGGTGGGGGCAGGTGGAGAGGTCTGGAGACGAGGATGGCATGGCTGAGTTTGAGGGGAGAATGTTGGGAGCAAGGATAGCTAGGAAGACTAAGAGATTTGAGGGTGATGATAGGATGGCTTGAGATGAACTGGGGTAAAGGTGCCGAGCAAGTGGAGATAGTTCTTTGGCTCAAGCCCTGTGAGAGATGATTTTATATTTATGTAGATACATACAAGAGACAGGAAGGCGGGGAGAGGAGTTAGAGATGAGCATTCTGGGGAACATGTCACCCAAGACCAGGAAGGATAACTGGGGCTGACAGGTTTTTTTTGATTGGGAATACCATCCACAAAGAGGAATGGTGAGACTGATGAAACAAGCTTTTTGGACAATCAAATTTTTTTCCATACACCAGCCACTTGCTTTTGAGTCCTCAGCATACCAAAGCGGAACTCAAGCTTGATGAGTTCGAGCCGTTTGCGCATCCCATAGAGTTGTTGCTGCTGATGGTGATGAGACGGTTGAAGAGACAAATGGAGGTGTAAGGGTGAGGAGGAGCAAGGATGATGATGATGATGATGATGATGTGGGATATCTTGGGCCAAGCAGGTCTCGGCCCGCGCGTTTGGCCAAAAGGAAGGGGGGGAACAATGAGAGAAGGGATCAAACGCAATGCCTAGGGGATGGGACCAAGAGAGGCCTGTCCTAGACTACTGGGACAGGGGAACGCTTGGAAGGTTGATTGAATTGGAGGAGTGATACTAATACAAAAAAATTCCTTTTTTTTTCTTTTGATGAATAACACATAAATAAAAGAATCATTCAAAATTTTGAATTTTTCTGCATCTGTTCAAGGGTGTCCAGATTTGGTCATCACAATGCTTCACAGGTGGCTAAAATATGGTCAACTAGAAGTTCTTGCAACACAAACATTTCTTCATCTGTGAAGGAGCCTAACTTAAGCCTATTGATGATAACATTAAGGAGGTTGGTGGCTGTGGGGCTGCCAGATTCTTGCAGTAGGGCAGGCAATTGATCAACAAAACGGGCCATGGCTGACTGGATGAACTTGTTGGTGGCTGGGACCCAAAATAGCAAGCCCTTGGACCCTTCCAGGTAGGCTACCACCTTAAATTAAATGGCTTGGTCATCAAGCTTGATTTGTTTCTTGGTTGGCACGTGCACATAGGCTGTGCATCCAAAAATCCACTGGCGTTCAAGTTGTGTTCCCGAGCCAAACATGAGTTCATGTGGGGTGACATTCCTGCTTGCTTTGTTTGGGATCCTATCCAGAGTATAAGTTGCCCACGTGAAAGAAAAACCCCAAAAGCTTTGTGGTTGCTTTCTGTTATTGAGAACAGTTCTTGCCATGTCTCCAACAGTTTGGTTGAAACGTTCTACCATTCCATTCTGGTAATGGTGGTATGGCAAGGAACATTTGGCTAATATCCCCTTTGTCACAAAGAAATTGGCCAGAAGCTTGTTCAAAAACTTGCCCCAATTGTTGCTCTGCAGGGTATTGACTTTGTGGTTGGTTGCTAGTTCCAACCGCGTGATTGCATGTATGATGGCTTGGCTTGTGTTCAACTTCCTTTGCAGGAACTTCACATACAAGAAACCAGTGCCGCTGTCTTGTAGGGTCAGCAGGTACTGGCCCTCCTGGAAAGTTGGTTTCTCAAAAGGTCCAACTATGTTCACTGCAAGCACCTCAAGTTTGTTGTGCTTTCAGTGAGAGGAAGCTAGAGGGTTCAATTTAGTACTTTTTCTCACTGCACAAATGCAACAGAAAATAATCCCATTGGGAATTTTCTTGGGAAAGCCAAAGCCAGGCTTGGCCGCAATCATCCTCCAAAGCTGCTGCCGGCCAATGTGGCCAAAGATATGGTGCCATGCCAATAGGACTTTCTCATCCTTGGACAGGTTGTTACCATCCCATGTTTAAGGCAAGGGTTCACCCACCGGGGCTATCAAAATATCACCAAAAGGGCTGTTTGCATTGCTTGACATGAAACACAGGGTGTGGGAAGAGGTCCGGGCCACATCCACCTGTGTGTCCTGGAATTTGTTAGGTAGGGGGTGGGGCTGTGATCTTACATGGACAACGGTTGCATTGATTTCCCACCGGTGGTTTGTTTTATCAAGTGGACATGAGAGGAGATGAGAGGAATTGGGGGCATAAAGTTCAAAAGAATCCCGTGCTACATCACATGCAAAAATGCAACCATCAAGGCGCAATGCCACCAATCAGATTAAAGTGGCTTGAGCTGCCTTTCTGTAGAGAACACCCTTCAGTTGGATGATCATACCATTTCTCCTAAGGAAATTTAATGTCCCAAGTCTGATGAAGTGATCACCTCCTCCTTTGGTTGCTACAGTGAGGGGAATTGGGCATTGGAGTTTTTGGTAGTTTTGCAGGAGTGACAGGCAGACCGTCAGGCTATGCAACACCCCAGAGTCAATGATGGGAAGGGTACTCACCTTGTTCCCATTAGTGATGCGCTGAAAGGTCAAACCCAGCTCAACCATGCGCATGTTTGCGGAACGTCCGGAGTTGGGAGAGGTTCTGTCCCTTCTTTCACCTAATGTGGCAGGCAGTGGAGGATAGTAGTCTGCCTGCCTCAGGCCAGGTTTATGGATTGGTGTACAAAACTTCCCAGGGGTGGTGTTGGGGAGTTGATTGGTTTTACCTGTCATTGGAGGGTAAACTTCCCCAAATATTGGATAGATGGAATGATTTTGAAAGAGGGCAGGAGGGAAGGGAATATACAGTGTGTGTGTGCCAATCACTTGTGACTTCTCAGGGAAGGACTTTTTGGTGTGGCCATTTTACCCACAGTTCTAGCACTTCCGGGCCCTTGCCGCAAAAGATTCTATTTATGGACCCCATTCCGTCTCCAGGTTTTGTTAAACGTACTCTTTGACCTGGTAGCACATGTTCAGAATGGTATTAGCATTTTTTTTTTCCTGCCACGTAACTTTGCTGAGGCAGGCGGTGGTTGAACAGTGGGACTTGTGGTTTTTGTGGTTTATCTGTTGTAAGCGCTGGTATTCAGTCGCCGCGACTGAGGGACTGCGGTCCCTGCGCAGATTTCTCCACCAGGCGGCTGCAGTCTCCAACCTAACCCATCTTGGCTGACCTAATGTCAGGAGCGCCTGTCTTAGGACTTTTCCTCTGTACCCTTTGGTTCCTCTCCTTCCCTCCAAACCCACAACCACAATTGACACAGCGGAAAAACTCCCTTGTGCTCAACAGCACCTCCAACCCCTCAGTCTAAGAATCGCACCATCACTTGGCAGCTCTTCAGTAGTTCAGGAGGAGCTCAAAGAAACTTCGCTGGAGATCTAAGCTTGTATTTGCCCCATCTCCTGTCTGAGGATTACTGCCAATAGCCACTCAGGTCAAAAGATCGGCAGGTAAATTCAGTATTTCCAGTCATCTGTCCCTACGTTCCTGTCTCTGTCTCTCACCCTATTGCCCACACTCATGTGTCTTTACGTCCCTGTCTTGACGTCTCAGTTATCATTTTACTGTTACTGCTATTTGAGCTAAGTTTTACAATAAAGATAAAGACTACTCAAATTTGATGGTAGCAAGAGTCCCATATTGACACAGCCAGCAGATCAGAAAGAAAAGCAGAAGGACCACAACAATGGCCATGGAACACGACTCAAGTGGAATGGAAATTTGCATACCTGACTCCAGCAGTGAGTCAGGTGATTTGAGAATCTATTAATCAACAAGGGAAACAAGGAATTGATAGATCCCAAGTGGATTCAACAAAACAGAAAAAAAAAGAGATACAGGAAAAAGACCGCCCTTGCCATTTGCCTACTCTTCAGCTCTGTGGACCGGGAACTCAAAGGATATGTAACACCACATTGCAAGGACTTCTCACGTGCGTTTGAGGAACTGAAGAAAGCCAGTGGCGAGGAATCCCTTATTTTCATAGGTTACCAGGTGTCTCAGCTAGTATACTTTTTATTCCAATCAAAAACCTCCATTTGATCTCACGCCATTGCTTTCCACAAATGGTATCTTGCCCTCAAAGAGATGCTGGATGCCCAAGTGTGTTCAGGCCAGGAAGATCAAATAGGTGTTTCATCCTCACTTGCCAAAATCTTCTTCCTCAAAATCTTCAGGCTTGACCCTTCTCTAAACTACCTTATACAATCATGCCACAATATTTGTCCGTTCCAATTCAAAAAAGTCTATGATTTTCTACTTGCTGATGATACTTTCCGTGAAAGTGAAAGTTCCAAAATGGTAATGCAAATTGGTACCTCCAACCATAGATCCCATCCTTCCCAACCTGCTCCTAAAGCTGCATCAACCATTGTCCCAGAATGACCACCTACTTTCCCCAACCAATCCACTGCGTCTCAACCTAACGGCTTGAGTCCAAGACCAGCCATCCCCACCAGAGCCCAACCCAACTCATTCAATCATCCCCATGGGGCACCTAATCTTGCAAAAATCAAAAGTTGTCTCAACTCCATGTTGGTTGAGTTTAAGTGACTGAAGTTGTCTGAATCTGCAAATATGGTCAACAAAGACAATGAAACAAACCCAGATGAGCTCCTGTCCTCCCATGTTGTGGTTGAGGAGGATAGTGTAGAGGACTGCGGATTCCTTATTGACAAGGAAGCCTTTTATAACATATTTTTGCACCCTACTGGTCCTACTGACCTCATCTACAACTCTGGCGCTACCAAATCCACATTCTGCAATCCCGGTCTCCTGTCCAATATGAAGCCCTGCAGCAAGACATTGAGTACGTATGGGGGACAAATTGATCTCACTCACACAGGCACTCTGAATCTTGGCTCTGTATCTGTAAACCCAGTGTATTATGCACCAAGGGGTCCCCGGAACCTCATCTCCGCTTCTCAACTTGAGGACCATGGTCTGAAGGTGATCCACCAACATTGCCTAGTGCTTGTCAAGTCTGCTAATATGGTGTTTTTAACATTCCGGTGGGTTGGTAACTTATATGTGGCAAACTTTGCACACCAAATACTCTTGGTGAATTCAATTGCCAAATATCCCATTGTCTCAGACTGGCATGGGATGCTAGGACACCCATCAGATGCTTATTAGCAAAATTTTCTCCAACTAAATCAAATAAAGTCCTCTCCACCAGCCCATTGTTCTGCAAACTGTGCCGTCTGTCAGGCGTGCAAGCTGAAACAATCTTGCCACTCCAATTCACTCCCCAAAGCTCCATCTCCCTTCCACACAATTCACTCAGACCTTCTGCTCATCAATCTTCCGGCCAAAGGTGGTGGTCAATATTTTCTGGTATTAATCAACAATTTTAGCCAATTCAATCGCATCTACATGCTTAAAAACAAAAGGAACACAGAAGCTTACATCATTTCTAACCTCAATGAAATCAAGAACCAGTTTGACCAATTCCAAGCCGTGTTTCACTCAGACCATGGAGGTGAGTTCTCATTCAAAAACTTTCTCTCAGAACTCAGGCGCAAGGGTGTAGTGACAGAACGCGGACAAGCTGACTTGCCTCAAACAAATGTTCTAGCCAAACACTTAAAGAAGAAGCTGCTCACCAAGCTGCGGTGCATAATGTGTCAGAAGTCCTATGAAAACAAATGAACAATGTGGGATTCAAACCCACAACCTCAGACTCTTTATATGAGTGATGCTCTTACCAATTGAGCTAAGTGCGCTGTTGAGTAAGGAGCTGTTGATTCATAACTATTTGGCTGATCACCCCGGAAGAGGTGTACTTATACCAGCATTCTATGATGTGGGTGGCACATACCAGTCAATGAAATGCTCATGGAAATTATGTAATCTAACATAATGGCCCAATCAAGCATTCCCATCATATACTGGGAAAAAGCCGCAAAGTATTGCTTTCTTCTCATTAATCATCTCCCAAGCAAGGCCCTAGGCTGGGAATCACCCGTCCAACAACTATCAGCCGCAAATTGCGCCCTTGAGCCAGCCCGCAAAGTACAGAGGCTTCTACCATTTGGCCTGAAGGTTGCAGTGCGTTGTGGGCCCCAGTTGTCAAAAATTTCTCCAACCACTCCCCAACTCCTCTTCATTGGCTACAAGCCTAGGTTGGATACAGCCCAGTTTCTTGACCTCACCCAAGGCACTATCACGGTCAGCAGGGATTTCTCCCCAGCCAAACCAAACTTCCCATATTGTTCTCCGGACGCCGTAAAAAAACCTTCTGCCTACCTCCCCTTTTGGGTCTCCACCCTTACCTCCCATCCTTCAACCGTGGCCCCAAAAAGTTAGATGACCATCAGCAATCACCCTCCACCACGTTGAATGCCATGTTCAGGACCCACACCGCTGCTCAACACTTCTGTGTCACCGCCCACTGAAAATGTACCTGATGACGTCTCTCCCGACCCGCTGGCTGCACCCACAAGGCCTGCGGAAAATTCATTCACAATCCCCAAGCCTCCCCCTGCCGCCAAAGGATACTGCTACGTGCCGCATTACAATGTGGCTCCTAAGAAAATCTCTGGAGATATCAATCCTTGTGCCATTCTATCTACCTCCTGGCGCAGGCAAAATCTGAGGAAGAAGACTCAACCAACTTAGCCAAAGTTTTCTCGGTTAAGGAAGTATTTGCAACCCCGGATGAAAAGGTCAAATGGCTAGAACCCATTTCCAAGGAGAACACCTTGTTCATCTCAAAAAACACTGGTACTCTGGTCCCCCCTCCCACCAACAACAAGGTCATTGGGGGAATGTGGCGTTTGGTAAGGAAGAAAAACAAATTTGGAAAGGTCATCAGGAGAAAATCATGGTGGGTCTGTTTTTGAAATCATCAGGAAAAAGATTGACATTACTACAATACACAGGCCAGTGTGGGATGTAACAAGTCCTTGAAAATAATGCTTTCCATGGCAGTGCACTTCGGCCTCACAGTCTATCAGTTTGATGTTGAAACTGCGTTTCTCTATGGTGAAATCAACGCAACAGTGCACATATCCAAAGTATCCGGGTTTGAATTTTCTGGAAAGGAAAACTGGGTCTGGCGCCTCAACAAGTCTCTTTAAGGTACAAAACAGGCCCCGCAGTGCTGGAAAAAGCATCTCACGGAAACCCTAGTGTTGCTTGGACTGAAGCCCTCCAACTCAGATGAGTCAATCTTTCATAACTCCTCCAGTTTGCTGCTGCTTCACATCCATGTGGACAACGGTTTTGTTGTGGGTAAATTGCTTCAAGATGTGACTTCATTCCTGGACAGCCTGCAAGCAACCTACAAGATCAAATCTGAGCCCAAACCTGCCCAGAATCTTGGCTACACCTTTGACTGGAAGGAGGATAGCTCTGTAGTTATCCATCAACAGGACTACTGTTAGAAGATCATAGAAGAGTTCTCTATGTCTGCAGCTAATCCAGTCAAAGGCCCAGCTCCAATGAACCTGGTCAAGCTAGCCCCTGACACTTCCAAACCTTTCAGCATGAAAACCATGGAAAAGGCAATTGGGATGGTCACCCACCTAGCGCTACACACTTGACCCAATATCACTCATACCATCAACCTACTGTTGTAAAACTCATCCAAGCCAACAGCAAACCACTGGAACATTTTCAAGCACCTACTACAATATCTTTGCGGCACAACTAGTGTTGGCCTGATGTAAAAGAAGGCCTCAGGTCCAGAAAAACACCTGGCAGGCTGGGCAGATGCTTATTACGCGAATTTTACAGATATGAGAAAGTCCACCACTGGTTTTGTTATTACTCTGTATGGAAATCCGGTTCATTTGATGACAAAAAGGCAATCTGTTGTGGCTCAATCCACAACTGAAGAGGAATTCATAGCAATTAACCACTGCGCTAAGCAAATAAGGTGGATGTGGGGCCTCATAATAATCCTGGGAGTGGCAATACTGAAACCATTCATATATAAAAACAATGCGGGTGCCAACTTCATCAGCAAAGAGGCTCAACTCAACCCAAATCAAAAGCACATTAAGATCAGGTACCAGTATCTCAGAGATCTGGTGTCCAAATCACTCCTTACCATTCAACAGGTACCCTCAAAAGACATGATTTCCAATATATTAAACAAGCCCCTTGGTCACATTAATGTAGCCTTTGCTTGCAATAAACTCAGTCTACACCCGACTGAAGTCAGGAGGAGTGTAAGCGCTAGACTTCAGTTGCAGCAACTGAGGGACTGCCGTCCCCGCGCAGATTGCTCCACCAGGCGGCTGCAGTCTCCAACCTAATCCATCTTGGCTCACCTAATGTCAGGAGTTCCTGTCTTAGGACTTTTCCTCTGTACCCTTTGGTTCCTCTCCTTCCCTCCAAACCCACAACCACAATTGACACAGCGGAAAAACTCCCTGAGGCTCAACAGCACCTCCAATCCCTCAGTCTAAGAATCGCACCATCACTTGGCAGCTCTTCAGTAGTTCAGGAGGAGCTCAAAGCAACTTGGCTGGAGATCTAAGCCTGTATTCGCCCCATCTCCTGTCTGAGGATTACTGCCGATAGCCACTCAGGTTAACAGATCCCCAGGTAAATTCACTATTGCCAGTCATCTGTCCCTACGTTCCTGTCTCTGTCTCTTACCCTATTCCCCACACTCATGTGTCTTTAAGTCCCTGTCTTGACATCTCAGTTATCATTTTACTGTTACTGCTATTTGAGCTAAGTGTTGCAATAAAGATAAAGACTACTCAACTTTGATCTGTTGTTGGCACAACTCAATGATGTGCAACAGTTTAGAGAGGGTGATTGTTTGCTTTTTATCTTCTAATAAGAGGTGCTCCCCAACCGCCGTTCCACTTTGTCTTTCAGTCTAGAGCCAATAGCCAGACTGTTCTGGACAACAAAACACATGAACATGTCTCTATTCACTTCTATGTGCATTTTTGACCACTCCCATATCCACTCGCGCAGTCTTGCCAATACGCCCACCATTGAAATGCTGTCATCAAGCTTGAAGTCAAGGAATTGCGGCCATACTTTCATCTGACCCGCTTGGCTGATGTTGTTAAAATTCTCCCAAATAGCCTTGTATATTTTATTGCAGGACACAAAATCCTTGAACTTGTAAACTACACATGCAAATTTTCAAGGATGATGGCTTGTCCAATGTGTTCAAATATGGATTTTTGCACGTCTTGAAGAAGTATTTTCCATCAGATAGGTGCTTGCAGCCTTTCTCACATAGGTTATTGGTTCATTGTGAAAAGTTTCACCCATCAGGGTGTAGTAGCATATTGGGTCTAATTATCAAGGTGGCATTATGGATGATCTTTCCGCACAAATTGTGTCCTTCCAACCAGAGTCTGGCTTCTTCAAGGTGGCACAGGGCGCAGTCAATTTCTTGAGTTTTGGTGCGCTTTTCAATTGCATCTGTTGTGTTGATGTTCAGTTTCCGCAGGGTTGTCCGGTAGGATCCCATGGGATATTCAATATTGATTCCCGTTGTTGACGTTGCAATTTGGGAGGGGGGGTTGTTGGCCTGACATGTCAGGGTTTTTAATAAGGCGTGGGGGTTGGCAGGGTTGGGAAACAGTAATTGGGGGTGTGGCGTGGATAAGGAGGGAAGGTAAAAGGAATAATAAGAACTAGGGGAAGGTCAGTAGAGAGAAAAAGGAAGAAAAATGAAGGAAAGGAGAAGGTATGGGGTTTGTTAATTGAGGGTGAGCTGGTACTTGATGTGTAAGCCCAATAGGCACATGTTGGAAAAAAAACTCAGAACAACCCTCCACTATGGGCTTCTGGTGGTGTAAATACCAGAAAATCAAAACAGGTTGCAAATCTGTCCAATGCACCAGTAGAGTTCTTGATTGAGAAGGTTTTATATGCTTTTTGAAAGAGGACCTGTTAAAATTGTAGTAAGAGATAGGGGCTCATAACCTGTAAGAGCAATTGGGTAGGAAATTGAGGTTGTAAAGCTCATGATTCATTTCATTGTTAAAATTACTTGTGTTGAGTCTTATAAGGGTATGTTATTGTGATTTAGTGTGATATGCACATGACATTTATGTGACATTCTTGTCTATGTACTAACAACAAGCCTCTTTCACTCATTCATAAATCCTTTTTTCTGATTTGAGCTCTAGCTCTTTTCATCTTTTACAACCAGGAATCAAAATTTTGTATGAATCCTGTGTACTATTCACACCACCTCAAAAATTGAGTAAGAAATTCTGGTACTCATGGTCCCCTGCAGAACACATATTTTAAGAAAGTTGAAAACCTTGGAAATGTCTCCAGCAAGAATAATTGCCCAAACTTGCATCATCAATTTGGGGATGTGTACCTTATTGAACCACAGGTAAGGGTTTGTTAGGTATCTTTTAAATCCAATCATAGGGTAAGGGCTTAGTCTTTATGCTACTGAAATTAAAATTCAAAATTTAATTTCAAACTTAAACAATTTTCCAGTGTGCCCAGGCTCAATCCATGCCTTCAAAATTACTAAATACATTCCCTCCTTGGAAGAAAGGTGTGAATTTAGATTGTTTTTTTATGCTCCATTCATGCATTTTTTGAAGAAAGTTGTTATTCCAGTAATTCTTTTGAAGGAGTTCACTCCATTGGTATTTTTTTTTCACCCCAGTAAGGCATGTAAAAATCAAAAAGAAATTTGATTAAAAAAATGTGGTAGTGAAACAAATCAGGGTTTTGAACCCCTTCTTATTTTTTAAGGAAGATTCTGGGGTAAGTTAACACACCTTTTGAGGGAATGTTGGCGCCCCAAGGCTTGGAACCATTAAATAGGGCCTCAGGGGGCTACATCAACCCCCCCAGACCATCTATGGTGTCTTTCTGGGTTAAATCTCTTTGGATTATTCAATCATGGACATCACTCCAGTTGATGTGACATGTTCAAAACCAATAAATTTTATTTTTTTTCTGAAATCAATTCAAAGCTGAGGTCAGATTAAAAAAACAACTTGATGGGGTATGAGAAAAATGAGTAAAATGATGGATATTCATTTTATTCATATAAAATGGAATACTTCTGGGGAATATCTATAAATTTGAACAAAAAAACCATGTAAAAATACTACATATAAATATTTGATGAGGTTAATTCAAATATTTGTCAATATTATTTGAAATATATGATCAAGTACTTAAATGATTCTAAAAGAATATGAAAAACCAATTTCTTTGAAGAAAATTCAATTTTTTGGCTGGAAGTAACCACCTTTGTATCAAACAAAAAAATAAAATGGAAAAATACTAAATTTATATCTCATTAGAATAATTCAAAAATTTTTAAATATTTCAAGAAAATATTCTGAAGAGTTAATAGATATTTGATTACCTGAACCAACAGAGTAAGAAAAGAAGATTAACAAATGTCAAGAGAAGAGAACAAAAAAGAAGTTGGAGCTAGCTGAAAAGTCCTCACTCAGTGCAGACATAAACAAGATAGAGCGCTCAAATGGCAATGGAGACAGAACAAAAAAAAGGAGGCAGATTGGGACAGATGACTGAACAAGGATGTTTCAGGTTAAATTGAGATAAGTCAGTGGTTGTCATGGATTCAGGAGTGAAGCAACCTCACATATGAACAAGGAAGGAAATCAAGAAAGAGTTGATTGAGGAGCGCGTCAACAATTGAGGTAAGAGTTGAGGGGAAGCTTGACAAGTGGGGATGATAGTGGGGATAATTGTATTGAGGTGAGCTGATTGCTTGCAGATTAAGGTGAGTGAGGAGTATGATGAGTGAGGAGATGATAAAAAAATGAGAGAGGATGATGAAAGAGGAGCAGAAAAAAGATGGAGGGGAAGCAAGGGCAAGGATATATGGAGGGGAAGCAAGGATGAGAATGGGCAAAGGAGGAGAAGATAGATGATGGAGGCAGAGCCACAGTGGAAGTTGAGGAAGGGTGGATGATTAATGGAGAGTGATTCAGTGACATAGCCAGGAACGGGAGCGGGTTTTGAGAAGATTTGAGTGGGGAGTGGGGATAGGAACAAAAAGAGAGTTGAGCAGGAGTTGTAGTAGGGGTTGAAGGAGATTTCCTTGCAAAAGGCCACCTTGTTCCAATTAGAGGTTGCAGAATTGTGTTGTTGAGGCTAATTAATGAGGGTTTAATGGCTGATTTTGCCAATGGGTTGGCCAGCATTGATTCTGAAGGGACAAGGTTTGTAATTAAAGGTTTGGCATCCTTTTGCTCTCAAAGCCATTTGATTTAGATGTCTAAATTTTTGAGTGCACTATGATGAGATTAAAAATTGACAATATTGTTCAGGGCTTTGTTGTTTATGTGTGAGCAATGGGCGAGGGAGATGGAGGGATTCAATTCTTTCAACAGGTTCAGGATCCAAACCTTTTCTCGAGTAGCTAGGACAAGGGATTTGAGTTCCCCTTTGTTTGAGGATAGCAATAGCATGGATTGAAGCTTTCTGTGCCAAGAAATGGCACAGCCATAGAGTAATACCAAATAGCTGGTGTGACTCCTTCTCAAGATGGGATCATTACCTCCATCAGATTCACTCCATGTTTCAAGATCAAGGTTGAAGGAGTTGTTTTTGAGACAAAGGGCCAAAGTCTGAGTTGTTTTGATGTAACTCCAGGTATTTCTGGCTTCTGCCCAGTGAGAGAGACCGGGCTTTGCATTGAATCTGGATAGAAAGGAGACAGCGTAGGAGAGGTCTGGTCAATTTTGATGGCTATGAAATTGAGGTAGCCTGTGGAGGAGCAATAGTTAGTGTTGAGCTTTGAGAGTTGGAAGCCTCATCATACGCAGCGGGTTTGAGTGCAATTCTGAGGGTTATGGGTGTGTTGATTGGTTTAGATCCTGAAAGCCCGAGTTTGATCAGTCCAGTCTCAATGTGATTTGGTTGATGTAGGCAAGGTCCTTCCGGAAAGTTGACAATGTAATTTCCAAGGATTTTGGTGAGGGGGCCTTTGTGCAATATAGCAAACTTGGTCTTCAATTTTTTTCAGAACTCTTGTGAGTTTCCAATAATGAACAGGTCATTGATGTAACAGAAGATGGAGATCTGAGCAGATTTATTTATAAACAGGCACGGATTGGCAGAAGAAGTGAAAAATTCTTGATCAAGAATCCATTGCTTGAGAGTGTCAAGCCAGCTTTTCAGGGCTTCTTTCAGGAGGTACAGATCCTTGTTTAGCTTGAAATAGGGAAAAGGGGTGTTGTATCCAGGAAGGGCCTTGATGTAGATGTCTTTGTCAAGTTCAGCATGCACAAACGCAGACTTCATGACCATTTGAGTTATTGGCAGTTTGTGATGAAAGGCATAAACCAGCATTGTATGTAGTGTTTTAATTTGTCCTGTAGTTGCGTAAGTTTCTACATAATCAAAGAATTCCATCTGTTGGAAACCTTGAATTCACAGTATTGCCTTAAATATGAGGCCATTGTTGTCGGGGTTGATTTTGAGTTGATAAACCCATACGGTTGACAGGGCCATTTTGCCTTCTGGTAGTGAATAACAGCCAGTCCAGACGCCCATGGATTCAATTCCATTTAGTTCCTTTTTCATGCAAAGACTCCAATTTTGAAAATTGGGCAAACTTTTAGCCTCTTCATAGCTTCTAGGAAAATTTCTGGTGAGAAATCCATAGTGTTGAGGATGTTGGAGGGAGGAGCAATCTTTGAGAGTTATGCTGGAGGGAGCAAGTTGGGATGCTAGATCCTTGTTGTCAGAAGAATTGGAGTTGGATTGATTGATTTGAGAGGAATCCTTTGGAGTTTTGGGATCTGAAGGGGATTTGGTGGATGGGGATGATTCCGTGATTTTGGGATCAATTGAGCTTTGGGAGGAGCGTGGTGACTGATTCTCATTTGTTGAGAGAAAGGTTTCCAGGAGATCAGAGTTGATTTGAAGCAGAGGTTTGAATGGAGGTTTGCATGAAGGGGAGGATTCTATCAGCTTTATATTTTCAAGAATTTTAACAAGCTTTGAGCAGATTGTTTCTCCAAGTTCTGTGACAAAGATTTGATAGGAATTTAATTGCAGTTCATGAACCACAAAAATTCATTTGCAACCTTTCTTTTCAAATTTTCCAACATTATGATGGAAGTTTAGAACAACTTCTTTGGATCCTAGGGTTTGGATCAAGTTGAGTTTGGTTTTGAGTCCTTTCCACATCTCAAAGGGGCTTAATTTTGATTTTTTAGCTGCAAGAAGATTGAGAATTTTCAAGCATCCCACCAGGACTTGATCCCACAGGTCAACAGGAATTGACATATTAATGAGAGTGGTCCTTGCGGATTCAACTATTGTTTGGTTTCCTTGCTCCCCAATGGGGATGTGTTGGGGTGTGTAAGGTTTGGATGTGGCGTGTATGATTCCCGAGTCTACAAGAAAATTGGTAAGCTTGGAGTTTACAAAGTTTCCACCATTTGCTGAATGGAACAACCTGAGTTGATATCCAAACTGATTTGAGTGTACTTTGATGAATTTGATTATTTTGTCCATGAAATTGGATTTGATTTTAATGGGAAGGCATATTTTGAAGCGGGAGAATTCATTGGTGAGTAGTAGGAAATATCAATTACCAATTTTGGAGACTGGATTGATTGTTCCACATACGGCTGCGTGTATTCTAGAAAACCGTTTGTTGCAGTTAGATATGTGGCCCTCAAAAGATGATTTGTGAATTTTCCACAGGGTACAAGATTCACGTGACAGAAGGCTCCATTTAATTTTAGGGAAATCCCTAGATAGAATTTTGGTCTGATCCAAATGAGAATAGCCAAAGCGTTTTTTTGGAGATTGGTGAGAGTGACAAAGGCGTGAGTTGATTCAGACTGAGAGAGAGAAAGGTCTTTGAGAACTAGGAGATTATCTTCAATGGATCCAAATAGAATTTTATTGTGCTTGAACTTCACAAACAAATTATTTGGACCTGATAGATGGAGAGAGCAGCCCTTTTTCAATAGTTCTCCAAACAATACCAGGTTCACCGCCAATTGAGGGATTAGAGTGATTGGATAAGAAGAAAATTGCAATTTTCAGACAAGAGCTGGGCTGTTCCAACACCTTCAGCGTATATTGAAGAGTTTTCTTTTCCAGTTTGAATCTTAGTATTGTCTTCTGTGAGAGTTTCAAAAAAATCAGGTGAATTGAACATGGATTGGTATTCCCCAGAGTCTAATATAATGGCTTTCTTGGAGAGAATTCAAGAGTTAATCATAGAAAAGTTATAGGAGGTACAGGATAGGTTAGCGGAGGTAGGTTTGTTTTTGTTTGTTTTAGGGTTGTTGTTGGGATTTGGATGGAGGTGGGGATATAGCCACCAGCACACATGCTTAGGATGGGATTACATAGGATTGTGCCAGGTGGCTTGGCATTTGATGACATCTTGTTTTGTGCCCTTATTCAACATTGCTGAAGTATAGGTGCCTGCATATATCTAATTCTTTATTTGATTCAGATGTTGGAGTATCAAATTGCCATCAATTTTGGATTCTCCCAACAAGTGGGTGATGGTGTTCTTGAGATGTTGAAGTTTGGGTGGAAACTTGTAGAGTATAAGATAAGCAACTATTACATTGTCCGTCTTGATTCCAATTTCTGAGATTTGAATTAGACATATAATCATAAATATAAATATAAATATAAATATAAATATAAATATAAATATAAATATAAATATAAATATAAATATAAATATAAATATAAATATAAATATAAATATAAATATAAATATAAATATAAATATAAATATAAATATAAATATAAATATAAATATAAATATAAATATAAATATAAATATGAATATAAATATAAATATAAATATAAATAAAAATATAAATATAAATATAAATATAAATATAAACATAAATATAAATATAAATATAAATATAAATATAAATATAAATATAAATATAAATATAAATATAAATATAAATATAAATATAAATATAAATATAAATATAAATATAAATATAAATATAAATATAAATATAAATATAAATATAAATATAAATATACATTAATAAATTAAATTAAAATTTAACTTTGCAATTGGCACACCATGACTCAAAACGGGTTTTGTAGCACAGTTTGCAACCCATCAAGGTTTTGAACAGCTTTTCACACCTCATATGGGACACAAACATCCATTCACAACTCAGATGGTTTGCAAATAGCTGTTCAAAACCCAGATTGGTCATAAACCATGCCATGCAACCCATTTTGAGTTTTGAATGGGTTGTGTAGGGTTGCAAATTTAACACTTCCAATTACAAAAATTTAAAAAAATTGAAAAACCAAAAAATGACTTCTTTGAATGGAATTCTTATTTTGATTTGAATGGACAAACCTTTTTAAAAAAGATGAAAAGACATAGAAAATGCTACATGTACCCATTTGATGAAAATAATTAAAAACAATTTAAAAAATACATCAAGGTATTCATTGTGGACCAACATCATGATAACAATATACAAAATTATTTTATTTTAATAAAGAATTATTTTTCTAATGGAATTTAAATAAATTCTTACCAGAAAAATGACACATATAATCATTCAATGAGACAAATTAAAACTCATCAAAAATTCCAAAAGAAACACCATCAAATGCAAGAATAATCAAAGAACTATTGGAATTTACTGGCTTTGGAAAGCAATTGACATTCCTAATGTGATTCAAATGATTTTTTTACAGACATAAAAATCGGAGAAATATTTTAGACACATTTTCAATGGACAGGAATCAAATATTGCAAAAGTTCAATGTTATATTTGTGATCCATACAGGTCGCCAACTGCCCATAATGGCCCAGAAAAAAGCGAGACAGGTTGCTTGCAACTTGCATCCTCCCCAGAGGGTTGTGAAACTCTGTTTGCGACCCCAAAATGGGTTGCAATCAAGGATTTGCAACCCCAAAAGGGTTTCAATTGAGGAGTTGCAACACCAAAACGTTTTCAATTGAGGAGTTGCAACCCAATTTGGGGTTGAAATCAAGGTTTTGCAACCCCCCGGGGGATGGGTTGTGGTAGTCCAAACCTGTCCTATAGCCATCAGACTCACTTTCCCAGTGTAAAAAAATCTCAAAACATCAAGGTAACCTCAGAAATGGATTCTACATCACAAATAACCCATAGTAACTCAGTCAAAGTACCCCTCTATCTCTCATGGATTAGAAGATACAACACAAGAAAACTTCAACTGTGGCAAACCCATACCCAACCAGGTGTCAAATCTCTGTGGAGACATAAGGCATACCTAGTAAACCCTCAAGTACATACCAGTGGCAGCTTACCCTCAATACCAGGACCATACATCAACCCTGTCACGCCAACCAGAATACAGCAATACAGATACAGGAGGCAGTACAGCTAGTTCAGCTCCTATCACCTCACCCAGAAAGCAAGCAAATATACATACAGGAGGCTGTTCAGAAGTGTACAGGAACAGTACAGGCAGGGGGAAGTGGAACCAGTCTCAACCAGGACCAAGCAAATAATCAAACATACATACAGAAGGCTGTGCAGAAGTATACAGGAGCAATATATGTAGGAGGAAGTGATACCAAGCAAACTACTAGAACCATGCAGTACCAAACAACCTCAGCACCACACAGAAATTTATGTAGTCAGAAGCATGTGATACCAAAAAAACTACCAGAACCATGCAGTACCAAACAACCTCAGCACCACACAGCAATTTATGCAGACAGAAGCATGTGATACCAAACAAACTACCAGTACCAACAACCCCCAGAACTACACAGCAATACATACAGGCAGTCAAGACCATGCAGCACCAAATAAAATCACCATTAAATGAACATCAGCACATGTAGGGAGAATCAAGAAGCACCAGACCAACCATCAGTACTGCACAGGAATAAATTGTATCTGCACTTCACAGCAGTTTATGCAGGGCTGTGCATGCATGAGACCCCTGTACCAGCTTTTTTCCAACCAGCAGAAATGCCTCATGTAACTGTACAAGCCTTTTCCAACCAGCTAAAATTTCTCATGTATTTTTAGCTCACTGTTCCTCACCAGAACAGGGAGAACCCTCAGGGGCACCCTTGAGCACCCCTGGGGGCAGGATTTTCTATTTAAGGAGGGCCTCTCTGCCCTATCCAAGTTGTATCATCATGCCAACTGGCCTAGTTATCACCCATCCCTACTCACCCCATCAACCCATCTATCTGTGGTACCTACCCAGGTAAAATATTAGTAGTGAATCAGTTATAAAAGGAAAACAAGAAATCAGAAACCAAGTTATTACCCATCTTTAACCAATTAAACCACCCACTAGGTGCTTGAATAAGGGTTTTTCTGTGACCTAAATATTCAGCATCATATTAAAGAAACCCCACCCATTAGTTAATAAATAACCCTTACAAAGAAAGAGAGCACAACAAAAAGAAACTACCAACCTTCCCTCTGCCCAGCCCCCTCTGGGTAAACCCATCCTTGGGTCCTCTCCTGAACCATCCCTTTGATAAACCCTCAAACCCTTTAATATTGGGATATTGGTTAAGAACAAATATATCTGATCAATAAATAACCAATAACCCAATACATCTGGTCTATTCTTCAACAAATCCTACCAATACCACAGTTAATAACTAATCTAGGTCTGATCTGAGACCTATATTAAGTCTCAAAGAAACCAGCCATTAATTTAAATAAATTATTGTGCAGACTTACTATAGTACTAGAAGGGCAGGCAATTCAAAACCACTCTTAGTAAATACTAATGCTCCAAAGGAGTAGGAGTAATACTAAATTCCCCTTCATGGACTTCCAGAAAGCTATTTGCTACTTTTATTTATAAAATCCCACAGGAGTCTCTACAATTGGTGTCCCAACAGTGGCCTGTTACCTTTAGATTCTATTAGTTATTAAATCATAACCAATATTGGTGGATTATTAGCCTCAAGAATTAACTCAATATTAAGAAGGAAGAAGGAAGAAACCCATACCAGATAATTGAAGACCTCAAGGACCACCTCAGAGGGATTGAAGATAATAACCAAGGAGCCCTATCTTCAATAATCAAGATGGAGAAAGAACTGCAAGACAAAACCAGAATAACTAGTGAATCCCTGGATAAACCAGAGGAAGACCAGGAAAGAACTCACAATCAGCCAGACCCTGGAGAAAAAGCACTGGGGAACCTTGGTAACATTTCCAAACTCATAAACCGAATTCTGGAAGAAATAACAGCACAGGGAATTCCAGAAACCCCATACACCCAACCAAGAACCAGATTTCAGACCCCAACCACAAGATCAGCATATGGAAGAATCCCAGAAGAGACCATGGAAGAATCAACAAACCCCTCCATCAGCCCAGGAATAAATATATATTCCCAACCTAGAGAAGAAGGAATAGGAATTACTAGGAGCCAATATATTGAAAGAACTCCAGCCAGAAGACCAGTCCAGGATAAATCAATGATAAACAATGATGACCAAAATGGAGTATTATTGGATGGACAGAAAGTGAACCTGGAATTTGATGGGACAGAAGTAGAACAGTATATTAAAAGATTAGAGAAACTGGCAAGGATACAGAAGGCAGGAGGGATAGATATAGCCCCACAGTTACCTTTTCTAGTACAAGACAAGAAGATCAGGGAGTCTATAGAAGATATGGAAGTCCATGAATATGGGGACTGGGACCTTTTGAAGAAGGAACTGAAAAGGAAATGGGGCACAGCTACCCCCCATAGGAGGTTCAATGAAGAGTCCATACCAAGAATTCTCAGACATAGCCAAGAGCAGGGAGGCTTCAAGACTAAGTATGACTTCAAGCATTTCATTTGAAGCTATGAGGAGATGGTTATTTACTTCATCAGAATGGGTTATGACAACACCAACTGGGAAAGTGGAGAAAACCTCTGGAAAGCTTTGTCCACTGATATTAGGAGGGAAGTTAACAGAGAATTGGCCCATGCAGGAAGAATCAAGATTGCAAGAGATGGCAGATACCTCCCACCATATTAGGAAACCTTGAAGAAATTTGTCAAAATAACCTTGTCCTTATGGGATGTGGATGAAGAAGAAATCCCTTAACCTATCATCAAGAACCTATTGGGGACAAAGAAGGAAGTCAAGTTTCAGCAAACGGGAATGGATGAGCTCTTGAAGATGAAGGAAGATGTTGACAAAATCACTATGGCTCTAAACCAGAAGCAGGCACCTCCCCACTTTGACAGGATCAACCAGGGAATGGCACAAAACTACAGACCCCCACTTCCCAGTGCAGGACCCAGGTGGCCAATCATATGTTACTATTGCAAGGATGAACTCCATACCCAGGTCAACTGCCCAGACTTGACAGAAGATATAAAGGCCAAGAGGGTGTTCAAACAAGGGCCCAATTATTACTTCCCAAATAGCGAACCCATACCTTATAGCCAGCAGGAAAGTTTCAGAGATCAGGTCAAGAGATTTTCAGAAGCTCAACAAGTCCCAAAACTGGAGGACCCTCAGAAGCAGGAAGAACCAACCAATGTTGCAGCATTCTTGAAGACTGGGAAATGGGAAGCTTGGACACCACCAGAGGTAAATATGAAGGAATCTCAAGTTCAATGGAGAATGAGAAGATCACAAAGGTTGGCTGGAAATCCACCAGATAAGGATAACACCCAGAAGGCACCAGTGGTAGAGCAGGGACCTTCAGCACCAACCAAGGAAAAAGCTGCAGAACCAAGGAAGAGGAAGCCAAGCTACCCAGGAGCATGGGTGGAAATGGATCAAGATTCTGAAGATGAAGAAGAACCCCCCAAAGCACCTGTTAAGGAACCAGTAACTTAACCTGTGAAGAATAATCCAGTAAATTCAGAACCAGTGGATACCCAGGAAGGAACCAAGATGGAAGAAAGTTTGAAGAGGAAGATATTAAAGCAGAACTTTAACCTTACCTTGGAGGAGCTCCTCTCAGTTGCACCAAATTTTTCCCAGCAGTTAAAAGATATGACCCCTGAAGGAACCTTGGATTTGAATAAAGCCTCTAAACCAACAACCAGCAAAAACAGTAGAAGGATAAATGGATGTCAGCACCACTTTGAAGACTATTTAGATGATGAGTACCCATGCTCCATAGGCAAAAATCTCACCTATGCTTGTCCATTGGGATTCATTGATATCTGGATCAAAGGAAAGAAGATCAAGGCCCTGGTGGACACTGGTGCTGAATTAAATGTCATACCAGAGCACTTGGCAATCCAGACAGGCTTGGTGTCCAGAGAATTGTTCATGAAGGTTACAGGAATTGGAGGCCAATCTACCCCACTAATTGGATTGGCTGAAAGAAAAGTATTTGAAATAACACCTGGGGAACCAAAGTCTTCCCACTTCTTCATAACCAAAGGATCAATTCATACAGTACTTGGAAGACCCTTCTTAGTGGATCATAAAGTCAGGCTGGAATTGTCAAAGCATAAAGGGGAAGTTTTAAGCTATGAGATAGCAGGAGGGGAAAGGTTATGTATCCCAATTTGTTCACCAGATCAAGCAGGATGGCAGGTCACACCACCTATAAGACCCATGGGTATGAACAGTATTACAGCAAACTTAGAGGAAGAATAAGCCTGGCACAGTGGACAGAACATACCAGAAATACACCTTGAAGGATTACCAGACCCCTGGGAAAATAGCACCATCACCCCTGAAACACCAGTAGAAAGAGGGTGGGAGGAGGTTTTGAATAAACAAGAAGCTGAAGAAAACCTGTAAATGTTTTAACAAGTATTTGGAGGATTTTGGACCAACCTTGAAGACATGGAAGGAACCAATTGGGAAGAATTACCTGGAGCAGGATTGGACAACTCAGAATTTATAGAGCTTCTCTACAATCAATTGGCCAATAACTAACTCTACCAAGGGGACTGGCTTTCTCATTATGGACACATCCCTTGGGTAGTCAGAACCAGCCTTTATCATGGAGAAGAATGGGCCAGATTATGGATTTCAAACTTGATCAACATTCATAAGGTCATCCCACTTGAGGTCTGGTGGTCAGGCCAAATGGATAAGTAGTTTTGATCTTTATTGATGCAGCAGTAAGCCTTCAGTTTTTTTGAAGTGCTGAGGGAATGGGTGGGCAATTTTCATTTTTTATTCTCACTGTACAACATCTTGTATCTAAAAAGAAAAGGGAAGCAAAAAAAAGAGGTTCAGTACTTTGTCATGACTCATCTTACTTTAACTGCAAAAAAAAAGAAAAAAAAACTCACTGATTTTAAGTCCAACTGATGAATTTTTCCTCCCAACATTAAGTACAATATATATGTTATATATAATAACAAAAAAAATATTTATAGCTGATTTTCTTCTTCTCAGTGCCAAAGCCCTGGTTCCTTTTTTGATGAGCTGAGGGCAAGGGTGGCACTGCAACACTGTATTATTACTTCATAGTAATAAAAAAAAATTGTTACAAATATATATATATATATATATACAAAAAGCACATATAAAATTGGTTGCTAAAACAACCCCCAAAAAAAAAACCTAAAAAAAAAAATACCCTTTGTTAGTACTTATTTCTAGTAAAATAAGGAGAAAGCTTGAAGGAGGAGGCTCACCAACCAACAAGCCTGACTGGGCCCCAAAATTAAATACTGGCCCCACAGCAAACAAGACAAAGGGAGTAGCTACCGGCTGCGGAAAGGGAGGCACAATGCACCCATCAATTTATTTTCAACAAAAAAAAGTGGTCAGAAGATGCCCTAGAGACGAGAAGGAAAAAGGGGGAAGGAACTCACCAAAGCCATGACAAGGATGTTTTTTGTGGACGGAGGGGGGGAAAGAAGGCGCTTGTCGGCCCTCCTCAAATAGACATTGAGGGAGGGGAGGACCTCTCTCCCAACCGCCAAACTGCCTTGACCGCAACTACCCGCAATCTTGGGAAAGTCCAAGTGGCAATATCAGTTGTTGCAGCAGCAGAAGCACCCGCCAATTGGAGAAACAAAAAAAAAGAAAAAAAATAAGAGAAACAATAAAAGAAATGAATAAAACAATAAATAAAAAATAAGATAGATTAAAGACAAAAAACTTACCTTGCATCTGATTGAATCAGCTTGCATCTGATTGGATTGTGCAATCATTTGCCTGTTCCCACACACCAATGAATTGACCATGCGGCAATTGGTCAATTGGATTCAATTAATGCAACTAAAAGGTGGACTGACCAAGCTTGCGATTTGCGCAACCTCATGGAGCACCAGTGGTGGAGGATGTAGGAGAATTGACGTGAATTCAAGATCACCAATGTTGAATGAGCCCAGAAGGATGACAGTATCAAATCTGACAAAATAACCTTGCGGTTGTCTGAAATGAATTAAACCAAAGGATGGTATCAGGGCAGAGTTGGCATGGCGCGGAGGCAGAAAGGACAAATAGAATCTTACAGATTAATAAGAAGAAGGAAGAAGAAATACAGAAACGGGAGAATCAAGTGGTGGATTACCGGGTAATCAGATGCCTTGTTGCTGTTTCTATCGCCATCCGACATCAGGTGATCGCAAAAAAGATTGACATTGAGTGGAGCCGCGGCAACTGGTTATCAAACCTGGCCCTCAACAACCACCGCGTGCTCCATCTTCTACAACCACCTTGCACGCAACGTCCCCATCACTGCGCCGCCTGGGGCCCTGCAGATCTCACATCAATTGGAAGGGAAAAAAAATTAATTAAAAGACAGAACAAACATTCAATCAGACCGCGCAAGCAGTCGTTGAAAGGAGAATACAGGGATGAAAGAATGAACGAGTGACTTACCAAACAGTCAAGCACCTCACGGCTGTACCCATCACAATTGAACATCGGGTGACCGCAAGATCAAAATTAATCGAGGATCAAAAGTGGACTCCTAGCAATCGCTCGCAATGACCCCGGGCCCCTATTTTTTTGAATGCCTGCGTTGAATTAAGGAGAGGAGCTGCTGCCAAGATCTACATAAATATGAAAAACAAATCAAATCAAGCCACAAGTGTGACGTCAGCAAGAGTATTTGGTCAGGCATTGAGTCAGGAGAAAAATCAATACAGAATAAACATAGCAAAGAGAACAAATACAGAAAAGGAGAAACAGAAACAAGGACCTACCAATGAAAGCCCGAAGGCTGTATTCAAATCCAAACGCCTTGCCCCTGTACGTTGTCGTGTTTGGAATACTTGCAAAAGATCGATATCATCTGGTTGGGGGGATTACAGGCAACTCTAGGCTGCGAAATCGACTACCGCGCGCGGTAGTGCCCATCCTTGTACAACCAGCCCGGGCACCTCGCGCGCCCCTTCGTTCGCAAACATCCCGCGCACCTCGCGCGCCCCCCTCCGCTCGTTGAAAGCCCATGTCCGCCTGCAACCAAAGCCCGCGCGCATCCGCAAAAAAAAGGAAACAAACCGCCATCAAAGACTGGATCCAAAAAGGGGGTATATATATAAAAGAATACATAAACACAAAAAAAAAGGTAAATATATAAAAAATATATATATACATATAAAAAAAGGGGTATATAAAAAAAATAAAAATAAAAATAAAAAAAATACCAAACAAAAAAAAAAAAGAATTAAAAAATAAAAATAAAAATAAAAAAAAAAGGAAAGATGAATGAAATAAATGAAAAGGCTCCTAAGCAAGAGCATAAACTGCTAAATCTATTGTCACAAACATCAAGCTGACAAACAAAACCCCTAAGCAAGAGTTTAAACTGCTGGGGAAAAAAAATTAAACAAAAGGAGTAAATAAAAAAAAATAAAAAAAAGAGGAGGGTGTATAAAATAAAAGAAAGACTCCTAAGCATGAGTCTAAACTGCAAATATATAAAAAAGAATAAAAATAATAAAAATAAAATAAAAAAAATGAAAATATAAATGAAAAAAATGAATGAGTGAAAGAGATAAAGGAATGGAAAAATGAAAATAAACCTTACTCAAAACAATTATTAATGTAAAAAAGGATTCAACCCAAAGAGAACATGGAACACTAGGGAGAAGGAAGGACCCATAGACATCAAGACTGGCTTAACTCAAGATTGGACCCAATGAAATATTTCAAGATGCTTCAAGGTCACAAGTAAACAGGGACCAATTAATCTTCAGCTAGAACTGTCTGATTGAAGGAATTACATCAGGTTTCAAAGGAAAAAGTTATCTATCAGATTTGAATAGATGCAAACAGGGTGTCAAGGCCTGAAACTAGAGGAAAGATTCAGAAGAAAGGAAAAGGGGGAATAAAATGAGGAAAATCTGTCTTTGGCCATGAAGTACCATAGTATATGGAGAAGGGGAAAGAAGATTGAAATTTAGAAAAAAGGTGATGAGAGGGGAATCTTGCTTTAGCCATGAAGTATCATAGTATATGGAGAAGGGAAAAGAAGATTTAAAATCAAATCATAGGAACAGAGGAAAATGCCAAAACCTGTCTTTATCCAGAAGAACCCTACTATAATTCAACAACAAAGAAGAATGGAAATGATTTAATTATACCTTTACTTGCTACATGGATACAATCAAGAAATAATTAAGAGGAGAAGATTTAGAGATAAAACAATCAAGATTTCAACAGGACCAACTGGATCACTAGGATTCTCTGGACCTTTGTTTTATTCTATATGTGATTATTAGTTTTTTTATTATTTATGTCTCTCAAGATCAATACCAAGAAGAAGAAAAAAAAGAAGAAAAGAAGAAGAAGAAGAAAGATAGGATGTGGAGTCTGATGTGTATGGACAGGAATGCTGTGGACAGAATTAAGTCTGGGGGGGATGTGGTAGTCCAAACCTGTCCTATAGCCATCAGACTCACTTTTCTAGTGTAAAAAAAGCTCAAACCATCAAGGTAACCTCAGAAATGGATTCTAAATCACAAATAACCCATAGTAACTCAGTCAAAGTACCCCTCTATCTCTCATGGATTAGAAGATACAGCCCAAGAAACCTTCAACTGTGGCAAACTCATACCCAACCGGGTGTCACATCTCTGCGGAAGACATAAGGCATACCTAGCAAAACCTCAAGTACATAACAGTGGCAGCTTACCCTCAATACCAGGACCATACACCAATCCTGTCACCCCAACCAGAATACAGCAATACAGATACAGGAGGCAGTACAGCTAGTTCAGCTCCTATCACCTCACCCAGAAAGCAAGCAAATATACATACAGGAGGCTGTGCAGAAGTGTACAGGAACAGTACAGGCAGGGGGAACTGGAACCAGTCTCAACCAGGACCAAGCAAATAAGCAAACATACATACAGAAGGCTGTGCAGAAGTATACAGGAGCAATATATGTAGGAGGAAGTGATACCAAGCAAACTACTAGAACCATGCAGTACCAAACAACCTCAGCACCACACAGAAATTTATGTAGTCAGAAGCATGTGATACCAAACAAACTACCAGAACCATGCAGTACCAAAAAACCACAGCAGCACACAGAAATTTATGCAGACAGATGCATGTGATACAAAAAAAACTACCAGAACCATGCAATACCAAACAACCACAGCACCACACAGCAATTTATGTAGTCAGAAGCATGTGATTCCAGACAAACCACCAGTAACAACAACCCACAGCAATACACAGCAATATATGCAGGCAGTCAAGACCATTCAGCACCAAACAAAATAACCAGTGAATGAACAGCAGCACATGTAGGGAGAATCAAGTAGCACCAGACCAACCATCAGTACTGCACAGGAACACATTGTATCTGCACTTCACAGCAGTTTATGCAGGGCTGTGCATGCATGAGACCCCTGTACCAGCTTTTTTCCAACCAGCAGAAATGCCTCATGTAAATGTACAAGCCTTTTCCAACAAGCTAAAATGTATCATGTATTTGTAGCTCACTGTTCCTCACCAGAACAGGGAGAAACCTCACAAGCAGCCTTGAGAACCCCTGGGGGCAGGATTTTCTATTTAAGGAGGGCCTCTCTGCCCTATCCAACTTGTATCATCATGCCATCTGGCCTAGTTATCACCCATCCCTACTCACCCCACCAACCCATCTATCTGTGGTACCTACCCAGATAAAATATTAGTAGTGAATCAGTTATAAAAGGAAAACAAGAAATCAGAAACCAAGTTATTACCCATCTTTAACCAATTAAACCACCCACCAGGTGCTTGAATAAGGGTTCTTCTGTGACCTAAATATTCAGCACCATATTAAAGAAACCCCACCCACTAGTTAATAAATAACCCTTACAAAGAAAGAGAGCACAACAAAAAGAAACTACCAACCTTCCCTCTGCCCAGCCCCCTGTGGGTAAACCCATCCTTGGGTGCTCTCCTGAACCATCCCTTTTATAAACCCTTGAACCCTTTAATACTGGGACATTGGTTAAGATCAAATATATATGATCCATAAATAACCAATAACCCAATACATCTGGTCTATTCTTCAACAAATCCTACCAATACCACAGTTAATAACTAATCTAGGTCTGATCTGAGACCTATATTAAGTCTCAAAGAAACCAGCCATTAATTTAAATAAATTAATGCACAGACTTACTATATTACTAGAATGGCAGGCGATTCAAAACCACTCTTAGTAAATACTAATACTCCTAAGGAGTAGGAGTAATACTAAGTTCCCCTTCAAGGACTGCCAGCAAGCTATTTGCTACTTTTATTTATATAATCCCACAGGAGGCTCTACAGCGTGAGTTGCAAGTAGGGGTTGCACGTGCTTCCCTGGCCCATATGGGCTACCCTCCCCCCCAAATGGGCCATTTGAGGGGGGATTTGGGGTACCTAGGCACCCCTGGACCACATGTGAGTCCTTTCAACCCAAATTTTGGGATCTGGCATACTATGTGGGACTATTTTTGCACCACAAAAAGCAATTTGGGAATGAAACACTCAAAACTCTTGAAACAAACTTTGTACACACACACCACTTTCCCATTGCATAAATCAATTTATCTCAAAATTAATTTTTGAGAACCCAAAATTGAGCGCACTTTTGGTGTTGTTGGATTGAAAAATGCATGGAATGATAAATTTCTGTTAAATTTTTTTTATTGAAACAGTGGGAAGCCCAAGCCTTCCAAGATTAAACAAGGATACCTTAAAGGACTTAATTAAAGTTTTACTTAACAAAGGTTTTGAGTAATCTAGGGATTTGGGTAGGGAGTTGGAAAAGAATAAATTGTAAGCCCCAATTGCATCCTCATCTAGAGTTACAATTGAGGAACAAAATTTTTCTTTGCAACAGGAAAATATTGTTCCGCCACAGGTTGAATTGAATAAAGGTGGTGGGTTCTCATTTCAAATTTCATTTGAATGAATTGTATTTTGCTTGAAAAATACAAAAGTAAATAAGGGTTGCCAGAACGCCTTGACCCTCCTCCTGTGAGAGAGCTTGCTACTAGGAAAGATGCCAAGACTTATTGTGAGAAATTGGAAGCTATGCATGGCTACACATTGACAACTTTCAAATCAAGGAAAAAGAAATACTTTGTGGTGGTTATTTATAGACAAGGCGGCAAGTAGGATCAGCACTGGAAATTTGAGTTGGAGCAGCTCAAAAGTGGTTAGAACTCCACATAACAATAGGCTCAGGAGGAGTGTTTTGGCAGACTGTGTAATCTTGAGTACAAATTAAAGGGCTCAGCATTGGTGCAGTGTGCACTTTCCACCACACAATAAGCCAGAGTTTTTGCCTTTTGCATACAACAAATTTGGTCAAACATCACTTCCCCTCTGGGACTATGGATTTAAAAGTGCGGAAGCATTTGATCAAGGCCAAGTAGTAGAGACTAGGAAAATTATGAATTCTGCACTGAGGTTGCAGGAGTATGGGGCAATAAAAACTGAAGCTGAGGAGTTTTCATGCGGATTGTTGGGGATCTGTAGTAATTTTGCATGTGGGATTGGGAGCGATCCACTACGGAAGATCAATGGGGATCTGTTGTTAGTTATGCATTGACGCAACTCAACTGTTAGGGAATATCAGAAACATGATCACCAAACCTACTGCAAGTCATTGGATTGGGTAAAGGATTTGAATATTTGTAAGGAGGATCAGTGCGGAATGCACATAGGCGGTTAAAGGAGGGGTCTTTCTTTTGTAGTATACATTCTTTTGGGGGAACAGTTCAATTTTGGAGTTGTATATATAAGGAGGAAACTTTTCTTACCGGAAGGGAGGAGGGGGAAGAACTTTCTATCAAGAATGGAAAGTAATTTATAAAAAGAATCAGAATATTATTGGAGATTATTGGATTATATTACCTTAGATTGCGTACAATAAAGTAGTTTTATATTTTTTTTCTGCTTCAAAAAACATGATTACCAGCTGGTGTGTTTGGAGTCTTAATTAGGAAATAGTTCAAGCGCAGAGCTTGTTGAGGAGTCCACATTGTTTATTTACTATTACTTCATTGAAATTTAGCTTTAGTGGTTACCATTGGGGGAAAGATAGTTTTGGGGATAACGGAATAGGGTTTAGGAGTGATTCTGAAACTGCTGCAGGACATAGTAACTTTTCTTGCAGAAGTGGATGATATTTAGATTTGCGGAGGCAACAGAGGGTAACTCAAGGGCTTTGGCCTTTTCAGAACTTGGAGGAGTTTTTTGAGAGGAATTTTAAAGAACACAAAATCCCTTTCAAAAACGTGGATTTAGCATGTGGTGAATATGGGGTATATGAAGGGCCATGTCTTCACAAACCTCAAAGGCAAACTCACACTAGGAAGGTTGGGTTTCAATTCATTATCTGTGCAAGTAGGAAGGTAGCATGTCTCATGTGGAATCTCTCCATCAGAAATGGCATACACAATCATCAACCATCAGAAAGTCCTTCAGTCCATCCTCAACTGAGGAGAATATCAGGTCAAGCATTAGATTTAATTAGGGAAGTAATGAAAGATGGAACTAAAAAAGGAAATTGAGAAAGATTGATAGTGGAGAATACATTGATCTTATAAAAATCTATAACACTAAGAAAAAGGTGAAGCTTGCAGAACTGGATGGGAAAGTTTTTATGGATGCTCTATTGGAAATGCTCTAGGAATCCCAGTGGGTTTCCAGGTCCAAATTTGGTGGAGAGGGTCACTTAGAGGCCCTATCCTTGGCTCATCCCAAGTATACAAAACTTTGCAAAAAATTCCATCATATTGCATTGTTGGATTGTACTTATAAAACAAATAGATACAACATCACTCTATTGCATTTTGTAGGAATGACTGCCAACAAAAATATTTTTACAAAGGCTTTTGTTTTTATAAAAAAAGAAACATATGGGTTTTACATTTGGGTATTGAGCACATTAAAGTAATTGGCTTATGATACCAAGAGGCTTCCAAAAGTCTTTTTGACAGAAAGTGAAAAAGCTCTTATTTGTGCTATTAAAAAAAGTTTTACTGAGTCATCCAGACAGTGTTGTACATGTCACTTATCCAAAAATATAAAAGCAAACTGTAAAGTGCGCTTCATTAATGAAAATGACTGTTGGCAAAAGTTTATGACTCATTGGGGCAAGTATGGGGCCTCTATAATGAAGGGGGAGGCAGAAGCAACTGATGTGGAATTCAGATTAAGCCAATTCATGGCTTCTTCTATTTATCTCTTTTGGCAGTGCTTAATTTAAAACTTGTATACAGTGTTTCTTGAAAGACCATGGGGATATACTTGAGTATATGGAAAATAATATTTTTCCTATCAGAGAGACATTTGTAACGGCTTGGACTTGTGTCTACCCAAAATTTGGAAATAAAAATACGTCTTGGGTAGAAGGGGCCCATTCCACTTTTAAGAAATTACCAGTGGGATTTTTGGAAAACAGTTTGGATGTGTGGAAACACCTTGAAGGAAATATTAAAATTCAGATCCAATTGGTCCATGCAGAATTTAAACACTCTTGAATAAAGTTGGGCAGATTTCTGCCAATTGAACTGTTAGCTTTGGTTTAAAAATTGTCAATTGCGGCAATTGAATTCATTAGGGGACAAATTGAGAAACTCAAGGGCAATCATGATGGTGAGGTTTCTTCAAATTAATATTCAAAGACAATGGGCTTGCCCTGTTCCCAAATTTTAGGTAAATTACTAGCATCAATAGGATCTGTTGTGCCTGAGGATTTTCATCCTCAGTGGCAGTTATACTATGAACCTTCCAATGAATTAAGTGGTAGCTTTGAAGGGTACCAATTATGGGATTAAAAGATTAATGATTGGATTGATAGATTGATTAATTGGATTGAAAGATTAATTATTGGATTTACAAATTGAAAAATTGAAAAATTGATAACTCTTTTGCTTTGACAGTTTGGAGCAGATGCAGGACTTGATGAAGAAACTCAAATGTTGAAAAAGTGGAATTTAATGTATTGGTAACAACCTAAGGAACTTAGGTTGGAGATTATTAGTTCAAGGCTAAAACAAAAATACAGCTGCTTTGATTTCAAAGCCAAGGCTTGAGTCAAAGCTTTCATGGTCAAGCAGCTGTCAACCAAAATTGAAAGCTACTCGTCATGAGCTTTCAAAATTTGAGCATGTTGAAAGAGCAATTAAGAGGGAAAAAATTGTTGAAAGCGGACCCAAGATATCAAAGACAGTAAGTAGTCTTTTATTTTGAGTGAGAAATGTTCATTTTCATGGTTTCATTAACTGATGGGTAAATGATTTCTGATTTGAAAGGATGGCTCTTAATCTGAATCTCATCTTTCAGAGAATGAGAATGAAGAATCACTTAAAAGGGGATCAGAAAGAGAAATGATATTAAGTCTTTCATTTTGAGAAATTTTCATTCTTATGGTTGAATCAACTAATGGGGTAATTATTTCTGCAGTGCAACAATGGCTCTTCATCTCATTTTCATAGTTCAGTCAAAGAGAATGAAAGTTCATTGGGTTTGTTGCTGTTGAATCCAAGTCCTTTTTGATGGATGAAGCAGACCAAATGGAGGAGTCAATCAGAAGCTCATCTTTGGTGAGTGGTGATTCCTTTAATGAGGTTATAATGATGGCTAACTACCTTGTGATTTTAGGAAGTGAATTACCTCAATCAAATACCTGAGAACTTACATAAGTTCTTGGGTGGGGTTTGGGATCCTGTAGGTGATGGAAATTGTGGTTTTAGAGTCATTGATAAAAAACTTGGTTATGATGAACACAGTTGGTTTCAAGTGAGAAAGGAAATGCTTGAAACATTGAGGAAAAATAAGACGTGCTATGCTAAGATCCTTGGTGATATTAAAGACTTTGAAAAGATTGAAAAAAACTTGAGTTAAATGACATCAATGAATATATTCCCTCTTCAAAATGGATTTCAAAGCTTGAAATGGGTCAAATAATAGCAGATAATTATGGAAGACCAATATTTTTCATTTAAATGTATTCATGCTCTAGGTATAATCCTACAAAAATGGGGGTAGAAAAAAAATGAGGTCCTATGTTCATTTGCTTTGTTAACAATAACCATTTTGTGCAGTTTGTACTTAAGGGAGATGTGATTCCAATCCTGCCCATAGTTTCCAAACCACGTTCCATGAATTCTAAATAATCAGCTTTTTGGGTTGATCACCTCAAAAATCAACTCAAGATTTTTTCTAACTTATAGATTGATTTTATCATTTTAATTTTCTTTCTGCTGCTGATATTGTAATTCTATTAATATAAAGGGTTATCACATTTGGAACATCATTATGTTGAGTGTTTTGAGTTAACATCATTATGATGAGTGTTTTGAATGAGATTTTAATGGTAATTCAGTTCAACTTGTGTTGGAATGATCCCATCAGAAGCTTAACTTGTGTTAAGCTTGTGATGAGATCAGCTTAACACAAGTTGAACTTTTTTTTTGAGTGTTTCTACTTGAGGGCTGGTAAAAAGACTTGTATTTTATTGGGCACTTTTACTTTGAAGATGGTCAAAAAAATTGTATTTTTTTGACCCTTTTAATTTAGGGCTAGTCAAGTTGAACTTGTCTTTTTGGGACATTTAATTTTTATTTTGTCAGGTGCTAGTCAAGTTGAACTTACTTCTCATTTTTAAGGCCTTTTTCATTTTTGTTCCTTTCTTGGTACTCATATTTTTTCTTTTTTTGTTTTTTTTTTAATAAAAGAAAATATATATTTAATTTTACTTCTTATTATTTCTCATTATTTCCTTTTATTTATTTTTGTTTATTTCAATTTATTTTTTTTTACTTTCCCTCATATTTATTTGTTTTATTTATTTTTATTTATTTTTGTTTATTTTTATTTATTTCAATTTATTTTTGTTTATTTTTGTTTATTTTTTATTTTGGTTTATTTTGGTTTATTTTGGTTTATTTTTATTTATTTCAATTTATTTTTGTTTATTTTTGTTTATTTTGTTTATTTTTGTTTATTTTCATTGATATTTATATATTTTCATTTATTTTTGTTCATTTTTATTCATATTTATTTAAATTTATTTTTATTTGTTTATTTTTATCTGTTTATTTTTATCTATTTTTATTTATTTTTATCTATTTCTATTTATTTTTAGTTTTATTTTATTTCTATTTTAATTTTTTTTTGTCGTGAGCGGGTATTAAACGGCTTTATGCGACCCTTTGGGGTCGCAACGGACTGTTCACAGCACCAAATCAGGTTCTCAGCCGCCGTTCCCGACCTAATCTGGTCGCAAACGGCTGCTCACGACTGCACAGGGTCGCAAACGGCCGCTCGCGACTCAAAATAGGTTGGGAATCTCACGTGACCCCATTTTAGGTAGTGAATGTGGGTCGCGGGGTCGCGAATTCAACATTGGCCATTGCAAAATTGTTTAACCAAAAATCCATAAATTACAAGAATGATAAGGAAAATATGAAGGATTCATTTCTTTGAACAAAGTTTTACATTTCTGATTGAATTCAAATGAATAGCCCATGAATTCAAAATATGACTGAAACATATTAAATATTAAGTCTCTAAAAAGGTATCCAGATCATTTGAAAGCTTACAACAAGAAATTTTTTCAATTATGAGAAAAATGAAATAAAACTAATTTTCTTTTATTCAAAGAAATCAACTTTTGGTATCTATCTGATTATATTTCACTTGATTGGGTTTCTTATGTGATTTTAAATGATTTTTTAATTCGTCTCATTCAATTTGTATTTGAAATTCTTATTTTTATGTTTATTTTTTTTTTGGTAAAAGATATTTACAAGGCCTAGATTAAAAAAAAAAAAACTTTTTCATATTATTAAATTTATTATGGTCCTCAGTGGATTCCTTGTTGTAATATTTAAAAAGTTTGATTCTTTACTTACCACTGAGAAGAAAAGGTCTTTAAAAACTTGGTTGTCTGAACTCACACCTTTTTTGTTAGTGCAATTTTTTTTTAAGTTTTAAAAACCTTACTTGAATGGTGTAATCCGCCAGAAGGCATGAATTTAGTTAAAGAAATGGAAATAATCACTCCTTTCTTTCAAAAAGGCATGAGTTTATGAAATAGGAAAATCTAAAATCATGGTTTTTTTGGAAAAAAGAAATAAAAATAATATTTTCAAAGGTGTAAATTTAGCCTGGGCATTTTAATTTTTAACTCTTTCAAAAGTTATTTTGGTGAGTCAAAATATTATTCACTTTTTTTCGTTTTTATTTTATAGAAAATTAATTTAATTTTTTCCAAGTGACTTGCTTCTTCTCCTTTTTCTCCTTTATCCTAAATTTTTGTATTCTTGGGGAATCAATTCCATTTCTTTTTTTAGCAAGGAGGTCCGCAGCCAAATCATTATTCTGAGTGGCTCAGATAGCTTGAAACCTAGAAGGTGTAAAATAATTGGATGAATGGTAAACCTAGACCAGGATGTTCAGATTGCAGCAAAAGTTAAGCAACAGGAAATAGCCGGTACAGGAGTATCAAACAGTAATAACAAATCAACAAACAAGAGAAGTGCCTCTACCGGCAGGGTGATGGCCCTTGAATAGACTAAGTAGAGTTGTTCAAGCATTAGAGACAAAGATGACGCCAATCCTACCAGGGAGACTTGTTGACTAGGAAGATCCCATCAGTTGATGATTGGGAGATTGGGCTGAAGGATGAGATGATACCTACTCCTATGTTGATCCTGACGGCAATCTGGGGATCCAAGTTGATGAGGTAAACGTATCTAGCTGATTCAGGCCGGTAGTTGATGATTTTTTAGCTGGAGGTTGAGGCAGATGGTTGAGACTGCGAGGACTGAAGACTGAGCAAAGGATATAGGAGTAGATGAGGCGAGATATAGGAGTAGGTGAGTCATCCAAGCTGTCTCCCGCGGTGGGAGCGTCTGCGACAGCTGACGGTGACTGAAACTTTTCAAGGCCGGAGCAGCGCTTCCGGCGCTTGGTAACAACATTGAAGACAGTGAGAAAAAGAATAGGAGGAAACAGAAACTTAAGACATGACACATGACAAGCACAACAGCAGCAGAGATGGGAAGACTGTGAGGTTAAAGAGTGATTGTTCAGTAGAGGATAAATGAGACAAATATTAACACGCCCACTCAGCTCAATATCAGGATGATATTACAATCCAATGTACTTAGCAAGTCTTTCCACAGACGCGGTACTAGCTGCTTTTTTTAAAGATTCATCCAGCATGTCTTGGGATGAGATAAGCTTAATTTCAATGATTTGGTTGTTCCAGTCGTTCCTGAGACTTTTAAGTTTTATATTGATGTACTTGGCGTGAGACTTGCAACCAAACTTTTTGATTTTATTGTTGAGACCTTTGTTATTGATTCAGTGTACGGGGGGTATTGGTGTGATCCTCCAGATTTCCCCTATGAGATGGTTGATCCACCTCCCTTCAAGATGACCAGCTGAGAGTGCATTGCATTCAGACTCCGTTGAGGAGTGAGCTATGCTTTGCTGTTGGCGGCTGGTCCAGTAGATGGGTGACCCCTTGAGCAGGCAGATGAGCCCTGTTTGAGACAGTCGAGTGGTAGGATTGTCCCCGCAAGTTGCCTCACTATAAATTACAAGTCTAGTCGCCGGAGTCCTGGATCAAAGAAAAAGCCAATAGTCTATTTTTTTGAGCAGATATCTCCACACATGCTCCACTTCTTTCCAGTGCATAATGCCTGGATTCTCCAAGAAGCAGGCAAGATTTGACACAGCCTAGCTGATGTCAGGTCTGGCCAGCATCGCAATGAAATTGAGTTGCCCTATGGGTGATCAAAACTTTTTACCTAGTTCTTTGAATTCTTCAATTTCCCGTTTGGTGGCTGGTTGAAGGTGGAGACCAGTAGTGCAAGGTTTATTCAGCGGTTTGGCCTCCAGTAGGTTCATTTCTTCCAGGCCTTTCTTTATGTGATTTGGGAGAAAGAGGGCTATATAGTCCTTACCAATGTCAACTTTCATCCCAAGTAGAGTGTCCACCCCATGCGCCAAAGAGTCTTTGAACCAAGTAAGAAATTTTGATTTGAAGCCGTCAGCGTCCCCAACAACCACAAGGTCATCTACATGGAAAAAGAGAGAGGTTATTTTGTTGGCATGAAGATAGAGGCAAGTATTGCTGTTGCTTTCTTTGAATCCATTCTCTTTGATCCATGAGCTAAGGGTCTTGTACCAATTGAGGGGAGCTTGCTTCAAACCATATAGAGACTTGTTCAACTTGAGATACTTGGAAGTTCTCTTTGAGCCTGTTGGCTTTCTGATGAAGACATTCTCCTCCAGGGGGGCATGTAGGAATGCCCCTTTGACGTCAAGTTGGAGGATTTTGAGGTTTTTGTCAACTGAATAGCTGAGGAGAGCCCTTAAAGATGCAACTTTCCCTGTGGGGGTGAAGGTGTCAGATTAATCAATACCATATCTTTGGCTGAATCCTTGGACACAGACTCTTGCTTTCAGAGTGGTTTCACCCAAGTTCAAATCTTTCTTTCTTTGGAAGGCCCAGGTGGTGTTGAGAGGGTTGACAACTTTGGATTCATTGGAATCTTCCCAAACTCCAAGGTCCTCAATGGTATTCAATTCTTTTTCAATGGGGGGTATCCAGAGTGGCAGTTTGAGAGCTTCAGTTATGTTCTTTGGTAAGGATTCATGATGGTAACCGTATTTTTCCGGAGCCTTCAGTCTGGATCTATCCCTCAGGTTAGGTCTTAGTACTTTGATGATTTCAGAAGAAGAATTATTGGAATCCAATGAGTCTTGATTGACTGAGTCACTTATATCAGGTTTAAGCTCCTCCCAATCCTCACTGGTAGAATCATCCGCGGGAGGGGTCAAGTCGACACCTCTGACAGGGGAATGCATTACGGCAGAATCTTCTTTGTTGGGCAGTGGCAATCCTTCCACAGGTTGAGTTTTCAAGAACCTCACATGCTTGGTCTCAATGATCTTGCCCGACTTTGATAGAACTTTATAGGAAGAAAATCTAGGGACATACCCAATAAATAGCCCGTCTTCTCCTTTTTCACTAATCTTCGACTTGATGTTGCTTCTATTGAGGAGGTAGATAACTGTTGAGTCAATAGGTTTGAGATAATCTGACGGTAACTTGCTTTTGTGTAGCATTTCTCACAGAGTCACTCCCCCTTTTTCCAATGGTATTTGGTTCAGAGCCAGACAACAACTTTGTATGACATCATGCCAACAATTCTTGGGTACCCTAGTCCAGCTGAAAACAGATTGTAAGGATTCCATAATAGTCTGGTTTGCCCTTTCATCCTTGCCGTTATGCTGAGAGTGGTATGGTTTGCTAATGAGATGATTTATTGAATTTGATTTGAAGAAATTTTTTAGAGAGTCATTGAGGAACTCTCCTCCTCCTTCCGAGACAACCTCTATTGGGTACCTTTTTAGCATTTTTGGTTCATTCTCAATTACAAATTTGATTGTTTCAGCTGCTACATCCTTGGAAGGAAGTGGAAAGCACAAAAGATACCCGGACAGGTTGTCCACAATGGTGAGGGCAAATCTCATTCCTCCCTTGGCTGTGGGATTGAGCGGCCCCATCAGGTTAAGATGAAGACAATTGTAGACTCTGGCTGCAGGATCTTGATCCTCTTTGAATGGTGCCTTTTCAATTTTACTTTTCTTACAGGCTAGGCATTTGAATGTCTTCAGTGTATCACCTTGAATCTTGAAACCTAGATACTTCTCCATCCGATTGATACTGGCATGACCAAGTTTGAGGTGAAGATCTTTGAGTTTGGCCACAGTCAGGTAACAGGAAGGGTCTTTCTCAATTTGAAGAGCCTTTGTGGTAGGAGACAAGGGTTCCAAGGGCTTTTCAGCCTGAATCATCAGCAGATAGTTCTTGAAACTCCCTGTCAGGGCAGTGTCCTTTG
The DNA here is from genome assembly GCA_025617555.3 of Puccinia polysora. NCBI lineage: Eukaryota > Fungi > Basidiomycota > Pucciniomycetes > Pucciniales > Pucciniaceae > Puccinia > Puccinia polysora. The sequence goes on along the minus strand of CM062622.1, from coordinate 8,504,085 downwards.
ATCTTTGGATTGTAAAGGATGGCTGTTTGGATTTGGAATTGACTCTGAGATAGCATCCCTTGAGCAATAGGACTCCAAGGGACACTAGATTAACCGTGGCTTCAGGGACCCAGGCTGCATTCTTGAGGTGAATGGTTTTGCCGGCGCTTTGGATTTTGGCTGTGCCAAGACCCCGGATTGCAATTCCCTCACTTTTCTTTCCCGTTTTGATGAATTCATCGCCAGGTTTCTCAGTAAACGTCAGAAAGGAGTTCCTAGAGTGGAAAATATGGATTGAGCATCCACTGTCCAGAATATATTGATTGGGGTGAAGTTTGACCAGATGGTTTGAGGCGCAAAAAAGGAGTAATTGAAAAAGTGGGATTCAGCCAGATTTTTCTTTGTGGTACCACGTCTTCCTTTGTTTGACTTTTGTTTGGGTTGGAGCTCAGGGAATTCAACCCAGCAGGAGGAGGCTGGGTGTGATTTGAAGGCAGGATTATGTTTTCTGTTTTTGCATCTGGCAGTATCAGAGTCCATTGAGTTGTTGGAGTGATACATGGCTGAGTTGGTGTCTGAGGTTTCAGCTGCCTTTGATTGCACTTCATTTTGGTGCTGGACAAGATGATTTAGAACAATCATGAGGGATAATTTGTTTCCTGAGTGCATAATCTGATATCGCATTGCCTTGGGAGAGTCCGGCAGCTTGAAGAGGATAAGATAGCTGAGGATGTCATTGGGTAAGACTATTCCAACTTCATCAAGCTTCCCAAGGTGAGCCTTTACTGAGGTAACAAAACCGTCTATGTCAATTAGGTCAAACCCTAGGTATAGGAAGTTGAAAAAAATTTGGGCTTGATTGGCTGCTTGACTGGAGGCAAAGTGATCTTTGGCGGCAAGCCAAATTAGTTTTGATGAGTCCTCATTTTACGGGGTTATGATGTTGGTGTGGGTTCCAGGATCCAGTTTTGAAATGAGATATCCTGCCATTTCATCATTGTCTGGTATGTCTACGTGGAGGTTGGGTGAGTTTATAAGATCTAAGATTCCTTGCATCTTGAATAATTGCTCCATTTTCTTCCTCCAGATGGAGTAGTTTGTCTTGGTCAGCAGTGGAGTTGATTCCATGAGAGATTTAAGAGCAAGTGCCTTGAAATTGCCTTCAACTCCTGGTCCAGGCGATTCAGTGGTTCTTGTGGTTATGCTTGTTCAATCCATTTTTTGGCTTTTAACCTTGTAAAATAAGTGGATGAATGGTAAACCTAGACCAGGCTGTTCAGAGTGCAGCAAAAGGTAAGCAACAGGAAATAGCCGGTACAGGAGTATCAAACAGTAATAACAAATCAACAAACAAGAAAAGTGCCTCTACCGGCAGGGTGATGGCCCTTGAATAGACTAAGTAGAGTTGTTCAAGCACTAGAGACAAAGATGACGCCAATCCTACCAGGGAGACTTGTTGACTAGGAAGATCCCATCAGTTGATGATTGGGAGATTGAGCTGAAGGATAAGATGATACCTACTCCTATGTTGATCCTGACGGCGACCTGGTGAACCAAGTTGTTGAGGTAAACCAATCTAGCTGATTCAGGTTGGTAGTTGATGAGTTTGTAGCTGGAGGTCAAGGCAGATGGTTGAGACTGCAAGGACTGAAGACTGAGCGAAGGATATAGGAGTAGATGAGTCGAGATAAAGGAGTAGATGAGTCATCCAAGCTGTCTCCGGCAGTGGGAGCGTCTGCAACAGCTGATGGTGACTGACACCTGTCATTGCCGGAGCAGTGCTTCTGGCGCTTGGTAACAACATTGAAGACAGTGAGAAAAAGAATAGGAGGAAACAGAAACTTAAGACATGACACATGAAAAGCACAACAGCAGCAGAGATGGGAAGACTGTGAGGTGAAAGAGTGATTGTTCAGCAGAGGATAAATGAGACAAATATCAACAGAAGGGTGGGGGAAGTTGGTGAAGTTTTGTCAATTAATGTGTTTTTTTCATTGCTGAAAGTTATATTTATTATTCTCAATGATTCCCTCTGAAATTGACTTAAGTAAAATAAATAGTTTTACTTTGTTGTTTTTTGGTCATTCCTGTATCATGTTTCATCATTTTTTCAATTTTAACCCAAAAATGTTGAATTTAAAGCATCAAATAGCCTTAAAAATATTTTGAGGAATTTTTGAGGTCCTCATTTCCACCAAAAATTGGTGCAAATTTAAATAATAGCAAAGAAATGAAATTTTTCTGTTTGAATTTTTGAAATATTTTCCTTCACTCACCTGAATGTTCTAAACCTCCAAAATTATTCCCTTCATTTCATAAAAAACCCAAAGCTTTGTTTTATATTTTCCTTCAAATTCCATTTTTGTATCTTAAAAATTCTCAGACACAGAAAATTGAATAATCAAAGTGTGTTTGAGGTGCATTTTGTACAATGTTTCATCCATTTTCTTGAAAAAATGATTTAGCTGCATTGAAAGAATAAAACCATTTTCAAGGGAAAAATTAATATTAATTTTCATCCTGGGATGGAATTTATGTTCCTCAAGAACATTCCTGGAATGAAAATAAAATGATATAAATTCATTGCACATTTCTTGTTTCCTTACTTTATTTTATCAATATTCTTTTGGAAAAAAACAAAATAAATAAAAAATACTTTCCTTCTTGAACTCATCTCATATTATAGAACTCATCAAAATTAAATTGAACTTTCACTTTTGTTTATTTTTATGTATTTTTTTTCATAAAGGAAAATCATGGCCCCTCACAAATATTGAATTGAGAAAAAAAATAAAAATTGTATAAATGGGATTTCATTACAGTGAAAATTGAATTTTATAAATTGGACCAATCTATTTTATCTTATTTTAATTTAATTGATTTGTTTAAATCCTTAAAATAACCTTAAAGAAGTTGATTCTACACTAAACATAAACTCCAGTCACCTAGACAAAGTACCCCCTATCTTCCATGATTTTAAAGAAAAATTTCAAAGAAAGTATGGAAATCTCATATATAAATCAGTTATAACAATCCCAGTGAAAAAAATACAGAAATTTCTGGTAAAATACCAATAAATACCAGTTAAAACTTGCTTTTAGACAAAAAAAATGAAAAAACACTCCAGTGGAGCATCTGCCAACAATTTAATATTTTAATTCATAATCAATTAACACGACTTAGCAGGTCATAAAGTATGAAACTTTTTTCAAAATTAATCAAAAAGAAGAAATAAATCAGTAAAAATGCATTAACTTTGAACCCAGGGAGTAAAAAGGCCTTATATTTTTCCAAGAATTCATTCTGTTGATATATTTTCAACCAATTCACCAAAAAACCCTATAATCATTTACCAAAAAGCAGGATAAAATACAGAATCAAACATGTTTCAAGATTTAAAAAACTTGCAGAAATAACTCAGTACACATCCCTTCCCTGTAACATCAGGGAGTAAAGAATGCCTCAGATTTGTCTCATAAGTCACCCTGTGGATGTATGCACCACCAATTAAACCATAAAACTGAAAAATATTTTCACAGGAGAAGAGTGGCATACAGGAGCATCCGTGTTTCAAAATTGTACCAAACAGACCCTATACCTCAAGCTTCAGTCAAAGAGATAAGTATCATATACATAAAGTTTTCTCAAATTCATCTGATCATTCACCCTGTTGAATTTTCTTCAATCAAATAATTCATAAAAGTAATGCACATTAACAATAATAAAGGTCTGCAGGGCACATGGACTTAATAAATCATTGCATACAGAAAAATTCTCAACCTCATTCAGGCAAACACACCACTAAAGTATATGTCACCAATTTTGAAAATTCTATTCCTGTAACAGCATAATTTTCACTTATTTTTTATAGAACTTCATTTCTTAGCTTCTGATTTCTTTCATTTCTTCTTATTGCTCCTTTCTTTCCCATTTTTCATTTCTCTTTCTTTTTATCTTTTTCCTTTTTCCATCTTCATTCTTCTTCATCCTTCATCAATTCATTCTAATTTCAACATCTAACAACCTGCATTCTCACTCAACATTGATTTTCCCAATCTTGTAACTGGTGAGTGTCACTAGTTTTCAATATTTCTGTCAGAATGTAACCTGACACATTCATCTTCATCAATCCATCTTTCATTTTTCTCACTAAATTCATCTTATTGACTTAGACTGTCTTCTTCAATCCCATCCATTTGGTTTTTATTTCAAACTCTCATTATATTCAAGATCCCTTTTGGTTGTTAATTTTTTCTAACTTTAATCTTTCTTATTTTTCTGGTTTTAATCACATTTGAATTCATCAAATCTTTACACAGTTCAAATATAAATACGATAAATATTTAACCAGAATCAGGGGCACATGTAGTGCAAATCAGGTTTCAAGAGTTACCTGCCAGCATGAATACCTCAAGCTGAAGTAAATTTATGGATTATTTGAACCATCAAAAAAAATCAGATGTGTCCCAGAAACCAAACTTCTAAATAATTTTCATTCATTTCAATAATAAAAGGCAAAATAGTTTACCAAAATGGAAATGCATGCATGCCAATTTTGTTTTATATTTTTCCAACCAGAATGATTACCTCATTTATCTTTCCTTCCCTGTACCTTAAAAGGGAAGGTATTTACTCAGATTTATCCTCAGTTGAGCCATGAGTATCCCCTGAGGCAGAATAATTCTCTTTAAAGAGGGAATTTTTCCCTATCCAAGTTGTATTCTCATCCCATTCCAGGACATCATCCATCCCCTTCAGGTAAATAAAACATCAAACTCAGTTAAATTTTCCATTCCGCTCATTTAAATAATCCATTTAATCTTCCCCTTCCATTACCATATTATCTCTCTATGGTAACTACCCAGGTAAATACTATCAGCTGAAAAAATGTTTAAGTAAAATTAAATCAAATACCAAATAAAGCTCACCCTTTGGGAATTGAATTATTACATCAGGTGCTTTTAATAAGGGTTCTTCTGTGAATTAAATCATTTGGAATCAGATCAAATAAATATTGCCATTCAATCATCAAACAAAACCTATCAAGGAGAAAATTAAAAAAACAAATAACCAAAATTTCCCTTACCCAGATTTCTCTAGGCTAAATCATCAATAGTTCCTCCAGCTTTAAAATCTTCAAAAAATCCTTCACTATCTGTGTTTTCAATTTGTTTAAGATTGCATATATCTAATCAAATGGGTAATGATTCCTGCCCTTTAATCCAAAATAACTTGGAATAATCTTCCATAAACTACCAAAATTGTTCAATACTCAATCCATTTTTTATCTGAGACCCATTTCAATTATCAAAGAAACAATATAATAATTCAAAATAATTACTGAAAATATGTATAGTTTCAGATGGGAAGGCAATTCAAAAACATCTTGGTTTTCTAATGCACTGAATTGGAAGAATTAATACTGGATTCCTATTCAATTAACCACAGAAAGCTAATTTCCAATAAAATCCCACATACCAAGTAGTCTCTAAATCCTGAAAACTCCAGTCTCTCCCCCAAAAAAAAGAGCAGGATTTTAAAAATCTTTGTTTTTAAAGATCTTTTTGGAAGTAAAAAGGTCTTTTGAATGATTAAATTTACAGTCATATTCAGTAATTTATTCTTTCAAATTCAATATTCCATTTTAATTATGAAGATATATAACTTGAAGGAAATCAATCTTGTATTTTCCTGATTTGATTGGAGAAATCATGATTCCTCATTTTTAAAAAAATTATCTTACAAGCGCATTGCTATTTCAACACAATGAGCTTACTAATGGCATGCCATTTTTGGTGTGCAAAGGTCCACAGACAATTATTTATGGAACACAAAGGTTCATTTTCAATGTTCCTGATTTTCGCATGCCAATATGCAAAATAAATGGCATATGAACTTTAATTCTTGGTGTTTGCATATGTGAATGCCCAAAGTGGTGGGTAATTCAAAAATAATCTGTAATTGAATATTTCAAAAAAATTATAAAAGCCATTGAATCATGTTAAATCAGAAAATGATTTGAAAATAATCCACTCAATGAGATCTCAAATACTGTGATAGCAGAAATACAATAAAAGGAATTATAATCTTTTCATGATTTTTTACTTTATAATTAAACAAAATTATTTTTTTTCTTCAAATAAGTCAAAAAATCATAGGAAATAATGAAAAAAAAACCAAGAAAAAATAAGGAATGCCCCATTAATTAACTTTAAAGAAGGAAAAACTTTTTTCAAGGAATTTTGACCCCTTTAGAAATTTAATCAATCAAAATTGTAATTTTGAGAAATTTAATGTCAAATGCTTTATTTTTGGTCTCAATTGAGCTTCAAAAATCCTTAACCAAACATTAAAAGAAGGAAAGCCTTGAAAATGAATCAATTTTGAGTTTTTTTCATTTTTCTTGAAGTTTCTTCTGCATTTGTTTATACATTTTTCCAATTTTTTGGAAGAAAAACTTCAATTTCTACAATTATTAAGGGAAAAAAACATAAAAAAATATATATTTCAGTTTTTTTAATTCCTTTCATTACAGAATCTCAGAGGTTATCAAGAGGTTTTTCTTCTATATCTATTTTCATTTAAATATGATTCCAAGTATTTTCCATAATTGTTTCAATTTCAATTATTGATTATCTTAATTTAAACAGCAATTTTTGGAAAGTAGAGTTACACACACCATTTTTTTTTGGTTTTCATATTTCTACATGCCAAGTTTTTTGGTATGCACAGTCCATATGCAAAAAGGGTTTGATTTTTTGTGTTTGGGCTTGTGCGCGCCAAAAATATTTCCATGTGAACCACTGCACACAAAAATGATTTAAATTTGGTTTGAAAATGCCAAAGAAATGGTGTGCCATTTTCAATTGGGTAGCTTCAAAACAGCTGCATCCAACAATAATATTTCAGTCTGTGTAACATGAAATTAGTTAATTTTTATTTTTTGTATTGTTCATTTGGTTAGGAACTAAATTGATGGATTTTTCACCAGAAAATTCAGAATCTTTCTCCTTTTCCTTTTCTTTGAATTCAAAATATGCATATTAATGTGGAAGCAGTATTTTCCTGAGCTTCCAGCTAGCAGAAAACCATTTGCAAAAATGAGTAGGCTTGCAAAGATTCAGAAAAATTATTATGTCACAAGAAATTCCAAAATTGTTAGAAATTTTAAATTTTCTAATTTTTGTTCCATTTCATCAATAAAAAAAAGGATTATAATGAGAAAAGGAATTATTTTTTTGAATTTAAACTCACAATCCCAAGAATATTGCCAAAGTTTTGGAAGCATATTTTAACTTTGAAGCCTGCTGGAAGGTTCAACACTTTTTCATGTCGATTTAAGGTGATTTCAAGATTAATTATTGGTTCATTCTTATTTTCAGAAGTTTTATCAATGTTCATAATATTTTCAAAATTTGTAAAAAGATACATATAGATTTTATTTGGGTGCAGTAACTTTCTATTTTCTCACCTTGTCAATATTTGAATCCAACTACTCAAACTTCAACAACTTGTGGATCACCAATCCCCTAAGGCTGTAACTGGTGAGAGTTTCTGTCCCTTTTTTCAACTACACCATTCCACACAATAAAACAATGATATACAGCTCTTACTCATCTCCAAGGTTGACTCAATCACTCAAAACAAAATTATCAATGCAGCAAACTTCAATTGTGCCAATTCAAACTGGCTTTCAATAAAGCAAAGATTCTCCTCTCCCAAAGCTTCAAAAAAGGCCAGAAAATTGTGGTGGCGGTTTCTAGCCTTGGGATTGGGAACTGCATCATGAGTTTATTGCTCAGAATCAGATGCAGCTGAGCTCGGCATTGGCTACTGTGGGCTCAGAAACTTTACGCAGCAAAGCTCAGAATCTTGGGGGACTGAAAATCTGTGGTCTTCTCCAAGAAAGCAGATGCAGAAACAGAGAATATCTGGCTGAGTTTGTGGGTTTTTTAGTTTTGGAAAGTACAAGCAGTACAACTGCACGGGGTTATCTGGGGGAGGATACCCAAAGGGGGGTGTTTTGGGCTGATGCAGACAGGTACAGGGGGGGGGCTCCAAGTAGGGTGCGGGCAAGGCCATGCCATGAGAAAGAAAAACCTGGATGGATGTAATTGAAGGCGGATGTTGAGGGTTGGTGGGGATGGAAGCTTTGGGTTGCTTGTTTCAGTTTTTTGTCTACCTAGGTTAGGTTTGAGAAGGGGGTACTAGTAGCTCACTCTCAACTCTGGGTTTTAGATAGGATAAAGGGGCACAAAGAGAACCAATTCCTTCAATACTTGGAAGAAAGGAAGGAAATCCCCTAATCACTTTTCACGTTCTCTTAATCTCTCTCTCTCTCTCTCTCTGATTGCTGGTTGAACAGCGCTTTCAGCTCCTTACAGATGCAAGGGGGAAATAAATTCCAAATCTTGGGGACAAATGACAGATTTCACTCCTCTTGTTACCACAAATTTCAATAAATTCCTTCACATTTAATTAAGGGAAGAAGAAATTTTCAATTTTTTCACCAGAGTCAAAACCTACATCAGAAAGCTGTTGTACATTGCAATAGATATTCATTGAGAAATCCTTGCCTATCTTATTCTTTTCATGTTTTCAGCCTCTCTCCAAGGCTTGAAGAGACAACTCATGCACTCCAAAAAAAAAATTGGAGTTAAGTTTTTCTGAAATCACCTGATCCATTACAACAAGGACAAAGCCAAATCCTCAGATCAACCAAACAAAACTGTTGAATCAGCTCTTTTCTTTGGAGTAACCAAGTTCAAAAAGCTTTCTTGAAATTGGTTTTTTGAAGGCTACCAAAAAACAAAAAAAAGACAGCTTGCATTCCAAAAAGGAATTCTTTCACCTTCAACCCAAAACAGCTCCAGATTGGTGGAGAGAGAATCAAGCTAAATGGAAAAAGAAACAATATAATAAGAAAAAATGATACCACTACCATCCTTTTGTTACCCAATGGATCAAGTCCAATGTCCTTTTGAGTAAAACTATATTAGTTAAAAGCAGGGCCTTGACCCACATCTTCAATGATCAAAGATTCTTCCTAAGTTTTGATCATACCAAAAAAGACTCAATATCCACCAGGAAAGAAGGTGCCAGTATCCCAATTGAAGGAACTGGAACAGTGAAACTCTTGTGGAAGGACATGAAAATTCTTCTCAAAAATTGCCTGCTTGTGCCAGAAACAGTCATAAATCTAATCTGCCCCATTCAACTTATCAGCAAGGGATGCACTCTTCTCTCTGAGAAGGGAAGATTATAAGTTTGCAATGAAAAAAAATGGCCATTGAAGAATTCACTCAAGAAAATCTTTTTGTATTCAAAAATACCAAATAAATCAGAGAAAACTTCTGCTTGCTCACTTCTGAACTCAATCCAAAGCAGTTGGTCAAGGATCTACATCTTGCCTTTGGACTTGCCTCCCCGGGGAAATTGAAGGAAATAAAGAACATAAAGGTGTATGAAGGAGACCAATTCTTCAGGTACTTTGCCCTCAGAAAGACACCAAGACCCCATTCAAGCTTCACTCATATGAGGTAACTAAACCCTTTGAGAGAATTAATCTAGAATTTAAAGGTCCAATAACAAAAAAATCACATTCCTACAAAAGATATATCCTAACCATAGTCAAAAATTCTCAGGCTATCTAAGTGGAATCCCTCTACCAAAAAAAGGAAATAACCTCAAATTCTGGATGGATATCCTCAAAAGACAAAAAAACAAACTTGGATCATTTTCAAGTTAAATCTGCCTGGCAAGGGGTACATAGTTCACCTACAACAGGCTAGGCACCTACTTCAAATAGGAAGGAATAAGACTACTCTTCTCTGAATCAAATCACCCAGAGCACAATGGCTGAGAAGAGAGAGCCAACCAAAATATTTTGAAAATTATAAGAGAAACCTTGGGATTGATTTTCAAAACTCCCAAATAAATACTTTTACAAGATACTCAAAGCCTGCTGTCTGACTCTCAACCAGATTCCCAAAAATGGTTGATCTGGCTCCCTTTCACAACCACCCCAGAAATGCAAGGGGCTAAGGGCAGAGGTGATACTTCTTACAGAACTCAGGATTGAGTGATGAGATAGATTGCAATGGAAATAGGTAGAGTAATGACAATGATAATGAGAAGGATAATCCAGGAGTAAGGATCTGAAGGAGATTGATATTTAATGCCTATAAGAGTAACACCAAAGCAATAGGTGAGATGAGTAAGGTAGACTGGTTGGCTTTATTGTTCTGAGATCATGTCTATTGGAAGAGAACAATCAATAAGAAGTATTACACTAATTCCTTCAGGGCAATTATTCAAGGAAGAAAGAGAGGCCAATATATGTGAGAGCTGAGAGGGAGGCTTTGAGGAGTGATGAATGGTGCTGGGGCTGGAATTATGCCTTGTATATTTACATTTTTCCCAATTTTCCTTGAGGCTGTGGCTTGAAAGATTGGGTAATGCGCCTGTCCAGAAAGGTGTGGCATGTAATGAAATGGAGTATGGGTTTTACATTGATGAATATGTACTATGGGTTTACAGTATGTAACTCTCATACCAGAACGAGTTGAAGGAGAGATTGTCAGCCACAAGACAATTAGACTTGTCCAAATGTCTGCAAAACTCATATGCCTTGCTGGTATAGTGGTTAAGTACTAGCCTCAAACCCCATTTCCTGACACTAAGGTCACTGGTTTAACCCACCATAGAGCCAATAATGAAAATTGATTGAGATGTTCACAATTATACAATAAATTTTGATAATATTTTATGATATTTTATAAGTATGGTTTTTATGAGTATTTATTATATAATTAAAAACTTTATAATATATATTATCAAGATGGGTATCCAATAAAACTTTAAATTGATTTATGAGAACTCAGATGCGTCCCAGCTATTGAAGATTACCTCCCTATAAGTTCCCTTCCTTTGGGGACAAGCTACAGTAATTAATTTCATCTATACTCTCCACTCTGTATAAACCAATCACATAATCTTAATATTATCCCTCTTGGGGATGTTATTATACTTTGATAAACTCTCCTGAGCCTTGAGAGCTTCCACTTAGAGGTCCCTGAGCTTAGTTTTAGATTATATAACTTTTGGGGTATGTAAATAGGACCCTTTACATTGAAAATCCCCCCCCAATGAGCACTAGTACCCTATTTCTCATTAGGCAGGATGTGATGTGGTTCTGAGCCCTTGAGAACGAAACCAGGGAGAGACTAGCACTCCCCTGGTGATTCCTTAAGTCCCCTGGGGGCTCCTGTTACCTTAAAAGAGGAGATTCTTCACCCTATAGCCCCTTCACCACCAGTTATATATGATTAATTATTTTTAAAAGAATACGGCAAGAGTTAAAAAGCCCACCAAACTTATTCTCAAGCAGAGATTTAGTGAGGCTATCAACTTTAGTATTATATTAAACTGAAAATCTTATTTTAAACTTCAATTTTGAGTGGAAGGTCCTAATTGGAGTAGAGCCCCTTGTGTGTTACTCATATAAAGGGTGTGAGCTTATTTATAAGAAAAGCTCCTTTGAGCTTCATTTATTTGGATCCAGGCCCCTTGCCTTTTTAATACAGGTTTAAGGTGCGGTTTTTTCCCACAATACCTTTTTATTGTTTGATTCTGTGAGCTTTTAGCTATTGTTTGAGTTATTTGAGTAAAAAACTGACTTTAATATTGGTTTTTGTCTTATTTTTTTAGTTATAACCACAGCCAAGTTTAGCAGTTGATGTTATATTCCTGACGGAGATGAGGATGCACCAAGCCATAGAGAGGGAGATTGTGAGCCTGAGAGATTGTCTGGGACCTGCAGTGAATGAAGGAGGATAATTCAGGAGGTGCAGAATGTAGATTCAGGGGTAATAGCTTTTTTTTACTGAGGATTGAGTCTGGCTGAGGACACTTAGTCAAGTTGTGGTCATGACAGTACCCCCCCCCCAGAAGAGGGAGGGGTAGCTTCTGATACCCATAAGAAGAGGTTTTATTAGATTGAGATATTCACCATGACTGAATTTTCCTTCCCTTCAAAATATACACCACCATCACCACCTGACAGCTGTCCATCCCTTTCCTCCAAAAACAGATCACCCACCCTTTCATTCACCATGGAGATTACAAATGGCTACCATCCTTTGAACCAATACTATCCTCCCTTCTCCAGATGCCTTGAGACTGAGACAAGCTGCACCACCAGCATCACCCCCTATTCCTGCAATTTTGAATAATGTAGAAGGTACATGAGGCCTTGTTCTGGAGCTTCTGAAAATGAGAGGAAGGTACTTGTAACAGTTGTGTGGGTGAAGGAAATCTTTGGAGGTAAATTCAAAGTGAAGGAGGCACCTGAAGAATCTGAAGGTAACTAGTAGGGTAGGGCTATCAGATGGAGAGTGCTTTCTTTGGTCTTCTGGTTTCTGAGGGGCTTCCTTCTCACAATAATTTTATAGTCTGCTCCTAGTTGAGGGGTTAAAGGATAAAATGAAGTTTATGGAGAAGAGAAGGTTGGAGCTGAGGAAGTAGGGCCAGTTTGCCTTAGATCAGACGTCAAAGAAGGATGCATCAACTTTGAAGGCATTGGAAATCTGCTGGTGAAAATATTATTTTTCTTCTATCAGCTCAATTGCGGAGTCTGAAGGTGTAGAAGAACCTTCAAACCAATTTTGAAGCTGTAAAAGCTGTTAAAACTACTGTTGAAGTGTTCAAAGCACTTTGAAGCATTGTTTAACTGGCAAAATCAAATTAGTCAAAGCTCAAAGGTCTTGGGTCAAGCTGATCAAATTTTGACGTAGTGTTGTTGAAGCTGTTGAACATTGTGAAAGGAGGGTTACACTAGTTTTATTCCAGTTGAAGCAAGGTAAAAGTAGTGATGAAGGGATAAAAGAGGTTTTGAAGCATCAAAGAAACATCAAATTTCAAAGCTTGAAATAAGTTTGAATTTTCAAAAGGCAACCTGTCAAAGCAGCCCTCATTCCCCTCAAATTCAAATTCAAATACAAGGAAGAGGATGAAGATTCTCCTGGAGAGCCTGATGAGGAGGGCAAAGAAGAAGAAGGAGGAGGATAAGTAGAAGGAAGAAGCAAAGTGAAGGAAAGAGAAGTAGAAGAAATAGAAGAGGGATCCCCTGGGCCAATTTCTGTTTCATACTTGGTTGGAAGAATGTTGGCCAAGGATAAGGTACAAATTAATTTTAGTAGGATGAAAAGGGAAGACTTTGGGTTATATGCTTGCTCTGGAGGAAGGTTGGTTGGGACAATGGATGCTACTGAAGATGATCCAGTTGAAGATTTGAAGACTATTGAGGAGAAGGTTGGAAGATTTTCTAAAGATTCTAGAACCAATATGATCTTTGGATGGGGTTTGGATAATTGGGAAGAGTTGTAGAAGAAAAGAAGGAAAAAAGAAATGAAGAAGGAAGTGGTAGAAGAACTTTAATATTTTCTTTCTTTATCTGGGATTACTTATAAACTAGGAGCTACTTCTAAGGATAAGGAGGAGTGTGAGAGTAGGAAAATAAAGCTAGATAGTTTTTGGTCTACTGAGATAGCTAAATTGGTGGATAAGATTGAGAAGGAGTTGTAAATATATATTTTCTTTCATTGATTGAATGATGGAGTAGAAATGGAATTGATTTATTATATGAGATGAATGAAGTGAGAATTGTAGATAAGGATTGAAATTGTGAAGGAGAAGGGTATTGATGATTTGGAAGGCTATCAGGATTTGGTTTTGGATAGATAGAGGTAGTGGAAGTTGTGTAGTAGGGCTGAACATTTTGGGAGGCTGGAGACAGGTTTTAATGAGGTTCTTTCAGAGTCTTTTAATAAAACTTTCCATTTGAATAATTGGAGGAGTTTTCCACGCCTAATCTTGGATTCAATGATCTGAGTCACTTCACATTCTTCTTGGCCATCAATTTCCACTTTTTCTGGAGCTGGTTGGTGGCTAGGAGAATTTGGATCTGAAGAGTAAGTTTTGAGAAGTGAGACATGTAAGGCAGGGTGGATGGATGACCATTTATCAGGGAGTTGGAGCTTGAAAGCATGCAATCCTATTTTTTCAATAATTAGAAACGTAACCAAACAAAACTCAGAGAGCTTCTTGGAAGTTCTCTTAGTATTTATATTCTTTTCAGATACCAAAAATTTATGCCCAGGAGAAATACCTCTAGGAATTCCTGTTCTTTTAAGGTCATCATAGTGCTTATACTTATCCATAGAATCTTGTAATTCTTTCTTAATTTGAATCTGGTTCTTCAAAATCTGATGTAAGCAGTGACTAGCAGGTTGGTTGCCAAAAACATGCAAGAAGTCAAACTAGGATGCCTTACATAAATGGTGAATAAATTTGATTGGTGATTACAAGAGTGAACACTGTTGTTGTAGTAGAATTCTGCAAAGGGGATCCAAGTATCCTAGTTTTCCTGGTTATAAATGATTTACATTCAGAGATATTGTTCCATTAATTGGTTTTCTCTTTTAGTTCAACCATCTTTTTCAGGGTGGTAACCTGTGGAGAGGTTCCTTTGGATCTGTAATTTTTCACAAAGTGTTTTCCATAAAAAAGAGATGAAGAAAGAGCCTTGGTTACTTATGACGTCATTGGGAAGACCATGCTTGAAGAAGACATTTCTGATGAAACCCTTAGCTAGTTCAACTCCAAATAGTGTGCCTTTCAGCTTACTGATACCAGGAACTTTGCAGTCCTTTAGATAGAGAAAGTGATATTGGTGTTGGAACAATAATAATTCCAAGAAAATACATAAAATGCTCAGAGATATTGATATAATAAAAGAAAGTGCAAATTTTGGAGTTTGCTTTGGTTAAAATGGGTTAAATATTTTTAAAGAGGGGCCACATTTTATAAAAGACTGGGGATCTTTATTTAAACAACCTCTCTTCAAGGGGCTCTTTCAAACTGTGTAAAGACCTTGGGACAATGAGGTCCTAAGTGATTGCTCAAAAGGGGTTAACTCAGGGGGAATGGTTGGAATGGCTTTCTCACAGCACTTATTCCTGGAGGCAAGTATGATATAACTTACTACTTTAAGCAGAAACTCCAAGATACTTGCATAAATTTGTGGATTGAAAGGGTCTCAGGACAATTGGTGGGGTTTTCTGCTGATATTCTTCAATGGAATTAATGATGGGGTTAGAATTAATAATTATACTATCAGAATGAGGCCATAAATAACTTGTTTATCATTTATAAACACTTGATCATGGATGGAAATGGTTCTGGATTGATTACTTAAAAATTACTGGGGTTTAGAACATCCACAAAGGGCTAAATATATAAACTTTTGGTGAAAAAGGACCTTCTCAGGGCAAGTAGAGAGGTTTGTACTGGTGGGCTAATGCTAGCAGACTGGACAGGGTTATTTTTGAACGTATTCTCAGTGCTTTTAATCAGCTTGACCTGTCTGTGTAATATTTATGGGTGAAATAATTATCAGAATTTGTTCAAATGTTAATTTGATATTTTTACAGTTCTGGAATATTTCCTAATTTTGCATTACTTTCTTTTGAGTGAAATTTTCAGAAGTAGATATTTTTAGATTGTGAGCCATTTTATGAACATCTTGGTAATTTTAATAATTTTAGGGGAACTTTTTGATATGTTTTGTGTTTCATGAAGGTTTGATAATAAAATTTATGTCACAACCTTTATTATCATTTTCCTTAATTTGTCTGTCTTATATTTTGAACTTCATATATTTTATTCAATTTTCAGATGTTTCAGAAATCCCTCTATCCTTCAGTCAAGTTGTTACATATGCATGATGCATGCATGTGGGTTTTAACCTGTTCCTGCGGTACCAGGCTGTCGGGAGTGATGCCAGTAACTTTGACAGGTGCATCCCTGACATCTATTTTCATGAATACAGAAACCATGGCAAGAAGTATATTGCATGCGGGTTTCTTGACAGGCGCCTACATTTTGAGTTTCAGGCGCGTGTACCTTTGCTGAATGGATGTGGGGCTGTGCGCAGGAGTTTTGACAGAACACAAACCTGGCTGTAACTCCTGAAATATACACAAAACCTCAATTCTGAGTGAATTTTAGGTCTGAAACCTATACATGAAATTGCATGCGAAATGTTAAAATGACCAAAAAGTGCCATAGTTGTGCCGTGGCCTTTTGGTCATTTCCCTTCTAGTTATTTTAAAAATACAAGGATTTAGAATTCAAGGGTGGGGTAAGTGAGTGACCCTACCTTCTTTTGGGAAAGGAATCCAAATCTGTAATAATATTCCAATATTTCTTACTCTTCTTATTTTTATGATTTATATTTATTTTTTATTCTGCTTTGACAGGTTTCTCTGTACAACTAGCAAGCTTAAAGTGCCATTTTTTTTGATGAATATGGCCATGTTAGAGAAACGGTCAACAACACCAAGGATATAATTGATTTCATTAGATAAAGGAAGTTGAGAGATGAAGTAAATGGAGATAGAAGTCCAGGGGCTTTCAGGGATTGGAAGAGGTTTGAGTATTCCAAGTTTCTTTTCATGCCTTTTCTTATTCATTTTGCAAAGGTAGCTGGCTGAAACATAGTTCTTCACATCTTTTTACATTTGATTCCAAGAGAAAGAACTTTTTATAAGTTTGAGGTTCTGGTCTTGGCCAGGGTGACCTGAAAGAGGGAATTTATATTTTTGATGAAGTATTTCTAATTTAAGATGGTTAGCTTTGGCAGGCATGAGCACTTTACCCTGAAAAAGGAGTAAGCCACCAAAGGGGTCTAAGGAATAAAAAGCTACTTTTTCATTCTCATATAATATTTCAATGATGCCTTGAAGTAACTTGTCAGGTTGCTGACAAGAATTATGTTCACTCAGTTGATCATCAAGTATGTTAGCAGAAAGAAAAAAAATTTAGATGCTTCAAATTCATTTTTTTTGAAAGCTGTTGAAAATTTCCAGGATTCTTTTCTTAATATGGTGTTCCCCCTGCTGGATACACATTTTCCCAAAGTGACAGGATATATGGTATTTTTGAAATTTTTTTCAGGCCTGTAACCAATCAAAAAATTGAATTCAGAGAGGAATTCTGCCCAAAAAGCTCTCCTCCCGGTGAGGACCTTGGAGGACATAAAATACTTCAAAGAAGAATGATCAGTGAAAAATTCAAAGGGGTGAGGAACACTCAAGAGGTAAGCACACCATTTCTGGAGGGAAACCACAATAGGGCGTATCAGAGTCAGTAAACCTGCCATTAGAAACCCCCCATTTTTTTGAAAAAACCAGCCATTTATAATGGTGGGTTTGTGAAATACAAAAACCCCCTAACTGGTTTATTTCAAAAATAAAACCTGCCATTAAACCCCCCATTTATGAATCATCATCCATCCACCATCCATCACATCCAAAACACCTTTTGGAACCTCTGCCTCAGCAGATCCATACCAATCCCATCTCCATCACATCACACACATCTCAACTCCATTGCTCCCTTCTCTATTGGTTCACATCTCTGTCACTTCACAAAAATCCCATCATCATCTCATCACCCCACATCCCATCACCATCTTTCTCATCTCAACATCTCCAATAAAACTTCCCAGCAGCAAGTTGAAAAAAAGCCAACTGAACTTTAGTTACTATTTGACTCCCATTCAGACTCTGATTAAGACTCTGATTTGGAATCAACTTGGTTGGATTTGAATGCTCTATTAGAAAAGCAATACATGTTTCCAAGAAGGCAAACTCTCCACAATCTTATGTATGAAAAGCAAAAGCTTCATCTCCTCCCTGAATTAAGCTTCCAGAAACTGTTACAAACTCTATTGCCTTCATTCATAAAACCTTTGGAGATGATTGAAGACCACCAAATCTTCCAGAACAACTCTTGGAATCCTCAAAACAATCCAGCTTTCCAACTAGCCGTTTCTCTTTTTAGATGTGATCCAATGGAAATGGAGCAGCAATTCATTGATTAGAAAATATATTCTCAGTTGGTTATGGAACCATTTGTAAGAAACAAAAGGGCTTGAGCTCTAATGAGATGAGAGGATTAAAGAATGAGTGAAAGGGGCTTGTAACTTCAAGCGTAATGGACCTGATCTCAGGAGGAAAAGGACACTCCGTTTGATGTGTTGAATGAATAGATGATGAATTATACTTGAGAGCACCATGGTTTATATAGACTAAATACATGATTGGCCAACAAGTGGTTGAGTACAAAATGAATAAGGCAAAATTAACATAAGCAGTTTAAGTGACATGGTAAGTGAAATGTTATGCTTGGACAGTCTGACAATCACTACTGAGAACACAGCCTAGTTATATTTTAACCATTAGTTTAATAATTCAATAACAACAATAATATAAATCAAATCAATCCAATCAATGATACTTTGAACGCCAGTGGAAGTCACATATATACAAACTGAGATTCTAACACACCCACTTGACTTGCACTGGAGGAAGTTATGGAGCATGTTTGATTCTAATCATGTGTAGAATTGATAAAATTGACTTGGTTGATTTGTAGGTAGATTGAGTCATGAGTGATTGAGCAAAGAGTAGCGCCTTGAGGGATTTGGATCCAACTGGCTGGGGGTCCTGCTGATACAAAACAGTGTTGATTGGATTGTATTGATTGATTGATTGATTGATTGATTGATTGATTGATTGATTGATTGATTGATTGATTGATTGATTGATTGATTGATTGATTGATTGATTGATTGATTGATTGATTGATTGATTGATTGATTGATTGATTGATTGATTGATTGATTGATTGATTGATTGATTGATTGATTGATTGATTGATTGATTGATTGATTGATTGATTGATTGATTGATTGATTGATTGATTGATTGATTGATTGATTGATTGATTGATTGATTGATTGATTGATTGATTGATTGATTGATTGATTGATTGATTGATTGATTGATTGATTGATTGATTGATTGATTGATTGATTGATTGATTGATTGATT
Source organism: Puccinia polysora (assembly GCA_025617555.3). NCBI lineage: Eukaryota > Fungi > Basidiomycota > Pucciniomycetes > Pucciniales > Pucciniaceae > Puccinia > Puccinia polysora. The sequence goes on along the minus strand of CM062622.1, from coordinate 8,485,150 downwards.
GATTGATTGATTGATTGATTGATTGATTGATTGATTGATTGATTGATTGATTGATTGATTGATTGATTGATTGATTGATTGATTGATTGATTGATTGATTGATTGATTGATTGATTGATTGATTGATTGATTCTCTCAAAGTAGTATCAAAAAGAGATTTCCAAACCTGCTGCTGGTAGTTCTTCATTGATTTGATCCTCCCTGGCTCGTCTTGAGACCACTTTCCCTGCCAGCTCAGACTCCTTTGACCTTGGTCATCCTCCTCCTTCCTCGCTGTATGACTCCCACCAATAGCCATTGTTTTTGATATGAAATAGCTGTTTGTTTTCGACCGCTTGCTTCCATTGTTTGGTGTACATGATGCAATACTCTGGTTTCTCTTTGATTGCAATCACTTTCTTGACGTTCTTCAGCTTCAACAACTCATCTATCAAGGTGGGATATCCGGAGTAAGCGACCAGGACGGTTCCATTGATCAATAATCGATCCAATTTCCAAAACTCATGGATTAACTTTTGGACGATTGTGGGATCTGAGATCGTCGGCCGTTTGACTAACTCTTTGCGGACCAAGAGACCGTTTTTGGAGGAGCTGGTGAGATGACTGAGAGAGGATAGAATGAATCTTTTGGGTGAAACGAGATCATTGGATGATTTATGGTTTGATTTTGATGAATCGAGTGGATATTGTACAGTCAGATCCTGGTCACTAGAATCGATGTTTTGTTGTCCGATAGGATGATTAAGGTGAGGGGTCACCGAGAGGTTTAGGGTTTTCTCCTACTTTTTCCTCCACCTTTCAAAGGTTAAGATGTCCTTCATCTTGCGGACGTTCTTGCTATAGATTCTGCCATTTGGGTCATCCTTAGCCAATGATTCTAGGATCGATTGTCGATAGGTCTGCAGGGTCAATAAGGTTGAGTCCTTGACGGCCAATAGGAACGTTTGAGTTGAGTCTTGATCATGGGTTGTTTGGGTGCGATTGTCAGTGTGCCTTGGATGATCTTTAATCACCCGATTGAGTTTTGATGATGATGAGAGGATGGAATTGAATGAAGCCAATAGGTTATCAGCAGAGTAAGATTCGGAATGAACTCGACCGGAGAAGTTGGTAGATTGGGAAGAGGATGAGAAGAATCCATTGAGTCGACCGTCTGCTTCTGGTGATCCTGGTGGTCGAGTGGGTTCTACTGAGGTGATGATAGCTGTTTGAGGTTTGATTTGAGTATGACTCTTGAGTGAGTTCTTCCTCTTGAGATTCTTGTTAGTCTGTGGTTGGTTCTTGACCAATGCCCTCCCACCAGCGTAGAGTATTCAAGTCGGTCTGCAGGCTGTTGATGAAAACCTCAAGCGATTATCTCGATCAATCACTGGTCTGCAGGCTGTTGATGAAAACCTCAAGCGATTAGCTTGATCAATCACCACAGGTAGTTGCTCTTGATCAATCACGATCTTGAGCCTTGAATCAATTGATTGAAACTCATCAAATGCTTCCTTAGCGGCTCGTGCTAGACTTCTAGAGTTTGAACAAGTCCTCGACTGGCTTGTTGTCATTCTTCTGACTGGTTTGAATCCCGATCTTGGTCCTCTGATTGATTATGGCGTCAAGTTGAATGGATGGGATGAGCTTGATAGTCAATGACAAGGCTCATCCTAATCTCCCCCCCTGGCCAAAAGAGTCAAAGATCGGCTTTCAGGATGAGACTCTTGAAGGCGGACAGTTTTGAATGAAGTATAGTTGGCTCAGGTTGAGCAAAGGCTTTTAACCTTGTAAGAAATAAAAAGAGCTTGAGCTCTAATGAGATGAAAGGATTAAAGAATGAGTGAAAGGGGCTTGTAACATCAAGCGTAACGGACCTGAGCTCAGGAGGAAAAGGACACTCCGTTTGATGTGTTGAATGAATAGATGATGAATTCCACTTGAGAGCACCATGGTTTATATACACTAAATACATGATTGGCCAACAAGTGGTTGAGTACAAAATGAATAAGGCAAAATTAACATAAGCAGTTTAAGTGACATGGTAAGTGAAATGTTATGCTTGGACAGTCTGACAATCACTACTGAGAACACAGCCTAGTTATATTTTAACCATTAGTTTAATAATTCAATAACAACAATAATATAAATCAAATCAATCCAATCAATGATACTTTGAACTCCAGTGGAAGTCACATATATACAAACTCAAATTCTAACACCATTGACTTATACACCAAAAGAGTCATGATTGCTATCCTATCTTTCAATCCCTCATTCCTTTCTTGGCCAAACAAAGAAGAACACAATGAGATATCTCAAGTAATGGAGACAGAAGGATTTCCAGGTTTCATTGTTTTTGTTGATGGAACCACCATCCCCTTGAGTCAAAACCCCAAGCTAGATGGCAACCACTATTTTGATTGGAAAAAGAGGCAATTGTTTCATTCTTTTCCAATGAATTTGATAAAACTTTGGATCACACACTGACCAAATATGTTGCATCTCTTTTTTTAGATACTCTGTGGCCCAAAAACCTGTTTGTGATAAAAACAAGAAGTTCATATCCCTCCACACTGGTCTTTTGGGTTCTTGTCATGATTCATAGGTTTTCAATTGGATGCGGATTTCCCAACAACCAGAGAACTAATTTCACCAAAATCAATACCTTCTGGCAAATTTGGCTTATGCTAGGGGGAAAGATGTGGTTCCAGCATACCGGAATGTTTTGTCCAACAATCAAGGAAAAACCAATTTCAACTATCATCTTGCCCAATCATGAGTTTGGATTGAGCATGCAATAGGAGTCCTGAAAGGAAGATGGGCCAGCTTAAGGGAAATGCAAAACCAGCTTCAAAACCCCAAAGACATGAAGTTCCTCATCAACTGGATTTTGACTTGTGTAATCCTTCACAAACTTTTGGCTGACTTCAAAGATGAATGGGAGAAAATATTTGAAGATGATATTCCAGATCTGCCTCAAGTCACCCCCGTCTCATCTTGTCCCTCATCTTCTTATGTGAGAGAAACAATTCTACATCTCACCCTTGCTTTCTTTGATGAGTAATTTTTGATTTTGAAATATGTAAAAAATCATGTCACTGTATTTTTTTTGGTTTTGGTTGTTCAACCAAGAATCCTAGGCTGACTCACTTGGGGGTTTTTTGTCTATTTTGGTGGACTTGGACAAAAAATACCCAACACCTCACCCCACAAAACCACTCACCTCACCCCACCAAACCACCTGTCCACTCTCCTCCTCACCCACCACCACCTCCTCACCCACCACCACCTCCTCACCCACCACCTCCACCTCACCCATCACCTCCACCTCACCATCACACCTGGTAAGCTTACCCCCCTCCTCCTCATCCTCCCCATCATCCAATACTGACATCCATGCCCCTCCATCCCCTTCAGCCCCCCCCCACCTCACCTCCTTGGTTTATTCCCAAGGTAGGATCTCCCCCCCTCCTCCTCATCACCCTTCTCCCTCCCCCTCACCCCCTCTCCCTTGCTCCCAACTAACACCCCCCCCCCCTCTGCCCCCCCCACCTTGCTTGGCAATGCCAATGGCCACCCCTTTCTTGCCAATGCCAATGGCCATGGCCCCCTCTTGCCACCCCCCCTTGGCTTGCCAACGCCAAGGGCAACCCCCTTTCTTGCCAACACCAATGGTTTCCCCCCCCTTGGCTTTCCAACGCCCACGGCCACCCCCTCACTCACCAACGCGGACAGCCACGGCCCCCTCTTGCTACCCCCCCTCTCACCCCCCCCCTTGGCTTTCCAATGCCAATGGCCACGGCCCCCTCTTGCTTTGCACTTGCCAACAGCCCCCTCTTGTTTTGCCCTTCCCAATGGCTGGCCTCCCCCCGCACGCCCCACCCACCCCCCGCCTTGCTTGCCGCCAATCCCTGCCCAACCCCCTGCTGCCCAGCTAACCAAGCCACCCCCCCCTCCTCCTGCCCAGCCAATGGAACCCCACCTCTGCCCCAGCCAATCAAGCCCAGCCTGGCCCACTGACCCTTGCCCGTTTTTTTCACACACTGTTATTTTTTTTGTTTTTTATTTAAATTTTTTTTGTCATCACGTGACTAACATGGGCTCTTTATATATATATATATATATAACCCTTCTTTGACTCCTTTTTCTTCCATTCTCCTTCTTCTCCCACCGCACTCACAATGTTATACTCCAAATTGAATCCATTCTTGATCCTCACCCCAAGCAGAGAATTTTCCTGGGAGGGAACAAGATGGAAGGAGATGAGGTGACAAACATAAAGAGAGGTGGCAAGCAGAGAGCTTTGAAGCAAAAGAGGGATCAAATTAGGGCATCATAAATCTCTTTGGAACTTGCAGAGGGTTTAATCAATGAAAATGTTTTATGGTCTGGATGGAAACTACAGCCTTTGGATCTGTATCCTGCTATCACTGCCAAAAATAAAAAGAAAAATTGAAAACCCTCACCCACTGAGTTTGAACATGCCAATCAGACAATCAAGCAATTCCATTTCTTCACCCATGGAAAAGTAATTGCTCTCAATAATTCTGATCACAAGGGTCTTGTTGCAATAATTTAATTTTTCCCATTGGATAAACTTTCCAACCAAGACAAGAAGGAAATCAAATTTGTGAGAACTTTCCTTTACCAGACAAAAAAAAATTTCAACACTGTTTTTCCCTCAAGATCTTGGGGTTTAAAAATGTGGGAAATTGGATTTCAAAAATCAATTCACCCCTTTGAGTTATTTGGATGCTATGTGAAGAAATCATCCATACAATCTTCCCCTCAAGAGTACTCTTGTCTCAACCTTAAGGCCAACAAAGTCTCTCAAACTTTAGTAAAAATGTTTTGCAATTTGGCAAGACTTCCCTTTGAATGAAAACGTGAAATAATGAAGGAAAACTGCATCCCCTCCTTCTCATATCTGGAATTTGGTTCCCAGCCTAAACCCTTTGACTTCTCTCTGCATTTCACTTTCACATCCAACTCTTTTTACAACTCAACTCACATTGACAAAGGTGACATCTTGGGGTATTCCTTTTTACTTTCAGTTCCAACCAAGAAATCAAATGGACAACCTATTGAAACCAAAGATGAATTTCAAGTGTTAGGCGGTAAATTTCTATCACAAGACCTGGGGTTTTTGATTGATTTCAAGCAAAAAGGTATAGTTAAAATGGTTTGTGCAGCAAATCAGTACAAGCACTGTACATTTCCTGCTGTGGACACAGTCACCCATAACAGAATGGCTGTTTCCATGCAAATTAACAAAAAAACTCCAAAAATTTGCAGGTACTTGGCAAGTAGTAAAATATATTCTAGGAAAATAAATATAAACAAAAAAAATATTTGTTCATTGGTGAGGCTAAAAATAGTATTAAGCCTTGTAACCATTGTTATAATCAAAAATGATTTTCTTTTTTTCTTTTTTTTCTTTTTTAGTTTTTCATCAGAGGAAATATATTTTAAATTCCATCATTTGAGTAATATGCTTTAATTCATCTACCATTCTACTGCTACCACTGCACGCCAAAGCTATTTACCACTTATCCTTTTTTTTTATTTTGCCAGTTGTTCCCTCCCCATTTCCAGTTTTGCTTGCTGTCAATCCTTCTCCTTTTCCTTTTTTTGAAATTCTAGCTCAGCCTGTTTAAACTTCCACTAAGCATCCCATTTTTTTTTGATGAGCCAAACTCTTGGCTTTCTGCTTTTGAAAATCAATGGCCAGTTTAAAATGCCACTTCTCCTTTTAAAACTGAAGTTTTTCAGGTTCAATTTGTAATTTGACTTTTTTTCCAGGGGAAATAGGAATAAGCTTGATTTTGTAACCAAGGAGAATCCAATGGGCTTTCCAGAATTTTGCTTCTCCATGATCTCCTCAAACCCCCAAAATTCGAAGTGTTTCTCTTCTTTTGAATGCTATTGGGGTTGATTTTGGTGGAATTGAAGGCCTTTTTCTTTTCCTTTGCAGTGGAGGTTTGTGTGGGAACATCATTGCTCTCATTTGAAGCGGATTTGGGAGGCCCCATTTTCTTGAGTATTTGGCCATTCAGGAATGGATGAGCCTGTTTTTTTACAATCTAAATCAGTAAAGATTGACAAGACAGAAGATAAAAGATCTTGGTTCCTTACTTGAGCAGATGATGACAATTGTGGTGATACAGGGATAACTGGTCCTTGTTGGCCAAGATGTTAAGTTCTTCCACCCCAGGAAGAGAGCAATCCAAGAAAGGAATTGATTGGTCTAAGGAAGGGTTTGAATTGTTGATCAATTCTGATGTAGACGTGATTGGAGCTGATTCTGTTGGAATATCCTCCTCCACATCAGATTGGGGCCACTCATAGGTTTCATTGGGATCATCATTGCTAGGCCAAGCATCCACATCCAGGTGCTCAGCATCAACTGAATCTGATTTTCAGGCATCAAAAGAAGCTAAAGTTATGATATTGGCCTTATTTCCAAATATTTCATCCATTTGAACATAAAAAGGACAAATGGAGTCCAAATTATCTCCCACCAAGTTGATTCCCTTTGCTTTATAGGAGTTGGTGATACCAAAGCCTGTGGAGATTGAAATTGAGTGGGATTTTTTGTACTTGGTTAGATATTTCTTCAATTGCTCCTGCATCTGTTTGGATGAAAGATCCAGCCTACCTTTGTTTTTATTCTTGAGTTCATTGGCCATCAGGAGATAACCATTAGCCTTAGAGGAAGGAGGTTGGCCAAATTGTGTTTCATTGTTGGATCCAAATCAAGCATCTTATTTGGACAGAATTTTGAGCCAGTTTACCAGGATGATTTGATCAGCTCTCTTGAGCTGACTTGAGCCTGTAAAAGCTGATGGGGTAGGATTTTTGGATTTTGATTTCCTGGGGGATATTTGCTTTGGTCCATTGGATTGTTTAGTGGACTTGTGGGGGGAGGATTGCTGAGGGACCGTTTGAAAAGAGTAAGGGATGAAGCCATGAAGCAATGAGAGTGATGAAGTGATGAGAGTGATGAAGTGATGAGGGGATGAGAGTGATGAAGAAAAGAGGATAGGAAGAGATGAGAGTGATGAATTTACAAGAGGTATAAAGCAATGAGAGTTGGGATGTGATAAAAGTGATAAAGTGATGGGAGTGATGAAGTGATGAGGATAGTGATTCAATGAGAGTAAGCTGGATGTGATGAAAGCAATAAAGAAATGAGAGTGATGAAGCAATGAGGAAAGTGATGCAATGAGAGTTAGATGGATGTGATCAAAGGGATGAAGTGATGAGGATAGTGATGAAGAGATGAAGAGTGAAGAATAAAATTTTTTTCAGATCAGATTGGAGGTAGAATTTTTTGGAGGTGGGTGGAGGCAGAAAACCAGGGATGTATGAAGTGGAAAGGTGGTGGAAGCCTTTATATACTTTACTTGAAAAAACCCCACTTATTTCCAGATATCTCTGAAACTTCTGATGTGAAACAGGTGGGTTTTTTAATTTTTATTGGCGGATTTCAAATTTCAGATTTGTTTTGAAACCTAGCGTTCAAAAATGGTGGGTTTGCTTAACTCTGATACACCCTAATTGAAAGGAGTTCTTTGTCAAGTATTTCATAGTTTAGTTCAGCACTGGAAATTTTTCTGCTGTCAAAATCAATAGGGTCTTAGTGTCATCAGCAGTCACCTGGTGCATTAAAAGCACCTAGGGCATAGTAACAGGAATCAGTTTCAACATATTTTCTCAGGAGGTGATCAAAATTGCAAAGGAATGGAGCTTGGGTGAACGCTTGCTTGATGTTCTCAAATTTTTGCAAAGCTTCAGGATTGGGCGAAAAAGGAGAGCTGTTTCCAGAAATATAGTTAAGGTTAGAGAACTGTTTGTATCATTTCTTGATAAAACTTCAATAGAAGTTAGAAAAACCAACAAGAGACTTCAAGGCCCTTCTTTGTTAGGGAACTGGCCAGGAAAAGATGGTCTTTAATTTGTTTTTTTCCCTGAAGATACAATCCCTTGAGATAACATATCCAAGTTAGTCCACAGAAGGTGCATGGAAGTTTCATTTGGAGGCCTTGGAATACAGCTTGTGTTTCCTGAGTCTGGTTAGTACTTCAAACACATGAGCAATGTGTTCCTGTAAGTTCTTGGGTAAAATAAGAATATTTTCAAGGTAAACCACCACATATATTGTGAGAAGACCAGCAAGGATACCATTGATAATATTTTGGAAAGATTCTGGGGCATGAGTCAGGCCAAAAGGCGTAACCAAGTATCCATAGCTTCCAAACTGAGATCTGAATGCTGTTAAGTGTTCATATCCTTCCTTGATGCACAAAATATTTTAACCATCATTGATTTCAATTTTCTAGAAAATGTAAGAACCTGAAAATAAAGTCAGTAAGAAAGTCATTGGAGGAAGGGGGTATGGATTCTTCCGTGTAACAGCTTTAAGTTTGCAATAATCTACACATAATTGTAAAATCCCATCCTTCTTCCTGAAAAAAATGACAGTTTCTCCAGTGCTTGAATGGCTGAAACAGATAAAAATTTTTCTAAATTCTCTACTATGTAGGCTTGTAGGGTTGAATTTTTACTTTGAGATAGAGAATATACTGGCCCAACTGGAGGTGGAGGTCCTTCCTGTTTTATTTTTTGATTGGAAGCGCGGTGAGGAGGAAGTTGATCTGCTTTAACCTTGGAGAAAAAAATCTAGGAAATAATTGTAATCAGCAGGTAAATTCTGTAACACAGTTTCTATTTCTTCAGGGTCTTCATCAATATCAATATTGTCCCAGTCAGCTGAAATTTCTTTATGCGGAGTTACAGAAATGTTAGAATAAGTAACCAATTTCATGATATGCAAGGATGAATCCCTAGATTCCTCCTCCAGAGAGATATTCAGGGGATCATTGAATATCCAAGCAATGGGGGCTATTTTTGAACTCAAAGGGAATTGAATGCTGTGTTGAGGATTCAAAGGTTCTGAAGTGAGAGGGAATTAATTTGGCTGCAGATCCAAAGGCAGATGGGAAGGAAAACCAGTTGAAGGTAGGGCGTCCCTGTTGAGTTCAACAGAGTTGGAGGAAAGTTTTTTATTTGGCTGGTGTCTTGGGCTGATCACCACCATCTTCCAGCTCACTTCAGGATTGCAGTGGTGAAGAAAGTTGATTCCCAGGATGATGTCTTCTGAGAAGGGTTCTTTGACTGGAATGAATTCCTATGCAATGCTATGAAAAGAAGGAATTGATATTAACCAGGTTAACTTGTGAGTAATTGAGGAGATGTTGCCTTGTTGGTAGTGAACTTGAAGAAAGGAATGGTTTTCCCAAGCAAATGGGCTGCAATGAAAACTTTAGAACCATAGAATTAGCCATTACAGATTGAGTAGCACCTGAATCAATTAAAACACTATAAATAAAGTCCTGATGAAAGAGAATGAAACATAAACCTTTAGAAAGTTGTTCAGAGTAGTCTTTTTGTATCTTTTTTACCCTCACATCAATAGGGTGATAATCCTGGAGTACAACAGAAAAACCACCTAATTGTTTTGTTGGCTTGGGAGTTGAGGAAGAATTTGAGTTGGAAGAGGGTTTGTTGACAGTCTTTTTTCTACATTTTTCCATCTTGTGCTTCCCTCCACAATAAATAGATGGTCCCTAATTTTAATTTCTTTCCTTTTCTTTAGTCTTGAGGTTGCAGTCAGTACCCAATTCTAAGGCAGGTTTGGTTGAAGAAGATTGCTTCTAGGAAAATATTTCTTTCTTCTTGCACTTACATTTGACCTTGTCAGACTGAGGGTAATTGGCTTTTCATTGAGAGGATTTTTGCTGTTTAGAGTGGATTTGATGGGAAGTCTTTTACTTGACTTGTTTGTGGTACCTAGTTTCATAATACAACAATAAATTCATAAGTTCTTGAAGTTTGTCAACAGAACCATCATAGCTGGCTAGTTGATCCAGAAGTCAAGAGGGGGGAATTTGGAAAAAAAATGGAATTAGAAGTCTCTATCACCCCATCCAGAGACTTTAGTCATGAGGGATCAAAATTCTGTGATGTGGTTTGAAGCATATCCAGATTCCTTCATTTGAAAATTCATGAGTTCCTTCTCATCTTTTTCTAGTTCCAGATGATCACCAAAGAGATTATGAAGTTTTTCCATGAAGTGGTCCCAGTAGTTGAGTAAGAAGGAGGGCTCATGGTTGGAGAGGTGAGCTGGGTAGGGTTGGATCCAACAGCTTGCACTCCCAGATAAGTTGGAGACGGCAAACAAAAATTTCCTTTTATCCACACAAACTTTTCCCTTGTTTTTTGCAAAGATGAGCTCACAAGCATGCAAGAAGGGTCTGAGATTTGGGGGGGTTATTGCCTTTAAATTTGTCAGGGGGATTCATCAATGGAGCTTTAAATTTTCCATAGTGGGAATCAATTTTTTTTAGAGTTTAAGAGAGTTTGGCCACAGATGAAGTCATAGTTTGGTGTGAGGCTAGGAGTTTAGGGTACACAGCAGAAGGTTGAGTAGGCATTTGAATTTTGGGAGCAGGAATTGAAGTAGAATCAGATGGTGGAGATGCTTCTTCTTTCAGTCCAGAATTTGGTGAATTAAGGTTACTGAGGATCCTTGAGTCAAAACCTGAGTTTTTGATCTCTTCTTCTTCCTCATCCTCAGGGAGGGGAATCATGCTGGAATTGTACAATGAGGAATCCAATCCATAGCCTGCTTGAGGATATTGAATGATTACAAACTTCGCAAAATTTCTGACAACAGGTGGAGCAGGAGATAGGGAAGCTCTTGGAGGATTTGGAGGATAGATACCAGTATCCATAGGGTTTTAAGCTGGCGCTGGAATGTTGGAAAAGTTCCTCCCATTTCCATGGGCTTGAGGAATAGATTGGTCATGATTCTGAACTTCTAGAGTTGAACCACCTCCTCTGGCTACCCTAGATAAAGGTGGACTGGTGATGATGGAAGGTTGTGCATTTCAAGGAGGCATGGTTTCCACTTTTTCCATGGTGAAGTGGCCCAAAAAAATTACACGTAGAAGAAGGAATAGGAAGAGGAACTGGCCTCAAAAAGGGGTCTTGGGGCTTGCTTCAACCCGCTTTAAAGTGGTCAAAGCGGATGAAGTCAAAGTTGAAGGTCAAAGTGGTCAAAGTCAAAGTTGAAGTTGAAGTCAAAGATGTAAAATTCAAAGTTGCATCAAAGTTTTTGTCAGCCTGCTACTTAGCACAGAGCAACCTGACAAAGCAACAACAATAATAATATTAACAAAATTAAAAGGAACAAAGATAAATGAATAAATAAAATTATTATAAAATGAAGGAGTAGGAAATACATAAATATTATTGCAGAAATGGATTCCCCACCCAAAATAAGGTAGGGTCACTCACTGACCCCACCCTTGAATTCTTACTCCTTATATTTTTTAATTAATTTAATACAAAATGGTAAATGACCACGGCACCAGTATGGCACCTTTTAGCCATTTTAATATTTCACATGATATGTCATGTATAGGTTTCACACCTAAATTTCAGTCGAAATCCAGGTGTTGTGTGTAGTTTAGGAGTTACACGGGAAATTATGTTTTGTCACAATTCCCGCACGCAGCCCCGCGTCCCTACAGCGTTGGACTCCCGCGTACGCCAACTCCCGCACGCAGCCCCGCGTCCCTACAGCGCTGAACTCCTGCGCAACTGAATTCCCGCGCAGGTAATCCTGTGACCTAGTCAAGCGCGCAGCGGTACAGTCCCCCGCGCGCATCTGAGCAGCGGATCAGTCCCCGCGCGCATTTGAATGGACTGATCCCCACGCCTCCTATGACATCCAGGTACCGCTCAGAGAAGCTACAATATAGTAGGATCTACACTACATATGTAAAGCTACCACACGAGCATAGATTATGGTTCAAAAACCTTAAAAATCAATTGAAATTAGTTATTAACTAATTTTTAGTATTTTTTATTAATTAAATAAAGATCCAGACTCACCACAAAATAAGTTGATCAGAACCTTCAAAGACCACGAAACTACATAAGGAGTGGTCGTAAAAATTATTAAAAATTACATACAGGATCGGCACAGGATGGAGAATCAATAAACATCCACGTCTGCTCACTTTGGACCAGTACTTACTGTACAAATTGAGGATCAGTGCAGGATCAGCAAAATGACTAATCTATTGATTAACAGATCCTGCAGCTAAAAAGGAGCTGTTCCTTGACAGATCTAAAGCCAGCAGGCTAACAGCACCTTGAGGACGTGCCAATGTTGCCCTGATTGCCCCCCTAGCCTCAGCCCATGGCTAGTACTCCTTCTAGAGGTCCTCAAGCACCCAAAAAGAATATTTAAACAGGCTCTTTTTGCCCTTCTGTTTCCAATGAGTTAATCAGTTATCAGGAATTATTTATTATCAATCAGACACAGTGTCATTGTTAATCAAGTGCTTATATGAAGATAAGCAAGTGATTTATGACTTAGTCTGTAGTAGTATTATTTACCTTTATTAACCAATCAACCATTGAAGTTTAGTCAAGCAATCTACCCCATCTGCTCTGAAACCCTTCCAATTATTCCAGAATTTTCGTGGTCAAGTGCTCAGAGTGAGTGTTTCCCTTCCTTTCTAGGCCACTTGTGCTGTTAAGCCCGGCCATTAGTGGAATAAGTCCTTTCTAAGGCACCCATATTTATTCCAAGGTTCTCAAACTGCCTAAGGAGGCCCCTTGAAGAGAGGTTGCTAGTCTGTAAAGATCCCCAGTAGTATAATACTTTGGCCCCTCTTTTTATATTATATTTAAAATATTTGTAACCAAACCAAATAAACCTTGCACTTGCTCTTACCATACCATTATTGGAGCTTTAAAGTGTTTATTCTTTGGAATATTATTGCTCCAAGTTCTTTTATCACTCTCTGTAGCTAAAGGACTGCAAGGTTCCTGGTATCAGAGAGCTGACAGTTTTATTGAACCTATTGGGGTCATCAAAGTTCCATCAAAGCTTTTAGTTTTTTTCAAGGGTGCATTTTAAAGCCAATTGATGGAATGGATTTGAAAATGGATAGTTCCACAGGGAGTTCCTTTGTAAAAATGAAAGGCAACACAGTTATTAGCGCTATATCATGCACTATCCCACAAAACGTTTTAGGTAGTGGTATCCATAAGATGGAATGAGATTGATTCTACAGGTCTATAGAGATATAGAGGAGGGCAGTAATCAAGAGGAAGCAATTTTTATAATGTCACAACCACCCCAGATGTGCATGGGGCTGAGGGCACAGGTACTACTGCTCACAGAACTCAGGATTGAGTGATGAGATTGATTGCAATGAAAATAGGTAGATTAATGACAATTGTAAGCAGAAGGAGAATCCAGGAGTAAGTATCTGAAGGAGATTGATATTTGAATCCTATAAGAGTAACACAAAAGGGATAGGTGAGATGAGTAAGGTAGGCTTGTTGTGTTTCTTGTGCTGAGATGAAACCTATTGGAGGGGGCTAACCAAAAATAAGTAGTACATTAATTCCTTGAGGGAAATTAATCCAGGAAGGAAGAGAGGCCAGTATATGTGAGAACTGAGAGAGAGGAATTGAGGAGTGAAGACTGGTTCTGGGGCTGGGATGCCCCATGGTTTTAAATTTTGACCAATTGGGCTTGAGTCTGTGGCTTAAAATATTTGGTAATTGAACTGTCCAGAAAGTTGTGGCATGTACTGAACTGGAGTATGGGTTGTTCAGCCAGGAGTATTGACTATGGGTTTAAAGTATGTACTTCCATACCAGATAGAGTTCAAGGAGATATGAGGATGCACAAATCCATAGAGAACAAGATTTTCTAGAACCTGCAGGGAATGCAGGAGGATAATTCAGTAGGTGAAGCATGTAGATTCATGGTTAAAAGGTTTTTTTCTTGAGGATTGAGTCTGGCTGATGGTTGAGTATGGCTGAAGAAACTGAGTCATGTTGTTGTCATGACACTCCCACTGGGAGCTGATGCACAATAACTCAATTCCAAGCTTATGATTCAAGCCAATTGTAACCTCAGAAATTTAACTTGACCAGCTCTGGTCCAAAGGAAAGAAGTTTCATCCCAAAGGAATATAAGGTAAGCTCATTGCCTTCAATCCCCATTTCAAATCCTACCACATCCCAAGGGGAGATGGAATCATTTTCTTTTCAAAACACATGAATTTTGATTCAAACTCCCGCAATGATTTAGGAAATAATGATTTTTCAGATCTGGAATTTGCAACAGAAAATGATGAATCACCCAAGGTTTCCTCTCAAGATTCAATGAATCCAAACTCAAAATTTGAAAAAATATTGTGAAAAGCTAAACCTATCCAAATTTTTAGATGAATCATTTCAAGATGAGAGCCGGTGAAAATCCAAATAAAACCTCTCATTAACCCTTGATAACATCACCAAAACCCAAAACTGAAACTCAAATCATCCTCCTCAGATCCAGGTTCCAGCAGAAACAAGATTTCCAACTCCAACCACATGGATCCTCAGGGACCACTCCAAACTCAAAAAGTCTCAACACTAGGGTTTCCATCACTACTTTGAACCCAAAGCCTACATCAAAGCAATCACCTGTGAGCAATATGAGAAATGGAAAGAAGAAATAAAGGAATAGCTGAACCAATGTGAGGTACTGGAAGTTTGGGAAGAATATGATAGTCCAGAACCAATGAACCCTCTTGAAACCACCTGGGTCTTGAAAATCAAAGAAAATTTCCAAAACAACACACTCCTCTTCACAGCCTGCATCTGTGTGAGAGGCTACAGCCAATTTTATGTTCTTGATTTCAAATAAACCTTTGAAAAAACAGGGAAAATCTCTTTTCTTTGAGACATTCTTCAATTTTACATCAAATTGTTCATTTTCAACAGAAAATTGGCCTTCCTTAATGATCAAATAGAAGAAAAATTCATCATCAATACCCCTGATGGATGCAACAGGGACTCAAAAAGATGCTCTATGAGCTGAAACAATCTCCCAAGAACTAGTATCAAAATCTTACTGGCTTTGTCAACAAGGTTGGCTTTGTAGAGTCCAACAGTGATCCCTGCCTGTAAAAATCTCAAGAGGGAAATTTTTCCTCTTCTTTCAGGTGGATTATCTCATCTTGGTGGGCACAGGTAAAGGCTTTGGATAAAAATATAATTAAATCTTTAAGAACCCACAGTGTCATTACCCAGATACAATACTAGGAATGAGATTTGAAAAAACCCATTACTTGATCCTTCTCAGCCAACCCAAACACATTGAGGATGGACTAGGAGAACTTGGACTGGGAGAATGCATACCCTTCCAAAATCCTCTAAATCCTTACCTTCAATGGTTCATAGCAACAGAAAAAGACTTTGAATTCTTCAAACAACTAAATATCAATTCCTGATCCACAATAGGACTCCTGAATTATATAGCAAGCTAGAATAAACACAATCTCAGCTTCTCTGCGTCAAGTCTAGCAAGATTTTAAAACAAACCCAGTCTCTCCCACTGGAAGGAATTGTATCAAATCTGGAAAAACCTCAAGACCACCAAAAACATCAAACTGGCCATGAAATTTGAAAAACTTGCTGATACTCTCAGCTACCTCTGTGATTCATCCTGGGGAGATTACCCAAGCACTAGGAAATCTCAATCTGGATACCTAAGACTTTCCCATGGATCACTCTTCTCATTGGAGAGCTTCAGAAAACAAAAGATAACCTAATTGTCACCTGAGTCCTGATTCCTTTCTCAAATGGAAACTTCTTAAACACCTTCTTGGTGAATTTTCCAATATCTCCATTCCCCAAGCTATAAAAAATTTCAAAAACAAAGGTCTTGTGGATAAACTGACAAATTTTTGCTCAAATGCAAATCCTTTTCACCTTGACCTCAAGACCAAGATACTGAGAGATGAACTGAATTCCAACAATCTCAAGATAAATTTAATCACATCAGATGAAATGCTGGCAGATCCTGTTGAAGTTCTTGATCTGAGGACACTGAGCAAACTGAGGACACCAAGGAAACTGAGGACAATCAGAGAAGGAAGGAAACAGAAGGATGAATTGACAATTGACCATAAAGAGAGAATTGAGAAGAGGAGACAGAGGACTCACCTGAGAACACTCAGAAGGAAGGAATCAGAGAGATGAGACAAAATCCTTCTTTCCGCATTCAGCTCTGTCCTCAGGTAACTGACAAAAGTTGAGTGTCACACATGAGTGAAACAGAGGATGGATGAAAGGAAAAGGTAAAAGTGGGATAATGGCAGGTGAGGTATGAGACAGATTTAATGGAGACAAAGCACAGCTGCAAAGTGGAGGAGAAAAACAAACAATGGAAATTGGAGAATAAGGAGAGATGTTACAGGGAAACATAAGAAGGAAAAAGAAACATTGAGGAGAGAAAAGGGAGATATCCCAACACCCCCCCCTTTCTGATCACATCAAGAGATACCAACACAATGTTCTTGAGCTTGAAGATTTACACAAGGGAGGGGCTTGGTAAGTAGATTGGCGTGCATGTCTGAGTTCAAGATGTTTTGTACCAATAAGACGCGCTGGCAAAGGAACTGACAAATGAAATGGTGCCTAGCATTGATGTTCTTGGTTCTTGAGTGATGCTGGGGGTTGCAAGCAAGAGCTTCAGCACTGCTTTCATTGACAAACAGCAACATCTGATTGAAGCCATGGAGAAAAAGTTCAGTCAGGAGATTCCAGAGCCAGAGGCCCTCCTTTCAGGCATTCAATAAGGCCTTGTACTCAGCTTTAGTGCTTGAGAGGGAAACTGTGGGTTTTTTTTGTGATTTCCAAGAGATTGTGCTGGAGCGCATGCAAAAGACATACCCAGAAGTCAAATGTTTTTCAATAGAGTCCTTTTACCAGTCTGAGTTGTCAAATCCTTCCAGGTTGAAGCTGCAACCTCCAAGGCTGAGTCAAAGGTTGGGGGTGGTTTGGAGATAGTGCAGAACACAGATTTTAGCATCCCAGTTTGCAAGAAACAGATTGTTCAGAAACTGTGACAACGTTTTAACAGAAAAAGCAATATTGGGCCTTGTGATGCATTGGGAGACCCAATTGGCTGATTGTAGCGGCTTGGCGCTTTAGTGCAGTTTTCAAAGCAGTGCGTAAGGTATTTGAAGTGTCTTTCAGTCAGGGAGTGAGCAGTTTTGAAGGCAATGGAGGGGAGAAAGGAGGAGAAGACAGAGTCAATGTAGTGGGATTGGGAGAGAGAGAAGAAATGGGAGGAATGATCCTGTTGAATGGAGATTGATAGGAAGATTTGAAGGTCTTCATCCGCACCAATTTACAATTTTGAGCCAATGCAGTCAAAAAAATCTTGAACAAAAAGGGAAGTCCTTATATCAGCCAAGTCATCAATGTGGGAAGTGATGGCACCCACAAAAATGCCTTTTTTGTGATGAAAGTAGAGTGAGGGGTTTTAGGAAGATCAATTCAAGCCTAATGAGAGTAGAGCCGCATCAAGCTCAAGGTTCCACTGAAGCGGTGATTGCTTTAGGCCGTAAATGGCCCAGGTGACTTTGCAGACCCAGTAGGGGTGATTGGGATCCTCAAAGCTGGTTGGTTGGGAAATTTAAACAGGGTTGTTGATATGCCCATGGAGGAAGGTGGTCTTGAATTTTATTTGGCCTCCAACCCAATCTTTGTGACCCAGGACAGAAAGGAGAAGACGGAGAGTCTTGAGGCGGAGGGTGGGAGAAAAGACTTCAGAGAATTCTAGGCCTTGAACTTGGGAAAAACTCATTGTGACAAGCCACTCTTTCAGCTTTGTAATGGAGAAATCCTCTGGGTGTTTTACCTTATAAACCCACTTAAATCTGATTATTTTACAGCCCTTCAGTGGCATAACAAGAGTCCAAGTCTTCATTTCCCAAAGGGAGGTAATTTTTGTATGCGCCAACAAAATCCAGTGACAACAATGAGGGGACTTGAGCATCTGCTTCCATGTTGTGGGCACAAAAAGATCATCCTTCACAGAGGAAATTTGGGAATAGTTCCCAATCCAGTTCAGTTTTTTTTGGAGCCTGGAAGAGCAACAAAATAGGGGTGGAAGGGAGGCTGGAGGGCTAAGGGAGGGGGGGAGATACAGGGTGGCAATGGAAGAGACCCTGAGTTTGAGGAGTTGATGCTGGTGGATTGTGGGTAAGAGAGGTGTGCCGGAGGTGCAGCACAGACCAGGGGAGGATTTTTCTGAGCTGGGGGCTTTGGCAGGGGAATATTTGCTCCTGGGCATGGATGACTGCGGGTGACATGGGTCAAGTAACCATAAGGAAATGATGAATTGTTGATGATGCAGTCTTGGGATTTGATGGAAGAGTGTGGTTTCAAGTCCAGGAGACTTTATCCATTTCCTTGGTGGAGGTATAAGAGGAGGACCGCCAGTCTGGCCTTGTTTTCCAGCTTGGCGTGATTTGCTTCCAGGACATGATACCATGTTAGGCATCCAAATTGGTGAAGGTATGAAATGGAAGTGACATTTGGGAAAAGGATGGAGTTGGGGGAGACAAACCCCTGGGGAGTTTTGCACAGAAAGGATTTAAATGAAAACAAGGTGTGACAAAGATAATCAACCCAGAGGTACTTGGGAATATTTGATGAGCTCAGCAAGGCTTGGACCAGGTTGTTGATAGTTCAGTTGGACCGCTTGGCAACACCTTTAAGTTGGGGAGATTGAGGCAGCCCAGGTTCATGGACTATACCCTTTGAGGTAAGGAAGTCCTCATTAGATTTGTTCACATATTCTCCTCTGTTGTTGGTGCAAAGGGAAGAGATTGGTTTTCAAAAAAGGATATGAAGAGTTTCGTGCATTTAAGCATGTCTTATCTGGGTTGAATTGGATACACAAAATAGGCTTTGGATAAATTTTCTATGAAGGTAACAAAGTATTTTTACCCATCTCTTGACTGGGTTTCAAATCTGCATACGTCTGAATGTATCTTTTGGCCTGGTGGGGAGGAGCAATAACTCAGGAAAGTGTGGAATGGGGTTCTGGACATCTTTTAATGGACGCAAATTTGGCATTGCTTTATTGAACTTTGAGTTTTTTTTAAGGATGGTTAATGAAGCTCAGGGATTTTAGGTATTTCTTTAGGAACTTGAGGCTCAGGTGGGACAGCCTGCAGTGATATCCATAGAGTCTGTTGTCATTTTTCTGCGTGAAGGTGAAGTTGAATACAGTATTATTCCTCACATATTTTTGGGAAGGTAGTATAGGTTCCCATTGTGCTATCCTGCTTGGATAGCTGATCCTTTGGAAAGCTCCATATTAATGTTTTAAATCCAATAATTGTCCTTTGAAAATACCATGACTAGTCCGGTGTTCCAGAGACTGGAGACTGAGAGAAGCGGTTCATTGAGTTTGGGTACCAGGAGGGATTTTTTTTCCAGCAGCTGAGGTCCAGCAGACCTTCTTCCATGGAGGTGATGGTTAATCCATTGACTAGAAGGATAGGAGTGAGATTAAGTATTTTATTGTTGGGCTGATAGAAATACAGGGTCTTTGTAACTGAGCATCCTGAGTTGAAATTGAAGTTGCTTTTGAGATTCACATTTGAATGAGTGAGGTTGCATTTTTTCAAACCTGCGTTTTAGAGACTTCAAGGGATAATGGGATTATTTAGCAAATAGCTTTCTGGCGGTCAGTAGAAGGGGAATTTAGTTTACTACTAGTCTTGAATAGATAGAGGTAAGCTAAGGTGGTTTTGAATTGCCTGCCCTTCTGAACTATAATAAGTCTGCACAATAATTTTTTTTAATTAGTGGCTGGTTTCTTTGAGACTTAAAATAGGTCTCTTATCAGACCTAGATTAATTATTAATAGGGATTTTTAGGAATTTCAAGGCTATTCCAGGTTGGATTGGATTACTGGCAAGCTCCCACCAATTAATAATCAAGAATTTTTGACTTTTTCTTACTATTTTGCCAATTCCAATTAAAGGATTTAAGGGTTGACTAAAAGGTGTTTAACCAGTAGGAGGACCCAAAGATGGGCTTGCCCACAGGGAGCTGGGCAGAAAAAAAAGGTTGGTTGGGTGTTCTGTTGTGCTCTTCCTCTTTTATGAATTTACTAATCAAAAATAAGGGGTTTTCCCTCTTAAAGATAGGTGCTGAATAACAGGCCTTTTCTCAAGAACCCTTCTTCAAAGACACCAGGAGTTTAGTCAAATTTTCAACAATAATTTCGTGTTTGATTCCTTTTAACTTGATTCTGTTTCACTAACAAGCTGGTACTTATCAGGCAAAGGCCATAGATCTTAGGGGTAATACATCATGGGTGGGGGCTGAGGCCATACTCTGGGGCTGATTCCATGCCATACAACTTGGATAGGGCAAGAGAGCCCTCCTTAAATGGACAAATACTTCCTCAAGGGATGTTAAGGGCTCCCCTGAGTGCGGTTTTGAGCCTCTCTCTGCACTGTTGAAGCACATGAGGGTACAGTTACATGAGACAAATCATTCTGGTGATAAAACGTGTAAATCAGGCTGAGAGATAACTGTACTTTTAGTTCAATCTTAGAGAGTCAGGCTAAGATATGAGATAAAAGATAAGAATGGTGTGATCTTGACGCTTTTGAGTGCTTATCTTGTATTAAAAATGATGCAGAAGTTGCCTGCAGCTTAAGTTAATTTTGCTGGTTGGGAAAAGTATGAAACATGCTTGGCAGCTGCAAGCCCTCTTTGGTAGCTTGAATGGTGTGACCTGCATGGGTTTGGTGGTGGAAGTTCATGTTCTGGGTGTTTCTTAGGACGCGTCTGAGCCCTTATCATATATAAAATGTTGCAGGAACTACCTTCATGCTGTTTCAATGTCATTAGTTGTGGAGATATGAGGTATGCTGTTTTACCGCATGTCCCCTTGGGTGAGTTTAGATTGTGGCTTGCAGGTGTTGTATGGTTGATATGGTGGCAAAATGACTATCAGAGTTCTTGAGAGGAAGCTTCAGAGCTCTTATCTGGTGGTGAAAGTTCCATAAAAGTCATTTTCACTGAGTTGTTATGGCTGGTTGGTGAGAATTGAGAAATACTTTGCTGCATGAGCCCCTACTTCTGTTGGTGCATGTATGTATGATGTATGGTTGGAATGGTGGCAAACTGAGTATCAGAGTGCTTGAGAGGAAGCTTCTGAGGGCTTATCTGGTGGTGAAAGTTCCAGAAAAGTCATGTGTACTGAGTTGTTATTGCTGGTTGGTGAGAATTGAGATATACTTGGCTGCATGAGCCCCTACTTCTGTTTGTGCATGTGTGATTTATGGTTGAAATGGTGGAAAACTGGGTATCAGAGTGCTTGAGAGGACGCTTCAGAGGGCTTAGCTGGTGGTGAAAGTTCCAGAAAAGTCATGTGTACTGAGTTGTTATTTCTGGTTGGTGAGAATTGAGATATACTTGGCTGCATGAGCCCATACTTCTGTTGGTGCATGTGTGTGTGTTGTATGGTTGGAATGGTGGCAAACCAAGTATCAGAGTGCTTTAGAGGACACTTTTGAGGGCTTATCTGGTGGTGAAATTTCCAGAAAAGTAGTGTAACTTGTTTTCATAGTACTGGTTGTAGTGTAACATTGGTACTGATATGGTTTAAGACCTGCCGGTATGGGTATGTTATTTTCTTGTGTGGTTATTTTGAGCATAATATTTTAATTATATATTCAATTAAGACTTTTCATTAACCCATGTGACATAATCCAGTCTGTGCCAGGTGTTGGGTTGTTTTTGTGACATGTGTTGATATGGTTGAAGGGGTTTATCTGGTGATTGATTTGGGTTTTCAGGTTGGTTTGAGTTTAGAGTATAGTTTATGAGGGGTTTCAAATTTATTTAGTATTTTCTTGACTTTAATTTGATATAAGAATAATAATTAATAAGACAAAATGAGTCTGATGGCTATAGGACAGGTTTAGTTTACCACAGCGTGTACAATGATCTTGGATTCCAAGAATTCATCCAAGTTATCTTCATCTGAGTGATTTTCAGTGACAACCTTGCTCATTTTTTCCTTGGCCAGTTAAGTTGGCCTGTTTTTTTGATTTTTGCCACATTGATTGTTTTTTTGGAATTTTCTAGAGCTTTGATGACCTCCAGAAATCTGGAAAATAAGTTTTGTTCAGTGTTACAGTTGGTAAAAAAATAGATGCAAGGGGATCCTTTGGATCCTTGAAACAATTGGTCCCCTCTAGACGTGCTTTTGTTTCTGGAAAAGTGTCTGTTGGTTAAGTTGACCATTACCTCTTCATTGCAGGTTTGTCTTCTTAAGTGTTCTTTCTTCAGAGCTGTGATTATTTTTGAAGAGGGAACCCCCTATTTTTCCATCATGCTTGAAACACATCCTAACCATTCATCTGGTAGTGACAGGATTATGGCTACTGATTGAATATTGTCTGCGGTCAAAGGTGTTTTGGGGGTGATAAGTGAAGAGAGCTTCTCTCCATATGAGATGATTTCTGATATGTGGACAGGCATTTCTTTGTTGTTCAGCTTGGTGAGGAGATGTTTTTTTAACCAATACATCCATCCCCCCAATGATTTTTCTTGATGGTCTTTTGAGGCTTTCCATATCCCAAGAGCGCTTTCTTTGTACTTTTTTATGTACTGGAAATGAGATGGATTGATTGTTTTTGATATGGAGAGAAGACCTCTAGGTAATCCCTGGACCAGGTTGCTTGATTGTTCTTTTTAATTTTGTTGCTGAGAAGATATCCAAAGACAGACGCCAAGATGTGGATTCTTAGAATCATTGCCCAGTAAAGATAGTTTTAATTTGAACCTGGAAAGCTGAGAGGTATGATATTTTTCCTGACTCTTCCATATTTGTGATTTGATTCAAGAAATAAATGGCAAGAAATCAAGTTTTGATCCTTCTGAGGGGTTTTGATTCTGGGCTCATAAGCTGTTGAGGTTCTTGATCGGAGGACACTTAGCACACTGAGGACACTTGGAGAAGGAAGTAAAAAGAAGGATGAATTAACAATTGACCATAACAGAGAGAATTGAGAAGAGGATACAGAGGACTCACCTGAGGACACTCAGGGAAGGAAGGAAACAGAGAGATGATAGTAAATTGTTCTGTCTGCCTCCAGCTCTGTCCTCAGGTGACTGAAAACAGGTGAGTGTCACAAGTGAGTGAAACAGAGGAAGTGTGAAAGCACAAGGTACAAGTGGGAGAATTGCAGCTTAGTCGTGAGAAAGATTGAATGGAGATAGAGAACAGCTGTAAAGAGAAGGAGAAAAAAAAGCAGTGGCAATGGGAGGATAAGTAGAGATGTGACAGGGAAACATAAGAAGTAAAAAGGAACAGTGAGGAGAGACAAGGGAGAAATCCCAACAGATCCTGTCACCAAAACCACGCCAAAATTATCAATTCAAAAACTAATCAAAATTGTGGACCCTTTGCACAATTTCCCCTTCAAATCCTAATTAAAAAACAACAACTCACTCCATTCATGGGGAGTGTAATAGATCTAACCACATTTTACTGAAATTTGTCCCAATTTGGACAACTTTTTTTAGTTTCCCAAGGCTGGGGCCTTCATCATTTTTACCAATTGTGAAAACTCATTTTAGTTGTGCAAGGTAGTCCCACAAGGATAGAAAATTAAATCAGAAATCCTTTGGAATCATCTCACAAAAGGACAGAAGAGACCAACCATCACATCCATTCAAACCTCAACAACAACCTTGCTTTTTCCTTTCTTCATTCATCTCTTCTTCTCATTGTCCTTTCCTTCTCTTTTTCCATCTCCCCTCTTCCTTTCCTCAGCTCTCTTTTTTCACCTCCTCAAACTTAAAAAACTTGAAGATCTTCAATCTCTCCAGTCTGTAACTGGTGAGAGTTTCCATCCCGTTTGTCAAAAACTACACCAATCTCTGAATACACTGGAGTCAGTCTTGACCACCTCGTCTATCTCCATAGAAATTTTCTAATGCCTTCTGAGGACTCCTCATTGTCATCTGAACCTCAATATTCTCAATTCAAGAATTTTAGTAGTTCTGTCACTTCCTTCTTTATTCTCACTCAATTTTTCTTTTCTTTTCTTTTATTCTGACCTGCTCTATTTCAGTTCACTGGCCATAATTCATATCAAATCATTCAAGTCTTTCAGGCCTCAACCTTAGTTTACATCTAATCCAATTCCTGTCACCTCCACAAAATTATTTCACACCTTTTCTTGTCCCAAATATTTCCATTTAATTTTATAAATTAACCAAGCCAGGTATTCCCAGGATTTGATCCTCTTTTATCTTAAACTTCAAACACCCTGAAATAAATGATCACTTTATTACAAGTTACATACCTGAGTAAAAGGGGGCCCTTTGTTCCCTGGTATGTCAATTTCAATCAGGTAATCATTGGCTGTCATGGTAAAAATTCAATTGTTACTCATTTTAAATCATCCTCTGTTACATCACTGCTCCATTTTGATTTAATTTTCCATCATCATACTCATTCTTTCTTTTTCCTGTAACTTAGATGATGTCACTCAATTGTGGTCCCACTTTTCTATAATTTAATTCTTTATTGATTTACCTCTAACTTGAAGCAGAAATTCATCAGCTTTCACCTAGCCATCACAATCAGATGAACTTAGAAGGCAAAATTTTTCTGCTGTTGATTGTTCCTGTTTTGAGTAATATTATAAATTCTTGCATTTTTCCGGTATAATCTTGCATTTTTCTGAGATAATGTTGAATTTTTCTGAGATAAAATTCATGAAATTGGGCTTTCCTCAGTGTTAATCCTCCTATATTAGGATGTATCAGATTTAGCAAGACCATAATGGCAGTTTAATGAAATAACCATACCCCTGACTGGTGTGTTTCAAATTGGTAGAGTTCAAACATCAAACCCGCCATTTATGCACCATAATCCATCCACCATCCATCCCATGAAAAACACCCATCCACACCTCCACCTCAGCAGATCCATACTAATCCCATCTCCATTGCATCACACACATCTCATCTCCATTTCTTCACACAAATCCCATCCTCATATCATCACCCCACATCACATTACCATCTTTTTCAATACGTCCCATCAAACTTCCCAGCAGAAAGTTGAAAAGGCAAAAAAGCTGACTGAGCATTTTTTATTATTTGACTCTGATTCAGACTTTGATTTGTAATCAACTTGGTTAGCTTTGAATTATCTATTGGAAAAGATATAAATGGTTTAAAGAAGAAAGACTCTCCACTACCTCATGTATGAAAGTCAAAATTGTCAGCTTGCTACTATTTACAGAGCAAACTGTCAAAGTAACAAAAATAAAACAAATAACTGAAAATATTAATATAAGAAAAGAAGTAGAAATAAATCAATAAATATCATTACAGAAATGGATTTCCCACCCAAAATTAAGTAGGCTCACTCACTTACCCCACCCTTGAATTATAACTCTTTCATATTTGAAATTATCAAATAAGAATTTACCAAAAAGTCACAGAACCACCATAGCACTTTTTGGCCAATTTAATATTTTACACACATTTTAATGTATAGGTTTCACAACTAAAATTCAGTCAAAACTGAGTTTTTGTGTATATTTTAGGAGTTACACACAGAAATGTGTTGTGTCACAATTCCGGAGCGCAGTCCCGCATCCCTAAAAAACCCCTACATACCCATAGAATCATATTACCACGTAGAGATGTCCCCGCGCAGCTAATCTTGCCACTCACGCAGCATATTGTACCCTTCTGGCATTTGAATGAACTGATTCCTGCATCAGGATCTGTTGTGATTAAATCTGACAAAAGGTACTTCTCACAAGAGCTAAAACCTAGTAGGATTTACCTGGTAGTTGAAATACCATCATATAAGCATTAAAAATGCTCTAAAAACCTTAAAAATTAAATAAAATTAGCTAATAACTAATTTTAAAGTAGTCTAAATTATGAATCAAATATTAAGAGTCACAACGACAAAGACAGATCCTAATATTTGAAGACCACAAAACACAACAAGGAATTTCCTTAAAAATGTTTGAAAATTACTTACGTGATCAGCAGATGATGGAAATTCAATAAATATCCACATCTGACCAATCTAGGTCAATATCAATATTAAAAATCAAGGATAAGTGCAGAATGATCAAAAATAAAATCATTAACATAATAAAAGATCCTGTAGCTGAAATGGTTCCAGAAATCCAGCAAATCTGAAATCAGCTGATTGACAGAACCAAGTGGACGTGAAGAACCTGCCCTGTCTGGTTTTCTAGCCTCAGCCCATGAGCAGAACCCTCCCTATGTGCCTTGAGAAGCTCTTTTCACCCCAAAAAGGTATTTATACAGACCTCTTTGGACCTATTCTTTCCCATCAGTTTTACCGGGAATTTATTATTATCAATCATAAACTGTTTCATTTTTGATTAAGTGCTTAAAAATAGATAATCAATTGATGTATGAATTAGTCTGCAGTGTTATTATTATTACCCAAAACAAATCAACCTGATTCACTAACATATAGTAAAGCAATCAACCCCAACTGCTCTGAAACCCTTTACCTGAATCTTTGCAGGCTTCCTGTGGAATTATTTTCCAGAGTGGGTTGTTTTCTTCCTGACTTGGCCTTTTTGCTGTTTTGCCCAGCAATATTAGTGGATAATTCCTTAAAGGGCACCCATCATCATTTCAAGGTTCTCAAACTGCCCAAGGGGGCCCCTTGAAGAGAGGTTTTCTGTGTGTAAATATCCTCAGTAGTATAAATTTTGGCTTGTCTTTTTATAAAATATTGGAAACCTTTTCAACAAAACCAAGAAAAGATTACACCAGCTCTTAAAATACTTATCATTTGAGATTTTTAAGTGTTTACTATTGGAATATTATTATTCCATTGTTTTTATCACTCTCTGTAGCTAAATGGCTGCTATTTTCCTGGTATTAGAGAGCTGAAAAATGGGGGCCTAGCCAGCAAATATCCATAAATAATTCATTTTGAATTATTTATTCCTTGGACCAGGAAATTTATTTTTAAAAAATAAGTAAAAATACTTATAAATAGTTTCTTTGATTTTTTATTCTTCCAGTGGATCTAAAGACCAATGGACAATTCATCAATTATTATTTGAACCTCCTGAAAAAGAAAAAAGAAGAAAAAATCTGTAAATTTGTGCCTGTTATTATAACTCCTAAACAACAACAGGAAAGGCTTCTTTATTGTAAGCAACAGGCTTTGAAAGAAAAGGGGATTGAACTTGAAATAATTATCAATTTTAGTTCTTCATTCAGGAAGCACAAGGAGTGGAAAATATATCAAAAACAAATTTCTATCTTAAATAGAATAAACAAGAAAAATAAAAATAAAAAGAAAAAGAAAAAGAAAAAGAAAAAGAAAAAGAAAAAGAAAAAGAAAAAGAAAAAGAAAAAGAAAAAGAAAAAGAAAAAGAAAAAGAAAAAGAAAAAGAAAAAGAAAAAGAAAAAGAAAAAGAAAAAGAAAAAGAAAAAGAAAAAGAAAAAGAAAAAGAAAAATAAAAAGAAAAAGAAAAAGAAAAAGAAAAAGAAAAAGAAAAAGAAAAAGAAAAAGAAAAAGAAAAAGAAAAAGAAAAAGAAAAAGAAAAAGAAAAAGAAAAAGAAAAAGAAAAAGAAAAAGAAAAAGAAAAAGAAAAAGAAAAAGAAAAAGAAAAAGAAAAAGAAAAAGAAAAAGAAAAAGAAAAAGAAAAAGAAAAAGAAAAAGAAAAAGAAAAAGAAAAAGAAAAAGAAAAAGAAAAAGAAAAAGAAAAAGAAAAAGAAAAAGAAAAAGAAAAAGAAAAAGAAAAAGAAAAAGAAAAAGAAAAAGAAAAAGAAAAAGAAAAAGAAAAAGAAAAAGAAAAAGAAAAAGAAAAAGAAAAAGAAAAAGAAAAAGAAAAAGAAAAAGAAAAAGAAAAAGAAAAAGAAAAAGAAAAAGAAAAAGAAAAAGAAAAAGAAAAAGAAAAAGAAAAAGAAAAAGAAAAAGAAAAAGAAAAAGAAAAAGAAAAAGAAAAAGAAAAAGAAAAAGAAAACAAATAAGAAAAAGAAAAAGAAAAAGAAAAAGAAAAAGAAAAAGCAAAAGAAAAATAAAAAGAAAAATAAAAATAAAAAGAAAAAGAAAAATAAAAATAAACATAAAAATAAAAATAAAAATAAAAATAAAAATAAAATAAAAATAAAAATAAAAATTAAAATTAAAATTAAAATAAAAATAAAAATAAAAATAAAAATAAAAATAAAAATAAAAATAAAAATAAAAATAAAAATAAAAATAAAAATAAAAATAAAAATAAAAATAAAAATAAAAATAAAAATAAAAATAAAAATAAAAATAAAAATAAAAATAAAAATAAAAATAAAAATAAAAATAAAAATAAAAATAAAAATAAAAATAAAAATAAAAATAAAAATAAAAATAAAAATAAAAATAAAAATAAAAATAAAAATAAAAATAAAAATAAAAATAAAAATAAAAATAAAAATAAAAATAAAAATAAAAATAAAAATAAAAATAAAAATAAAAATAAAAATAAAAATAAAAATAAAAATAAAAATAAAAATAAAAATAAAAATAAAAATAAAAATAAAAATAAAAATAAAAATAAAAATAAAAATAAAAATAAAAATAAAAATAAAAATAAAAATAAAAATAAAAATAAAAATAAAAATAAAAATAAAAATAAAAATAAAAATAAAAATAAAAATAAAAATAAAAATAAAAATAAAAATAAAAATAAAAATAAAAATAAAAATAAAAAGAAAAAGAAAAATAAAAATAAAAAGAAAAAGAAAAAGAAAAATGAAAATGAAAAGAAAAAGAAAAAGAAAAAGAAACATTAAAATAAAAATTAAAATTAAAATAAAACTAAAAATAAAAATAAAACTAAAAATAAAAAGAAAAAGAAAAATAACAAAATTGAATGTTAAATTATTTTCTTTTAAAAATATCATAAAGCCACATAAAAATACAAAAAAATATAAAACTTGTATTTTTATTATTTGATTCCTCTTAGTGGATTTTTTCTTTTTTAATTTGATTGATCAAGACATTAAGTCCCAGAAAGTGTACCATTGGACTTACCCCTGGATTTGTCCCAAGTTCTGATTGGAAATCATTCAGATTCAGTTCAAATACCCCCCAAGGACATTATTTAGCCCACCCAAGTTTTTGTACCATTAAATCTAACTATAAGTGAGTTGCACACTATAAAAAAAAATTATTAATAATTAAAAACACTCAAAAAATATCAATTTTATATTTTTTGTTTATTTTTTATCAAACGTTTTGACAAAATTTACACATTTTCTTTGTGTTAGGTTTAAAAATAGGTGCACCACCTGCGCAAGCGGAAGAGCCCCATCATATCGATCTATTCCTGGAGGAACCCACACCTGCAAGGATGCCAGTTGCAATCACAATGAGGGGGCTCAAACCCGTGACCATAGTATTACGCAGGAAAACAAGGGCAACAACTGCGGCCTCCAACTCAACCAACTAAATGTACAATAGTCATCCCTCACCCAGCATGTTATCCCAGGATGATACCACCCTCCTATGCCACCCCAGCTGGACTTAACCAAGGAGGACAAAATCAAAGCATTAGTGAAAGAGCACATAAGTTATTGGGACCAATTCAAACTGTCTCAGACCCAGGAGGAACATCCAGGAATGAGAGAAGTAATTTCTCTAGCAATGAGGTCCCAGATCTCTTGTCAAAAATTGATCCCAAAGAGAGAAGTAGAAGTTTACCTGCAGAGCTGGAATCCTTGGGATCAATTATCTTCTTTAAAGGGAAAGGACCCCAAAAAGAAGAGATCCTCAGTCCATCAGAATTCAAGGAACCAAAAAGACTGGCACAACATAATATCTCTAGCCCAGAAATGGAAGAAGGTCTACCACAATTAGATTATGAGACCTTTAAACTTTTTTCTGTGAATTTTTCTCACAATTTCATTACCTTTAGAAAATGCCTGGATAACATCTATGAAAAATTTGATAAAGTAAATTTAAAAATTAAAAAAGTATTGCAAGCTCAATACAACTTAACTAAGATCAATGAGTTGGAATTAAAACAAATAAAAGAAAGCATGAGTTGAAGTAAAATGGATCTAATAAAACATATTGACCATACCTATTCCATTCTCCAAGAAGAAATCATTGCATCAATTAATTACATTAAAGAAGAATTTAAAAAGATAACTCACACCCCTTCAACTCATTTAATTAATAAAATTGACTTATTAAGTAACAAAATTTATTTAGAATTAGGTATGATTAATAATGACCTAAGATATCTGAAAATCAATTTTACTAACCCTCCATTTATTAACATTCAAGAACCTAGAACAACTAGGTATACTAGTACTCCCAGTATTCCTCCTAGGTCAGTAATAACCAGGAATGAACCTTTCAGGCCTATTCCCACACCTTAATTGGAACATTCTTTGAAATTACTTCCCCCTATTGCGGAATTGCCTAAATTTTCTGGAGAAGGAGATTACAATCATTTTGGTTTCATTCATTTTATTGAGCACACTCTTGCTTCCTATGAGATCTCTGATACTAATCTTTGGTAAGACTACCTAGTTTATTTGAGGTAGTTTCCCTTGATTTGTTCATTAATAAAAGGGAAGAAGGAGGATCTTTTTCCTGGAGCTCATGGAAAGATTTAATCAAGGAAAAATTTGGTCCCAGGATTTGGAAAAGAAAGATGATGAAAACCTTCAAAACTTCCCAGTTTGATCCATCTAAAGACAAACCTCATAATTGGTGTCTTGATCAGAAAAGAAGATTGGATTGTTTCTACCACATTGCTGATAAAGAAGAAGTCAATGACACACTTCTTAACTTATGTCCAGGAAAACTTAACCATAGTTTAAGGTGCATGATGCCTATGAACTCTGACCTTTCCACCCTAACAGGAGTATTGGAAGAAAACATTGATATGAATCACCTTGAAAAGAAAATTAATAAAACTAGGGAACAGATTATTAAGAATAAAGAGGAATATAAAATCAGAAAAAAATATTCCTCTCACCGTAATCCCATCAGCTCGGAAGTCAAGAAGTATTCAGAAACAATGTAAAAATTATGCTGGAATTTAAAACAGACAGGAAATGTAAGAACTGACTGTCCTCAACCCAGGAGAAGGATTAATTCCATTGAAGCAGAAGATTATGATAACAAACCAGATCCCCAACTTGATTACAGTGATGGATCAATTTCTGAGCGTGAATTGATTATCCCTAACCCCATCAATGTTTTTGAAGGAATTTTAGAATTTTCCCTGGAAATAAACACTGTTAATGAAGATTCCAACTTACCACAACAGTGGAATCCCAATGTGAAAATTCACCATGTCTCTGAAGCTATAACCTTGACCCTCAATCCCTCTCATGGTAAAAGTTACACTTCTGGAAGAATTTTCTATGTCACTGTTCTGATGCAATGTTCCCCTGTGAAGTTACTACTGGAAAGTAGAGCCTTTTGCTCTTGTGTTGGATCAATTTCTTTGGAAAAAAAGATACAAATTGGAAGGTGAAATTATTACCAGTACCTCAGGATAAGTTTAGCAGTTGTAACTCTTCCTTAATGCTATTGAGGTGTGATCTTCAGATATCATACTCCCTCATTCTAAAGGGTAACTCAAACTGAAAATTGGATTTGTAGTACTTCAGAATGGAGTATGTGAAGAATTCATTTTAGGAAATGATTCTCTTCCTTTTTATGGAACAGATGTGTTCCAGAGTAAGGGTAGATACTTTAATGTAGGATGAGATTGGAACAACAAGGCCCAAATATTTCATGTCAATTCTCAAACTTTTGATTCAACCTATGAGAAACACTTCAGGACCTTTAACCAAGAACACTTCTCTCAAGCAGCTTTGAACTCCCTGCTCATTCAAGACCAAAACGGGACATCATCCAAGTTTTCTTTGAAAACCAGAATGCTTTCTGCACAAAGTACCACCCCATTGGTAATATCAAAGGACATGACATGCTTCTAACCTTGACTATTAAACCTCCTTACCCTCCTAACCTCAGGAGACCTGCCTTACCCTCCAGTCCAAATTCCAGAGCTTCTCTAGAATCTCACACAAGAATTAATTGACTTAAAAGTCTTAAGTAAAGTAGGACATAATGAACAAGTAGATATTACTCCTCCAGTAATAATAGCTTTTCATAATCATAAATGAAGAATTGTTGGAGACTTTAGGATGCTTAACAATTAAACCCAACCTGATCACCATTTTATCCCAAGGATTTACCATGCATTACACAACCTCTCAAAGGCTAAGTTTATCACTACTATGGATATGCTGAAAGGTTTTCACCAGATACCCATCAGCCCTCAAAGCCGGAAATTCATGAGAATCATATGTCATTTAGGAATCTATGATTACTTTAGAATGCCTTTTGGAATCAATAATTCCCCTTCTCATTTCTAGAGGATGATGGACACAGTTGTAGGATTATTCATCAGAAAATATGGTATGATTGTATACATTGATGATGTTATCATCTATTCTGATTACTGGGATACACATATGGATAAATTAAGGCTAGTCCTCAAAACTATATCTGCTGTGGGATCAAAAGTTTCAATTAAAAAGTGTACTTTGGGTATGGAGAACTCAAATATTTAGGGCACATTGTCTCTGGCCTAACTCTAACTGCTGATCAAAGAAAGATAGCAGCTGGTATGAAGAGACCCATGCCCAGAATAAAAATAAACTCCTATCCTTTGTCAGTTTTTGCAGCTACTATAGAAAGTACATACCTAGGTTTCCTCTTCTCACCAATTGCTTATACAAAATTTGCAAACACAACACTTTGTTTGAGATGACTCATGAAAGGTTGAAAAATTATGAATAACTCAAGATAGCTATGACTACTTCTCCAGTATTGATTCTGAGAAGATTTAGATGAATTACTTCAGGACTAAAAACCAGCGGACTGAAGAAAAAGCGTTAGAGTCATGAGAAACAAGACAAGGACTGAGATGAGGAAGGATGAGAAGACCAACAGCTTGAGTTATTTAGAAAAGAAGAGAGAGATCAGAAAAGACAACATAAGGTGTTGGCAGCAAGGAAGTTGATGGAGCTCAGGCAATAAAGAAGATAAATACAAGATTTAGTTGAGTTGTCAGAACGATCATGTGGAGAAAATCTTGAGGATTAGTTTCTTACCAGGCATAGATTGGATGACGGAGAGATTTCAGACCTGGGTGGAAGGATTTAGTTGAGGAGGATTTGTGTTGAGAGGATAAGAAAATTAGAAACAATAAAAAAAGAGAGTGAGCAAGAGAAGAGAATGGGAAAGATGAGAAATCAAAGAGAAGGAAGATATTTTAAGAGAGGAAGAAATTGAAGAGAGGAAAGTCCCCAGAGGTTCACCCGGGTCGCCTCAGAAGGTGGAAGACTGGTATGGTACAGACATTTCACAAAGACTTGTCTCAGTTTGTCCGCGGAGCAGCTGGGACAGAGACTGAGTGAGAATCAGAGCATAGGGAAGAGGAGGATAATGTTAACACCCCTTGTGACTGGTGAGAAGATAATCCAAGAGATCAACTGTTGGTAGTATTGGACATTGTATTCTGAAGTAGTTTCAACAAGGTTTCTGAAGAAGCCTTTGTAAGAGAGTCCGCAATCATGGAGTGACTCTGGATTAGATTGAGTATAAATTTGTCGTCCTCATAGTCTTCACGTAATCCTTTGGTTTTGATGTCTATGTGCCTGGATTTAGAGTTTGATCCAAACTTCTTGATTTTGTCGTCTAGACCTTTATTATTAATGTGTAGAGTTGGCTTGGGTTTGGCAATTTGATGTATCTCCCTGATGAGATGTTTGATCCACTTGATTTGGAGGTAGCAGTCAAGTAGGGCATTCAGCTTGGATTTGGTAGAAGAATAAGTGATATTCTTCTGTTGAGTAGAGTTCCAGATGACTGGAAAGCCATAGTGAAGAATCAAGTATCCAGTTTGAGATTTGCGGAGGGTTGGATCATCTCCCCAGGTGGCATCACTGAAACCTGAGAGAACTTCTTGCTCCAAATTGTACTTGATTATAAGTTTGAGGTCTTTTGTCGTCTTGAGATACTTCCATACCTTCTTGACTTCCTTCCAATGAGTCATGCCTGGTTTGGCATTAAACCTAGCAAGGCTTGAGACAGAGAAAGAGATTTTGGGTTGGGAGTAGTGCGCCAAATGACTTAGGAGTCCAATAGCCGATCTATAATTGATGTTTAGTTGAAAAAACTCGGTGTGGTCAATGTTGGAGGCGGGTTTGAGGTACAGATTATGAGTCAATGGAGTGTGAGTGTCCTTACAAGAGGTTAAGCCAAGTTCTTCCAGCCCTCTCGCAATGTGATTGGGCTGGCTCAAGAGAATACTATTGTTGTTGACTTCCATGAGCATACCGAGTATAGTGTTGGGTGGATGACACAAGGAGTTCTTGAATCTTTGGAGAAAATTGGTTTCAAAGAGATTGGAGTTGCCTACATGTATGAGGTCGTCTACGTGGAAGTAGAGGATCTCACTGGTTTTGTTGTGGAGATAGAGACAGGGGTCACTAGTAGATTCGTGATATCCTTGCAATTTGATCCAAGACGTCAGGGTTTTGTACCAATTCTTTGGAGATTGCTTCAGACCGTAGAGAGATTTCTTTAGTTTTAGATAAGGAGATTTTCTGGCAGATCCTTCAGGAGTTTGAATAATGACGGTTTTGTCAATAGGAGCATGAAGGAATGCACCCTTTACGTCAAATTGCGTCAGCTTCATTTTATTCTTCAACGCATAGACAAGAGCCACTCAGAGTGATCCGAGTTTGCCGGTAGGTGCCCAAGTCTTATTGTAGTCTATTCCCAGAACTTGATCAAATCCTTGAAAACAGAGTTGGGCTTTATATTTGACTGTATCACTGTGGCAATTTTGTTTCACTTTGAAGACCCATGTTGTATTTAAGACATTCTCCGGGGTACTGTTGTATTCCTCCCAGACATCTTGGAGTTTGATTGAATTTAGTTTGTCTTCCAAGGCCTTCTTCCACTTAGGCCATTCTGGACACTTGGTTGCTGCCTTATAGGAGGGAGGCTTGTAGTAGTGATGGAAACCATACCGTTGGGGCTCTCTTATTTCTCTTCTAGATCTTTGAGAGGGAATTTGAGCAGGAACATCAGGAACTGGTGAGGGTAGAGGAGAATGATCAGAATGTGAAGAAACTTCAGATGTTGAATCATCTTGATCTGAGTCTGACCTGGAGAGAACGTCTTGAGACTCTCAAAAGTTGTATTTCTTTTTGAAAGACAAAAAGTTGGGACCTCTCGGCTTGGGATTGGTTTGATTAAAGAGATCAATCCCCAGTGATTCAAGGAGCGGAAAGTCGTGGAGTGGGTTCTTGAGAAATTGTACGTGTTTGGTTTCAATAACAGCGCCAGATGAGCTGAGGATCAGGTAAGAATGAAAAATGGGATTGAACCCAACTAAAATCCCTTCTAATCCTTTCTCATCAAATTTTCTTCCTTTTTGTAGTCTGTTTGTCAGATAGATGACTGAGTATCCTACAGGTTTGAGATAATTAGTAGAGAGCTTCTTGTTAAACATAAGTTCCCAAGGGGATAGGTCATTATCTTCCCTTGGGACTTGATTGAGCATAAAGAAGGAGCTCCGGACCACAATATGCCAGTAGCATTTGTTCAGCCTCAATGATGAGAACGTTGCGCAAGCCGATTCTATGATTGTTTGGTTGGCTTGTTTGGCTTGACTTTTTTATTGAGAATGGTACGGTTCTGATGTTAAGAGTTTGATGTGTTTATACTTTGCAAATTCTTTCAGGGTGGTGTTGGTGTATTCCATTCCTTTGTCAGAAAATATTTCTGTGGGGTAATAATTTAGTTGCTTGTATTCTGTCTTGAGAATGGTGATGATGACGCTGGGAGTCTCTTCTTCGGATTGGAGCGGAAAAGCCACCAGATAGCCCATGAAGTTGTCCACAAGCGTCAAAATGTATTGGTGGCCAGCTTTTTACTGGGGAGTGATCTGTCCTATGAGGTCTAGATGGATTTGTTTGAGTGGTTTAGATGTAGGCAATGAGGTGCCTGATAACGGTGCTCGCGTAATCTTACTCCTCACACAGAAGTCACATTGAAATTTATCAAGTTTGTCTTTGGAGTATTGATCTTTGAGACTGGGTTTGAGCATTGAGATTGAAGCATGTCCATACGGCTTGTGAAGATCAGACAAAAACTGAGGTTGATTTAGAGGAGATGTGGATGATTGACTAGAAAGATTGACCAAGAGGTTGTTTCTGGCACTTTGGGGTTTCTTGATTAAGAATAAGTTGTCCAAAATTAACCCTCTGAGGACCATCTGATTGTCTCGGGTGATGCAAAATTTATCTTGCGTTTGAGAAAGATTGCATCCCTTCTTTGCCAAAAGACTGGGGCTGATCAAGTTGACAAAAACATCTGGAACGTACATGCACTCTTCAAGCGTGATGATGGAGTCTTTCCACTCAAGTCAAACAGTACTTGTCCCTTGTATCTTGAGGTTTGCTTCCAACTTGCCTGTTTTGATTTCTTCCAATTTTTCTCGTAGATCAATAGAAGTAAAATATTTTAGATTGTCGAATATATGTATATTTGCTCCTGAGTCAAGAAGAAGATTGGGAGTACTATCAGCGTTAATCCAAAGAGTTAGGAGAGTATGATTATTGATGGTGGTTGTCTTCTTTGTTCTGTTTTCCCACTAATTTTGCTGTTTGACCCACCAGTTGGGAGTGATTTGAGGATGCAAGTGGAAGCAGGAGGATTCAGGATGAGGGGCATTTGGGTCATGGAACCCTTCTTTACATCTGATCCAACGCTTCCTATTGTCTTTGTTGGGTCTGCTCTTGAAGGTCACTAGTGAGACATCCATGGCAGATTTACCAGTCTTGATCTGCGCTTTCCTCTTGTTGTTGTATTGAGTTAAGTGATTAAATACAACTTCTACTTTTATCAACTTCTTGCCATGCATAATTTGCTGTTTCAAGTTCTCTAGAGTAGGTGGAAATTTGAATAATATTAAGTACGCCAATATTTTGTTCAGTAGATCTATTCCTACATCCCCCATGCGAGTGAGAGATTTCCGGATGTCAGTTATGAATCCTTCAATAGCATGTTTGTTGAATGGAGCCTGAAGAAATTGATTGAAGATCCTTGCTCTGTTGGCTGTTTTGGATGAGGCAAATCTTTGGGTGATCTTGGTCCAGGGTAGCTTGGAAGATGTGATGTTTGAGGCATTAACAACATTAGCATGTGTGGTGCTGTCTAGTTTGGATAAGATAATTGCTCAAATCTCTTGGTCTTGTTGTATTGGCAGTTGTCCAAGGTCCTTGATCATAGTGTCCTTGATGTCTTTGAGATTGAACAACATCAACATCTTGTCGCGCCAGATGGAATAACTATCTTCATTGAGCGAGGGGATGGCATTGACGGAGGCCTTAAGAGCTACCTGGTGGAAATAATCATTTGCTCCAGCTGGTTTTTTCATCTTTTATAATACGGAGTTTTCCTTTGGCTTTTAAAAGTGAGAAGATTTACATGAATTACTTCAGCACTAAAAACCAGCGGACTGAAGAAAAAGAGTTAGAGCCATGAGAAACAAGACAAGGACTGAGATGAGGAAGGATGAGAAGACCAACAGCTTGAGTTATTTAGAAAAGAAGAGAGAGATCAGACAAGACAACATAAGGTGTTGGCAGCCAGGAAGTTGATGGAGTTCAGGCAATAAAGAAGATAACTACAAGATTGATTTGAGTCGTCAGAACAATCATGTGGAGACAATCTTGAGGATTAGTTTCTTACCAGGCATAGATTGGATGACGGAGAGATTCCAGACCAGGGTGGAAGGATCAAGTTGAGGAGGATTTGGGTCGGGAGGATAAGAAAAGTAGAAACAATAAAAGTAGAGAGTGAACAAGAGAAGAGAATGGGAAAGATGAGAAATTGACAAGAAGGAAGAAATTTTAAGAGCGGAAGAAATTGAAGAGAGGAAAGTCCCCGGAGGTTCACCCGGGTCTCCTCAGAAGGTGGAAGACTGGTATGGTACAGACATGTCACAAAGACTTGTCTCAGTTTGTCCGCGGAGCAGCTGGGACAGAGACTGAGTGAGAATCAGAGCATAGGGAAGAGGAGGATAATGTTAACAGATTCAACCTGATTAATCTAAACCATTCAAACTGTATATAGATGCTATTATCAAAGGACTGCAAGCTTCCTTACACCAAGAGGTCATAGAGTATGATAAACCAGTAGAGAAACCTATACTCTTCATATCCAGACAAGTTAAGGATACTGAAAAAAGTTATGGTGCAAGCCGAATGGATTGTCTTGCTCTAGTTTGGGTTCTGCAGAAACTCAATCATTACTTTGAAGGTACCAATTTTGTGGTAATTACTGATATTAATTCTTTCAGGACTCTCATGAATATGCAGACTCCTAGAAGGCACATGTAAAGGTGGCAGATAGATTTACAACAGGACAGAGGCCAAATTATCATATTTCACCAAGCTGTAGCTAAACATCAGAATGCTGATATCTTAAGCAGGAATTCTCTACCAAATAATCCCCGAAATCCTGTTCATGATCCAGAGGACAATGACATATTTCATATACTGAACATTAACATGTTTTAACCTGAAGTCCCCATTTTAGGAATCCATATTTGTGAACTGGATGAATCCCTGTTCAACTCAATCAAAGAGGCTGACATCTCTGACATTAAAACTCTTACCACCATCATGGAAAGCACTTCACCCTGTCTGAACTTGTCAACAGCTTACCTGAACCCCTTCTCAAACCCTAAAAAGCTGGAAGTTTCACAATATGGGATGGTCTACTATACTACAGGCATCAACACTCAAGTCTCATAGTCCTGAACAAGGAAGAACATATCAAACATGTCCTAGCTGAGTTTCATGAAAACTGTTCATCTGATCAATTATCTACTGACAGGAACCTGGATAAATTCAAACAAACTTCTTGGTGTATTCATTGCAGAAATTCTACTATCAAGTATGTTTCTAGTTGTGAAACTTGCTAAAAATTTAATAGGACTACCAGAAAGAGGTTAGGCCTTCTTTAAAGAATTGCTGGGCCCAGGAAAAGATTGGAAGTCATCAACATGTAATTTGTCACCAGATTTCCCCCTGGAGGATCCTATTCTTTTAACTCAGTCCTAGTCATAGTAGATAGGTTTCCCAAGAAGGCAAATTTCCTACCTAACCATAAGGAGGACACTTCTATGGAAGTAGCATCAATCTTCTGTAATAAACTCATTGCTGATGTAGAATTACCCAAGATCATTATCAGTGATAGAAACCCCAAGTTTACCTCTGAGTTCTGGAGAAATTTTCACAATATGTTGGGAACTACATAGCTTTCTCCAAAGCATATCACCCCCAGACAGATGGATTAGCTAAAAGAATAATTCAGACTCTAGAAGATATTGTAAGAAGATTCTTTTGGTTTGGTCTAGAATACAAGAATGATTATTGTCACTGCAATGATTGGTTTAGCCTTTACCTGCACTAGAAATGGCTTATAAAAATAGCAAACATTCTACTACTAAGAAAGCACCCTATATACTTGAAAGGGGATGGATTCCTAAGTTACCCAAGGATAAACTCAGCCAGAAGTTAACCAATATTCATCCAACATCACTTTCTTTCAAGGAAATGATAGATTTAGCAAAAAAGCGTGCAGCCAAGTGCTTTCAAGATGCCTTTGAATGTAACCAACAGAGGTGGGATAAAACTCATAAAGAACCTGGCTTCAAAATTGGCAATCAAGTCTTATTTTCTACCACCAATTCTGCAAACCTAGCTGGGAATAGGTATCTTAGACCTTGTTTTGTTTTACCCTTTAATATCAAAAAGCTCCATGGTAAGAATGCTGTAGAAGTCATTTTGGGTGATGAAATTTCCAGTAAACACCCAATCTTCCCAGTCAGTATTATCAAAAACTACCACCCTAGGGAAGGGGAAATCACACCTTCACCATAAAATAAATGTCACAGATGATACTGAGAAAGAAAAAGGAAAAGTTAACAAGATCCTTAAATATAAAAAGGAAAGGATCCAAGGAAAAGATGTTAGACTTTACCCATTCAGATACAAAGGAGAGTCAGCCAACAAAGATGAATGTTTTCCTGAAAAAAAAATCCCAGATGGACCTATACACCTGCAGAATTACAGAGCCAACAGAAGAAATTAGACCAAAATGTTTTTCAGATATAGCCATATCTTGGAGTGGGGTAATGTCAGCTTCCTACTATTTACAGAGCAACCTGTCAAAGTAACAAAAATAAAACAAATAAATTAAAATAACAATATAAACAAATAAGAAGCAGAAACTCAATAAATATTATTACAGAAATGGATTCCTCACCCAAAATTAGGTAGGGTCACTCACTGACCCCACCCTTGAATTATAACTCCTTCATATTTTAAATTATTAAATAAGAATCAACCAAAAATTCACAGCACCACCATAGCACTTTTTGGCCAATTTAATATGTCACACATATTTTCATGTATAGGTTTCACACCTAAAATTCACTCAAAACTGAGGGTTTGTGTATATTTTAGGACTTACACACAGAAATGTGTTGTGTCACAATTCCTGCACGCAGTCCCGCATCCCTACTGAACCCTTACATACCTGTAGAATCATATTCCCCCGTACAGAATTCCTGCATGCAGCTAATCTTGCCAATCATGCAGAATATCCTACCCCATGCGCATTTGAATCAACTGATCTCTGCGTCAGGATCTGCCATAACTAAATCTGACAACAGGTACTGCTCAAAAGAGCTTCAACCTAGTAGGATTCACCTGGTATATGTAATACCATTAAATAAGCATGACAAATGCTCCAAAAACTTTAAATATAAATAAAACTAGCTAATAACGGATTTTAAACTATTCTAAATTAGAAATCAAATATTAAGAGTCCCATGACAAAGACAGATCCTAATCTTTGAAGACCACAAAACACAATAAGGAATGGCCATAAAAATTATTGAAAAATACCTATGTGATCAACAGATGATGTAAAGTCAATAAATATCCACATCTGAACACTTTAGCTCAATATCAATGGTAAAAATAAAGGATAATTGCAGAATAATCAAAAAAAACATAATTAACATAATAACAGATCCTGTAGCTAAAATTGTTCCAGAAATCCAGCAGATCTGAGATCAGCTGATTGAAAGCACCGGGTGGACGTTCAAAATCTGCCCTGGATGTCTTTCTAGCCTCAGCATATGAGAATAACCCTCTCTATTTTCCCTTAGAAGCTCTTTATCACCCCAAAAAGGTTTTATACAGACCTCTTTGGACCTATTTTTCCCCATCAGTTTTAACAGGAATTTATTAGTATCAATCAGAAACCGTGTCATGGTTGATCATTTTCTTATAAAGAGATAAGCAATTTATTTATGAATTAGTCTGCATTAATATTGTCATTTTCAAAAACCAATCAACCTGATTCATTAAAGTATAGTCAAGCAACACCAACTGCTCTGAAACTCTTTACCTGAATATTTGCAGTCTTTTTGTGGAATTATTGCCCAGAGTTAGTTGTTTCCTTCCTGCCTTAGCCTTTGTGCTGTTTTTCCCATCCATATTAGTGGATAATTTTTTAGAAGGGATGTCAGCTTGCTACTGTTACAGATAATCCTGCAAAAGTAACAGAAAAAAAAACATAAAAATACAAAAAATAAATAAAAAAAGTATGAAGGAAGAAATAATTTTAAAATATTATTTCAAATTCAAATTTTTCACTCAAATTAGGTAGGGTCACTCACTTACACCTACCCAAAATTCCCATTCCTTGTATTTTTAAATAATTAATGAAAGATTAAAAGAAGACATGGCCTTGAGTTTTTTTTGCAATCTTGAAATTTCACATGATACCCCACGTATAGGTTTCACAGTGAGAATTGTGTCAGAATCCATTAATTCTGTGATTTAGAGGAGTTATGTGCGGAAAAGTGATTTGTCACAATTCCCACATGCAGCCACAGCAACTACAAAATCCAATCCCAGCTGAGCAGCAGCACTGCCCTCCTGTCTACATAACCTGAAAATATGGTTATGCAGTCCCAGGAATCTGAAAAGTACGCAGCCATGGGACTACGGGCTGACAAGATGACAGAAGGCATGAGAGTTGAGGTACCATGTGAAGGTGCTACTACAAACAGGGGAAAATACCACATATGTAATTAATTTCCCCTTGGATAGTACATAGTATAAAAATATATAAAAGTATATAGAATCACTTAAAATAAAAATTTTACATAATTTTACAAAATATACTAATTAAATACTAAAATGTAAAAAATAAGATTACTAAGCTTGAGAAATCTTTTAAAATACCTTCAAGTTACAACTGTGAGAACTTCAAAATATCAACATGTCCGTGACATACCAATAAAACTGAATATTTGTAAATATTACATATATTCCCACAGAATATATTTTTAATTAATTATCTTAATTAAATGAACAAAATTTTGAAAATAAGGACCAAAATCATTATTATGATTTTTTTCCCATCAGTTAATACATAATGAGAACTTATCTTACATCAGATTATCCGTAGAAATGTTTACTCAGAAGAAATATCAAAATCCTGTGAATATTTACTAAGGATAATTAATGGAATAAAGATCATTTGGATAAATAAGGTGTTATTCACATGGCAATAACTCAATCAAAGAGTAAAATAACTCCATTACCCTATGGAAATAGATGCTACCCGTGTTATAAAACCAATAAAACATGATGAGATACCACTGGTTATCCTGAAATTCTCAGAATCCGTCCCTTTGAGCCCCTATTGCTCTCAGAAGGACAGAATTGGGACCCAAAAAGATATAAATAAAGAGCTCTTTTTAGGTTGTTGATACCCCAGACCCAGTCATATATACATCCAGAAACTGTGCCAAAGTGATCAAGTACTTATAAGAAATGATAAATTGCTTTATGGTTTAGTCTGATTAATATTATCCATCCCAGACCAATTTTTTTCAATTTAAACCGCTGAACAACATTTTAACCCCAGATAAAGGTTTAACCCATCAGTACACGACCAAAACAGGTACCCAAAGGATTAAATACTATACCAGTGAGTTTATTATCATTTTCCTGTTGTGGAATCCTGGTTACAAAGCTCTTCACTCCACCATATATTTTTTATATATATTATCTTTGGGAAATAACTACTTTAAGAATATAAATTAAAGGTTCCAAAGTAACCAGGTCTACATATTTCAAAGTGAATTTTCTGAAAAAGATGTGTTAAAGATCCCCAATATCATTTTGGCCCCTCTTTTTATTTATTTAATAATCAATTTGTTGATATTGATTAATAATAAACATTAATATCCAAACCATTTTGCCTTGCATTTGCTTTATCCAAATATTTTATGGATTATTGCTGCATTTTTATAAGGGTAATGTTAAATTCACAACTCAATGGGCCGTTTGGCACCCTACCCGGCTCAAATGAGCCGTGTGGCATGCTACACAACTCAAATGGGCCATCTGGCATCCTACAAGACTCAAATGGGCCGTGTGGCATGCTCAACAACTAAAATCAAGTTGTTTAGCCTCCACTAAATTTAAAATAATAAATAATAAATAATAAATAATAAATAATAAATAATAAATAATAAATAATAAATAATAAATAATAAATAATAAATAATAAATAATAAATAATAAATAATAAATAATAAATAATAAATAATAAATAATAAATAATAAATAATAAATAATAAATAATAAATAATAAATAATAAATAATAAATAATAAATAATAAATAATAAATAATAAATAATAAATAATAAATAATAAATAATAAATAATAAATAATAAATAATAAATAATAAATAATAAATAATAAATAATAAATAATAAATAATAAATAATAAATAATAAATAATAAATAATAAATAATAAATAATAAATAATAAATAATAAATAATAAATAATAAATAATAAATAATAAATAATAAATAATAAATAATAAATAATAAATAATAAATAATAAATAATAAATAATAAATAATAAATAATAAATAATAAATAATAAATAATAAATAATAAATAATAAATAATAAATAATA
Source organism: Puccinia polysora (assembly GCA_025617555.3). Classification (NCBI taxonomy): domain Eukaryota; kingdom Fungi; phylum Basidiomycota; class Pucciniomycetes; order Pucciniales; family Pucciniaceae; genus Puccinia; species Puccinia polysora. The sequence goes on along the minus strand of CM062622.1, from coordinate 8,441,065 downwards.
AATAATAAATAATAAATAATAAATAATAAATAATAAATAATAAATAATAAATAATATGGTTTTATACAGGGGTACAAAAATTCAAAATGCCCATTATGGGGTGTATATCCCCCCCAGACGTTTTGCATGTTTAGAACAACTGTTTGTGGTAGTGCATGGGCCCCCATCCGTTGAGGGGCCCTAAACAACTCCCACAGGTTGTGTGGGGCTCTACACGACTCTCACAACTGGAGCTGGGAATTTAACATTACCCTTTTTATGATAATATATTTATTATTTATTCTATCACCTTTGGTAGCTAAAAGGTAGAAAGGACCTTGGCATCCAGGAGGCTGAAAAGGCACCCATCATCATTCTAAGGTTCTTAAATTCCCAAGAAGGCCCCTGGAAGAGAGGTTGTCTGTCTGTTAGTCTCCCCAGTATTATAATACTTTGGCCCCTGTTTTTATAACATATTGAAAAACCTTTTAACCAAATCAAGAAAACCTTGCACCAGCTCCTAAAATATTTATTATTTGATATTTTCAATTGTTTATCTTTTTAATATTATTATTCCAGTATTTTTATCACTCTCTGTAGCTAAAGGACTGCAAGGTTTTTGGTATCAGAGAGATGACAAAAAGCTTCATCTTCTCCCTGACTTAAGCTACCAGAAGCTGTTCAGATATTTATTTCCTTCATTCATGAAACTTTTGGAGAAAATTGAAGACCACCACATCTTCCAGACAAATTCTCAGAATCCTAAACACAATTTGGCTAACCAACTGTCTGTTTCTCTTGGTAGATTGAGATAAAATGGAAATGGAGCAGCAATTCTTCAATTAGAAAATTTATTCTCAGTTGTTCATGGAATCATTAACTTATACACCACAAGATTCATTATTGCTATCCTATCTATTGATTTCACAGTCATCTCTTGGTGAAACAAAGAAGTATGCAAGGAGATATTGCAAGTTGTGGATACTGGTGGCTTTCCTGGTTGCATTGGTTTTGTTGATGGAACCACCATCCCCTTGAGTTGAAAAATCAAGTTAGATTTCAACCACTATTTTGATTGGAAAAAAAGTCAATGGTTTCATTTCTTTTCCAAAGCCTTTGATAACACACTTAACAAATATGTTGTATCTGTTTGTATAGATACTTTTTGTAACTTAAAATTGTTTGTGATAAAACAAAGAAGTTCTTATCCCTCCATGCTGGCCTTCCAGGTGTAAAAGATTTGAAGAATTAGGAAACCTAGACCAGGCTGATTCTTTTCAAATACAAACACAAGGTTAGAAACTTTGAAAACAACTTGAACAAGGAACTAGAAAAAAGGACAGAAAGCAACACAAACAGAGACTGTTGGTTCTACATGCCATAAAATGACCTCTGAAGAGATTAACTAGAACAGAGCAGTTTGAGGATTCACAGTTGACTGATCCAACCAAAGTATAGTGCTGAGTGTGACAATAGATTGGTTCAGAGGAATGTTGAGTTGATTCCTTCAGTGCAGTCTTCAGGTTCAGATGATCCGGTGATCAAAGTCAGATGGGAGGAGCTTACCAAGTGGTTGAGTCTGAGTCTTCTGTCATTAGACAGGAGCTGTTTGTTTGTCTTTTATGTTTGAGTTGAGTGGTTGCTAGAGAGTCTGAGGTGACAGGTTCTTCTGGTACACAAGACAGGTCACAGAAATACACAAGACAGTTGGACAAACTACAAATGGAGATTCATAGACATGCAGGACACAGCACTCAAGATGTGAAATAAATAAATAAGAAAGAGAGGAACACAACAACAGGGCTGACACAAAGATGGTAGCAGATGCAAACATCAACACACTGGCTCAACTCATTATTCAAAGAGCTCAGCTCCCTACATATCTGGCAAGCCTGAGTATTGAAATGGGATTAGCTGGTTTGGTGAGGGAGTCTGCCAGAATTTCATGGCAGGAAATATGTTTTACGCTAATTAGTCCGTCATTCCAGTTGTTTCTAATGCTCTTGAGTTTAATGTCTATGTACTTTGCGTGTGATTTGAAACCAAATTTCTTGATTTTATCAACGAGGCCTTTGTTTTCAAAAATGTTCATGAGAGGTCCCAGAGATGAATTCCTCAAGATTTCTGTTAGGAGGTGGTGAAGCCAATGGCCTTCAAGGTGACTTGCAGAGAGGGAATTACATTCAGATTTGGTGGAGGACAAGGCTATACTGAATTGTTTTCTGCTGGTCCAGCAGATTGTACATCCCTTGAAGAGGGATATGAAACCGGTTTGGGAGAGTCTGGTTACCAGATCATTGCCGCAGGTTGAATCACTGTAAGTAAAGAGGTGATTTGCAATGGACTTTGATCAAAATTCCAGCTTATAATCAATTGTTTTTAGCAGGTACCACCATACGTGACTTACCTCTTTCCAGTGAGTAATCCCTGTTCTTTCGGAGAAGCGAGCAAGGTTTGATACAGCAAAGCTGATATCAGGTCTTGCAAGGTTCGCGATGAAGTTCAGCCTACCTATTGGAGAACTATAATTCTCCCCCATTTTTTTGAATTCTTTGATTTCCTCAGGTGTTGCAGGATTCAGTTGAAGTCCCAAGGTGCATGGATTATTCAGGGGCTTAGCATCCAGGAGATTCAATTCTTCCAGCCCTTTCTTGATTTGGTTGGGTAGTGAGAGACTGATTGAGTCTGGTGTGACCTCAATCTTCATTCCAAGTAGCTTGTTGACCTTGTGTGCTGAATAATCCTTGAATTTTGTGAGGAACCGACTCTTAAAGTCTTTGGTTTTCCCCCCAATAATTAAATTGTCTACGTGAAAGAAGAGAGCGGTGATTGGATGTTTGTGGATGTAGAGACATGGATTGCTGTCGCTCTCCTTGAAGCCATTTGCCTTGATCCACTCACTCAAGGTCTTGTACCATTTCAGCAGCGCTTGTTTCAACCCGTAAAGTGATTTCTTCAGCTTGAGGTATTTAGAGCTTTGCTTCAAGCCCCTGCTGGAGTTTTTATGAAAACTTCCTCAATCAGAAGATCGTGAAGAAAGGCCTCTTTTACATCAAATTGGAGAATATTAAGTTTTCTATCCACAGAGTAACATAGTAGTCCTTGAAAATGTGACAGGCTAAAAGAACTTGATTATCAGAAATGCTTCAAAAACAGCATAAGAAACAAAACAGGATATGAGAGAGTAAATAAAATAAAAGAACCAAAAAAGAGGTTGAGCTAGACTCTAGTAGGCAGTTAGAAACACCAGAGATTCATGTAGGTCTTGAAGAGCACAATGCAGACAGGAAAGATGGAATCAAATGAGAGGACCTGAGAGCCCTAAGGACAAACACAGGCTCTCAGTTGAGCATTCCAAATAGGAATTCATGAGCCAGATATGGAGTACGCGCAATGAGCAGATGAAGACTGAGAAGCACGCGGACGCAGAATCCAGACTAAAAGGCAGGAAATAAGGAAAAGGAATAAAACCACGATGAAAGGAAAAGGCTAAGATTCTAAGATTCTGACAGTACTTGTAGAGAGGCCACCTTACCTGTGGGAGCAAACGTGTCAAAGTAGTCAATTCCAAATTGTTGGTTGAACCCCTGTACGCAAACACAAGCCTTGAGGGTAGTGTTACCAGTGTGCAGATCTTGTTTGCATTGGAAGGCACAGGTATTTTAAAGGGGATTTTTGACTTCTGACTCATTGGCGTCTTCCCAAACCTCAAGTTCCTCTATTGTATTGAGTTCTTTGTTGATAGGAGGTACCCAGGTTGGATTGTTGAGCGCTTCGTGGATGTTTTTTGGTATGTTGGAGTGAAAGTACCTGTATCCTTGGGGAGGCTTGAGTTGACTTTGGTTACGTAGATTGGGTCTAAGGGTCTTGAGAACCTTGGAACCTGAGCTATCTGATTCTGAGTGGTCTGGCTCCGTAGCAGATTTGGTGGAAGTTTTGATGTCTTCTTTGAGTTCAACAGCTGTTGCGTATGTACTGGCTTTGGGACCTTTGGGACCCTCATTCTGAGTTGGTTGAGTGGTACCCTTGGCTGCTGGCCCGCTTTTAGGAAGTTCAAGGTTGGTAATTGGTTGCTTATTCATGAACTTGACTTGTTTTGTCTCAATGATCTTTCCACTTCTGGATAGGATTTTGTAAAAGAAGAGACAAGGATTATAACCTAGGAGAACCCCCTCATCTCCTTTTTCACTTATTTTTGAAGAGATTTTGGAGTCACTGAGTAAATAGATTACTGAGGTACCTATTGGCTGGAGATAGTTCAAGGGTAAGTCAGTCTTTTGAAGCATTTTCCATGGCGTCACCCTGCCTTTTTTGGAAGGAATTTTATTGAGGGAAAAGAAGCAGCTTTGAATGACTACATGCCAGTAGTTTTTGGGTATGGAAGTGGAACTGAACACCAAGCAAACTGACTCCATGATGGTGCAATTGGCTTGTTCTGCCTTCCCATTGTGTTGAGAGTGGTATGATTCACTGATAATGTGTTGTATTGCTTTGGACCTAAAGAAATGTTTGAGATCTTTGTTCAAAAATTCTCCTCCTCCGTTGGAGATGACCTTGTAGGGATATCTGAGCGGTTTCTTAGCTTTTTTTTTCAATGAAAAATTTAATGGTATCAGAGGTAGCATCCTTGGAAGGAAGCGGAAAGGCGGGGAGATAGCCTGACTTGTTATCAACAATGGTAAGTGAAATTGTATCCCTCCTTTGCTGGTTGGATTCAAGGGTCCCATGAGATCCAGATGAAGTCGGTCAAAGACCCTGGAAGCAGGAGCTTGAGTACTGTCAAAAGGATGCTTGGAAATTTTTGCCTTGTTGCATGCTAAACATTTGAAGTTGCTAGCAAGAGTTTTGCCAATTCTGTGACCTAGGTTTTTTTCTATTTGTTTGATGCTTGCATGACCTAGTTTTTTGTGAAGTTCAGTTATGTTGGTTTGAGTTAGGTAACAAAAGAGGGGCTGTGATCTGTTTGAGGCGCCAAACTTGATGAGTAGTAAATTTTTCTCTATAACGCCAGTCAGAAGCGGCTTGCCATTGAAACAGAGAGAGAAATAGGAGGGTTTGGTTTTGAGATTGACTTGTAATATGCATCCCTTGTTTAGCAGGGCTCCCAGGGAGATGAGATTGACAGTACCTTCTGGAACCTATGCCGCCTTGTCTAGAAGTATTTGTTTAGCTTGGTCCAAGATTCCTATGGTTCCAAGGCCTTTGATAGTCAGTCCTTCTCCTCTTTTTCCTGTTTTGATGGTTTTGTCTCCTGTGGGTTCTGTTAGAGAGATGAATAATTCCTTGATTTGAAACATGTGAATCAAACAGCCGCTATCAAGAATGTATTGGTCTTCAGGGTCTGAATTTGCTTTGTCAGCAGCACAGTAGAATTTGTAGAAATGGGATTCCTCTTGTGTTTTCTTCTTGGGTCCCCGTCTAGCTTTGTTAGGTTGGTTTTGTGGTTTCAGTTCAGGAAATTCAACCCAGCAGGAGGATTGTGAGTAGGACTTCACTTCTGGATTGTGTTTCCCGTCCTGGAATCTTTGTTAACTTGATTCTCTTTGATGGTTGGAGTGGTACAGAGCCAATTTGGTTTCTGTTGTCTTGAGGAGTTTAGTCTGAACTTTGTTCTTGCGTTGGACCAGATGGTCAAGCACCAAGGACACAGAGAGTTGAAGTCCTGAGTGCATAATTTGGGAACAAATGGCTTTGAGCAACTTGGGTAGCTTTAATAAAATTAAGTAGCTAAGGATGTTGGCCGGCAGTTCAATTCCCACTTCATCAAGTTTCCCCAAATGGGTTCTTACATAGGTTACAAAGCTTTCAATATCATTTTGGTCAAATGCTAGGTAGAAAAAGTTAAAAATGTTTGAGCCCAATTGGCTGCTTGACTCAAGGCAAAGTGGTTTTTGGTGGCCAGCCAGATCAGTTTGGTCAAATCTTCATTTTTGGAGTTCATGATATTGGGGTGAGATGCAGGATCTAGCTTTGACATGATCTATCCAACCATCTTGTCATTGTCAGGGATTTCTGTGTAGGGATTGCTTGAATTGATGAGGTCAAGAATTCCTTGCATCTTGAACAAGTGTTCCATCTTCTTTTTCCAGATTGAATAGTTCGTCTCTGTGAGAAATGGTGTGGATTCCATGAGGGACTTCAGTGCCAGGGCCTTAAAATTTCCTTCTCCTCCTCCTGTTCCAGGTGTTTCTGTAATTTGATTTCTGCCGGTTGAGCTGGGATGATCCATCTTTGGCTTTTAACCGTGTAAAAGATTTCAAGAATTAGGAAACCTAGACCAGGTTTATTCATTTCAAATCCAAAGGCAAGGTTACAAACTTTGAAAACAAGTTGAAAAAAGAACCAGAAAAAAGGACAGAAAGGAAAACAAACAGAGACTGATGATTCTACAGGCCAGACAATGACCTCTAAAGAGATTAAGTAGAACAGAGCAGTTTGAGGATTCGCAGTTGACTGATCCAACCAAAGTATAGTACTGAGTGTGACAATAGATTGGTTCAGAGGAATGTTGAGTTGATTCCTTCAGTGCAGTCTTCAGGTTCAGATGATCCGGTGATCAAAGTCAGATGGGAAGAGCTGGCCAAGTGGTCGAGTCTGAGTCTTCTGTCATTAGACAGGAGATGTTTGTTTGTCTTTTATGTTTGAGTTGAGTGGTTGCTAGAGAGTCTTAGGTGACAGGTTCTTCTGGTACACGAGACAGGTGACAGCAAGACACAAGAAAGTTGGACAAACTACAACTGGAGATTAAGAGACATGCAGGACACAGCACTCAAGATGTGAAATAAATAAATAAGAAAGAGAGGAACACAACAACAGGGCTGACACAAAGATGGTAGCAGATGCAAACATCAACACCAGGTTCATGTCACAATTAATATGTTGTGAATTAGATGCGGATTTCCCAACACCCAGAGAACTATTTTGGGAAAGATTAATACCTTCTGTGCAATTCAGCTTATTCTAGCAGGAAATATGTGGTTCCAGAATACTGAAATGTTTCATCCAACAATCAAGCCAAAACTAATTTAAACTATCATCTTTCCCAATCCCTATTTTGGATTTAGCATGACATAGAAGTCCTGAAAGGAAGATGGGCCAGCTTGAGGGAAACTCAAAAGCAGCTTTGAAATTCCAAAGACATGAAGATTCTTATCAACTGAATTATCACTTGTGTAATGCTTCAAAACCTTCTGTCCAACATCAAAGATGAATGGGACAAAATATTTGAAGAAAATATTCCCAATCATCCTCAAGTCATCCCGGTCTCATCTGTTCCCTCATCTTCTGCCATGAGGGAGCAGACTCTACCCCTCACACTTGCTCACTTTGATGAGTAAAATTTTTTTTCAAAATAGGTAAAAATTCACATCACAGTAATTTTTTTATTTATTTTTCACCCAAGAATCCTGGGCTGACTGGGTTTTCATTTTTTTGGTGGACTTAGATAAAAAAACACAAAACCTCCAGCTCATACCTCACACCACCAAACCACCATTACACTCCTTCCTCCTCCTAACCAAACCACCTCCACCTCACTCACCACTGGTCCACTCCTTCCTCCTCCTCACCAAACCGCCTCACCCACCTCCTCCTCCTCACCAAACCGCCTCACCCACCTCCTCCACCTCACCATCCACCTCCACCTCAAAGTCCCCCCGTCATCCTCCCCCTTCTTCAGGTCCCAATTTTGCTTTTTCTTTGCTTGGAACCCCAGTTTAGATCTACCCCGCTCCTCCTTCACCCCATCATTGGCTTACCCCCTCCTTTCAGATATTACCCCCCCCCCTCCTTGCCAATTTTTTCCTGGCACTGCCCGGCACCACAGGTAAGAACCCCCCTGCTCATCCCTTGACCGGAAAGCAACCAATTGTTTGAGATTTGATCCAATCACTCAAAAGACAAACAATTGACTAATTGCTTGCGGTTTTTTGGTTTGATCAATTTTTTTTGGTTTGATTGACTGAACAAACTGCAATCAATTGATTAATTGAACCAAATGCAAACAATTGACCAATTTCTTGCGGCTGTTCAATTGGATCAAAATGCAAATTCTTGATTGATTTATTGCAATTTGATTAATGGATCAATTGGCAATAAATTTGTCAATCATTTGCACCCCCCCCCCCTCTCTTCCCCTGCTCCTCCTCTTCCTCCACCAAGATGATTAAGATATTGGGCTGACCCTTTTTATTGAGGCAGGGAAGATTGACTGGTACTTTTTCATTTTTATTTCTATCTTTGTTGATCATCTACCTCAACTTTAACTTCCTAATGGATGTTTTTTTTTATTCCATGCAATGCAACACATCTTTTCACCCCTTGCTCCATCTAAAACCACCATTTTTCCTACTGTATGAATTTTCTTGCACTAAACTCAAAATGCTACACAATAACTTGAATAATTTCTTGATCCCGACCCCAATTTAATTATTTGGATGGCAGTGAACATGAAGGGAGTAAATTGTTTGATAAGAATACAGAGAGGTGGGAAGAATAGGGCTTTTCATCAAAAGAGGGCTCAATACCAAGATTTGAAAATCTTGTTGGAGATAAAAGAGGGAGGGATCAATGAGCAGGTTTTCTTGTCTGAGGAATTACTGCAGCCTTTGGATCTGTATCCTGCCATCACTTCTAAAAAAATAAAAAAATGTCACAAAACCTCCCCTGAAGAGTTTGAACAGGCCAAGCAGAAGATCAAACAGTTCCATTTCTTCTCCTCTGGAAAATTATTTGTTCAAAATCAATTGGATAATGAGGCTCTGTTTGCAATACTTTAATTTTTATCTTTGAATAAAGTCTCTGAGAAAGAGAAGAAGGAAATCAACTCAGCCACAATGTTCCTTCACCAATCCAAAAATTTTGTGAACAATGTTGGTCCCTCAAGATCTTGGGGTGGGAAAATGTGGGCAATTGGATGGCAAAAATTGATGCACCCTTCTGAAATATTTGGACAGTATTTGAATAAAGCTGCTATTCAATCTTCTCCTCAATAGTTTTCTCTTTTGAACCAATATCCCCTCTTTTTCTTCATTGAAATTTGGATCCTGGCTCACTCCTTTTGACTGTTCCCCCCACATCACCATCACTTCAAATTCCTTCTACAACTCTCCCCAAATTGACAAATTTGAAATCTCTTTCTATTCCTTTTTACTTTTGATTCCAACCAAAAAATGAGATGGAAAAATCATTTACAAAAAGGAACAATACCAAGTATCTGATGTCCAATTGTTTTTTCTTGAATTGAATTTTGGTATCAACTTCAAAGAAAAAGGTGTGGTTAAGATTATTTGGGTAGCCAATATGTACAACCAATTTCCTTTTCCTGCTGTGTAGACTGCCACCCATACAAGGATGGCCATGTCAATGAAAATTAAGAAGACTACTTGGAACACCTGCAAAGACATGAAAAGCGGTAAAATATACTCTAGACAAAAAAATGTAAATAAAAAAGAAAATTATTGGTGGGGTTAAAAATTGTCTCAAACATTGTTTTATTTGAACACAATATTTTTGCTTTTATTTTTAAATTTTTTATCAAATTAAATATTCTACAAGATTTATCAAAGTAAATATTTTACAAGCCAAGCAATTGAGTAATTCCCTTTATTTCTTCCAAAGTTCTACTGCTACCAATACATGCCATGGCTACTGATCACCTATATTTTTTTTCAATTGCCAGTTGTTCCTTCTCCTTTTCAAGTCTCACTTTCTGTCAATCCATATCCTTTTCCCATTTTCAAAACTGCTGCTCTGTCTTTTTCAATTTCCACTCAGAATACAATTTCTGTTGATCATCCAAACTCTTGGCTTTCTTCTTTTGAAAATCAATAGCTAGTTGATAATCCCACTTCTTCTTTTTCAAATTTGATTTTTTCAGATGAAATTTGTTATTTCACTGTTTTTCAGAGGGGAAGAGGAATGATCTTAATTTTGAAAGTGAGCTGATGCAATCAATTCACTTCCTTTAATCTTTCTTCTCCATTATATCCTCAAAGCCAGAAAAAATTGTAAGTGTTTCTCCTCTTTTGATGGCTATTTGGGTTGATTTTGATGCAATTGGAGGCCTTTTGCTTTCCCTTTGCAGAGGAGGTTTGTGTGGGAACTTCATCACTCTCATTTAAAGGTGATGTGGGAGGCCCCATTGGCTTGAGTTTTTGTCTATTCAGAAATGGATGTTAATATTTTTTTACAATCTAAATCAGTCAGGATTAACTGGACATAAAATAAAAGAAATTGCTTCCTTACTTGAAAATATTTTGATTTTAATTGAGATAGTGCAATAACTTTCTCCTCATTCGCCAATTTTTTAAGTTCTTCCACCCCAGTAAGAGAGCAATCCAAATAAAGAATTGAGGGGTCAAAGGAAGGGTTTGAATAATTGATCAATGCTGATTTAGATGAGATTTTAGCTGGTTTTGTTGTAATATCCTCCTCCACATTGGATTGGGGTCACTCATAGATTTTGTTGGGATCATCATTTCTAGGCTGAGCATCCACAGCCAGGTCCTCAGCATCTACTGAATTGGATTTTTGGGCGTAAAAAGCAGCTAGAGGGTTTATTTTGGCCTTATTTTCAAATTTTTCATCCACATTGATATAGAAAGGACAAATGGATTCCAACTTATCAACCACCAAGTTGATTCCCTTGGCTTGATTGGAGTCCGTGATACCAAATCCAGTGGAAATTGACAATGAGTGGGCCTTTTTTTACTTGGCTCAAAATTTCTTGAATTGCTCCCACGTCTTTTTGGATGAAAGATCCAGCCTACCTTTTGCTTTATTCTTCCATTCATTGGCCACAGGAGATAAACATTAAATTTAGAGGATGAAGGTCAGCCAACCCATGTTTTTTTGTTGGATCCAAAGCAAGCTTCATAGTTGGAGGGAACTTTCAGCCAGTTTACCGGGATGATGTGATCATCTCTCTTGAGCTGACTTCAGCATTTGGAAAAAGATGGGGGAGGACTGTTTGATGTAGAGTTCCTTGGGTATTTTTGCTTTGGTCCATTGAATTTTGGTGTGGACTCGCAGGGGAGGTTTTCTGAGGGACAATTTGAAAAGATTAAGAGGTATGATGGGATGAAGCAATGAGAGAAATAAAGTGATGAGATTTAGGATGAGATGAAATTTATAAAGTAATGAGAGCAATGAAGCCATAAAGATAACAATGAAGAGATGAGAGTGAGGAAGTGACAAAAGTGATAAAGAAATGAGAGTGAGGATGTGGTGAAAGTGATAAAGTGATGAGATTGACAAAGTAATGGGAGTGATAAAGCAATGAGATTGATGAAGCAATGAGGATAGCAAGAAGAGATGATAGTGATGAAGTGATGAAAGCAATGAATCATATTTTTTGGATGAGTTTTTAGGTAGGATTTTTCCAATGAGGTTGGAGGTTGAAACCAGGGGTGATTATGTGGAATGATGGGTTGAGGCGGTGAAAGCCTTTAAATAATTTATTTGAGAAAAACCATTTATTTTCAGGTAACTCTAAAAATTCTGATTTAAAATAAGTGGTTTTTTTATTATTAATGGCGTGTTTTAAATGGCAGATTTGGGTTGAAACGCATCATCTAAAAATTGTGGATTTGGTTAACTCTGATACGCCCTATTCTAAACTATCTGAAGGCTTCCAGCAACTAGAGGTGATAGAGGGATGAATATATATATATTCACTCAAGTGGTGCATAAAATATGCATAAAGATGTGGATAAAGCCATTTCAAGGTTTTGGTTTGGATTTAAAGTTCTTACTAATCAAAATCTTTTGATTAAACAGAGGGAACTTGGTAGCACTGATTTATGTTTAACTCCTCTATTGACTTGATTATTCAAATAATTTGTTCACCTGGAATCCTATAAACCTTTCTTGTTCAATTAAAGTTAGTTTTATCCTATATAATGATTTGAAAGTGTTGAAAACAGAAAGAAAAAATTGGATTGCTTACTTGTTAGATATTAAGACAAAATTTAAAATTAATTAAGATGAAACTACAATATTCTGAATCTGGTAGGGGTTATTAAAATACTTTCTATGGTTCCGGTGTATTTTTCATGGTTTAAAATTTTAAATATAACATTTAGATAAAATTTGTTAATCACTCACTCCTTCTTCATAAGCTTTATAATCTTTATGAAAAAATTATCTGTCCTGCTATAAAATCAATTCCGGTGAAACCATAGCCTCAAAGAGGCCATTATTTTTTCCTTTCCAATTTATTGGGTTGCCTCCAGTTATCACCTGGTTGAAGGGGATGAAGGGTTCATGAAAAGGGGCTAGTGTTGAAATCAGAAATTTCTTGCAGGTGCTTCTAGGTGGTACAGGCTGGATTGACCAGTCAAGGTTTAGGAAATTTTGATTTTCTTGTAACTATTGCATGCTGATTTCAGGGAAGATTTTCCTTTCATGGGTTTTTGTATATCGAATAAATTTGGGAATACATTTAATTTGGGTTTTTTATACATTTTTCTTGGAATTTCCAGCTGATTTGGGCATGAAAAGTGCCACATATACTCCACAGGGATGCTTTTGAAAGTATATTTTCTTTTTTTTTTTTATTTCTTTGAAATATTACAAATTCTATTTTTGGGAAGTTGCCAACTTTCTTTCTCAATTTTTGAAATTCATTGTATTTATTTCTACAAGAATTTTTATGAATATAAATATGTATATAATTTGGATGTCTATCCTATTTGAGTTGTAGCAGTTTTATGGTCTAAGTTCATTCAGTTTGGTTTTTGTCTCTTGTACTTAGTTACTTTTCATATTCTAGCACAGTTTTCTGAATGCATGCAGGCTGTGAACAGGAATTGATTTGGTCAGATAGGCTGGGTGTGTAGATTTGAAGCTGGTGCCATGCATGTGAGAATCTGATTCTTCTTCTGTTACTACAGTGTATTAGAACATGTCCAGGTGCAGGAATTTGGACAAAAAACATATTCTGTATTTAACTCCTAAAATATAACCAAAAGTCAATCTCTTAATTCATTTCATCTGGATAACATACATAAGATTTCCATTTAGTATTTAATTGTTGGAAATTCAGTTATTTCTTGATTATTTCTGTGCCATGGTGCTTTTGGTGACATGAAATTCATTCAATGAATCAATTTTTTCCTTGTGTGCCCAGGTATTTCCTTATTTTATTTGGAGTTTTCTTTAATTTTTGGTTGTCTAGAAATCCACAACAAAAAAGCAGAACAGTATTCTGGGAACCCATAATAGGGTGTATGAGAGTTAGTAACTCTTCCATCATAAACATGCCATTATAAATGTTTTTTTCTGAAATAAACATAAGCTTCAACTAGTTTATTTCAAAGTGGCTTTTTCAAAATTAGAGCCTTCCATTTATGCATCTCCATCCACCAAAATTCCAAAATTTCTCCACCCTTCCATGTCATCCAATCATATTGAAAAAAACATCTTGATTCCATCAGTCATACTTGATCATCATCATCCTCCTCCTCCTCCTTCTCCTCCTCCTCCTCCTCCTCCTCCTCCTCCTCCTCCTCGACACTGCCAGCATTTTACTCTTGCATTCCTGAATGCCCATCCTAGTTGGTTGTAGATAACCAATTTTAAATTGGTTTCAAAAAACCCAAATTAATAGAAAACCAATTTAAATTTGCTTTTAAAATACCCAATTCAAAATTAAACCAATTCAAACTTTGTTTAAAAACTCCCAAAACAATAGCCATCCAATTTCAATTTGCTTGGAGGCCCTACAATTTAAACTAACATTTACAATCCCCCGATGAAATATTTTCACTTTGTGGGTGCATTGCAATTCAGAAGCACCTTTGGTGCCCCAATGATTCACCAATTGGTCCAAAGCAATTGTTCACAATTCCTTTGGAATTCTTTCAAAGCAATTGTTGACAATTCCTTTGGAATTCTTCCAAAGCAATTGTTGACAATTCCTTTGGAATTCTTCCAAAGCAATTGTTGAAAATTCCTTTGGAATTCTTCCAAAGCAATTTTTGACAATTACTTTGGAATTCTTCCAAAGCAATTGTTGACAATTCCTTTGGAATTCTTCCAAAGCAATTGTTGACAATTCCTTTGGAATTCTTCCAAAGCAATTGTTGACAATTCCTTTGGAATTCTTCCAAAGCAATTGTTGACAATTCCTTTGGAATTCTTCCAAAGCAATTGTTGACAATTCCTTTGGAATTCTTCCAAAGCAATTGTTGACAATTCCTTTGGAATTCTTCCAAAGCAATTGTTGAAAATTCCTTTGGAATTCTTCCAAAGCAATTGTTGACAATTCCTTTGGAATTCTTCCAAAGCAATTGTTGACAATTCCTTTGGAATTCTTCCAAAGCAATTGTTGACAATTCCTTTGGAATTCTTCCAAAGCAATTGTTGACAATTCCTTTGGAATTCTTCCAAAGCAATTGTTGACAATTCCTTTGGAATTCTTCCAAAGCAATTGTTGACAATTCCTTTGGAATTCTTCCAAAGCAATTGTTGACAATTCCTTTGGAATTCTTCCAAAGCAATTGTTGACAATTCCTTTGGAATTCTTCCAAAGCAATTGTTGACAATTCCTTTGGAATTCTTCCAAAGCAATTGTTGACAATTCCTTTGGAATTCTTCCAAAGCAATTGTTGACAATTCCTTTGGAATTCTTCCAAAGCAATTGTTGACAATTCCTTTGGAATTCTTCCAAAGCAATTGTTGACAATTCCTTTGGAATTCTTCCAAAGCAATTGTTGACAATGCCTTTGAAATTCTTCCAAAGCAATTGTTGACAATTCCTTTGGAATTCTTCCAAAGCAATTGTTGACAATTCCTTTGGAATTCTTCCAAAGCAATTTTTGACAATTCCTTTGGAATTCTTCCAAAGCAATTGTTGACAATTCCTTTGGAATTCTTCCAAAGCAATTGTTGACAATTCCTTTGGAATTCTTCCAAAGCAATTTTTGACAATTCCTTTGGAATTCTTCCAAAGCAATTGTTGACAATTCCTTTGGAATTCTTCCAAAGCAATTGTTGACAATTCCTTTGGAATTCTTCCAAAGCAATTGTTGACAATTCCTTTGGAATTCTTCCAAAGCAATTGTTGACAATTCCTTTGGAATTCTTCCAAAGCAATTGTTGACAATTCCTTTGGAATTCTTCCAAAGCAATTGTTGACAATTCCTTTGGAATTCTTCCAAAGCAATTGTTGACAATTCCTTTGGAATTCTTCCAAAGAAATTGTTGAGAATTCCTTTGGAATTCTTCCAAAGCAATTGTTGAAAATTCCTTTGGAATTCTTCCAAAGCAATTGTTGACAATTCCTTTGGAATTCTTCCAAAGCAATTGTTGACGATTCCTTTGGAATCCCTCCAAAGCAATTGTTGACAATTCCTTTGGAATCCTTCCAAAGCATTTAGATTTTGGTCAAAAACATTAGAATGAAAATGAGATCTGAAAAATATTTAATTTTTCCTTTTCAATATTCAAGCAATGGAATTTATTCAAAATCACAAAGGGTTTATAGAAAACACTAATATTTGTTTTAATCTCAAAAATAAGTGAAATAGAAAAAAATTCCATTGTCTTTATACTCAAATGACAGCATTCAATACAATAAAATTACTATTGAATTCAAATATCCCGAATTTCTGGAAATCTGTAAAAATTCTTAGAATACTTATGAAATGATACAAAAGCTTTTTCTCAGGTCCTTTCCCATTTTCAAAACCAATTGCCAACACATTCAAAACAATTAAAACTCATGTTTTGGTGCCTCACCTGCTTTCCAGTGAAGCCTTCATGCATGGCAATTTGGGGTTATAATGTTTCCTCAAGTCCTTTCCCATGATGAAAACTGATTCACAACACCTTCAAAAAAATTTCAACTCAGTTTTTTGGTGCCTTACCTGCTTGCCAGGGAAGCTTTTATGCATGGTGATCAGGGGTTATCAAATTTAAATTTGATAAGACAAGAAAATTTATTGTTTTCCAAAACTGATGGCTAAAATATTTTGATTATTTGATTGATAAAGAGTTTTTTGAACACCAGTTAACACAAAATTTTCAAAATAGCAAAAACTCTTCTCCCAAACTTATTACAAGTTAAATTTCTGAACTCTTTGAAAGTCACACCTGCTGTTGTGAAAATTATGCCCTTCAATCACAAAAAAATTTTTTTTTAGAATTATAACCTAATTGTTTTCTATCATTTGAATTTTTTTGTTACCAATTAAAAACAAAATCCTCTTCCAAATTTTTTCCACCATCTTCAAATGACTTTCTTCACTCAGTGAAAGACTCAAAAGAACCAAATTACTAATTTTTTTTCAATTGGAATACTTCACTCTAGAATCAGGATAAAATTTCAAATGGTCAGAAGTTCATTTTTTTAAATCAATAGATGATATCTTGTCATGAAATAATGATTTTATGACAAATAAATTATTAAATACTTCCCAAGAATTCCATTGTGAAACCATTGAGTTCTTTAATTAAATGGGAGAGTGACTTTCATCAGCCAGGAATTTTTTTGTTCTCCTCATGAAATCCATTGGTGCAATTGATAAAAAACAAATGAATACAGAGTATCATTTAATAATATTTCTTTTCAAATCTATGAAGAAAGTATTTCATAGTCTCTCAATGATTTTGTTATAATTATAGAATGTGTGGCTATGTTTTTTTATCAGCATTTATATATGTATAAAAGTAGTATAAATAGAAAATGGAAGCTTGCTTAAGTATTTTTTTATTTGACATTATGAGCGTTAGTTTGAAGGAAGAGAAAAAATCATTTATTGAGTATTTTTAAGAAACATGAAATAAAAAAATATATATTATATTTATATTCACCTATTTTTATGGTGTATTGGTATTTGAAAAAGGTACCAAGTCTAGTAATAACACTGAAAAATGAAGATGAGGTCAATTCAGGACCTTTTTTTATTGAGAATAGCAGTAGTAATAAATTAAAATGAGTGATATTGGTGTGTATTACTGGTACCTTGATACCTCTCCTGCAAATTCTTTCAAATGACTATCATTTGTTAGATCCATTTTCAACATGAATGAAAATGATAATCTACTGAGATTTTAAATTCAACTGGCATAGGTTTTAAACTTAGTTTATTTGATTTTTATCTATTCAAAAAGCAAGTTTATTATAGATATAAATTTAAAAAGAATGATAATTGGAACCAAACAGAATTATTGGATAGAGTAAGTAAAAAGGAACAGAAGGAAGTAGCTAGGATAGCAAATAATTGGTTTGGAAGATGATTGAGTAAAGAAAAAGGGACACAGAACATTTCTGATTTTCTGGAGGAAAATAAATTCTAGAAGCTGACAATTTACAGATTACTTAATAATTTCAGAAATTTTTAATAACCAACCCCAGGGAAAATATGTATTTGACTCAACACATTTTTAGAAATAATGGTGAGGCCTCCTGCAATTCTGAATTCATTGCCTTAAAGGAAAATAAATTTTATGAAATTTAAAATCCATTTTATGCAACAAGGAATTCATTTTTGTTCATCCAAGAAGGATTAAATACAATAAAAATAAAAGCCAATTAATTTTATTCAGCAAGTAGACTTCTCAAATCATTGAAAAAATATCCTGAAATAAAATCATGATTTTCCTCAACTTCCAATTAATTCCTAAAAATTTAAAATTAGTATTTAAAATGAGAGTTTGGATTTATCAAATCAGAAATAACTTTCATCCAACAACTGAATCATGGGATTTCATTAAAGGAATGAATCTGATATCAGGTAAGCTTTTAATTAAATGAGAAAAATTTTATACTAACCAGGAATTGATTTCCTGGTATCATTGGATGAGATCCTGTAATGAATAATCATCTTATGCCAAGAGTACTTTATCTACCAAAAGTAAGGAATATATTCTCCTTCAGAAAAAATATGACCTTTTTCATTAGAAAATATCTCATGAAATCATGAAATGGGTATTGATAGTAATAATTAGGATAAAATTTATATTGAGGAAATGATTTCTTTCCATGAGGAAATGTTTTTAAATCATCAAAAAAATGCTGATGTTATACCATTTCAAAGGAAATTTCCATAAAGTTGTAAATTCTTTTTTAATGAGTAAGTTATCATGGGCTGTCTTTAAATAGCAACCTAAAAGCTCAAAGTGGTTTTCTTCATGGAGGTAATGATCATGAAATTATCAAATTTGTCCCTTGAATTATTATGATCATGATTATTATTATTATTATTATTATTATTATTATTATTATTATTATTATTATTATTATTATTATTATTATTATTATTATTATTATTATTATTATTATTATTATTATTATTATTATTATTATTATTATTATTATTATTATTATTATTATTGTTATTATTATTGATATCATGGAATTATTTTAATCAGATATTTGTTTGCTGCAAGCTGGAAACAATTTTATAAACAAAAATAAGAAAAGAAAAGAAAGGAAAATAAAAAATAAAAAAGCAAAACACATTTATTAAATTCAGAAACTGATTTTCGGTAATAAAAATATTAATATACAGCAATTTTGAGAAGGTTTGATTCCACCTAGGAAGCATTGAATTCTATGAGAGTTATCACTGCCATCAAAACATTTTTCATGAAAATACACTAAATATTTTTGAATTATAAAAAATTCTAATGCCATTAGGGAAGTTTCTTCCTGAACTCCTGAAATCCTTCCAAAGATTTGGATAAAATTCCCTGAGAGGTGAAAAACTTTGAGAAATATAAAATAATTTTTAACATTCTGAATTTTATTCCCTTCAATAAAGATTTTATTTCTTGCAATCATAAAATGAGCAAATATTTTATTACTATCACCTAATTCCTTCCCCTTGTAGTTCAAGTCTTTTCTTCCAAATGGGAATGATTTCATATCAATGGAAATTATTTCCCACTCTGAGGAAGTGATTTAAATCCTTTTTCAAAAGGTTAATAAAATAAAAAAAGATACTCATTTGCATATGAAAATTACTAACTGATTTTTTAAGATGTATTTTCAAATTTAAAGTTTTCATGAGAAAGGAAAAGCAAGGAAAAAGGTGAGGATTCCCCCTAGAGAGACTGGTTGAAGGAGGTGAGAGTTTTTTTTACTTAATTAACCATGAGAAAAGGTGAAGAAAATGTAGACATGTTCTGCACATGGGCTCATGGTGTAACCCAGGTCTGAAACCCATGGGATTACACTCCTGCATCCTCTCAACCAATCAGAATATCTGTTATGCAGGCATATCATTTGGAAGATCAGTCAAAATATGTTAATAGGCCATTTATGTAAACTTTCTAAAACAGAAATCTTACACAAAGTTACTTTTAATGAAATATTGAAAGCTGATAAATCTATACCCCTTGCCCTCCTCCCTCCAGAACCCATCCCTTTCATAAAAATCTTATTCCTGTATTTCTAGATGACCTGCAATGTCCCAAATCCTGAAAATTCATATTTCAATACCAAATATATCATGTAATAAACAGTATATTTTTCATTTCATGCGTCAAAAATCTTGCTAAATAATCAGAAACCCCATTCTATCAAGTCCAAACCAACCACAACTTTTGAAAAAAATTTGCTATTACCTAGTCATCATTGACCTTTCACCATGATTCATCAATAAAAAGTGTTTTATGCAATTGAAATGGTTTTGGATCTCAATTTGAATTAAGCACAATTTCCATGCTCAGGTTGATTTTTTTTTTCAAGATTAAATATTTTGGTATTTTTTTTTTCATGACAACAAAATGGCAAGATTTGACAGAGTTTTTGTACTTTTATGAAGTTTTTTGAGTGGAAATATTTGAAGAAGGTCTGTCTCTAGCCTTCCATATTTTCCAGGGTACTTTGCATAGGTTCCTTCAATTATCTTGGTAACAACTGCCTGTCTTGCATCTTGATAATTCCCAAAAATTGATTTTCCCGCTTGATTTGGTGGTGGGGAAAACAAACTTGGGGTCCTTAAACATCATTTTTTCAAACCACTAGTATCCTGATATGATTTTTTGAGTTCCTGCATTGAAAAAGAATTCGTTAATCCATATTGATATGAAAAATTAAAAAAATGCAAGTAGAAAACGATTTGAAACAGGTTGTAGTACCTTCATAGGGGCCCCTATTCAAACTTCATCTGTAAGGAGTCTGGGAAAGATTTATTTTCTCATTATAGGGAGCTTATGCTCTTTTTTCAACTCATTCAAAGAAATCCAACTAACCATTAAACAGCAAGGCAATTTTGGTGCAAGAAAACATCCAGTCACCCCACATTAATTTCTGGTTGGCATGACTCCCAGGCCAGGGGAACTGGGAGGGGCCTCCCAGCCTGCGAGCTGTCCCAATTGGGACAAATCTTAGTGCGGGGGGGGGGGGGGGGAAACCTCCCCTCTAATAGGAGGGTCCAAACAACCAACCCCTCATGGGAAGGCCAGGGAGGCCAGGGATGCCAGGGAGTTGTCTCAATTGGGATCCTCATTGTTGTTGTAATTAAGGGGATCTCAATCAAAGGAATTATTCTTGGTTTTTTTCTGGATGTATTAAATGTGAAATACATCATTCTTGGTAAAAAATAAAGGTAGATACAAGAATAGTTGCTTTTTTTTTCTAAATTTCAAAACACTTTGGCAGAAATTAAGCATCACTTCTTTCTGAAATTTTCCAAAACAAATTTGCAGTTTTCAAATTGTTTATTTAACCTCAAATTCTTTGCGTAATATTGGAAATTTATTCCACTCAAACCATTTAAACTTGCATTCAAATTTTCACCGTTTTGTTTGAATCCAATTTTCATAAGGCAAAAACTCAAACTTTCTAAAAAATTTATTTTCTGTGAAATTTCTACAAGGGATTTCATAATTATTGATATGGTGATTATATTTATCAAGAAATTTGAATTCATAATTGATAATCAAATAATTGGCCACTCTTTTTTTTTTGAAAAATCATTGATTTCAACATAGAAACTAGATAACCATCATAAAAATCATCACCATAAAAATAACAGACACAATCCTAACCAAGCCAATGTTAAGCAGAACGTTGCGGGTGCTGCTATATGAAACTAGTTCTTTAGGACAAAGAGGAAACTCAGGCATGTTGATCTGCAAACAAACTCAAAATTCTGATTGGTGTCGTACATAGTCATAAACATTGTAGTATTTGACCACAGTGCGACTAACAAACAGTATGAAACTGCTTGGGTGATGTTTTGGAGTATGCGCAAAAATCCTAAAGTTTAATAAAGGGCGTTGGAATTAGAATTTTCAATGAAAGGGGCATCGCTTGAGACCATGACCCACTAGAGTGATTCTCTTTTTCCAGGAGCCCTTGGTTTTGTATCTCAAATGTGTTTCTTCTTGGACTGGGACTCCCGAGAGCTTTAGAGTCCAAAAAAGTATTGGTATCCTCTTCACTGAATGGTACAGCGTCTTCGGAAGAATTTTTGCCATGAATTTGGAAGCGAAACGAATCTATGGATGTAGCTAATGCAAAGGTATCAGTAACATATGGTTTATCAAGGCAGTTGACACATACCACAAAGACCATGCGCAGGACAATTGGGGGTGCACATTTTATGGATTCTGTTGTTCAAAGTATGCCTTTTAACACAAGAAATATTTAGCAGACCATGTGCACAGCAAGGCTTTTTAATATATTTGTAATCACTGCAACCCGGAAGATGAGGGCAACTATAATATGTTGGCATCATCAGATAGACTTGATGGAGTGATTTCTGTAATGATATTGATAGATTGTAATTGTGGAAGCGCTCAAAACTTTTCAAATATGATGGTCTTCCAAATCGGAGAAATGCTTATGGGGTGTGGGGCAAGATTCCAAAAACTGTATTCCAGAGGTTTGTTAAAGGATTGACTAACATTCACAGTCTTCCCATTGATCAAATTGTGTTACCTCCAGGAGAGAGGTTTAGTTCCTCAAGGGCTACTATAATTTACAACGAATACACTTGAAATCAACTTTGATGCGCAGTTGTTGAAACCATTCCAGTGCCATTTTTTTCACCTTTGCCGCGCTCTTGCTCACCTTTTGCGCGCCCTTCTGGCACCTTTGCCGCTCAATTAACCACAATATTTTCTGCATCTTTTGAGTCAAATCTTCTGACCGATTGTGGAATTCTTGTCGCCTTTGCCAGGAAATTTCTTTTTTCACTTGTGAGTATCACACACCTGCGTTTTCATGCTTTATTGTTGATTGGTCACCAAATACTTGGGATTGAATTGGTGGCTCACCATCCAATTAATTGATTTCATCGGTGGGCCACCAAGCAACTTTTCATATAAATCGGTGAGCATTGACCGATGATTATATTGCATCGGGGGGCAACATTCCAATGAAAAATAAAATTGGGTGACTTCAACCGATGATCTAAATAATCGGGTTTTCATTCAAAAAATTGGTGAATCATTGGGGCACCAAAGGTGCTTCTGAATCGCAATGCACCCACCAAGTGAAAATATTCCATTGGGGGATTGTAAATGTGAGTTTAAATTTTAGGGCCTCCAAGCAACTTGAAATTGGATGGCTATTGTTTTGGGAGTTTTTAAACCAAGTTTAAATTGGTTGAATTTTGAATTGGGCATTTTAAAAGCAACTTTAAATTGGTTGTCTATTAAGTTAGGTTTTTTGAAACCAATTTAAAATTGGTTATCTACAACCAACTAGGATGGGAATTCAGGAATGCAAAGGTAAAATGCTGGCAGTGGCGCTCCCCATCCCCCTCCTCCATCAACTTCCTCATATTTCCTAAAAATTCTCAATTTTATCATTATTTCCCTCTTGAAATCCAACAAAGATCCCAAGGATATAATCTATTTGTTCTCAGTATCCTGATGAATTTACAAGCATCAGATACTGTCTTTATCTTCAGATAATAAACCTCCCATCATCCTACCCAGAAAAGTATGAGTCTTTTTAGCTCAAAAAATCATTGAATTTCTATTGCCATTGCAGAAGAGGCTGATAATCCTCATAATTGAAAGATTTCCACCTCTATTGCTCCCATCTCATCACATCCCTCTCATTCTAACCCTTTGGGCCCTTTGAGTTTAAATTAAAACTCATTAAATAACAATTCCACCCAGTGTTACATCTATGTTAGATTTGGAAGCATTGAGGGATGATGAGACTGAAATAAACCAATTGATTTACACAGGCCTCAGGATTAACAAAGGCACTCACCAATTTTCCTCCATAATCCAATCTCATCATGCCCACTTTGATGCTCAACCATCTACCTTCCTACTTTGCATCATTATTTGCTGATTGCCATCTTTGGAAATCAATAAAACCAGACACCCAGTGATTCCTTTCCCCTGAAATCTTTCCTCAATCTATGTTACCACCCTTTTTCTTCCCATCATCCACTTCATACTCCCATGATGGTGATCTTCTTGTATTAGGGATCATTGTTAAATTGAGCAAAAATTCTGCATTGATTGTTTCTGAGAATTTTGAGGGTGGGATGACCAAAAATGAGATTTTGAATGGAAATTGTGCATCTTCTGAGATCTCATGTTGAGTTGGGATGGATTGGAAGATGATTTTTGGCTATGAAAACTATTGAATGAAGACAAAGAACCTTGATTGATGATGATTTCTCCCAATTTTTGAGGCAATCAAATCAATCCTAGGATTTTATTGGAGAATGGGAACAGCCCAGCTGGTGGTCCTGGTTTGGGGAGCTTATTGTTCTTGACAGATATGAGTTAGACTTTCCATTAAAAATAATTTAAAACAAATGAAAATTGTCACAATAATCAGGTGGAAGTAATTGATGGTGAATATCATGGTGAAAATGGTAAGGATGATTTAAATCAAGAAAATCATGAAAAACGGTAAAAATCACTTTATTCAATAAATTACAAGTTAGAATACATCCACCTCCACTTTTTTTGCATTTTTTTGTCCACCAATCAGTCAAACAAACTTTGGGTAGAACTGCATTTTATTGCAGACAGTGACTGTAATTTTTATGGGCTGAATGCTGGATTCCTCATTGAGATGAGAATAGGAGGTGATTGAGTAGGATTAATGGGAGATTGGTTTGATTTTAGGGAGAAAGAGAGAGGTTGGGGTGTCTGTTTTTTTGTGGTTGCATGTGTGTGTGTGTGTGAATAAGCAAGTTAAGAAGAGAGGAACCTTTATATACTAAATTTTAAAAAAAAAACATTTATTTGAAGTTATGTTCTATAAAGCCTGTCTGGGAACCTGGCCAAGATTGACTTGGCATGCGCCAAGAAGGACTTTTTTGGGCGCCCAGGGGGCTTGTTTGGGTAGTATTTTCAGGTGGTCAAACTTGGCTCCCAACCAAGTTTGTCTTGGCCCAGATCAAAGCCAGGCACACCCCCAGCCTCAACCCCTCTTTGATTGGCCTCTCTATTCAATTAACTAAATTTTTAACAATTTAATTATTTTTTCTTCAATCTCATTTCTTCCATTCTGTTTGTTGATCATGCTACCTCCTCTTCCCGCTTTTGTTACTTGGCCACATACAGGCCACCACTAGATTACCTCATGTTTGTTTCCAATTTACAATTCTATCCACTTGTTGTATCACACTCAACTTGGAAAGTTAAGGATACATCACAAGATGATCTGTATGAAGATTGACATGGTTCAATACAATTTCTGATTCTTTTACTTGATGATAAATAGTGTTGAGGGTTCTGGATCAAGTTTAAGGGTTGTTTCAAAAGTAAAAAAAAATCATTTTTTGTGCTAATTTTTGAGTCAAAATAAACACAAAATATAGTTGAAAATGGGTTGCGCAACCAGCTCTGATCAATTCCCAAACCAACTTGGCAAGGTTCCAGGCCAATTTGGCTGTGCGCAAACTGGCACCTGAAAGGCTTCCAATATTTCTTGGCTAGGGACCAAGCTGGGTTTTTTGGGCACCACAGGCACTTCACAAAAAAACCCAAAATTTTCCCAGGCACTGTGCTGTCTATATATAGACACAAATGCAAGTAGGCTCAGCAGTCAAAACTACAATGAGGCTCAGAAGTGGGCAGTTTCCAAAACCGCAGCACAGTAGGTTCAAAAAGTAAAGTGTGGCTGATTGCCTACTCCCGCAGAGGGAGATCTCCGGCTCAGCAGCTATGTGGGTGCAATTTCTGCAGCATAATAGCGTGCCTGAGCCGGGCTTTTGCCTTTTGCATAGCAACAGCCATATTTTTTTCTTTTTCTGATCAATAGCTGAAATCTTGCCTGTTGTGCAACAATATTTGTGGACAATAACTAAAACCCTCTGCAATTGTGGATTTTGGAGTAAGAATGTGTCTGCAAGTGATTGGAACTATGGAGTATGTATCCTAGGGTTGGCTATGGGGTATGCACAGAGATTGAAAAGTTTATGAAATGTTTGGTACAATTGAAAACTAGATTCAAAGAGGTGGCATGTGGATCAATGGGGATCTGTAAGGAAGTTAAATGGGGGTCTTCTGTGATGCCATATGTAGGGAGATCAGCTAGGAGCATCAGGGCTAATAGTATACTGTGGCATTGAGGAGCAGTTTAGGGAGGCAGTGCAGAGGAAGTCATTCTTTTTTTTCTTCTTTGAATTCAGAGTTTTATTTTTGTTTTGTATATATGAGGCAATTGTTAAACAAGCAGGGTATGGGGGGGCATCAAATCTAGATGGGAATCCTCATGGTCAAATCATTTTATTTTATTGTATCATAGCATTGGAGAGATTAAGGAGTTTTTTTTAAAAAATAAAAAACAAAATTTATCTTATTATTGGAGTGCCTTGATGTGAGCCAAAAGAATTTTTCCTTTGTATTAACTTGGAGTATTAGCAGAAGAATAGTTCAGTGGAGCTTGTTGGGTAGTCAGTGTTTGTTTCTTATTCTTATTTTATTGTGTGTTAGTCAAAGGAAGAGTCTGTAGGATGCAGAGGCAGTATTATTGTGATATCTGGAATGGAGAGGTTATTGTAACTCAATGGATTAGACAATTATTTCTTACCAGAGTGGAGTTGTTTCAGAAATTTATTGTAGCACACAATTTCTTTCTACAGAACCAAAAAGGGGATTTATACACCATAACTCTGACACACTTCATACAAAATAATTGGTTTCTTTCATTTTTCAATGGCAGTTTTGAAACGGAAGACTTTGTTTGAAACCTGCTATCAGCAAAATTGCAGACTTCCTAACTCTGATACTCCCTAATATTTATTTCATTTTTTGACCCATTAGATTTACTCAATTGGTGTCCATATTTTGATTTCTCCAAGAACCTCTATCCCCAAAAATATCCCACTGGGGGTCTGGAGGCCTTATATTAGACCCCCAGGGCCCCAGTCAATGTTTGAAGACCTTTGAGTAGGCCAAAACACCCTCAAAAGACATGTTTCCCCCACCCCAGGCACCCTTGTAAACCTCAAGAAGGTGTTGAAAACTGTAAGTGTCTCCTTTGAAAACTTTTTTTTATTGCCACATCTTTTTGATGTTTTCACACCTTCCTGGGGTGGGAAAGCACACTCAAACTTATAAATTCATTAAATAAATTAAAAAAATGACACTTTTTGTGTCATTTGGCATCATTTTATCCAAGAAAGGAAATGCTAGAATAATACCTTTTTCAAAAAAAAAAAAAAAAAAAAGCAATAATTTTAGTAATTTTGAATGCTTAATTTTATCCTGGACCTTGAGATAATTTTTTAAATTTATTTCTTTATGATGGGTATCAGATAGTAAATTAGGAGCTATTTTTGGAAAGCTTTTGCAATTATGTTTCCTCCTGAGGCTTCCAGCTCATCTCCTGACTTATCTCTCTGCCATCCAGAAGACAGATATAGTTCAATATTTCACAATTTATGATTTTCTGATTATTAACTCTGGAATAAAAAGCTTTATAATTAATAATAGATTATTCCTCCCAAATTTTGGGACTGATTGGAATTTAATATTTTGGGTATGGAATGAAATTTGGGTTGATTGGCAAAACCTGAAAAAAAATAAAATAATAATTTCCAATTAGATCATGAGAGTTTATTGATATAGGACTAAGTCAAAAAAAATATAAATTTCAAATGAATTATTTTCTGGGATCTATGGGTTTAAAACCTCAGTATACAAAATTTTATCCAGTTCAAATGAAATTTGGATGTTGGTTCTTTTTGTGACCACTACCCTTGTTGGGTGGCTGGATCTGATCCTTGAAAATGCTACATATAACTGACTATATTTACTGAAAACTGAATCTTTCAAACAAAGACTAAAATTTTTAAATTTCTGACCTCTAAAATTTTTTATTCTCAATGAGAAAGCCAAATTCACTAGAAACTGTTTTAAAATGATCTTGAAAGGGAGACCATTTTAATTAGGTTCAGTAACCAAGGGAATGTGGGGAATGGAAACCAGACTTCCAATTGAATCACCAGTTGTAATCTTGGAAACTCAAATTGCTTCATAAATTTGAAAAAAATCCATCCATTTACATTTCAAAGACAAATTTGACAGTCCATGTTCCTCATAAGCATCATAGGAGCCCCATCTTTCAGGCTCAAGCTATGAGGAGGAAATATGGGAAAACTTAATTTGTTGAGAAACCATTTTCTTTATATATTTTAAGTATCATCTTTAACAGATTTATGGCTTTGATACTTCTTCATATTTTGGAAAAACAGCATGGTCCTTAGATAACAATTTTAAAGGTAGAAATGGTGCAAGTTTTGAAAAGAATCCTTGATTAATCTATCCAAAGCTTGATTGCCACTATGGCCATGATTTACCCAGTTTTCAGGTAGAAAAACTTTGATGAAACCCTCTATATTATTCAAGGAAGTGCAATTTTAAATTTGAAACCCTAAACAACCCATTCACAACTCAAAATTGGTTGCGTGGCAGGGTTTGCAACCCATGTGGTTTGTGAACGGCTTTGAAAAACCCATCTGAAGTGTGAACAGCTTTTCACAACCCAGATGGGTTGCAAACAGTGCCAAGCAACCCATCTTGGGTTGTGAATGGGTTGTGTAGGATTGCCAATTTCACATTTTATTTATTTTTTTATTTATTATTAATTTCTTCATTATTTATTTATTCATTTCTTTATTTATTTATTCATTTCTTCATTTATTTTTATTTTCATTTTCATTTCTGTTCACAACACATATGGGTTGTGAACCTACATTCACAACTCATATGGGGTTTTAATGGCTTTTCAGGCCCCTTTCCAACCCATTTTTTGCCAATTTGACATATCCCTACAAGGAATCTCCAACATTGATGAAGGATTGTTGTTAATCAGGTGCAAAACTTGGAATTATATCCAGAAGGAAGAATTAAACAAACTTTTATCAAGAATTTGGGGACATGTATGTTTTTTAACCACAGGGAAAATTTTCCTTAATTCTCCACCAAGGACCATAACATTTCCTCCAAAATTTAGGTTTTCATCCATGAGTTCTTAAGGAAGCCTTTCAACTACCTGCATTCATTATCAGATCAAAAATTTGCTTCCTTCTTTGATTCAGAAGAGAGATGTTTTACACATCTGATTGATTTATAATGGAGTTTTTTTCCTCCTCAAGGATCCATTTCCTGTTGATCCTTGTTTCCTCCCCTGATTGAAAAAGTATTCAAATATAATGTAAAGCTTCTTCAAAACTTTTGCCACAATTTTTCAAATATGGATCTTGATATTTCAGTTTTGAGAAGGCTTTGATCTTTGATTCTGGAATGAATTAAATTATTAACTGCAAAATTGATAGAAGAATCATGTAGGCAATGTGGTTCTGCAGGCTGACAAAGTTATCAAAGCATTCCAAACAACTCCCTTATCTCAGAAGGTTGGATATATTATTCAGCACCTTAAATTTTCTTTTTTTTCAAATGATGATTTTCCTTAAGTAGACCCCTGGCCAATGTAGCCTCTCTGGAAGTGGTACTAGAAATAGAAAATAAAATACCTTTTCCCTGAAAAATATCAACACCACTGTTGATGGCATCCACAACTGCCAAGAACTGCCTAAATATTTGGTTATTTTTGTGATGAAAAATATTGGATAATCTCTATCTATCAATTTTTATTTTTTGGTCCAAAAAGCTTGGTTGTAACAGAAAAGCACTCCCCGGTGCAAGATTGAATAATCAGGATGAAAAAATGAAGGAAAGTTTGAATAATAGTTCATGTCAGTGAAAAAATTCTTTCCTGGTTTTTTCTTTCAATTCTGCAAACCAAATCAATTCACCCTAAGGATGAAAAAAAAAACATAGTGCAGGGGGGTCATAAACTTTTCTCAGTCCACTACTCCTCCTTGAGGAGCTATCTGAGTGTTCAAATCTATGGGTCAAAATCCAAGGATCATGAACTGTGTGTTAACAAACTCCATCAGAAAAACTTGAATTTAATCATCAGAAAAGAAACAGGACATACCATACCTTCCAGACATATTGTAGCTATTCAGTCTCCTTTTGGTAGGTTTCAAAATCTTTGATATATATTGTGTGAAGATAGATCAGCAAGCCTGATTGATTGATCTGGACAAAACTGAGGATAAAACTTCCCCTATGGTGTTGATGGGCATCATGGAGAAGGAAATTGGAATGTGATTTATGTAGCTAATTTGGAACCACAAAGTAAGGGGAGGAGGACCTTCTTCTATGTGATGAAGTTTGGAGGTCACTCATTTTGTTACATGTAGTAAAAGACTTATAAAAAGGGAAATGTTAAATTCAAAACCCTGTTTTTGCAAACATGTGTTGTTCACTGTTCACAACCCATATGGTTTGTGAATGGGAAGCAAGCAAAGTTGCTCACCACCTGTGCATTCCCAGGGGGGTTGCAAATCCCCAATTGCAACCCTTATCAAGTTTCCATGGGGGATTTAAAACCCTTAAAGGGTTCAAAGCATGTTTTCACAACCCTGGGGGGGATGAACAAGTCATGAGCAGGGGTTGCTCCTGTTTTTGTGGAACATTTGGGGCAAAACAGCCCCAAAGGGGCCATTTGAGGGGGGAATTGGGGTACCTAGGCACCCCTGAACCACATTTTAGTTCTTTCAAAACAAATTTTGGGATATGGCAGAAGATGTGAGACTATTATTGGAACACAACAAGAAAATTGGAAATGAAACACTCTGCCTATTTTCAAAACAAATTCTTGTCAAAAATTGTACACATCACCCGCTTGTCACATTTTTATTTTCCTCAAACCAAAAGTGAGCACACATTGTAGGACTCCAAACGGTGCTAGTCCGTGGCAGTTCTGTGGAGGGGAAAGGTGCTGTTTAGGCTGCCCTCCTGAGTGCTACAAAAATATCTAAATGTAACCAAGATCAAGGTCCAGAACCTGGTAAATGAGGAATCAAGGAGTAGATGATAAAGATGATAATAGTTTGGTAGCAATGTAACAGCACTATCTGAGACAAGATTATGCAGGGAAAAACTTGAAAAAAAGAATTTAAAGTCCCCTTAGAGTTCAAAGAACAAAAGCTGTTGTATGCAAACAACGCTGTGGTGCCCCATCCTGGACACCCGGACCGCCTTAAGGCCTCAATTCATAAACTGTTGCAAACGTACCGCCCGGCTGGACAACTTATCCTCAGACTCATCCAACTATTGTTTATCCGTGTCGCGCTCCGCCTCCGCGCCGCGCCGCGCCGCGCTCCTTTCATCCGCGCGCGTCGCGCAACCTTTATCCGTGTTGCTTCTCATCTCCGCCGTTGTTATAGAACGTCCTCATCTTTGTTGGTTGCGTGTCTTCATCTTCGTCGTTGCGCCTCCCTTCTCCTCTTTGCTACCGTCGCGCGACGCTCATCCATGATCTACTGAATCCATCCCGACCGCTCCGCAAGCATTTGGCAGATCCTTGACCAACGCGAGTGACCACATGGTTGCCTTCCCGTTTCCGCTCTATTTGTAGAATCTGTTGTATATAGTCTAACAGGGCCTCCTGCCCATATAAGGAGGGGCTCTCCCCTGCTTTTTCGAGGATATTCCATCATCCGGGATCCTATCATCGAAGTATCTCAGATCCTATCATCATAAGCAATTTATCCGTGGGCATCCTTCCCCACTTAATCAAGCAAATTATCCGGGTATATCTATGATTGCCCCTTGATCCTTGAGCCTCCATACTCAAACTCTGTCCTTTGTGACCTTGATCCTTATCACCAACCAATAGCCTTGCTGGTTGAAGAAGAATTCCTGTCTGCCTGAATTCTTGAGTGTGTTATACCACTCTGATCCCTTTTTCCGACCATACTGGTCTTGATCTCCCTTGATCATCTTTCTGGAGCCAATCACGTTTGATTGAAGAGGTTTTATTAAGCTTAAAACCTGGAGTGTTATACCTCCCTTCTTCTTTGAAGTTGAATTTCGCCACGCTATTCTTGAGTTCCTTGAGAAGTGTTGGGATATTCTTGCTCAAATTCGTTATTGATTTGCTTCTAGAGCTTCATAAACAAATTGCTTTTGTTTTGTTCAGCCTCCCACAGTTATCTGGTACCCTTCAAGCGCTTGATTGCGGAGAGTTGGGCAGGTTCATTGAGAACCTGGAGGTTGGTTGGGATTGAGTTGATCTTTCCTAATCAGCTGCTGACGACCAGAGTTATTAGCTTGTGGGCGTTGTTACTTACAACTGCCTTGTTCTATTGAACTCTGAACAAACCTTGACTTATTTGTTCAAGTCTTTCCCTGCACCATCTTGTCTCAGATAGTGTTGTTTCCATTGCTACTGACAACTCTTATCCTCTTCTCTTAGTTTGATTTCTCATCCATTAGGTTCTGGACCTTGATTCCGGTTACATTAAAATATTATTGTAACTCCTAGGAGGGCAGCCTAAACAGCACCTTTCCCCTCCACAGAACTGCCACGGCTTAGCACCGTTTGGAGTCTTACATTTGGTCCCCCGGGCCGGGATCGAACCAGCAACCTTGGGATTTACAGTCCCAACTTGAAGAATCAACTCCAAAATCCTATCCAATTTCTCTTTCTTTTTCTGTTTGTTCTTTTTTCCGATCCGTGGAGGCAGCTTGGTCTAGAAGTAAGTCCTCCCAATTTGTGCACCGCTTGGGCAAGATACTTGTCGTTTTTGGCGAAACCCTACTCTTGCCACACTCGTGAGCCACTTTGGAAATCTGCTCTTTGGATCCCCTAGGAACTCTGTTATTCGATATGGCATCTCCCGCTACTCCAACCGCCTCTGTTCGACCTAAGATGGTAAAGATCAAACCCCAGAACAAGAACTTAGGCTTCAACGGTACAAATGTCGAGCGATTCTTGGACTCCTACGAAATGGCTGCTGAAGTGGATGGAGCTAGTGAATTCGATATGGCTTATCAGTTACGATTCTTTATCTCCTCTGATGAAGTTATGGAGGTAATCGAGTCTTTCGAGGGATTCGAATCCCACAACTGGACGCTTCTCAGGGAGGCTATGTTGGCATACTGGGGTAAAATAGATGTGGCTAGGTTTACTCTGCAGGATTTGGATGCTCTGGTTTCTCAGTGGATCTCAAATGGTGGTATTTCTTCAGCCTCTGACTATCAGATCTTTAGGAAGTCTTGGGACCCTATTCAAAACTATCTTATCCGAAACGATCACATTGACACAGTGGACGAAATTCGAGCAAAGTTCTTTCAATCTTTTTCGTCGGCTGTGCAGGAAAGGATTAAAGACGAACTGGTCAAATCTGGATCCATGATTACTACCAGGGATAATTGATTCAAGCTCCCTGTTTTTCTTACCCTTAGGAGTACTGTGGATAAAGTCATGAAAGGTCAAACTGCTCTTACCTTTGAAAAGCCTAGAACTACTGAACCAGTCCATGCTCCTTCTTTTAAAGAGTCAAACGATATTATGATTAAAATGGAGGCAGATCGTAGGCCTAAAGCAGATCCTAATTCCAATCGAGAACCTACTACTATAGATGAAATCACCAAGTTACTTAGAGCCTTTGAGAACAAAATAGATCAAAAGATTTCTTCGCTAGCTACTCCTAAAACTCCTTCTTCTGTCCCCAAATCAACTCTGGTCTGTTACTACTGTCATAGGGAAGGCCATGGAACCGGACGATGTCAAGAACTTCAGAAGGACTTAAAGGAAAAGTTGGTAGAGCAGAGGGGAAACAATTACTTCCTCCCTAATGGTGCCCTAATCCCTTTTGACTCGTCTCGTCCTATCCGACATGTGGTGGCCTCTTACCAGCCATCACCTCCTGTGAAAGCATCTCTTGCTTCCTTTGAATTTCGATCATCCTGTGGTACCCTCCAACCTTGGTATCCTCCAGCCATTTCTTCCTCTAGTCTTGCTGGGACTACTTATCAATCCGATCCAGCCAGGAAACGACATGAGGAACCTAAACCTCATAAGGCTCCTTCCTTGCCAACTTCGATCCTTCGAAAACCCGTTAAACGTCGATCAACACTTGAGCCTCCTTCCTCTGATGTAGAAGACATGGAGGTGGAAAAGGAACCACTCATGGAAAGGTTCCCAGATCGCCCTGATCCTTCTCCCTTACCTCAACCTTCTAATCCAATCTTAGATCCTGCGTCACCTGAACTTCCTCCCCCCACCCAGCCAAAAGTTCGATTCGAAAGAGGCATCTCCAAGGATCACCCCAATGCTGTGGAGGGAGTATTAAAGAAAATTTCTGATCTCAAAATTCCTGATCTATCTGTGGCTGAACTCCTATCGATCTCTCCATCTGTTGCTGAAGGAATGAAGAAATGGGTCTCTCGTCGACGTGTGGAAATTGGCCCTGAAGAACTCAAAGTCTCCTCTGGCACTTTAATGGAGGACTCTGGTGGAACCAGTCCTTCTATAGAATCCAATCTTTATTCCTGTCCCCTTGGCTTTCTTCCTTGTTATCTTGGTGACTCAGCTAAAACTGTTTCTCCTCTTGTGGATTCTGGATCTCAGCTTAACTTAATCTCGGATGCTATGGCCTGCAAGCTCAAACTTAGTCCTAGGGTCAGCTTCAACTCTGCAGTGTATGGGATAGGAAATCAAGCTTGTGAACTGGTTGGTATTGCTGAAGATGTACCAGTCAGGATTGGTCGAAATATTGTTGGAACCTGCCATTTTTGGATTACTCGTTTGGACAGTCCTATGATCTTGGGACGACCCTTCTTAATGGACTTTGGTGCAACCCTGATGTTTTCTGATCAAGTTGGGGAGAGAATTCTTCTCCCTGATGCTGATGGCATGAAAATTGAAGTCCCTCTTTGCTCTTTGGATTCTGGTCGTTGGGAAAGAGATTTTCCTGGTTATTCTCCCAAATCATCTTTTAAGGGAAAGCAGGAGGATAACTCTAGTTCCTCTCATTTTTTAGGGGAATAGTTGATCCTACTAATGATTGTAGTTCTTTTCAGCCTCAGACTGCAACTCAAGGGTCAACTCCCCTCCCTCAGGCTTATTTTTCATTCCTTTCATCATCCGCTTCTGAACTCAAGAATATTAAAAAACAAAAACATATCAAAATAGAAAAATCCAAAAATATTTCTCCTCCATCTCCTTCTCTCTCTGGATCTGTTGTGTCTTCTTTTCCTTCTACTTTTAAGTCTGATCAATCTTCTCTCAGTTCCGGTTCGAATCTCCGCAATGAGTCTAAACTAGATCCTAATTGCAATTCCGTTTTTGGTGATTTTGGTATGAAGGAATATGGCCTGCAGTGGAGGCAATTCGGGGTACAAGTAAGTCCTCCCAATTGTGCACTGCCAGGGCAATCTTCTACCATCATTTTCGAGACTCTACCTTGTGCCACACATGTGAGCAACGTATTATCTCCTGGTTCTCCTTTTATGGAAAAGGCACCCTTCAAGGATATTGCAGAACATCGGACTTGGAAGATGTTGGAACTTGGACTCAGCTTTCCTAATCAAGTCTCTCTGGTCAACTCTTGGAGGAAACAAGAACTTCTCTCCTTCGCCACCAAGTATAAACCAGTTGCTAAGAAGGTCCAACCAGTCAACCAGCCTATGCCTCTCAACCTCAATCCTCCCCTTATGCGTCCTCCTCTATCTCGCGATCCTTACTGTGGGCTTCCTCAATCTCTTACTGGTCCCTTTGTGCCTAATGGACGGGTCACTGAAGAACGTCTGAAGGTGGTCAACTTTGGTCCAGATGGATGGCTTCTTCCTGATGAGTTAAATTTAATCAAAAATGTCTTATCTCTAAGAGAAAAATCTATTGCTTTCTGTGAAGAAGAGAGAGGTCTCTTGCGGGAATCCTATGGCCTCCCTTATATCATCCCTGTAGTTGAACATGATCCT
The DNA here is from genome assembly GCA_025617555.3 of Puccinia polysora. NCBI lineage: Eukaryota > Fungi > Basidiomycota > Pucciniomycetes > Pucciniales > Pucciniaceae > Puccinia > Puccinia polysora. The sequence continues at coordinate 8,405,863 of CM062622.1, read as the reverse complement.
TGGCAAAAGAAAAAGATCCCTATCCCCGCTGCTAAAGTTGACGAATTCATCAAGTTGGTCCGGGAACGAGTTCGAACTGGCCTGTATGAACAGTCAACTTCTAGTTACTCCAGCCCCGTCTTCTGTGTCCTCAAGAGTAATGGTAAACTTAGAATAGTTCATGATCTTCAACCTCTTAATAAAGTTACTATTAAAGACTCTGGTATCCCTCCTGCTACTGAAGAATTTGTTGAATCCTTTGCGGGAAGAGCTTGCTATGGTCTAGGGGATATTATGGGTGGCTATGACGAACGATCCTTACATCCTATTTCTCGTCCTCTCACTACTTTCGACACCCCTCTTGGTCGATTTCAACTTACTCGATTGCCTCAAGGAGCCACCAACTCGGTCGCAGTCTATCAGGCTCAGATGATGTGGATCCTCCAGGATGAAATCCCTGATCATGCTGGTATCTTTATTGACGATGGCGGAATTAAAGGTCCAGTATCTGACTATGATAATGAGCTCTTACCTTGGCATTCAGGAATTCGTCGTTTTATCTGGGAATATGCTACTACCTTGGAGAGGATTCTGTTTTGAATCGAGGAATCTGGCCTTACTGTCTCTGGATCCAAACTGGCGGCTTGTGTCCCTGCTCTTGAAATTGTTGGTCATGTGGTCTGCAAGGAAGGAAGAAGGATGGCACCAGCCAAAGTCAACAAGATCATCTCTTGGCCTACCCCAATCAATCCAACTGAAGTTAGGGGCTTTCTAGGTGTTGTCACTTATGTTAGAATCTTTATCCCATCTTTATCCAAAATCTGTGCACCCTTGCGTCGTCTAACCAGAAAAGATGCTGAATGGATTTGGACCCAAGATTGTGAATATGCTTTCCAGCTACTCAAAAGGATAGTTGGTGAAGACATAGTTTTGAAAAAGATCTCTTACGGACCTGGAGCTGGCAAGATCAAGCTGGCTGTCGATTCTAGTTATCAATCTGTTGGGGCCGTCCTTACTCAGGAAGATGAAAATGGTTGGGACCGTCCTGTTCTTTATGAATCTTTGTTGTTTTCAGATGTAGAATCCAGATACTCCCAGCCCAAACTGGAACTCTGTGGTGTGGCTCGAATGATGAAGAAACTTCAAACCGTTCTCTGGGGCCAACATTTCGAATTGCAAGTTGATGCCCGATCCATCATTGAAATGATCAACGCTCCCAGTCTTCCCAATGCTCCTATGACTCGTTGGGTGGCCTTTATCCAGCTTTTCTCTTTTGATATTGTTCACAGGCCTGGAAAATCTTTCACCATGCCTGACGGTTTATCTCGACGACCTCTTGGGGACAACGAATCTGATGTTGGAACCAATTTCAATGAAGAGGAACCTTTAATTCGACCTATCTTCTCTTTTTCTTCACAAAATTATTCTGGCTTTCAACAAGGCTTCTGGTTTAAATTAGAGCAGTACCTTTCAACTCTTCAAAAACCTCCTGATCTCTCTGCTAAGGAATTTCGATCTCTCAAACGAAAGTCTTCTAATTTTTTTGTTCAAGGCTCTAGACTTATGAAGAGGGGCAATCCTTGTGCCCTTATTGTCGTTACTATTCCCTCTAAACAAGATTCCATCCTTGAAAGCCTCCATGAAGGCCTTGGTCATTGTGGGGAAACTGAAACTTATCGACGATTATCCGAACAATTCTGGTGGCCATCTTTGAAGAAATCCGTCTCCCAATGGTGCAAGAGTTGTGAAGTTTGCCAAAAACGTGATCTTAGGCGCCCAGCCGAAATTCGTTATCCTACTGGGGAGTCCACTGTCTTTGGAAGGATTGCTATGGATGTGGTTCATATTAAGGCAGGTGGTGCTAAGTACCTCATTGTGGCTAGGGATGATTTTTCCGGATGGGTTGAAGCGAAATTTCTTAAGAACCTTAGCTCTGAATCAGTGGCAGCTTTCCTCTACGAGACCTGGACAATGCGTTATGGCCTGGCTCGATCTTACTCTACTGATGGTGGCTCTGAATTTGGGGGCAAGCTTGCTGAAATGATCCGATCCCTTCCTGGAAAACATAGAGTTACTACTCCTTATTATCCTGAAGGCCAAGGCATGGTGGAACGAGGTCATGCCCCTTTGAAGGCTGCACTTGTTAAACTGGCTGGTGAAAGTGGCAAGAATTGTCGCAAATTCCTTCCCCTTGTTCTCTTTTCTGATCGAATCTCAACCAAAAGGACTACTGGCTATTCACCTTACGAAATCATCTTTGGTCAAAGAGCAGTCCTTCCTTTGGATCTGGAAATGGAATCTTTCTTGGGTATCTCTTGGGAAGAGGTGTCCTCAACCACTGATCTGTTAGTTGCTAGATCCAAGCAACTGGAGCGAAGTGAAGACGTTCGTGATGAAGCTTATCAAACGATGATGGAGGCCAGAGCAAAATCCGTCCAGTATTGGGAGGACAAGCACTCTAATCGAATCAGGGAGCCCTTGAACCCTGGTGACCTAGTTTTAGCTTATAATCGATCTTTGGAAACCCAGTGGGGCAAGCTTTTCTCTAATCGTTGGAATGGCCCTTATCGAGTGGTTCATCAAGTTAGAGGTGGATCTTATGTTTTGGAGGAGCTGGATGGTACTCGGTTGGCCAGAAGGTTCTCTGCTGATCAAGTCAAGAAGTTCCATTGTCGTGGGGGCAACTTATCTCAGAAGTAAGTCCTCCCAATTGTGCACCACCAGGGTCATTTGCTGCGTTTTTGTTGTAAAACTCTACTGTATGCCACATATGTGAGCACCTGGGACGCCCTCCTTGTTCTATTCCTGCCGCTTCTAGGGTTTATTTGGAAGAATCAAGATATTTTCCTCAACTCTTCAACCACTCTCAAGATCAAAATGGCCATTCTTTGGTTTCAATCATCTGTCTTTCCTTTGTTTCTTTCTATGGCATCAAACTCGGGAGCAGACTAGGGACAGTCTGTAAGTTGGGGAGAGATGTGGTGCCCCATCCTGGACACCCGGACCGCCTTAAGACCTCAATTCATAAACTGTTGCAAACGTACCGCCCGGCTGGACAACTTATCCTCAGACTCATCCAACTATTGTTTATCCGCGTCGCGCTCCGCCTCCGCGCCGCGCCGCGCCGCGCTCCTTTCATCCGCGCGCGTCGCGCAACCTTTATCCGTGTTGCTTCTCATCTCCGCCGTTGTTATAGAACGTCCTCATCTTTGTTGGTTGCGTGTCTTCATCTTCGTCGTTGCGCCTCCCTTCTCCTCTTTGCTACCGTCGCGCGACGCTCATCCATGATCTACTGAATCCATCCCGACCGCTCCGCAAGCATTTGGCAGATCCTTGACCAACGCGAGTGACCACATGGTTGCCTTCCCGTTTCCGCTCTATTTGTAGAATCTGTTGTATATAGTCTAACAGGGCCTCCTGCCCATATAAGGAGGGGCTCTCCCCTGCTTTTTCGAGGATATTCCATCATCCGGGATCCTATCATCGAAGTATCTCAGATCCTATCATCATAAGCAATTTATCCGTGGGCATCCTTCCCCACTTAATCAAGCAAATTATCCGGGTATATCTATGATTGCCCCTTGATCCTTGAGCCTCCATACTCAAACTCTGTCCTTTGTGACCTTGATCCTTATCACCAACCAATAGCCTTGCTGGTTGAAGAAGAATTCCTGTCTGCCTGAATTCTTGAGTGTGTTATACCACTCTGATCCCTTTTTCCGACCATACTGGTCTTGATCTCCCTTGATCATCTTTCTGGAGCCAATCACGTTTGATTGAAGAGGTTTTATTAAGCTTAAAACCTGGAGTGTTATACCTCCCTTCTTCTTTGAAGTTGAATTTCGCCACGCTATTCTTGAGTTCCTTGAGAAGTGTTGGGATATTCTTGCTCAAATTCGTTATTGATTTGCTTCTAGAGCTTCATAAACAAATTGCTTTTGTTTTGTTCAGCCTCCCACAGTTATCTGGTACCCTTCAAGCGCTTGATTGCGGAGAGTTGGGCAGGTTCATTGAGAACCTGGAGGTTGGTTGGGATTGAGTTGATCTTTCCTAATCAGCTGCTGACGACCAGAGTTATTAGCTTGTGGGCGTTGTTACTTACAACTGCCTTGTTCTATTGAACTCTGAACAAACCTTGACTTATTTGTTCAAGTCTTTCCCTGCACCATCTTGTCTCAGATAGTGTTGTTTCCATTGCTACCGACAACTCTTATCCTCTTCTCTTAGTTTGATTTCTCATCCATTAGGTTCTGGACCTTGATTCCGGTTACATTAAAATATTATTGTAACTCCTAGGAGGGCAGCCTAAACAGCACCTTTCCCCTCCACAGAACTGCCACGGCTTAGCACCGTTTGGAGTCTTACAACGCCCACACGCTAATAACTCTGGTTGTCAGCAGAAGATTGGGGATGATCAACTCAAACCCAAGCAACCTCCAGGTTCTCAATGAACCTGCCCAACTCTCCGCAATCAAGCGCTTGAAGGGTACCAGATAATGGTGGGTGGCTGGAAAGGACAAAGCACAATGTTTAAGAAGCTCCAAAGCAAACAGTAACTGATTTGAAGCAAGGATAACCTCAACACTTCTCAAGGGACTCAAGAGTAGGCTGGCAGAATGCAACTCCAAAGAAGCTAAGGGGAGGTATAACACTCCAGGTCTTAAACTTAATAAGACCTTTTCAATCAACTGTGATTGGCTCCAAAAAGGTTATCAGGGATCGGGACCAGTATGGTCAGAGAAAGGGATCAAGGAGTGGTATAACACACTCAAAAATTCCAACAGACAGAATTTTTCTTCAACCAGAAAGGCTATTGGTTGGTGATAAGGATCAAGGATCAAGGGTTGAGTATGGAAGCTCAAGGATCAAGGTTTGAGTATGGAGGCTCAAGGATCAAAGGTGTGCTGATTTCATGCTGGATGATTCCATGCTCCAATGATTCCTCAAAAAGGCAGGGTAGAGCCCCTCCTTATATGGGCAGGAGGCCCTGTTAGACTATGTACAACGGATTCTACAAATAGAGCAAAAAAAGGAAAGGAAATCATGTGGTCACTCGCATCCGTCCGTGGATGGGTGCACGCAACAATACCGGAATCACCCACCCCTTGTCCAAAGGCGGACGGGGTGGGAAAGGGAAATGAACCAAACCACCGCAGATGTCAGTGGGCGGTAGTTGACACTCTTCACCCCTTGTCCAAAGGCGGAAGTGGGTGGGAGAGCCCCAGGAAAGGTGACGGATGAAGTTTGTGAGAGCGCAGATGGGCGGATAGGAGATCGGCTTGAGACGGTTGAGTAAATCCTGACAGGCTTGAGATTCACGACTGATAGATCAAGCAAGATGGGAGATTTGACGGATCCAAGGATTTGACAAATGCTTGGGGGTGCAGTCGGGATGGATTTGGTAAATCATGGATGAGCGCCGCGCGACGGGCGGACAGGAGATTGGGACGCGCAATGACAAATATGAGGACGCGCAATGACGACGGTGGAGATGACGAGCAACTCGCAACGGCAAGGATAATGAGCAACGCGGATGAAGGACGCGCGACGCGCGAGGCGCGCGGATAAAGGACGCGCGACGCGCAATGATGACGGTTTGGATGAACCTGAGGATAAGTTTTTTTTTTTCAAGGGTTGAGGTCTTAAGGCGGCCAGGGTGTCCAGGATGGGGCGCCACAACGTTTGGATTCATTTAATTGAAAATGGATTGAATACTCAACTGCTGTTGAATTCTTATGGTTTATGGGAACAGTGGCAAGCCCAAGCCCCCTGGTTTAAACATTTCTGTGTTAAAAACTTAATTAAAAGTGTTTCTAATGAAGCTATAGTGTAATCTAGGGATTTGGGTAGGGAGTTGGAAAAGAAAAAATTTGGAGCCCATATTTCATCCTCATCTAGGGCTACAATTGAGGAACAAGGTTTCTCTTCACAAGTGTAATTGACTCAAGGTGTTGGGTCAAACTTCTTATGCCATTTTACTGAGAATGATTTGGCTTGATAAATACTAACATAACCATGTGGGGTGTAACTATGAGGTTCTGAAACTGCTTGAAACTCTTCTTGTGAGAGCTTTTTCTAGTAGGAAATAATCCAAGATTTTTTGTAAGAAATGGGAAGCCATGCATGTCTAAGCATTGACAACATTCAAGTCACAGAATGATAAATATGTGGATCCAGCATGTGAAAGATTTGGGTTATATGAAGGGCCTTGCCTCACTGAAAAGCAAAGGCAAACTCACACAAGGAAGGCTGTATTTCAATTCATGATTAGTGAAAGTTTTACATTAGCAGATTCCATATGGCATCTCTCCATTAGAAATGGACAACACAATCATCAATCATCTGAAAAACCCTCAGTGCATCCTCAACTGAGGAGGATCTCTAGTCAAGCCTTGGATCAAATTAAATAAGGCATGAAATATGTAATAAATATGGCTCAACTTGAAAGTAAATTGAGCTAGATTTATTTTGGAGAATAAATTGATGATAGAAAAGTCTATATAAATAAGTGGAAGGTAAAGATCGCAGAACTGAATAGGAAATGTGTTATGGATGTTCTATTAGAAATGCTCCAGAACATCCAGTGGTTTTCCAGGTCAAAATTTGGTGGATATGGTCACTTAGAGGCCCTTTTCTTGGCTCATCCTGAGTCTAAAAAATATTTTCCAAATTACCATCATATTGCTTTGTTGGATTGTACTTATAAAATAGATAGGTAAAAAATCCCTCTATTGCATGTTGTAGGAATGACAGAAAACAGGAAAACCTTTACAAAAGATTTTTTTTTATGACAAAAGAAACATATGAGTTCTAAAGTTGGGCTTTGAATGCATTAAATGATTTTGTTGAAATTATGATGAGGTGCTCCCGTTGAAAGGGTTTTAAAGAGGTAGAGGATGAATCTTATGACTCCAAGAGGAGCAGATCTGGGGAGCCAAGGAGGGCACTCCAGTTCAAAGTAAGTAAGAAAAGGTGTTGATCATTCACTTGGAAACCAGCAGCTTAAATAGACTAGATAAATTCAGGCTGACTTGTGGTTGACAAGACAAATGAAAAGGATAAGTTTGATAAGCATAACTTTGAAATAGAAAATGTCACAAGATATGTAAATATTAGGAATTTGGGCCACAATAGATTAAAGATAAAGAAAGCACTAGAGTTGATACTGCCGGACCAACATAAAGACTTCACCAGACAAAAATACTTAGGGAAATAGCCACTGTAGACTATGATAAATATGAAACTGGAAATAAGACTAAATAGTTGTTATAGAGATCACACTAGACATAACACTGAGAGTATAATGAAATAATATAAAGCTTGATAAATTGTTGCACTCAAGTATTAGGCAACACACAATTCAAGACTAGAATTCCAACATATTTGGCTTATGATCCCACAAGGCTTCCCAAAGCCTTTGTGACAGACTGTGAAAAATCTCTGATTTGGGCTATTGAACATAGTTTCCCTGAGCCATCTTGACAGTTGTGCTCCTGGAACTTTTCTGAAAACATCCAAGAAAATTTTGAAATTTAGTAATGACAATGAAGGAAGCCAAAATTTTTATGACTCTTTGGGAAAGGCATGGGGCCTCTAAAACCAAGGGGGGACAGAAGTCAATGATACAGAACTCAGAGTATGCTAATTTTTTGCTTCTTCTGTTCATCTCTGCTGGGAATGCTTATGCTAAAACTTTTATACAGTGTTTCTTGAAAGACCTTGAGGATGTGCTTGATTATATAGAAAAGAAAATTTTCCCTATCAAAGAGACATTTGTAACGGTGTGGACTTCTGTCAACCCAGAATTTGAAAATGAAACAACGTCTTGGGTAGAAAGAGCCAATTCTAATTTCAAACCATTACTTGTGGGATCTTTGGGGACATTTTGGATGTGTGGAAACACCTGGAAGCAACCATTCATAGCCAAATCCAATCAGTGCATGTGTCACTTAAAAACTCTTTAATCAAGTTAGGAACCTTTCTTCCAAAATAAATTTTACCTTTGGGTTACAAATTGTCAATTGAGAAAATTAAACTCATTGGGGAATAATTTGAGAAGTTAAAGGGAAACCATGATTTTGAGGTGTTCTCAAAGTCATAGTTAAAACAATGGGCTTGTTTTTTACCCACATTTTAGGTGAAATACTAGCATCAAGAGGATCCATTGTGCCTGAGCATGTTCATTCTCATTCAAGTTTAGATTATGACCCTTCTGGTGAATTATGTTGTCTTTTTGGGTTTTTTTGAAGGGTACCAATTATAGGATTGAAATATTAATTTTTTTTCTTTTTTAAAGATTGAAACAGAGCCAGTGCTTGAAAAATCCCAATTGTTGAACAATTTAAATTCCATGCTTATGGGAAATCCTTAAAAAGTTGGATTTTATATTTTAAATTCAATGGTTTATTATAAAGCTACTTTGATTGCCAAGCCAAGGCTTGAGTGAAAGGTCTTAGGGTCCAGCCACTTTTGACCCAAATTGAAAGCAACTTGTTGTGAACCTCCAAAATTTGAACATGTTGAAAGAGAAATTAGGAGGGAAAAGGGGGTTAAAAGGGAACCAAAAAGACAAAAGATAGTAAGTCTTTTATTTTGAGTGTTCATTTTTATGGTTTAATGAACTGATGGGAAAATAATTTCTGGATTTCAAGGAAGGCTCTTCATCTGAATTTCATTGTTCAGAGGAAGAGTCTGAAAGTGAATTGGGCTCCCTTCATTTGGAATCAGAATCCTTTTCCAAGGAAGAAGAAGAAATGGAGAAGTCAAACAGAAGCTCATGCTTGGTGAGTATCAATTTCTTTAATGAGATTAGAATTTTGGCTAAGTATTTTTTGATTGTAGGAACCAAAATTGAATTACCTCAATCAAATAACTGAGAAATTGCATAGGTTCTTGGGGGAGGTTTGGAATCTGGTTGGTGATGGGAATTGTGGATTTAGATTCATTGAAGAATCACTTTGGTATGATGATCATTAATGGTTTAAAGTACAAAAGGAAATGGTTGAAACATTCAGGAAAAATAAGACATGCTATTCTAAGATCCTTTATGGCATTAAAGATGTTTAAAAGATATAAAAAATGCTTGATTTTAATTACATCAATGAAAAGATTCCCTCTTCAAAATGTCTTGCAAAGCTTGACATGGGAAAATTAATAGCTGATACTCATGGAAGACCAATATGTTTCATTTCATTGGATTCATGTTGTACTTGTACTCCAATGAAAATGGGTGTAAAAGATCAATCAGATGCTATCTTCATTTGGTTTTTCAACAATAATATATGTGTTCATCTTGTACTTGAGGGAGAAATAATTCCGATCCCGCCTATTGCTTCCAAACCTTCTTCTTTAAATTCTAAAAAAGCTTCTGTTTGGGTTGATCATCTACAAGACCAACTTAGATTTTATTCCAAATTAAAAACATCATTTTAATTTTATCACTTGGGTTTGGGTTCTGATGCTTATCTTTTAATTCTATTAATATAGAGGGTTTCCACATTTTGAACACCATTATGTTGGGTGCTTTGAATTAACATTGTTATGTTGAGTGTTTTGAATGAGATTTTTTTGGAAATTCATTTCAACTTGTGTTGGGCTGATCTCATCATAAGGAGTATTTTTACTTCTTTTGATGGGATCAGCTTAACACAGGTTGAACTTTTTTTTTTGGTTTTTGAACTTAAGGGCCTGTCCATTAAGTTGTACTTGGTAGAAGCCTTTTTTTTGTTTTTAATTCAGGGCTAGTCCATTGAGGTGGGCTTGATACAAGTCACAAGTTGAAGTTGATTTTTTTTTTGGTGTTTTTACTTTAGGGCTAGTCCATTGAGGTGGGTTTGATACAACTCCACCTCATTGGATCAGCTTGAAACAAGTTTATCTTGTATTTTTTGGCATTTTTACTTTGGGGCTGGTCCATAGACTTTCATTTTTGGGCAATGTAAAATTAGTGAACCAAGGGTTGCAAATGGGTGTGAAAAGCTATTCACAACCCATATGAGTTGTGAACAAAAATAAATAAATAAATAAATAAATAAATTCAAAATAAATAAATAAATTCAAAATAAACATATTCAAAATACATAAATAAATAATAAATAAATAAATAAGAAATAAATATATAAAATATATTGAAAATAGAAATAAATAAAAATTGTCCACTCTACACAACCCATTCACAATTCAATATGGGTTGTGTGGTGCCATTTGAAACCCATCTGGGTTTTGGCTGTCCTCCAGATGGGTTGCAAACAGCTTTTCACAACCCAGATGGGTTGCAAACCACACCACACAACCCATTTTGAGTTGTGAATGGGTTGCATGGGGTTGCAAATTTAACATTGCCCCTCATTGTTTATTTAATCTTTTTTTTTTTACTTTAGGGCTGGTCCATAGAATTTTTCATTGTTTATTTACATGGGCTGCACATTCATGGCCCAAGGGTGGTGAAATTTTTAGAATTTCCAGTTAATTTTTTTTTCCCCCAATTTCTTGTGAATTTTGTACTTTTTTTTGATGTTTTTTGGCCATTTTATGTTTTTTCAATTTTTTATTTATTTTCATTGATTTCAATTTATTTTATTTTTAATTTCTTGTATTTTCTTTTCTTTTTCTTTTTTTTTTCTGCTCACTGCTAATGGGTTGTGAACAGCCACTCACAACACATTTTAGGGTTGTGGGCAGCCGTTCATGTCTAAAATGAGTTTTGAGTGGCCGTTGTTGTGACCAATCTGGGAAACCTCTGGAAAAAGGGAATTTTTTTTAAAAAAAAAATTCTATGTTCTTTCATCCAACTTCAATCAAAAAAAAAAAATTTCTATGGGTACTCTTCCTCTTTTTTTTCTCCCCTTCCTTTCCCAGCAGACTAGGAATACCTCTCCAGGCGCTCCAATCCCCCAATCCTCTTTTCAATTCCTCCTTTTTGTTCTTGCGGCCCAAATTTTTAGCCAAGCGCGTGAAAGCCATCCTCATCCTCATTGACACCACCACCCATCCCAATCATTGTCATCCTGAACGGTCATCACCGCCAATTTTTGCATCTGAAGGACTAGTGAGCAATTGCTGGTGGCCTTTGGTACCATTGCTTGTCAATCCATTGACGCTCATCAATCAACAATCCTCCACCTTTTTTTTTATCCAAGAAACTGAAAAAGATCCTGTTGGTCATTGTCCTTCCCATTGCCTTTACCACCATCATCACTGTTGTTGCGGCCGCCTTGCCAATTTGCCATCCGCCCATCCAAACGTCACCAAAAACACCTTCCATCTCCCTCATTGTTCAACACCCAATCCTCCGATACCCGTACACAACAATTCAACAACAACAACTTTTTACTCACCTTCCTCATCCAACCTCTCCCGCCGATGGATCAAATTTGATCTGTTCCCACCAACTGACGCACTTGGTTGAGCTCAGGCATTATCCCACAGTTGTCCGGGAGGTTTTGCTGCCATTGTGCTGTGGGGACTCCTGTGGGATTATATAAATAAATTAGTAAATAGCTTGCTGGCAGTCTTTGAAGGGGAATTCAGTATAAATTCTACTACTTTAGAGTATTAGTAAACTGAGGTGGTTTAAAATTGCCTGCCCTTCTAAACTATAGTAAGTCTTCCAATATTTTTTATGTGTGGCTTCTTTATTTTTAGACTTAATATAGGTCTCAGATCAACCTATGATGAATTATTAGCTGTGGGTTGTTAGGATTGTTTTGAAGATTGGACCAGACGTGTTAGGGTTATTGGTCACCAATTGATCAGATATATGTGATCTTAACAAATATCCCAACTTTAAAGGGTTCAAAGCTTTATCAAAGGGATGGTTCAGGAGAGGTCTCAAGGATGGGTTTACCCACAGGGGGCGGGGCAGGGGAAAGGTTGGTAGCTGCTTCTGGTTGTGCTCTCTTTCTTTATAAGGGTTATTTATTGATTGATGGGTGTTTCTTCTTTAATCTGGTGCTGAATATTTAGTTCACAGAAGAACCCTTATTCAAGCACCTTTTGGATGATTTAATTGCCTAAAAGATGGGTGATAACTTGGTTTCTGATTTCTTGTTTCTTTTTATGATTGATTCACTGATAATATTTTATCTGGGTATGTATCACAAATGGAAGATGAGATGGGCTGATGGTCTGGAGGTGGTAGGTGAGTTCTGATAGGCCAGATGGCATCTGAGGGCATGCTGATACAACCTGGATAGGGCAGAGAGGCCCTCCTTAAATAGAAAATCTGGTACTCAGAGGATGCTCAGGGCTGCCCCTGAGGGTGCCCTGGGGCTTCCCCTGTTACAGTGGGATACAGGTACATGAGAAATTTTAGCTGGTTGGAAAAAGACACTGCATGAAAATGAGGCAATTCTGCTGGATAGACAAAAGACACTGCATGAAACTGAGGCAATTCTGCTTGTTGGTAAAAGATTTTAAAGGGTTTTCATGCCTGCACAGCCTTGCATAAATTTCTGTGAGGTGCTGATAAGGTTAATCTGGTGCTGGTTGCTTATTTGGTACTGAATATTCTTCCTGCATGTATTTCTGTGCATTCACTGGTGGTTTATTTGGTGCTAATTTCTTCTACCTTCATGTATTTCTGTGGATTACTGGTGGTTTGTTTGGTTCTGCATGGTCTTGACTGCCTGCATATATTGCTGGGTAGGCCTGTGGTACTTTTACTGGTAGTTTTTTTTGGCATCACATGCTACTGACTGCATAAATTGCTGTGTATTGCTGTGGTTTTTTGGTACTGCATGGTTCTGGCTGCCTGCATATATTGCTGGGTAGCCCTGTGGTACTTTTATTGGTGGTTTTTTTGGTATCACATTCTTCTGACTACATAAATTTCTGTGTGCTTCTGGGGGTTGTTATTGGTAGTTTTTTTGGTTCTGGTTGATACTAGTCCCACTTTCCCCTGCCTATACTGCTCCTGAATACTTCTGCACAGCTTTCTGTATGTATATTTGCTTGTTTGTTTGGTTATGGTTGAGACTGGTGTCACTTCCTCCTGCCTGCACTGTTTTATGTATACTTCTGCACAGCCTTTTGTATGTATATTTGCTTGTTTGTTTGGTGTGGTGACAGGAGCTGAACTAGCTGCACTGCCTCCTGTATCTGTATTGCTGTATTCTGGCTGAGGTGATAGGGTGGTATGGTCCTGGTGTTGAGGGTAAGATGTTGCTGGTATGTACTTGAGGTTTTCCAAGTTATGTCTTCATGCCTTCCACAGATCTGTGACACCTGGTTGGGTATGAGTTTGCCACAGTTGGAGGTTTGTTGGGCTGTATCTTCTCATCCATGAGAGATAGGGGGGTACTCTGACTGAGTGACTATGGGTTATTTCCAATGTAGAATACATTTCTGAGGTTACTTTGAGGGTTTGAGATTTTGTTACACTAGAATAGTGAGTATGATGGCTATAGGATAGGTTTGGTCAAACACAGTGCAGATTCTCATCCGCTGCCCGCGGTCATCATTCTCAACCTGTGCTGGTTTCCTTCTTTTCATCTCTCTTTTTTTTTTACATTTCCTGATCATCCCTGTCGCCACTTTTTTATTTTTCATTGCTATTTTCCCTCAATCTGTCTTTCATTTTCAAAAAAAAAAATCTGCTCTCATTTGTGGTTATCTTTTGTAAGTAGTCTAGAGGGCCTCTTGTCCATAAAAGGAGAGCTCTCCCCTGCCTTTTTGCCCCATCTACCATCTATCTATCATTGTATCATCCATCTATCATCACTGGAATCAATCAATAAATCCATGGGGCCTTCCCCCTTTTATCCAAGCAAATTATCATCCTTAGCCTGGGTAGATCTTTTGATTACCCCTTGATCTTTGAGCCTCAATACTCAAATCTTGATCTGTCCCTCTGTGGCCTTGTTTTTTATCACCAACCAATACCCTTGCTGGCTCAAGAAGAACTCATGTGATTGAATTCTTAAGTGTATTATACCACTCTTTGATCCCTCTTTTTGACCATACTGGTCTTGATCATTCTTTGACTATCATTCCGTAACCAGTTGCTTTTGACTGAGAGGTTTCTTTAAGCTTGAAACCTGGAGTGTTAAACCTCCCTTTATTTCCTTGAAGTTGAATTTTTCCATGCTACTCTTGAGTCCCTTGAGAAGTGTTGGGTTATTCTTGTTTGAATCTGTCATTTTTTTGCTTCTAGAGCTTCAAAAAACAAATTGCATTGTTTTGTACAGCCACCCACAATTATCTGGTACCCTTCAAGCGCTTGATTGAGGAGATTTGAGCAGGTTCATTGAGAACCTGGAGGTTGGTTGGGATTGAATTGATCTTTCCTAATCTTCTGCTGACAACCAGAGTTATTAGCTTGTCGGGGTTGATACTTACAACTGCCTTGTTCTATTAAACTCTGAACAAACTTCAACTTATTTTGTTCAAGTCTTTTCCTGCATCATCTTGCCTTAGATAGTGTTTTTAAAAGCTACCAAGTACTATCAAACTCATCTCTTCCACTGATTCCTCATTCATAAGGTTCTGGACTTTGATTCCGGTTATATTTAAAAATTTCTTTAACGCTCAGGAGAGCAGCTTAAACAGCACCTTTCCCCTCCACAGAACTGCCTGGGGCTCAGCAATGTTTGGAGTCTTACACCTTCCACAACTGAAATGGGTTGGGAGCAGCAGTTCATGACTCAAATTGGTTGCAAACCGCACCACACAACCTAATTTAGGTTTTCAACAAGCCGCATAGGGTTGCAAATTTAACATTGCCCTATAAAAATTATAAGTGAAAAAAAAAAACTGAAGTGTTTTGATTTCTGGGTTGAGGGGGAAGTACATCAAATCAAGGTGGCATAGAAGGGGGTTTATAAAAATGTTCAATGTTCAAAAAAAATTTTGAACTAAGTGAGGAATTATTGTTCATAACATGTGTTGTCAATGTCCTCTGTGAAAGTCCTTGGTTAAATGTGATTTCCTGGTTACATGTGTTTAAATGTTCAACGTCCAAAAAAAAACAGCTTGAACCAGGTGGGGAATTAGTGTTCATTAGATGCGTGGTCAATCCCCTCTGTTACAGCCCTTGAGTCCTTGTTACATTTTTTGGCCCTGCATGTGTTTGAAAGGACAAAGGAAACCTAATATATACATACAAAGAGCTAGTTGGAAGGTATTAAAAAGAAAAAAACACAAACCTCACATTTGTACATACATCACCAAAACCTAAATCCATACAAACAGTTTGTTGAAAAGTATTAAAAAGGAATGAACGCAAACCTTACATATGTATGTTTGTACATCACAGAAACCTAATATATATGGTCTGTAAAGCCTGTTTGGGCACCAACCTAAGTTTTTCCAAAACTTTCTAAAGCCCTCCTGGCGCCTGGAAAAGCAGTTTGAGCACCTAGCAAAGCCTTCTTGGGGCCTGGACAAGGTTGACTTGGCGCCTGGCCAAGTAAGTCCGGCACCTTGCCAAGCTTTTTTTGGTGCCAATTTTAAAAAAAGAGAAAAAAAAAGTAACAAGACTCAATAAATTTGTGAATATGATTTTTTTTTTGTCTTTTTTTGTTAATAAAATACACAAAAAAACATTTTTTAATGGTTTTTTTTTTCTTTTTTTTTTTTTGGAAAACAATACATTGTTTTGTTGGAATAAATGAATAAAAAAAATGCAGAAAAAAAGGAGGAAAAAATTTTAATAAAAATTTCTTAAGGATGTGCCAAGAGAGGACCTGTGATAGGTTGCATCTCAAGGCAGTTTTGATAAAACTTTTTGAACATGAGAAAAGATATTTTGACTTTTCTCTGGAGTTATTGCATCTTCAATTACGGCCTTGATTTTTTGAACTAATTGAGACCTTGATTTGGGCTCCTTTCCTCAAACATACAATTTGATTGAATGAAAAGAACATTTGATGGGATTGAGGAAGGGTGAATAGGGAGGAAGGAATTCAATTGCAATTGATTTTGAATGTTGGAAATTGGCTTGCAAGTTGTCAAATTTTTGCCCATGTTGAATTGGGGTGTTATCCATGATGATTATGGAGTCCTAGGGAAGTCTTGATGAAAGTGAGGAGAGAAACAAACAAAAATCATTGGAACCTACACCCTTAGCCTTGGTTCCATCAGCGTTGAGGAGTTTGTGATACAGAAACCCTTGATTGGAAAGAGCTCCAATAAAGGTCACCTTGCTTGATCTTTGGTACAAGGCTGAGAACAGCAGGGGTTACCTGGTAAAACAAATGAATCCAAAAAAAGAAATTAATAATTTATCAAAAAAAAAAAATTAAGGAAATAAAAAGAAGCTCACCTGAAGGAGCATCTCCGTTTGATCTTCCCAAATGCAAATCAAACCCCACTTCATCAACAAAGACAATGATTCAATCCAAGTCAGTCCCATGCTGATGAACATAATTTGCTCATTTTTCAATGAGATTGGCCCAATTCCATACAGCAGGAATGTTTGTCACTTGCTTCCAAGTGACATTGATATCCCTGAGGATGTTGCTGATGGCCTGGGTGGTGACTATCACCTCATGCTTTTTTTGAGGAACTCGGCCATCTCCTTGAGAGTTGTGGTTGATCTTTGGTTGATGAACATGAGGAGATTGGTGACAATGTCATTGTTGAACTTTGATGGTCTTTGTTTGTATAACTTGACATGGAGGGGGTCTTCCTTAATTATTCTCTGAACTTGACAGCAAGATATATTGAATGTTCAGACAGCTTCCTTTTGAGACATTCCTTTGTTCAAGATGTTAGTTTGGATCAGATTGTGAACCTCAGGCTTAATGATAGCATTTGGTTTTTGATCTTTATGAGTAAGTCGGTCATTTGTTATGGTTTTATTTTGATCAATCTTTTAGTGAGCTTTGAGGATTTGTTCAGTCTGATAATTTTTCGAATTGAGTTCTTGAAGTTGTTGAGTTAAGCCCATTGCTTAGGCTTTGCTTTCTTCAAGCTCAAGTATTGCAGGATTGGGTGGTGCTTTGGATTATGTTTCTTCAGCCATCTATCTATGTAAATACATGAAAAACCAGAAAATTAATCAGTAAATAAAAAATCAAACAAAGGGAAAAAAAAAGAAAACTTACGATTTTGGACTGATGGAAGTTAGAGTAAGTGGATTGTATGGGAGAAATGAGGCTGGTTGGTCAAGCACAACCAGCTTTGATTGGCGCCAAGAGGAGCTTGGTTGGGCGCCAAGTTTTTACCACCACAAGCCCAACCCAATCAAGCCCCCTGGGCGCCTATTCAAGTCTTGCTGGGTGCACGCCAAGTCAAACTTTGACAGGCACCCAGACATGCTTTACACACCATACATAGAAAGATGTTGTTAAAGAGCATGCACACGTACAACCTATGTCCACACATTAGTCTGTGTATGGCTTTTTTTTTTGAAAAAGAAGACTGGGTAAAAAATAAGGCAGACAAAGAGAGAGAGAGAAAGCATCCAGAGAAGAAGAGAAAAAAAAGAAGTTTTGAATGAAAGAAAAAGCAGCTGGAACATATATATATATATATATATATATATATATATATATATATATATATATATATATATATATAAAAACAGGGGGACCAAAAAAAAAGAAAAGAAAAGAAAGGAAAGGAAAGGAAAGTGGACTGAACAAGATGCAAGAGGTGGATGTACAGCGATGTGGACGTATGAATACAAACACAAGGACCTATGAATCCAGGAGAGGGACGTGAGGACGTTTGATGAAGTAATATTGATGGATAGTGTTAAAATACGTACGCACTTACGCGGGTGCTACGTATAAGTGTAATCCAAATGGGATGCACAAATGGGCCTCTAAGGCCCATTGGACACACACACGGACCATACGGGCCCATGTGGATGTCACGGATTTGGGGAAACTGGCCTCAAAATGCGTGAAATAGGCCTATTGGTACACAAGCCCTAACGGGCCCGGTGGGGTATATGGGCAGATACAGCCAGATGGGCTTGTATGGGCATAATTGGGCCCAAGGTTTATTTTGGACATACTTGGCCAGACGGACTGGCCCGCCAAAGTATGTTTTTCTCAGTTTTCGGGCTTGGGGCGGCCCATTGGGGCCGCCGCCAGTGTCGCGGCCCACCCGGGGCCGCCTGTGTTCCTCGGCACGGCCCACGCGGGGCCCGACGGCCCGCGCGGGGCTGTTGCGCGGCCGAGGGATCCCGCGTGGTGCGATGCCGAGCGGGCCCGGCTGGTCGCGCCCGGCGACCAGCGCCGCGGAGCCGGGGCTCGCGGCCCCGGCTCGCTCCCCCTCCCCTCGCTCGCCGTTGCGAGGGGGATGGGGGCGGGCTGGCTGGGTTGAACCAGCCAGCGACCGGCCGCGACATCGCGGTCGGTCAGGGCAGGGGGGACCTGACCACCCCCTTGCCCAGGGAGGTGGCGGCGCCGGCCGCGGTAGTAGCGACCGGCAGGTGGGGGGGATTTGATCACCCTCCCACCTAGCGAAGCGATGCAGAGGGAGCGAGGGGCGCTCTCCCCCCCCCTTTACCGAGGGGGAGGAGCGTCGGGCTGAGGGGACCTGATCACCCCCAGCCCAGTCCTTTTCCTAATGACGACGCCCTGGGGGTATCGACCCCCAGGGCCCCTGGTGAGGGGATTTGACCGCCCCCACCAGGGATTTGAGAGAAGAAGGGGGGGGGCGGCATGTCCGCCGGTTACACCCCCCCCTAGTGAGGTTGAAACCGGACCCAGGTGAGTCCTGGGTCCCACCTGGCCCATTTGAGGGGCCAGGGGCTGGATGCATGAGGCAACCAGCCCGTAAGTATGACAATGAGGTCATCAGGACCGGTTGTAACAGACAACCGGCCCAGGGGATTGAACAGCAAAGGGGCTGGTTCAGCCCCGTAACGGTGGAAACACCAGAATGGACCGGAATAGGCTGGTCGTAAGGGTTCAGGGACTGATGCCATGTGGGCTGATGTAGTCCAAACCAAGTAACAAGGCTTGTAGAGCCTGTAGAGCTCTTTTGGGGCGGAAAATTTGCCTTTTGGCTTGTTGTATCATGGGCTCACAATAGGCCGATCTTTTGTACTTAAGGAGCTCTTCTCCCTGCTGTTTTCCATCATTCATTCATCATCCAATCGAATTCATCCAACATATTGCCCCATTGTGAGAGCCCCATTAGCCATTATTGACACACAGTGTCCAGCATTTCTTTTGCTTTAAATACTGCTCATTTGCCTAAGCTAATTGCTGGCCATAATTATAACAGATAGATGATCAAGAGGAGGAAGCCACCGTCAATCCCAATCAATTTAGCAGGGCTGAGATTGATTGCGACCCAATGGAACACAGATCAAAAGAACAATGTGATCCATTTTCATTTTCTTTCTTTTCTTTTGTTTTCTTTCCTTTCTTTCCTTTTTTTTTTTTTTGGAGAGGGGGGGCAGTGGGATGAATGGCTACACAATTGGTAGGCCACAATAGGCAACCGGTGTGAAACTTGAGCTGATTGTTGTTGGTTCAAACTCATTGACGGCCTGCTTGATCTGTCCCAGGAATCCTCCAACGTGTCAGTGTGGTGTCCAGAAGTTTGACCACCAATTAAACGTGACCAAGTACTCTTAAATCAAAACCTTCTCTCTCTTCTTCTTCTTCTTCTTCTTCTTCTTCTTCTTCTTCTTCCTCTTCTTCTTCTTAGGATGGATTCCCCAGGTTCTCAAATCAATCCTTTAAAGATTCAAGCCAAGGTATAATCTATCTATGAGGTATGATTGATTGATCCTAGGCCTAACAGATGTACCGTGCCCTGCTTGGCTAGACATACACAACCTCAAGAGTCAAGACTATCAATCAAGGGATCCACCCAAAGCAGTAGGCTTGACTCGATCACTCGTTGGCTCAGCTCATGATGTGATGATGGTATTCAATTGGTCAAGCTGGAGTGGAAGCCCCAAGACGAGTAAGGCGCGTCCCCAGTTGAGGTCTCCAATGGGTGGGATATACGTACGTACTACAAGACATTGGTGAGGGTGCCTAATGTAGACTTTGATAGTAGTTTATATTGGAATAGTATAATATTCATTACTCTCATTTGGTCTTGCTAGTGGTTGTGTGTTATATACATGTGGGATTATGACTTAGTGTGACATGCCTGTGACATACTTGTGATATGTCCTAAAACCCCCTCCCTTAGTCATAATCCTACCTGCTTGACTCAGATGTTCATTATACCTCTCCTCAGTGATGCAAAGGCATCCTTACTCAGCGGCTTTGTGAAAATGTCCGTCAGCTGCTCTTTTGTGGGGACCCAGTGTATGGTTGTGTCCCCTTGCCGCAGTGCATTGTTTGTGATAAAGAACTCCCGGTCAGAGTGTCTTGTCCGCTTGTTCAAGGAGTTGTTTGTCGATACATCTATGGCAGACTCATTATCACAGAAAATATGTCCTATGTACCTGTGTTTAAGACAATACTCAAGCAGGTTGATCACCCAGAGGCAATTGCGCGTGCCAAGGCCCAAGGTCATGTACTCCGCATGGCACGTGGATGCCGCTACCGTTTTCTGTCTCCGCGCTATCCACAGAATAGGACACAATAAGAAAGAAATGAACACACCATATGATGCCCTTGAAAATTTGCCTCCCCAGGAGGAATCTCAGTGACATTTCAGGGCCATGTTGTCCACTCGGGGGTGCATTTGTAAGGATATGCTTTGTGTGCCTGCTAGGTAGCTTAGCAGGTTCCGGACCCCTTTCCAGTGAGTGTTGTTGGTGTTCGAGGTGAAACGTGAGAGGTAGTTCACCGCAAAAGCAATGTCCGGTCTGGTTCCTACCGCAAGGTAGCTAAGGGATCCCAGGACCAATAGGTACTTACCTTGATCTACAGGGTCACCTTTGTTGGTGACAGCATTGTAGCCTGGTGGTAATGGTGTCGTGGTGATGCCCCCTCCACACCAGAACTGGCTCAGTATGGTCTCTATCAGCTTGGGCTGTTTCAAGGAGAAACCCCTATCACTCCTCAACACATCTACTCCAACAATGCTGGACAACCCCTCGGACCATTTGATGCGCAGTTGTTCTTTGAGGTTTGTTTCCAGTTGGCAAAGAACCGCGTCACAAGAGGCCGTGAAAAACCCGTCATCAATGTGGACCCATATGATACCATGGTTTGTTTTGGAGCTGAGTATATACAATTAGGAGTTGTACTTTGAAGACTTGTAGCCCAGCGACTCCAGAACCAATTGCAAATGTTGCCACCAACATGGCACTGCCTGGCGCGTGCCTTAGAGGGACTTCTTCAGCCTCAGCCCATGCCCTGCCGGCAGGTTGTAACCGGGTGGTGGTTTGACCCACAATTCCTTGTTGATTTTGGAGTTTAGGTATGCCGTCACAAATTCAAAACTGTAGACCGGCCATTGACCCTGTGCCGCAATTGTCAGGAGGATTGGCAAGGACACAAACATTGCTGTGGGAGTGAAGGCTTCTTCAAAATACACGCCTTTCTGTTGCTTGAAACCTTTTGCAACACATTGGGCCTTAAAGATTGTCTCATCCATTCCAAAAACCTTCTTGATCGCAAAGACCCACCGACAGTCTAAGGCCACCCGCCCTCCTGGCATGTGCAGAGCTTCCCATACTCCCATTAAATAGAGTGATTGCAGTTCACGTTTGATTACCTCTTGCCACCGCTCCCAATCCTCATATTTCATTGCCTGGTGGAATGTTTTTGGGACCGCAATATTGTACGCCGCGCATGTGGCAAGGATATGATTGATCATTGCTTCTTGCAAGGTAAAAATCCCTTCCAGGCTGAAATCTCCAAGCTTCAGGGCGTTGCAACACACGTTAAAAAGTTTTGACGATGGGGTCTGGCCCTTGTCCATGAGAATGGTTGGGGTTGCATCAACAAAACGGGCCATGGCTGACCGGATGAAAAGGTCCTCTTGTGGGATCCAAAATAACCAGCCCTTCGATTCTTCCAGGTAAGCAACCACGCAACCCTTGACGGCCCAATTGTCTAGTTTTCCCCGCCTTTCGTGGGGTATGTGTATGTAAGCAAGTCCGCCAAAAATTTGCAGGCGGTCCAGTTGAGGTTTGACGCCAAACATGAGCTCCTGAGGTGTTGATGATCCGCTCGCCTTGCAGGTGATCCAATTGATAGTGTATGTCTCCCAGGTAAAGGCAAAACCCCAGAAAGTCCATGGCAACTTGCTGTTGTTCAGGATAGTCCGGGCCATGTTGCCTACCGTCCGATTGAAGGGCTCAATCATGCCATTCTGGTAGTGATGGTATGGTAAAGATCGTTCTCCTGTGATACCTTTGCTTGAAAGGAACAAGGCTAGAACATGGTTTGCAAAATCTCCTCCATTGTCTGATCTTAGTACCTTTACTCCCTCTCCCGTTGCCAGTTCCAATTTGGTGATGGTATCAATGATCACCTGTGTTGCTTTGGACTTCTTTGTCAGGACCTTGGCAAAAGATTATCCAGACCAGGCATCTCTCAACGTTAGAAGCAAGCAACCACCCTGATAGGTGGCAACGTCAAAAGGACCCATCAGGTCAACTGCAACCACCTCCAGATTTGTTGGGTCTCTCCTTGTCAAAGCCAGTGGGTTGATTTTGGTGCTTTTGCTGACTGCACACACTGGGCAATGGATAAAGCCTGGTGGGAGTGACTCCGGGAGGCCAAAACCAAGTTTTGCCTTGGCCATCTGCCGTAGTTTTCTGAGGCCAACATGCCCAAAAACCCGGTGCCATAACAGCAGCCTCTGTTTGTTCTTGGTAAGATTGTTGTTGTTCCAGTGGTACGGGCTTGGGTCCCCAACTGGGCAAATGAAGATCTCATTGCTTACAAGCTCAGGCGAGGCAGCCGCTTCTTACGCAAAATTTGGTGGGCTGGGCGCACAAACGTTCCCTGCTGTACCAGCAAACCTGGTGACTTTTTGATTGGTGTGTATCATTTCAGCAGTTATTGCCCAACGGCGGTTCTTTTTATCAGAAGGGCAAGACAACAATTTAGTGGAATTTAGAGAATAGATCTCAAAGGAATCATTGGCTACATTGTAGGCAAAAAAACAGCCGTCTTGGCCTAGGCCTGCCAGAAAAATCAAAGTTGCCCTGGCTGCTGGGCTATATAGAACACCCTTTAGGCTGATGGTGGTCCCCTTGGATGTCTGCATCCTCAGCGTCCCTGATCCTGTGATGTAGTCCTGGCTTCCTTTGGTGGCTACCATCAGTGGAATTGGGCGTTTCAGAGGGACAAAATTGTGTAGTAAAGAGAGAGAGTCCGTCAGGCTATGTGATGCCCCAGAGTTGATGGTTGGCAAATGACTCACATCATCAGTGCCTCCTAGGCTGTTGAACAAGAGATCGGACAGGTCCTCTGGCAAGGAACCTACCTTGATCATCCTTGCACTAGCTGGGATGGTGCTCCTGGGCGATGGTCCCACTCTCAACTGGTTTCTCCCTTCCCCACGGTTTGGCCTATAATATTTGGCCTGCCTTAAACCGGGTTGTGGAACAACTTGTTGCGTTTGCGAGTGTTGGTGTTGGAAGGGTTGTGGGGTACCCCCATTGACCGGCGGGTAGACAGCCCCAAAAATGTGATAGATCTGGTTTTTTTTAAAAGGGGAGTGTGGAGTAGCGCATTAAGTAGCAGGGGCATACGTTCTGTTGGTCCCCAATGATACGGTTTTGTTCTGTTCCGGGCGCTGTTGCTTGATGTGGTTGTTTGAACCGCACTGCCAGCATCTGCCAGCCCTGGCTGCAAAGAAGATGACGGCCTGGTCCCACAGGTCCTTGTCAATCTGGTCAAGGTAGGCTTCCACGGGGTACACAATGTTGGGAAAATTGTCCTGTGACCAGCCATCCATTTTAGCAAGGAAAGTGGTTGGTACCAAGGTGTTGGTGACGCCTTTGTGCTGGAGCTGTTGTTGACAGGATTCAATTTAGTGTAATATGGCTGTCAGGCTGATTTGCTGATGGTCCTTTTCAAGTAGTAGGTGCTCTATTTGGCGGTCGACTTCCTCTTTGAGGCATGATCCTTGTGGCAGTCCATTTTGGGCTACAAGAGCCAGGAAGGTGTCCCTTGAGATATCCATGTGCATGTTTGACCATTCCCACCACCATTCCTTCAGTCTTGCCAATACCCCCACGGTTGACATTGAGTCATCCAACTTGAAGCCAACAAACCTCTTCCAGATGTTGTGGAAGGTAAAGGAGAGTTACGCTCCTAAGTTGTCCGCAATTGTGGAAGTTATTGATCTAGGCGTCTGTAAGGAGGTTGGATGCAATGAGTTCTTAAGTGTAGTGAGATAAAAGAGAGATAATGAGATCTATTCTTCTTCCTCCAATCCTTCCTCTTCCTTTCCTTTCCTTCTCCAATAGATTGATAGATTGATTCCTTCTCCAATTATAACCCAACCCAGAGTTGAGGGTGAGGACTTTGATCCCCCCCTTCAACCCTAACCTAAGTACAACCACAAAAGCAAAAGAACAATGAAACACAACCCCTAAGCACAGAACCCTAGCCCAACCCTACCCCTCCATTCCTTGCCCCATAACCCGTGCCCTTCAATATCAACATACGCCCGGTTTGTCCTTCTCATGGCGCGGCCCTCTGCCGCGCCCTACTCAGAGCCCCCCGGTTCTCCCGCCCGCGCGCTTCCGCGGACCTTGCGGTCCGCAGGTTGGCCCGCGCGCGCCTAACCCCCGATTACCCCGCCCTTTCTTTCCGGACTAGCCACCCGCAAGCTTGGTTGGGCCAGCTCCATCACTTGGTCCGCGTTTCCTGGGCCGGTCGCGGCCTGGCACCCTCGAAGTAGGCACGACCCGCACCTGGTGCTGAGCCCCGCAATCCCTACTGCTGAGCCCGCAGCGGATTCTGCTGAGCCCTCAGCAGGCACTGCTGAGACCGCGCGCACCCAAATTCTGAGCCCGACCTACCCAACTGCTGAGCGTGCAGCCCGCAACGCAGCTCTTGACCCAAGGTTATAAATTCAACACCACATCCCCCCCCCAAGTTGAGTTCTGTCCCCAGAGGTCTCCCATTGCTTCC
The DNA here is from genome assembly GCA_025617555.3 of Puccinia polysora. NCBI lineage: Eukaryota > Fungi > Basidiomycota > Pucciniomycetes > Pucciniales > Pucciniaceae > Puccinia > Puccinia polysora. The sequence continues at coordinate 8,380,919 of CM062622.1, read as the reverse complement.
TTGCCTCCATCCCACTACCAACCCACCTCTCCCCCACCCACTCTAACTCACCCCCGCCCCTCCTCCCCTTTGACTCCGTTGCCATCATGGTTCCCTGCGACTTCTGCGCCCGGAACGGGCTTGCGTGCTCAATCGTTCCAGGTTGAGGCGCCTGCACTTCTTGCTGTTCTGGCCATCGCCACTGCTTGCTTGGCAAGGTAATTCCGCGTCCTCCTCCTCAATCCGGTTCCCATCCCCAGCCGCGCAAGAGGGCCCGTCCGGACCTGTTTGTGGTTTCAGACGGTGAAACAATCTCCAAGGACTTGTGGACTTGGCCCGGATTGCCTTGTGCCCGTCCCCCCCCCAGGACTGATTTGCAACTCCGCCGCGCAGGGCCCCCACAGAAGGAGGACTACCCAAACTTTGCGGCTTATTGGTCCGCCTTATGGCTCTGGGCGGACCGCGTTTGAGTCACGCAAGGCACGAGGGACCCGCGCATCAATGAAATCCTCCAACGCCACGCTGGCCCTCCTCCGGTCCCTACCCCAGCCCCGGCTCCTCCCCCAACTCCGGCTCCTCCTCCAACTCTGGCTCCTCCATACTTGTCGGACTCAGACAAGAGGCCCCTGACCCCGCGGGGCACCCCTCCGCCACCCGCGTTGCCCGTTGTTATCTCGTTGTCGCCTCCCAATGGTCCTCCGGGGACCCCTCCTTCACCAGTCCCGCCTCCTCCCAGCCCACCCAAGATTCCAGATATCCCCGTTTTCCTGGCTGTTCCGCTTGCAAGGTTTGATGCAATGGTGGACGACGCGGACAGACTCCTTTGGCAATTCCTGGCGGCCCCTTGCGCCCACACCACCAGCAACCAACGGGAACTCTTGGGGGCCTTCTGGAATCTAGCCGCAGAGGAGGTGATGAGGACTTGTCCAATGTAGACGGGTTGCCCCCCCCTTTTCTTCCTTTTCATCTTGTATCCTGTTCTGCGCCTTTTTAAAAAGAAATAAACTTTTGCCGCGCCATCCTGAGTAGCCTCCGGGCTTGTGAGAACCTTTGCGCACGAGATCCGCGTCTTGAAAGCGATCCGCGCGAGTTAGAGCAAGAGTGAGTGAGAAAGTGGTCCGCGCCCACATCCTGAGTCAGAGTGGGAGTGAGAATAAAGGCTGAGTTAAGAGTGAGGATGTGTGAAATTAAAGTCCACGCCCGCGTCCTGAGCCAATGAAGTTCCCTGGAAGGTACCTGGACCGCCCCAGCCAAACTTCCACACAGTTCCCCGTACCCAATCCTACACCAGCACGCACACAGTCATCCAAGAGAGGCAAAGAAGGAAGTTGAGAAAACAAACATTCTGGGGTGTCTAGTTATTCTGGCTGTGAACCGGCTAGGAAACCCCCTTATCAAATCAGACCTGTCCCGTATGTGTCCCGCGCCAAGAGGAAACAAGGAAAAGAACCAAGCCCATAAAAAAAGGAAACCAAAACCCCAAGAAATTTTTTTTTTTTTTTTTTTTTTTTTTAGGGCCTCCATAGGGCCTCTGCTCCTTGTCCCACATTGCCCAATCCACAGGGCTTTTCCTTGCGTTTCCGGACCCGGCTAGCGCTGCTCCCGTGTCCCTGTGATCAATTATAACCAAAACCAGTACCAATCCAAGAGCCAATCAAATATAAAAGAAGTAGGAGAACGGACATTCTGGGGTGCCTAGTTATTCCGGCTGTGAACCGGCTAGGACACCCCCTCACCAAATCAGACCTTTACCCTACTTGCGTCCCCCCTCAAGTTGACCGCTGTCCCCAGCGGTTTTTAGCCTTTCACTTCTCCAAGGTTGCGCATTGTGCGCAGGCTCCTCCTCAGACAAAGGATACGGCCCGTCCACTGATCCTGAACTTCCGACGCCGTCCCCCACGTTTGCGCCATCCCCAGCTGTCCCGTCAAAGGAGGTGGAGCGGCGCGCAAAGAAACGCTTCACGTGCAAAGCTGCGGCCTTCCGTTTGAGCGGCGCCCCGTCCAATTCCTCAAGCTGGTAGCTCCCACCCTCAAACATGGATGCCACGCGGAAGGGGCCGTTCCATCAGTTGGCAAAAAGCTTTCCCCACTGCAATTCCAGACTCCGGTTGTACAACAAAACCAAGTCACCCTTCTGCAGCGGATCCTGGAGGCAGTGGGAGCAGCGCTCATCCCAATAGCGGACCAAAGCCGTCCTTGTCTTCCGCAACCTTTCAGCAGCCTTCGCCAGGGTCTTGTCCCGTCGGAGAAGCTGTTTGGTGCGCGCTTCCACAAGTTCTGCGGAGGTCTTCACCTTCCACCAGTCTATTCCCAAGAAGGTTTCAAGCTTGATGTCCACCGGAAGCACCGGACGTTGTCCGTAGAGAAGTTTGTAAGGCAAGTAGCCCGTTGAGCGTTTGACCAAAATCCTGTCCGCAAAGAGGACCGCCGGAAGGGCCTCCTGCCACCGTTTACCATCCTCCCCACACATCTTTACCAGAGCGTCATTAATGGGCTGATGGCCGCGTTCAATCATCCCGGCACCCTCCGGATAGTATTCTGTGACCCGCCCAAACTTAGCTCCGCAACTCTGGACCAGTGCCATCAAGCTCCCCCGGAACTCCGCGCGTCCGTCATCTGTGACCAAGCAAAGCAAACCGTACCACGCAAACCAATCTTCCTCCAAGAACTGAGAAACCTTCTCCGCTGACAACTTCACCAGAGGACGAGCCTCAACCCAACCTGACAGATTGTCCCGCGCAACCAGCAGGTATGCAAACTTCCCTGCCTTTATGTGGACCACATCAAGGGAGACCCTCCCAAACAACGCGTCTTCCCCCGTAGGGTGACCCACCTCCCTGGGAAGCCTAGAACTCCGCCATTGACACGCTTTGCAAGACTTCACCCATTCCCGTACTGCGCACACCACACCCGGCCACCAGAACCTTGCCTTCACCCGCCTCCGCGTTTTGATCTTTCCCCGGTGCCCAAGTTCATTGTGGAGACACCTCAGAATCATTCCCTGGTCCCTCCTCGATGTTGCGACCACCAAAGGCACCGGGGTGCTTCATTGGCACAATTGCCCGTCCTGCATGTAGAAGTTGGTCGCCCGCCGCTTTGCCCACCAAATTTCTGTTCCGACGCGTCCTTGGGAAGCCAGAGATTCCGCAAGAAGGAGCACAAGATTGCGTAACGCCTGGACTGCTGCAGCGGAAGGGCAACCTCTGTCTCCATCATACCCACGCAAATAACCGGAGACTCCACGTCCAAGGGCTCTGCCCCCTCAAACAGATCCTCCTGCAGATACTGCAACAGCGCGTTGGGCATCATGAACGCCTTCCCTGGAACATGAACCATGCCAAAAGTGAAGAGCTGGAGAAACGCCACCCACCTAGTCATAGGAGCGTTTGGCAGCGTTGGAGAATTGATCATCCTTGCCAGGGCCTCCGCGTCGACCAGAAGCTTGAAGTGCACCCCCCAGAGCAGGTGCTGAAGCCTCTGCACAATTTTGGTGACTCTGCATAATTCTAACTTCGGCTGCGAGTACCAAATCTCCATTGCTGTAAAAGTCACAGACTGATAGAGAACCAGCCTATCCTTACCATCCTCCTCCTGCGTCAGGACACCGCCCGCGCCAAACTCGCTAGAGTCAACGGCCAAGCGGATCCCTCCTGTGTTGTAGTCAAGGGTGCAGAGGACAATGTTGGGGCCCACAATCTCCTTGAGCTTTGCGAAGGCAGCGTCATACTGCGCCGTCCATTCCCATTCCGGGCCTTTCTGGGTCAGTGCCCGCAGCAGACTTGCAACTTCCGCAAACCGTTCAATGAACATGCAAACATAGCTGCACAGTCCCAGAAATTGGAGAATATGCAAGGGCATCCGCGGGGTTGGCCATTTGAGGACTTTGTTCCGTTTCTTTTCCACAATTCTCCTGCCATCAAAAGCCACCACATGGCCTAGCACTTCCAACACCCGAACACAAACTGCCAACTTACCCCCCAATACCGTAAGCCCTGCCTCCTCAATCCGGAACAAAACCCGCTCTAATGTCTGCGCGTACTCCCAGATGAAGCAGCGGATCTTTGGGGCCTCCTCTAGCACCGCACCCCCGTAATCCTTCTTTGGTCCTTTGATTCCGGCGTTGTCGATGAAGATCAGAACCCCATCCGGTATGTCCTCCCGCAGGATCCACGTCATCTGGGCTTGATAGACCGCCACCAAGTTTGTCGCCCCCTGCGGCAACCGCCTCAGCTGCATCCTTCCCAATCCTGTCTCAAACGCAGTTAGTGGCCGCAAGTTGGGATGGAGCTTGCGCTGATCATACCCCCCCCCCCCATTACATTGACCAAACCATAACATGCGCACCCCGCCATTGATTCCAGGAACTTGTCCACCCGCGGAGGCAATCCTGCGTCTTGGATAGCAAACGAGTTAAGCCGCTGCAGGTTGTGAACAATCCTAAGCGACTTCCCGTCCTGTTTAACAACCGCAAAAATTGGGCTAGAGTAGCTTGATGCTGACTGCTTGTACAGCCCTGTCCTCACACGCTCCCGGACCAGTTCCAAGAAGGGTTCCTGCACGGTCCGAGGGATTGGAATTGGCTTGATTTACCAGGGCTCGTGTGGCACCGTGGGGATTACATAGGGGTTGCTGACCTCGCCCTTCAGCAATCCGCGCTTGTCGGGCCCAAAGGCAAGGGCCTTCTTGCGGAGAACCAACACCAATGCTAACAAATCCTTCTCCTCTGTACTCAACCACCCCGCCGGCCCAAAATTCAGCGCCTTGATTTGCTTGTTCGTGATCCGCGCCAACCGCGTTACCCACCCAAACTTCCTCAACGGACTCACCCAGGGATCCCAAGACCAGGAGATTGGCCTCAGAGGCCCTTTCAGCCCCTGCGGCATGGGCTTGTTCCAGGGCCGGACCTTTTGCGCCACAGGCTTGTATTGCCCCGCGTTGCACCTAACCATCCTTACACGCCCGCCGTTGTTGTTGTGGATCCTGGCAACAATCAACCCGCGGCTCTTGCCTTTGCTCACAAGCGTGGCACTATGGTAGGGTTTTTGAAATGCAGTACCTTCTGGTGGTGCATACTGAGGAAGAGGACTTACTTCTGCCGCTTGCGCCCTCCACGCACTTCCTTCCGCCTTTTGCTCCTCCCTAGTTGACTGCCCGCACAAGGCCGGAGCCTGCCCCGCGCAGTACCCACGGTTGACTAGGGAAAACCCTCCGCAGGGCGGCCCTCGCAGTTGTCCTCACCGTTGGACCCTGCCTCTTTGCCAACCGCCGCCAATGGCACCCATTTCCCCTTCCTGTGGTCAGAGATCATTGTCTCAAACCTTGCCCCGGACGTGTCCTCTACCGTCAGCACCTTTGTCCCTTCCTCCGCGTTGAAAGTCATTTGGGCCCGGAATCCAAACATGAACGGCCGACCCAAAATCACGTCACCACACTTGACCAAGAGGAACAACAGCGGCTTCCAAACCTTTGCAACCTCTACCTCTTCTTCCTCCACCACCCCATCTACCCAACATTCCCCCCCATTGAGCACCCGCAAGCCCATAGCACACTTCCTCCGCACCAAGCCCAACTCATCCACCAGTTTTGACGGGAGCAGGTTGACCATCAAACCGCTGTCCACCATTGCCCACACTTTCCTTCCCGCAATCTTCAGTGAGACATAGGCGAGCGGCACCAACACGGCTTTGGATTGGCACAACTCCCGTTCCGCTTCCTCTGTTGCCGCATTCACGCGCTTCACTGTTGCCGGGATCCTGCCGCCCCCGTGCTCCTTCATTGCCTGGACCAGTTCCTCGACAACCACCGGAGAGACCACGACCAGCTCCCATAGTGTGAGAGGTATCGGTACTTCACTCCCCATCACTTGCCGAACAATTTCCGTGGCCTTCCTTCTTCCTCCGGAGCTGTTTGCCGGCGCGTTGCCCCCTGTCCCTCGGAGCTTGATTTAATGGCTGCTCCTTGGCATCCACATCCATTTTTTCCAACACAATCCACTTGTTTGCCGCCAACGTCCTAACTTCCGCCTCCACACGCGGTGCCCGCCACGTTTAGGGCCCGGTGACAATCCCAAGGGACACCTGAGCTGCCCCTGCAGGTCGGGCCCTTGCCCTAACCTGCTCCACCGGCGGTGGCTGACCGGCCCCCAGGTCCACCAGTTTGCCCAACAGCAATATGTAGGTCCCCCCGGACGCGCAAACCAACCCCTCGTTCATGTCCTTGGTCAGATCTGCGCAACCAGACTTCCAATGACTTCTATCGCCGCAATATGTGCACAGGCAAGCCAAAAACCCCCCTGTGGGTCCGCTACTGGGCTGAAAGCCCCCTCTTGCATGGGGCGGCAGATCGCGCAAGAAAGCGGGAGGCGGAGCCGTTGGCTGGGCTGCCATCCAATTCATAAGTATCCGCAAGTCCCGTAGCATGTCCGTTACCTTGTTCACCGGTACTCCCATTGACTGCAAAGGGGCTACGGGCCATTCCGTCGCTGGCGAATCCGCAAGCAGTGCCAGCGTTGGGGCTGGGGTGGAAGAGGCCATTGGCTTCCTTGAACTCGCTGGAAACAACCGGGCCTTATCCTCCATCAGCTCTTCCAAGTCAATCTTGCTCTCAACCGCCTGGTTGATTACGCCCAGGCTCAGAAGGAGAGCAACGCTCCCATCCACTGACCACATTACTAACCCGCGCTCAAATAGGTAATGCTTGACCCGCGCGCAAAGTTGCGGCGCGAGCCCGCCTAGGAACACCCACTTCATGTCCCCGTGTGACCCGCCACCACCTGGTTCTTTTCTAGGTAAATATAAATTTGGTCAAACTGGGACTTGTACTTGGACAGATTGCTCCGCTTCCACTCCCCACCTTGGGAAATTGCCTCACCCGCCACTTGCTCAAAGTCCGTCTCCCAAAACCGGGGCTTGCGCTCCCCCCACCTTGCCATCATCTTGCCCCGGAGTCTTCCCCAGTGGCAAGCCTTGTACCCTGCCATATCCTCCACTTCCCGGAGCGTATTCTTGTCTGCCATGAAGAGAACAACCGTGCGTACCTTGTCCTCACCCGTCGCGTTTTTGGAGTCTGCGATATCCCCAAATCTTTTCAGAAAGCACCCAATGTCCACGGTGTCAAATTGGAGATGAGGAAGTTCTGCGGCCTAAGCCACACCTGTTGCGGAACCTCAGCCGCCTCCAAAGGCTCCAACCAAGGAGGAGCAAAACCGCCGGACCAAGTAGTCGGCGGTGGTGGAGGTGTTGGTCTGCCAGCTCCCGGCTGGAGAGGGAACAAGGGTGGGAAACTTGCTCCTGGGGTAGTTGTGGGCAGAATCACACCCCTTAGCTTTGAGAGACCTAGAAAAAAGATTATTTCCCAGCCAGACCCCCAGATGTGGAAGGTAAAGGAGAGTTACCCTCCTAAGTTGTCCGCAAGTCCGGAAGTTATTGATCTAGGCGTCTGTAAGGAGGTTGGATGCGATGAGTCCTTAAGTGTAGTGAGATAAAAGAGAGATAATGAGATGTATTCTTCTTCCTCCAATCCTTCCTCTTCCTTTCCTTTCCTTCTCCAATAGATTGATAGATTGATTCCTTCTCCAATTATAACCCAACCCAGAGTTGAGGGTGAGGACTTGGATCCCCCCCTTCAACCCTAACCTAATTACAACCACAAACGCGAAAGAACGATGAAACACAACCCCTAAGCACAGAACCCTAGCCCAACCCTACCCCTCCATTCCTTGCCCCATAACCCGTGCCCTTCAATATCAACGTATGCCCGGTTCTTCCTTCTCATGGTGCGGCCCTCCGCTGCGCCCTACTTGGAGCCCCCCAGTTCTCCTGCCCGCGCGCGTCAGCAGACCTTGCGGTCCGCAGGTTGGCCCGCGCGCGCCTAACCCCCAATCGCCCCACCCTTGCTTTCCGGACTAGCCACCCGCAAGCTTGGTCGGGCCGGCTCCATCACTTGGTCTGCGTTTCCTGGGCGGGTCGCGGCCCAGTGTGGAAAGAATAAGGGTTATCCCCCTATAATTGTCCCAAGGTTTGGAAGTTAACGGTTCCCTGTGTCTGAAAGGATATGAGGATGCCCAAAGTCACACTTAAATGAGAAATAGTAATAAGGAGATAAAGAGATAAATAAAAGTAGAGAGAGAGATAAATTGCCAATCCTTCAATCCTAAGAACTTTCCACCTGGATGTGTATCTGGTATGAGTTCCTTTAATCTCTTGGTGAGATGAGTGATCCAATCCAATGATGTGATGCTCTCCTTCTCTTCCTCATGCCATGCCTCCCCTCCTAACCCAGAGTTGAGAGTGAGGATAAGTCCTCCCTCTCAACCCTAACCTAAGTACACGCGCAAATAACAGTACGACAACAAAAAAGAACACAATCCCAAAACAGAAACCCTAGCCTCCTCTCCCCACCTCCTCCGTACCAAACTCCCCCCGTTGTCCGTACGCCGTTCTGTCCATCTGGTTTGTCCTTCTTATGACGCGGTCCTTGCACCGCGCCCTACTTGGAGCCCCCCGCGCCTGTCCGTATCCGTTTGTCCGCGCCCGTCGTGGGTGTTTGGTAATATCTGGCATGATCCGCGCGCTCCATCCGTTCCTTTATATCCCGCGGATTGCTCTGCCCCTACGTATCCGAACCGGCGCGCCCGCAAACCTAGTCAAGCGCACTACCTTCTGAATCCAATCTCCGGGGCGGATTGCCCCCCACGCCGCATTCGATGCTGAGCCCAACCCGTCCACTAAGTGCGGAGCCAAACAGCGGCTGCTTCTGATCCAGCAGCTGCCGCTGCTGAGCACTCCGCATACCCTAATTCTGAGCCCGCTTGCCTCCAATGCTGAGTGCGCAGCCGCAAAGCAGTTCCCAATCCGCGTCTATAAATTGACACCACATCCCCCCCCCCCAGCTTGAGTTCTGTCCCCAGAAGTCTTCCATTGCTTCACCATACCACCACCCCTGCTACTTCCACTCCCACTACCACCTTCCCCCATCCTCCTCCCGCTCCATTTCCACCATGCTCCCATGCGAGTTCTGCACCCGGAACAGGCACGCGTGTTCGATTGTCCCTGGTCAACGCGCCTGTGTTGCTTGCCGTTGCGGCCACCGTTGCTGCTCACTTAGTGATGGCATGCCCCAAGCTCCACCCCAATCCAGCTCTTGCCCAAGGCCGCCCAAGAGGGCTCGTCCCGACCCGTTTGTAGTTTTGGACAACAACTCAATCTTGGAAGGCTTGTGGACACCCCCCGGTTCACCTTCATCCTGCCGCCCCCAAGCTCCATCACCCCCCACCTCGCACGTGAGCCGCAACTTGGCATCACCTCTCCGCCGGGCTGGACCTCCGCAACAAAGCAAATACAAAACCTCGGAGGAATGGCGCGCGGCAACCCGCGCTTGGGCCACCGCTGTTGGCGTGAATCAAATGGTACCAGACCAGAGGCTTTCTGGACAACCCGCGGCCGCGCCAGCACCCTCTCCTCCTCCTCCACAAGGCACCCCGCCACCGCCCGCGCCACCAGCGGCCTTGGATGAGAGGCCTACGACCCCCAACGTCCCTCCGCCTCTGTCACCCATTGTTGTCCCGTCATTGCCTCCAGCTGAACCTAGCCCCCCTTTTGGTTCCCCAGAGGCCCCATCTTCACCGGCCGCTCCTCCCCCCAGCCCTCCCAAGATCCCGGAAATCCCAATTGTAATGGCACTCCCGGCAGCCGGCTTTGAGGTTCTTGCGGAAAGGTTGACCACAACGCTTTGGGATTTCCTTGCAATCCCCGGAGCCCAATCCTTGGAATCCCGGCGCAAGCTCCTGGCGTTGTCAAGGGCAGAAATGGAGGAGATGATGAAGATGGCTTAGGCGCACCACCCCCCCCCTTCCCCTTCTTCCCTTTCTTTTCTTTTGGTTGTACCGCGCTTCCTTTTCCTTAAGAAAATACACGTATCCGCGCAAGGTCTTAACCTTCTGAGAAAAAGTGCGCAACCGTGCTTTGTGAGAATGAGCTTGAGATTGAGGTCCGCGTACGCGCGCTTTGCTTTGTGAGCAACCGTAATTGACCAGCCATTCCAAAAGGGGCACCTGGACAGCCCCAGAGGAACTGCCACACAGTTCCCCATACCCATCCTGTAACAAACACAACAACCAAAAACCAGCGCGCGCCACTGTAAGGGAAGAGAGAGAGAGAGAGAGTAAGAGAACGGACATTCTGGGGTGTCTAGTTGTCCCGGCTGTGAACCGGCTAGAGCACCCCCTCACCAAATCAAGCTTATTCCCATTCCAACCACCCATCCTCAAGATATCCTGAGAGAAAAAGAAAAAGAGAAAAAGAAACCAACAGAGAAGAAAAATAGAAAAGAACACATAATAATAATAATTTTTTTTTGCACGACGCCCGTAGACCGCCTGCAAATTGCTCTTTGTCCCATTTCCCCCATGCACGGGATTGTCCTCGCGTCCCGGTTCCGCGGGGCTTGTCCTTGCGTTTACTTACCTGGCTTTGTGCCGCGCCTGCGTTTCCTGCAAAAACCCCAAGCCAGCAAAGACCCCACAATCCAGATAAGAAAGAAACATAGAGAAACAAACATTCTGGGGTTTCTAGTTGTTCCGGCTGTGAACCGGCTAGAGCACCCCCTCACCAAATCCAAACTTATCCCCTACCCCCACCACCTTCCCCCCCCCCCCAACTTGGCCACTGTCCCCAGCTGGTCGCAGCCGCCTACTCTGTCGCAACGGCACGTTTTCCGCTTCTCCGCCCAAAGACAAATCCCCAGATTGTGTTCCAACACCATTGCCGCTCTCCACACTCCCCTTGTCAGATCCGTCAGCCCCTTCCGCTGTCTTGTCAAACGAGGTAGATCCTTGCGCAAAGAAGCACTTGACATGCAAAGCTGCGGCCTTTGGTTTCAGCGGAGTACTGTCTAATTCCTCCAACTGATAGCTGCCGCCCTCAAACTTGGACAACACGCGGAACGGGCTGTTCCACCGGTTAGCAAACAACTTCCCCCACTGAGACTCCAGACTCCAGTTGTACAGGAGCACCAAATCCCCCTTCCGCCAGGGATCCCGGAGACAATGCGAGCAGCGCTTGTCCCAATAGCGCACCGATGCCGTCCGAGTCTTCTTCAGCCGGTCGGCGGCCTTGGAAAGAATCCCGTCCTGTCAAAGGAGCTGTTTGGCGCAAGCCTCAAGCAATTCGGCAGAGGTCTTCACCTTCCACCAGTCAACCCCCAGGAACATCTCCAACTCAATATCCACCGGAAGCATGGGGCGCTGTCCGAAAAGTAACTTGTACGGCAAGTAGCCTGTCAACCGCTTCACCAAAATCCAATCCGCAAACAGAACCATTGGAAGGGTCTCCTGCCAGCGCTTACCATCTTCCCCGCACATCTTGACCGGGGCGTCCTTGTTGATGCCCGCGTTCAATCATGCCGGCCCCCTTGGGATAATACTTTGTTACTCGGCCAAACTTGGCTCCGCAACTCTTCACCAACTCAACCAAACAGCCGCAAAACTTAGCCCCTCCGTCCACTGTAACCAGACAAAGCAACCCGTACCGCGCGAACCAATCTTCCTCCAGAAACAGAGCAACTTTGTCTGCCAAGAGCTTGACCAATGGACGCGCTTCCGCCCAACCGGACAGGTTGTCCCGCGCGACAAGCAGATAGGCAAACTTACCGGCCTTGATGTGGACGACATCAAGCAAGACTCAACCAAAGAGGGTGTCTTCCCCTGGGGGGTTTCCAACTTCCTTAGGCAATCTTGCGCTCCGCCGTTGACAGGCTTTGCAGGATGCCAACCATTCCCGTACCGCACGCACTACCCCCGGCCACCAGAACCGCTCTTTCACCCACCTCTGCGTTTCAACCTCCCCTAGATGGCGGAGATTGTTGTGAAGGCTTTGGAGGATAGCTTCCTGATCCGCCCTTGAAGTGGTAACCACAAGAGGAACCAGAGTCTTCTGCCGCCAAAGCTGCCCCTCCTGTACATAGAAGTTTCCCGCTGGCCGCCTTGCCCATTGCATGTGCTTGTCCGTAGTTCCGTTGGGAAAACAAAGGTCCCGCAAGTAATCACAAAGAATCGCATACCTCCCGGTCTGCTGGAGCGGCAGCTGAACGCCCACCTCCACAACCCCTACCTTGACAACCGGGGCCTCCACATCAAGCAGTTCTGTGTCCTTGAATGGGTCGTCCCTTGGATACGGTGACAGCGCGTTGGGCATAGTGAACGCCTTCCTGGAACATGAACAACAGTAAAGGAAAAAAGTTGAAGAAACGCCACCCACCGGGTCATAGGAGCATTGGGCCACGCCAGGGAATTGATCATCCATGCCAGCGCCTCCGCATCCACCAAAAGCTCAAAGTGAACCCCCACAAGAGATACTGAAGCCGCCGCACAATCTTGGTGACCCCGCACAACTCCAACTTTGGCTGAGAGTACCGGCTTTCTGTTGGAGTGAAGGTGACCGACTTGTAAAGCACCGGCCTATCCTTGCCTTTGTCCTCTTGAGTGAGAACCCCCCCCCCGCACCAAATTTGCTGGAATCAACCACTAGCCTAATTCCTCCTGCGTTGTAGTTGAGATTGCGGAGCACAATGTCACGTCCCACGATCTCCTTGAGCTTCGAGAACGCTCAATCGCACTCTTCTCCCCACTTCCACTCCGCGCCTTTCTGGGTTAGTGATTGGAGCAGGCTTGCCACCTCCGCAAACCTCTTGATGAACATACGGACATAGCTACATAATCCCAAGAACTGAAGGATATGCAACACTGTCCGCGGGGTCGGCCATTCGAGGACCTTGTTCCACTTCTTCTCTGCAATGCGCCAGCCATTGGAAGCAACAACATGGCCAAGGACTTTGAGCGCCGGAACACAAACCGCCAACTTCTTCCCCAACACCGTCAGTCCTGCCTCCTTGATGCGAAACAGGATGTGTTCCAACGTCTGGGCGTATTCCCACACAAAACGTTGGAGGCCGGGAACTTCAACCAGCTCTGCTCCTCCGTAATCCAATTTTGGACCTTTGATGCCCGCGTCATCAATGAAGATTTGGACTCCCTCCAGAAGATCATCTTTCAGGATCCAAGCCATTTGCGCCTGGTACACTGCCACGGAATTGGTTGCTCCCTGCAGTAGCCAATTCAGCTGCATTCTTCCCAACCCAGTCTCAAATGCTGTTAGAGGCCGCAAGCGAGGATCCAACATGCGCTGGTCATATCCCCCCATCACATTGACTAAACAGTAACAAGCCCGCCCCGCCATTGACTCAAGGAACTCGTCAACGCAAGGGGGCCGTCCTGCGTCCCGGATCGTAAAGGAGTTGAGCCACTGCAGATCATGGACAATCCCCAAAGACTTTCTGTCCTGCTTAACTAACGCAAAGATTGGACTGGAGTAACTAGACGGTAACTGTTAGTAAAGGCCAGTCTTCACCCGTTCCCGCACCAACTCCAGAAACTGCTCCCGGAACGTCCATGGTATCAGAATCGGCTTGATCTGCCACGGCTCGTGATTGACAGTGGGGATGACATAGGGGTCGCCAATATTGTTTTTCAAAAGCCCCCGCTCTTCCGGTCCAAACGCGAGCGCTCTTTCCCAAAGAACCAGAACCAAAACGAGCAACTCACCCTCCTCCGTGCTCAACCATCCCGTCGGGCCGAAATTGAAAGCTGCAATCCGCTCCTCCATGATCCGCGCCAAACTAGTAACCCACCCCAAAGTCTTGATTGGCGTGACCCAAGGGTCCCGCGACCAAGCAATTGGTCAAAGCGGTCCGTTCAATTCCTGGGGCATTGGCTCATTCCTTGGTTGGACCTTCCGCAACACCGGCTTGTACTTGCCAGCGTTGCACCGCATCATCCGCATGCATCCTTTGCTGTAGGTCCTGCACAGAACGGAACCGCGGCTTTTGCCTTTGCTCACAAGTGTGGCAAAATGATAGGGTTTTCAAAGTGTAGTACCCTTGGGCGATGCATACTGAGAAAAGGGACTTACTTCTGCAACGTGCGCGCCCTGCACTTTCCTTCCTCCCCCTCCCTGCTCCTCATTAGTCGACTGCCCACGCGAAACCAGAGCTTTTTCTGTGCGGTCTCCTCAGTCAACTAGAAAAAATCCTCCAAGGGTTGCCCGTTGCAGGCCAACCCCGCGTCCGGTTCCTCCTCATACTCTGACACTCTCCTCCACTTTCCTTTCCTGTGATTGCAGAAAGTTGTCTTGAACCTTCCACCGGACAAATCTGGAGCTGTTTGGCGCGAGCCTCAAGCAATTCGGCGGAGGTCTTCACCTTCCACCAGTCAACCCCCAGGAACATCTCCAACTCAATATCCACCGGAAGCATGGGGCGCTGTCCGAAAAGTAACTTGTACGGCAAGTAGCCTGTCAACCGCTTCACCAAAATCCAATCCGCAAACAGAACCATTGGAAGGGTCTCCTGCCAGCGCTTACCATCTTCCCCGCACATCTTGACCGGGGCGTCCTTGTTGATGCTCGCGTTCAATCATGCCGGCCCCCTTGGGATAATACTTCGTTACTCGGCCAAACTTGGCTCCGCAACTCTTCACCAACTCAACCAAACAGCCGCAAAACTTAGCCCCTCCGTCCACTGTAACCAGACAAAGCAACCCGTACCGCGCGAACCAATCTTCCTCCAGAAACAGAGCAACTTTGTCTGCCAAGAGCTTGACCAATGGACGCGCTTCCGCCCAACCGGACAGGTTGTCCCGCGCGACAAGCAGATAGGCAAACTTACCGGCCTTGATGTGGACGACATCAAGCAAGACTCAACCAAAGAGGGTGTCTTCCCCTGGGGGGTTTCCAACTTCCTTAGGCAATCTTGCGCTCCGCCGTTGACAGGCTTTGCAGGATGCCAACCATTCCCGTACCGCACGCACTACCCCCGGCCACCAGAACCGCTCTTTCACCCACCTCTGCGTTTCAACCTCCCCTAGATGGCGGAGATTGTTGTGAAGGCTTTGGAGGATAGCTTCCTGATCCGCCCTTGAAGTGGTAACCACAAGAGGAACCAGAGTCTTCTGCCGCCAAAGCTGCCCCTCCTGTACATAGAAGTTTCCCGCTGGCCGCCTTGCCCATTGCATGTGCTTGTCCGTAGTTCCGTTGGGAAAACAAAGGTCCCGCAAGTAATCACAAAGAATCGCATACCTCCCGGTCTGCTGGAGCGGCAGCTGAACGCCTGCCTCCACAACCCCTACCTTGACAACCGGGGCCTCCACATCGAGCAGTTCTGTGTCCTTGAACGGGTCGTCCCTTGGATACCGTGACAGCGCGTTGGGCATAGTGAACGCCTTCCTGGAACATGAACAACAGTAAAGGAAAAAAGTTGAAGAAACGCCACCCACCGGGTCATAGGAGCATTGGGCCACGCCGGGGAATTGATCATCCATGCCAGAGCCTCCGCATCCACCAAAAGCTCAAAGTGAACCCCCACAAGAGATACTGAAGCCGCCACACAATCTTGGTGACCCCGCACAACTCCAACTTTGGCTGAGAGTACCGGCTTTCTGTTGGAGTGAAGGTGACCAACTTGTAAAGCACCGGCCTATCCTTGCCTTTGTCCTCTTGAGTGAGAACCCCCCCCCCCCGCACCAAATTTGCTGGAATCAACCACTAGCCTAATTCCTCCTGCGTTGTAGTCGAGATTGCGGAGCACAATGTCATGTCCCACGATCTCCTTGAGCTTTGAGAACGCTCAATCGCACTCTTCTCCCCACTTCCACTCCGCGCCTTTCTGGGTTAGTGATTGGAGCAGGCTTGCCACCTCCGCAAACCTCTTGATGAACATACGGACATAGCTACATAATCCCAAGAACTGAAGGATATGCAACACTGTCCGCGGGGTCGGCCATTCAAGGACCTTGTTCTGCTTCTTCTCTGCAATGCGCGGGCCATTGGAAGCAACAACATGGCCAAGGACTTTGAGCGCCGGAACACAAACCGCCAACTTCTTCCCCAACACCGTCAGTCCTGCCTCCTTGATGCGAAACAGGATGTGTTCCAACTTCTGGGCGTATTCCCACACAAAACGTCGGAGGCCGGGAACTTCAACCACCTCTGCTCCTCCGTAATCCAATTTTGGACCTTTGATGCCCGCGTCATCAATGAAGATTTGGACTCCCTCCGGAAGATCATCTTTCAGGATCCAAGCCATTTGCGCCTGGTACACTGCCACGGAATTGGTTGCTCCCTGCGGTAGCCAAGTCAGCTGCATTCTTCCCAACCCAGTCTCAAATGCTGTTAGAGGCCGCGAGCGAGGATCCAACATGCGCTGGTCGTATCCCCCCATCACATTGACTAAACTGTAACAAGCCCACCCCGCCATTGACTCAAGGAACTCGTCAACGCAAGGGGGCCGTCCTGCGTCCCGGATCGTAAAGGAGTTGAGCCACTGCAGATCATGGACAATCCTCAAAGACTTTCTGTCCTGCTTAACTACCACAAAGATTGGACTGGAGTAACTAGACGGTAACTGTTAGTAAAGGCCAGTCTTCACCCGTTCCCGCACCAACTCCAGAAACTGCTCCCGGAACGTCTATGGTATCAGAATCGGCTTGATCTGCCACGGCTTGTGATTGACAGTGGGGATGACATAGGGGTCGCCAATATTGTTTTTCAAAAGCCCCTGCTCTTCCGGTCCAAACGCGAGCGCTCTTTCCCAAAGAACCAGAACCAAAACGAGCAACTCACCCTCCTCCGTGCTCAACCATCCCGTCGGGCCAAAATTGAAAGCTGCAATCCACTCCTCCATGATCCCCGCCAAACTAGTAACCCACCCCAAAGTCTTGATTGGCGTGAGCCAAGGGTCCCGCGACCAAGCAATTGGTCAAAGCGGTCCGTTCAATTCCTGTGGCATTGGCTCATTCCTTGGTTGGACCTTCCGCAACACCTGCTTGTACTTGCCAGCGTTGCACCGCATCATCCGCATGCATCCTTTGCTGTAGGTCCTGCACAGAACGGAACCGCGGCTTTTGCCTTTGCTCACGAGTGTGGCACGATGATAGGGTTTTCAAAGTGTAGTACCCTTGGGCAATGCATACTGAGAAAAGGGACTTACTTCTGCAACGTGCGCGCCCTGCACTTTCCTTCCTCCCCCTCCCTGCTCCTCATTAGTTGACCGCCCACGCGAAACCGGAGCTTTTTCCGTGCGGTCTCCTCAGTCAACTAGAAAAAATCCTCCGAGGGTTGCCCGTTGCAGGCCAACCCCGCGTCCGGTTCCTCCTCATACTCTGACACTCTCCTCCGCTTTCCTTTCCCGTGATTGCAGAAAGTTGTCTTGAACCTTCCACCGGACAAATCCTCCACCGTCAACGCCTCCGTTCCCGCCTCCGGATCAAAAACCATTTGTGCTTGGAACCCAAACATGAATGGCCTTCCCAAAATCACATCCCCAAAATCCACCAAAAGAAAAGAAAGAGGCTTACAGACCCTTGCAACCTTGACCTCCTCCTCCTCAACTACCCCATCCACATAACACTCCCCTCCGTTAAGCGCGCGGAGACCCATCACGCATTTCCGCCAAACCAACCCCAAATCATCCACCATCCGCAATGGAAGCAGGTTCACCATTGAACCGCTGTCCACCATAGCCCACACCTTCCTCCCCGCTATGACCATTGGAACGTAAGCAAGCAGAGTCAAAACCAATTTCAACTCACACTCCTTGCGCCACATGAACCCGCTGCACCGTCTGAGGTACCTGGCCCTGACCGCAATCCCGCAAGGCCTGAACCATCTCGTCTACCACCACCGGAGACACAGCCGCCAGTTCCCCCAAGTTCAGCAGGACCGGAGTCTTGTTCCCCATCACCCTACGCACAATGTCCGCCGCTTTCTTCTTCCCTACAGGATTTGCTGCCGGCGCCTCAATTCCGGGCACACGTGCGGCCGGTTTTGGAACGGTCAACGGGGGTCGCTCCTTGGCATCCACCTCCATCTTGTTGGAGACCGCCACCTTCTCTTCTGTTGCCACTAACCTTACCTCAGCTTCCACCCAAGGTGGTTGCCACAATCCAGGACCGGTAAAAATGCCTAGTGACGCTTGGGCCGTTGTTCCCGCCTCCTGACCCCGTGTGCGCACCTGCTGCATTGCGGTTGGCTGGCTTGGCTCCATTGGAATCTGTTTGCCCATTGGAAACATGTACCCCATCCCTGCCGGTCAAACCAATCCCACGTTGAGGTCCTTTGTAAGCTCCTTGCACGCTGATTGCCAATGAGTGTTTGCCCTGCAGTACAAGCACCCCCTTGGCACGTAGGTACTGGGCGGCCAAAACCCTTCCACCATGTGAGGTGGAGGCCCCCGCGGCTGCTGCTGGCCCATACGGCTCATGCAGATCTTCAAATCCTTCATCAGTTCCGTCAATTCACTTACCGGAGGGGCGGGCGCGGGTTGAGGAACCGGAACACGCGTGAAAGTTGGTGGAACCAGGGCCAGAAATTGGGCCGGAGCCAAAACTTGGGGGGCGGATCTCTTCGGTCCTGCTGGGAAGGACTTAGCGGTATCCTCAATAAGCTCCTCTAAGTCAAGCTCACTCTCCACAGCCTGGCAAATGACAGCCAACTCCGGAAGGAGCGCGATGCTCCCGTCCAATGACTGCTTTACCAAGTTGTGATTGTAAAGATGCCGCTGCACCCTTGCCCGGAGTTGAGCACCTAAACCGCCCAGAAACGCGCGTTTCATGGCCCCCGTCTGTCCTGCCACCACCTCGTTCTTTGACAAGTACCAATAGATCCAATCAAATGTCGAGGTGTAATCTGCCAGCTCCACCCAAGTCCTGACTCCTCCACGCGCGCTTGCCTCCAAGGCCACGCGGTCAAAATTGCTTTCCCGGAATTGAGGTTTGCGCCTACCCCACCGTGTTAGGATCTCTGCCTTCAGTTTTGGCCAATCTTGATTCTCATAGCCTTCCATCTCCTCCACATCCCGGAGCTTCTCTTTGTCCATAATGAACAGGACAACAAGCCAGGCCTTATCAGCATCTGACGCACCTTCCGCATCTGCAATACCTTTGTATCTCAAGATGAACCGTTCCACATCCGCAGTGTTGAATCAGATGTGAGGGTAGTCGCGCGGCCTGATGCAAACCGGACGAGTGGGTTCATGGTCACTGGCGACCGATGGGGGAACGGCGTAGCTCGTCCTGGGTCAAGCGGAGGGAGGGGGAGGAGGAGGGATGGAAGACGCGAGTGGGGTTGGAGTAGCAGACCCGGACACGGAAGGGGAAGAAGAAGAAGAAGAGGAAGCAACTGTAGGGAGGTATGGATAGGACATTGCGCCCAGTTACCTTTGAAAGACAAGAAAGGGAAGGTTACTTCCTGGCCAGACCCCCAGATGTGGAAAGAATAAAGGTTATCCCCCTATAGTTGTCCCAAGGTTTGGAAGTTAACGGTTCCCTGCGTTTGAAAGGAGGTGAGGATGTCTGAAGTCACACTTAAAAAAGAAATAGAGATAAAGAAAAGTGGAGAGGGAGAGAGAAATTGCCAATCCTTCAATCCTAAGAACTTTCCACCTGGATGTGTATCCGGTATGAGTTCCTTTAATCTCCTGGTGAGATGAGTGATTCAGCCTGATGATGTGATTCTTCTTCCTCTGCATCTATACACACGCCTCCTCTCCTCCAACCCCAAGTTGGGAGTGAGGATAAGTCCTCCCCCTCAACCCTAACCTAAGTACACGCGCAAATAACAGTATGACAACAAAACAGAAAACAATCCCAAAACAGAAACCCTAGCCTCCTCTCCCCACCTCTGTACCAAACTCCCCCCGACATCCGTACGCCATTCTGTCCATCCGGTTTGTCCTTCTCATGACTTGGTCCTTGCACCGCGCCCTACTTGGAGCCCCCCGCGCCTGTCCGTATCCGTTTGTCCATGCCCGTTGTGGATGTCTGGTATTATCCGGCTTGATCCGGGCGCTTGCACGCGCGCTCCGTCCGTTGCTTTATAGTCTGCGGATTGCTCCACCCCTACATATCCAAACCGGTGCGCCCGCAAACCTAGTCGAGCGCACTACCTTCCAAATCCAATCTCTGGGGTGGATTTCTGCCCAGGCCGCATTCAATTCTGAGCCTGACCCATCCACTAAGTGCGGAGCC